>CM069913.1:32666222-32910721 GCA_036172215.1 Camellia granthamiana
CAAAAAAAAAAAAACTTGCTTTGCATATTAACGTGTACAAGAAAAAGCTGGTGTTTTACACTTTATTTATGCTACACTTTGTTGGCAAAACCTCCCTTTTTCATGTTTTCTTCTCTACACAATTACTCTAATTCACATAAACAAAACCCATTTAAAACATACAAAACTAGATCAGTATCAAGTAGATTTACCAGCCTTTATATAAATATACAAACTCATCATCGATGTATATATCAATATCACAAAAGGAAAAGAATCAGAAAACAAGTAATCAATCATCAGAAACAAAATCACATATAGATCTTCAATCCAAACGAAAACCAAATAGTGTTTTCAACATCGATCATAGTCAAAACTCAAACTAGAGTGAATCTGACGAATCAAAATCATCAACAAATACAATATAATTATAGATAGATAGATACAGAGACTGAAAGATGAGAAATTCTCTGTGAATACCTGATAGCAGTGAAAGATGCTTGAAGATCTTTGGATGTAGACAGAGAAAGAGGTGAGAGAGAGAGAGAGAGTGAATCTGCGAGAGCGATATGAAATTCTAGGGTTAGGGTTTTCCCAAACTCCTCTAGGATCTACGCCGGCGGAGTTGAGGAACTGAACAGAGAGAGTGAAACAACAACAGATACAATTGAAAATAGAAGGGATAGGGATTTGTGTCTTTATATAGGTTCATAAAACTACGTCGTTTTCCGAACGAAAATAGCCTAGCCCAACAACCTAGGATTCCCAATCCAAATTGGGTGAGGATGGACCGACCTTAACACAACTCCTAGAAATTAAGCCCATTTATACACAATCATAAAGGGCAAATTACAACAAAAAAAAAAAAAAAATTCAAAATTTAGCGTGTTTTGTAAATTAAATCCCAAGTTTTTAATTTTGACAATTAAAATCTTGTAATTCATTATGTGTCACAATGTAGGTCTCCCATCCATTTCCGTTTCATGAAGTAACTGAGAAAGTCATTTTTGGCTCCTAAACTAACTCAAAACGACATCGTTCCTTATTAGACCTATATAAAAGTCCCTAAATCCTTAATTTCACCAATTAGGGTTATAATTTGCCCCAATTTCTTCGATTTCGTCAATTTAGGGCAAAGGGGTTATTGCGATTTGGAAGAAAATCTGGATCAAAGTTTGAAGTACTGCTGGTTCCTGTTATTTGGAGTGTTGGTAAGTAATTTATACGATTTCTTTTGTTTCTTTCTTCTTGTAATTTGTATATGAAATTTTATTTTTTTCTTTTTCTGATTCTGTGAATAAAGTAATGGCAAACTCTATGTTTGTATATTACTTTATTGCATAGGTATGTGTGTGTGTTGGTTACTTTAATGTCTTGGATGCTTTATGAAATTTTTTATCTCCATTGATGGACCACTGCATTGACTGAGTGGTTGGACCACTGCATTGACTAAGTGATGGACCATCGATTTATCAAATTTTTTATCTCCATTATTGGTCTCATGCCACCTGTTCAATCCACTGATTTTTTATGCATTTTTTTTTTGTTTGTGATATATTTGTTTATTTGTGAATGCAGCAATGGATGATATAAATATGAAATTGGTTTTACATCACAGTGGATACTTTATAGATAGTGATGGTGAGCCTAAGAGTTACTTTGGGGGTAAAGTACATGTGTTTGATGCTGTTGATATTGATACATTTTTTGTGCCTGAGCTGATATATATGGTGAAGAAGTTGGAGATATGTGATTACAAACAGTTTTTTTATAGGATTCCCACAGAAGATCTGGTTAGAGGGTTAAGAAAATTAGGTACTGACCAAGATGCTTTAGAAATGTTTCAACATCTAGGCTTTGCAAACACATTAGAATTATTTGTTAAGCATCATGTACCACACAATGTAGACACCCCTCGCCCTGTTTTGTTCCTTACTGATGTCCCTGTAAATGATGATGAAAATGCTTAACATCCTCAGTATCATGACTATGAAAATGAAGCAAACAGTGAAAATGAGGAAAATAATGACTCATTAGATAGTGATTTCTTAGCTAGTACTGAGGATGAGGATGACCCAACTAAGGATGATATCATGTTTGATGGTAATGTAGAGAAAGAACCAAATGGAGAAGGAAGCAATGCATTTGAGAAATGTGTTGTGAATGATGGGGATTCATCTGAGGAGGAATTATTAACCCCTGAAGGATCTGATGAGGAGGGAAATGGGAAGCCAAAGTATCCTGAATTTAGGCTTGAGGTTGATATGGCTAAGTTTGAATTTAAAATTGGAATGTTGTTTGATAATGCCATTAAATTTAAAGATGCTGTGAGGGAATATGCAGTGAAAGGGGGGCTATGATGTCAAATTCACAAAAAGTGAGACACGGAAGGTTCAAGTCAACTGTAGTGATTGGTGTGAGTGGAGGCTTTATGCCTCTAAGATAAGTGGAGAGAACACATTACAAATTAAGACATACAAACCTACACACACTTGCAACAGAAGTTACAAGAACAGACAAGTAACTAGTGTATTTTTGGCATATAAGCATGTGAACAAATTCAGGACCACCCATACCTGGAAAATGAATGAATTTAAGGACACTGTGAAAGATGACTGTGTTGTAGAAGTATCCAAAATGAAATGTTACAGAGCTAGGAAACAAGCATTGGTGCAACTTGAGAGAACAAATGCTAAACAATATACAAAACTATGGGATTATGCTGCTGAGTTGATAAGGACCAATCCAGGTTCAAGAGTTGACATCAATGTTTGAAGGCCTCAACTTCAAATTAAGCCTAGGTTCCAAAGAATGTTTGTGTGCATTGATGGAATCAGAAAAGGGTTTTTAGCTGGTGTGAGGCCATTGATTGGCTTGGATGCTTGTCATTTGAAAGGACCTTGTCAAGGACAATTTTTTGCTGCTATGGGATGGGATGGAAACAACATAATGTATCCAGTTGCTTATACAGTGGCTGAGAGTGAGAATAAAAAAAGTTGGACTTGGCTTGTAGAGAATTTGTTTGAATGTATTGGCACAAGTGCATAGCATGGATAGACCTTCATCACTAATCAACAAAAGGTATATATATGTTTAATGGTTTTTTCATTAGTCTGTTATGTTCCTTAATGTTTTTCATTAGTCATGGTTTTGACATTTATGTTTTGCAGGGACTAGTTCCAACTCTTGAAGAATTGTGCCCTGAAGACCATTATAGGTTTTGTTTTAGACATCTTTATGCAAATTTTAAAAATTAGTTTAGAGGGAAAGAGCTAAAGAGTTGTGAAAGTTGCAAAGGCATATTCAAGGGTTGATTGGGTGAAACATATGACTAAGTTGCATAGTGTAGACAGTAGAGCATATGATTGGATGACGAGACTTAATCCAGCTTAGTGGTGTAGGCATGCATTCAATCCCAGAACAACGCGTAATAGATTATTGAACAATATTTCAGAGTCTTTTAACAATTGGGTCTTACTAGCTAGAGATAGATCCATTCTCACCATGTTAGAGTGGATCAGGAGGGCTTTGATGGTGAGGCTACATGAATGTAAGGACAAAATGTTGAAGTACCAAGGGCCAATATGTGCAAACATACAAACTAGATTGAGAGGTCAAAGGTAAAATCTAGAGTATGGATACCTACTTGGTCAGGGGGTGCTCTATTTGAAGTTAGATATGGAGTAAGTGGTTATGTTGTCAACTTAAAGAATAAGACATGCACTTGTTTCAAGTGAGATCTAACTAGAATCCCTTGTCCTCATGTTGTGGCTGCTATTTTCTTTCAAAAAGAGAGAGTTGAAGATTATGTGCATATGGCTTTCAAAAAAGAGACCTACTTGAGAACTTATGAGGCACTAATAAATCCACTTAATGGCCAAGATCAGTGGCCTAAGACAGGTTCTGAGCCTTTATTTTCTCCTAAGTTGAAAAGGCCAACTAGCAGGCCTTAAAAGCGAAGAATTAAAGACCCAAATGAGCCTCAGAACCCATTCAAGTTGCAAAGGAAGTGTAACAGCCTGAAATACTCCAAGTGTGGTATACATGGTCATAATTAAAGAACATACAAAGGGCCTGTCAAGGGTAAAAAGGATGGAGCTCCAAGTTCATCAAAGAATGTAAGTAATGTATTGGTATGCTCTACTTGTAATTGATCTCTATATATGCTCAAACTGTAGTTTAACAATTCTTTGTTAACAGGCGAGGAGTCGACAAACTTTCATGGGATTCAAATCATATGTAATATCTGGGGAAGTATCAACTAGTAACCAATAGCAGCAGCCACCACAGAGGGCATCAACAAGGAAGACATCAACACCAGCAACAACAATGAGAAGGGATGAAGTTGAACAGGTGTTAGGTAGTCAGGCTAGTGTTAATAGAGACATAGCGAACTGAATGTTGTAATTATGATTTGGTTTTTTTTGTAATGGCCATGTGACCTAAAGACAGATTATGGATGGTGAACTACTTATTTTTGTGGTGAACTATTTATTTTTGTAATGGTGAAAGATGTATATTAGTTTGGAGCAATATATGGATAGTTATTATATATGCTTATTATACATGATGTACCCAATTGGATGGTTATTATACATGCTTGGAATGTGTTGTATATTGGTTTGGAGCAAGTTGAACAATGGATACTAATCTGTTTTTGACATGCTTGGTTTTTTACATGCTTAGAACAAGTTGAATAAGTGGAATAGGTTGACCAATTGAATGGTTATTATACATGCTTGGATTGTGCTGCATATTGGTTTGAAATAGGTTGAACAATGGCTTGTAATCTATTTTTTATAAGCTTGTAATCTATTTTCCCTTCACTTGGACATTTTGTCAAACACATTCAGAGCATTGGCTTTGCAAATGCATCAAATTCATTACAAAATGAATACAACCAAACAAACATTACCACAATCCAAACACACATTAAAAACAAAACAATGATTTATCATTTCATTCAAAATTATACATTAAGTTCACATTAACAAACGCATAGTTGCATTACATTTCATTTCTTAATCTGTAGTTGCATTACATTTCCTAAAACAGAAATGCTAACTAACTAATTAACTAAGTAACCTACATTCCCTAACTGCTCATTGTTAACATTCCAATTACAATCACTGCAACAATCAATCCACCTACAATCCATTTCAGTCTACGGCGATAAGTTTGAACATCCTCCTTTAATCTTGCAATCTCAATTACCATTTCCTCTAAGCTTGCAACCTTGTCCACCAACTTCGGCAACACTTGTCTACCACGAGGACACGTGGGTGGATCATACCAATAGAAGAAGCCACAAGCCCCATTTTTCTGGAAAAAAAGAAATTAAAAAAAAAATTCAAGTAAATAAATTACAAAATACTAATCAAAGTCAGGTTTTAGGGAACAACAATATACACAAATTTCATATTATTCACGAGACTGGGAAACTTACTTCATAATTTGGACAACCAAGAAACCTCCTAGCTGAGTTTGCATGGGTCCATGAAGTTTCGATTTTTGCTCTCATTCCACAACTACAACAAGTCGATTCTGTAACAATCTAAATTTTTAATTATTCTGTAAAATTTATACTAATATTATTTAATCACAGTTGGGAAAATATCTAATTTATTATATATTATTATGTGTAATTTTGTAAAACAATATAATTATTAAAAGTTTAGGAGTCAAAATATAAATAAATAATAATAATAATGGGTGTTGTAATAAAATAAATAATTAATTTTCTGTTAGTATACGATAGAGTGTAATTTAATTAAAAATTGATTTATTTATATAATTATATTAAAATATTGGGTCAAAATGTAATTATCTTAAATATCTATTAAGGATAAGAATAAATCTATATAATTGTGAATTAAATCTTGGGGAAAGTGACGCATAACCACGTGTTGGCCTGCGGATGGCCTCACCTCCCTATAAATAGGGAGAGTTGATCAACCTGAGAAGGAAAGAAAAGAAGAAAGAAAGGAAAGAAAGAAAGAAAGAAGAAAAGAAAGAGAGAAATGAAGGGAAGAAAGAGAGGAAAGGAAAGAAAAAAAGCGTGAGGATCCTCTACAGTTTCTTCTCTAGAGTGATCTCCTAGAGTAATCCATCGGAGGGCTGAGATTCTCCATCATCAAAACGACGTCATTTTGGTGTGTAATTTGAAAAAAAAAAAAAAAAAAATCAGATTTCAAAACAAAGAGAAGGGTTGAGAAAAGAGAGAGAGAGAAGGGCTGAGAGAATGAGAGAAGAGGAGGACATCGCCGGCATGGCTCCGCCGCTGCCGCGAAGATCTAGAAGACTTTCTGTCCCTGCCTTCGTCTTCGATCTGGAAGACTTTCTGTCCAACACACCACAGATCCGTCGCCGATCTCCATGTCCGCCAATCTCCATCGTCTTTGATTCTGTCTTGAAAAAACTGAATGATGCTTGTGTTGATTTAATCTTCTTTTTTTATTTATGTAGATCTCACAGATCAAAATCCATTTTCATTTGATTCAATCTGTAAATATACATATAGATATTCATATATACATGGGGTCTGTAAATATACATATATGCATATAGAGATATATATTCGTATAGGTTTGTCTTGATTGTGCAGAGAATGCAAGAGCACTTGAAAAAATTGAAGGATGCTTGTGTTGATTTAATCTTCTTCATTTTCATTTGATTCAAAACAGAAGTGGGTTTGCCTTTGTAGTTTTTGGTCATCTTCTAGGATCTAACTGTTTGGGGCAAGAAAAAGAAAAAGAGGACAGAGGCTAACGTATGTTTGTTGTTGTATTTTTTTTTTTAAAAAAAATATCAAAACGACGTCGTTTTCTATCTCTTAATATCAACCATTGGATCTAACTCTAGGAGATCACTCTAGAGAAGAAACTCTAGAGGATCCTCGCGCGGAAAAAAATAGTGGAAGTCGAGAAGGTCTTTGATAGTGGAAAGAAATAGTGAGGTATTAAAGTTAAGGTGAATTATATTATATCTTGAGTCTCCAAAATGTATTTTACTTATGTTTTGACTTACCATTATTTATTTTATAAGTTATGTTTTATAAGTTTTTATAAATTATATTAATATTTCAGTTACGTGGTTTAATTTCTGAACTCTATTTGTGAAGATAAAACCCATGGATATGTTTGTTTTACTTTTAAAGAATATTTGACTATGACCTTATAAATAATTATGTTTTGTAAGTACCACCACGGGAGTCCCACGCTTTGGGGGACTTAAATAACCATTGACTTCTATTTGGTCACCTTGTGGCCCTCTGTCTGTCATGGATCCATTGACCTCTGTTTTGTGCAGAGCAAAGTGCTGTGCGGAGATAAGTGCTACATTATTGTGGGAGCCACCTCTATAGTCCGTACGAGCCACCTCTTGAATCCGTACCTCTGTTCTGTGCGGAGATAAGTGCTACACTATTGTGGAAGTCACCTCTATAATCCGTATGAGCCACCTCTTGAATTCGTACCTCTGTTCTGACTGTCACTTCTGTGACCTCTGTTCTGTTCTGTTCAGTACTGTGGTTATGGTCATTTACTTACATAATTTCTGTATTTCAGTTTCTGCTACTTAAATGATTTGTGTACCAAATTGAGTTATGTGAATGTTTTGGCCTAACTAACTATCCATGGTTATTTCGTGTCCCTTATATTCTTGGTATAATATTTCTCACTCTGCCATGTGCTTATAACTGTTTATCAATTTTTAGGAAACATGTAATTCAGAAATATCTTTTGGAAAGTCTTAGATGCGGGGCTGCGGAATAGACACACACAGCACTTTTATTGATATTTTTCTATGTAAATATCGGCCTTTTTGGTCAGTATAATTTTGTAATAAAAATAGAAGCTCCAATGATTATTTTGGTACCCTCATTTAAATATTACTTTCGCTCGCGTTTATTGATTTGTTTAAGAATTGCCCGGAGGTAAGCCCAGTTACTGGCAATCACGATGCTTAACCCTTGAGTACGGGGAGCGGGTCGTGACAAATTCACCCCAATTGTTTCCACTCAAGCTGTTTCCTTCACTCATATTTCTTAATGGCTGAAAATGGAGTTTCGTTCAGCAGTGGATTCGTCATTCGTATTTCCCTAAATCGACGAAATCAAAGAAATTGGGGCAAATTGTAGCCCTAATTGGTGAAATTAAGGATTTTGGGGCTTTTATATGGGTCTAATAAAGAACAACGTCGTTTTGGGTTGGTTTAGGCGCCAAAAATAGCTTTCTCTGTTACTTCATGAAACGGAGATGGACAGGGGGCTTACATTGTGACACAAAATGAATTACAGAGTTTTAATTGTCAAAATTAAAAATCTGGGGTTTAATTTACAAAACACGCTAAACCTTGGGTTTTTTTTTTTTTTTTTGTAATTTGCCCTAAAATAAAGTATTTGGGTAAAATGGTAAATATATTTAGCTTGTTTGGTTCCTATTTTCAAGATTCACTTTTCAGAAAATTAAATTTTTTTATTTTTCGTTTTTTTTTTTTTTTTGCTTTCACTAATATTTTTTTTAATATTCTAAGCATTTTTTTTTAATTTTTAGATACACCTAACATAAATACATTTAAAAAGTATAATATTTGTGAAAACAATCTTTAGAAAATTCACTAAATACCAAAAATATGAAGAAAAAAATACGAGAATTTAGTATATTTTTTATATTTTGTGTATTTATTGATTTTTTACAAGTATTTTACTTTTTAGATATATATAAGTAAGGTGAATCTAAAAAAAGTAAAAAAAAAATACGTAAAATTTTGAAAATATTCACTAAAAATAAAAAAATAAGAAAAACAAAAAACTCAATTTCTAAAAAATTGAATCCAGAAAATTGAAACCAAACACACGGATTAGTTTTTTATTTGCTAATATTCACACAAATTATTTTTTATATGTATAATTAATAAAATAATATACTAAATTTACTTATATATATAGACATGAAAAAATTATATAAAAATTAAAAAAGATAAAAATATGGTTCTGTTGTTTTATAATTTAACAAAATATAGTTACAATAAGAAAAAAAAAAAACATCATCCAATTTATAATATAAGATTTAAAAAAAATATTAAATAAAATCAAAAGATATAATACCAATAAAAATTCAACTAATTATAGCAAAATATCAGTTAAATATTACTTTTTTTTGCATTTTCAAATGCAAATCTACTGATTAAGCTTTTACAATCTATCTTTTTTAGTTTAGATTGTAAATTTAGGGTTGGTTTGTGATGATTTAAATAAGTGTATTTTTTGACTTTTTATGAAATATGGATTGGGTATGGGTTGAGTTTGAAGTGATGTGTTAGAGAGGTGATGTAACTTAAATAAAATGATATAAATAGAATAGTGACTTTTTGACTTTTTTAGATCATGCCAAACAAGATCTTAGATTAGTTAGGCTATATTCTTATTTTTCAGCCTGCTAAAGTGTTAAAATTAGTTGGAAGCCCGAGGAAAAGTCTTGCCTCAGAGTCGGCCCCAGTGGACTATGTTTAGTTTGAGTTTTTTTGATTAAATTTTTTATTTTTCGTATTTTTTTTATTTTTAGTGAATATTTTTAATATTATAAATATTTTTTTTTTTACTTTTTTAGATGCACCTTTCTTATATATATCTAAAAAGTAAAAAAATTATGAAAAAATATTTTAAAAATTTAATAAATATAAAAAAATATATTGAATTCTCATTTTTTTTTTGTATTTTTGATATTTAGTGAATTTTTAAAAGATTTTTTTTACAAAAATTATACTTTTTATATGTATTTATGTTATGTGTGTCTAAAAATTAAAAAATAGCTTAAAATATTAAAAAAAATTCAATAAAAACAAAAAAATACGAAAAACAAGAAAGTAAAATTTTCTTAAAAGTGTTTTTGGAAAACCAAAAACAAACCCAAAATTCATGTCCATATATTTTCAATACATTTTTAATAATATAATTGTATTCAAAATTTTTGTCACATAATATAATATAATATAATTGAGAATATATATCGCAACCATTCTCTTACCCATATAGTAATAGTATTTTAAAATGATATGTGAAACAATGTCCAAATTCATATTAATTTTCTTATTTTAGTTTTGTTTTTATTTTTATTTTTGTAGTAATGAAGTGTTTGAAATTCTCAAGAGCACTTGACTAATATCATATCACGTGTAATCCTCTCATTCCAAAGCACCGTTGAATTGTCCAAATAAATCTTGGATCTTAAGATAAAGAAAAACAAAATGAGATAAATAAATTTATTGATTTTGTGTGGTTGTGTTGGGAAAAAAAAATGTTTTAAAATAAACACAGCAGTGTGGACTCACGGTATTAAATAAATTATTTTAAAATCAAGGGATTGGACAAGGCTCCTTATCGTGAATACAATGTGTCTGGTGGAATAATTTTCTGTGTAAATAAAATAAATTAAAATTAAACCAAACAAAATAAAATAAATAATTTACAGAATTTATTTTATCGAATCGAACAAAAATAAATAAAAGACCAAGTCGAGTGTGTGACACTCTGTCCTTAAGACAGATTCGTTCCGTTTCGGTGCTTACCGACTAATGGCGTCTATCTCCCAAGATACAATGATCTTCACAAATTTGTAGTAGCACTCCAAACAAATTTGTCCGGCGAACTAGAACCTTGTGTTCTATACTCTCTTTAATATCCTCTAAAACTAAAATGAAGAATAAATAACACAAAGAAGAAAATAGGACAACAAAATGTAATTTTTAGACTGTTTTGGATGATTGAACACTGCTGGAAATGTTGGTATTTATAGCCAACCACTCTGACTCGAACAGGTACCAAGGAAGTGAACAGGTGTAGTATTTAAACTGAACAGATACTGCACTGTTTCAACAGATAACTGCTGGGCAGTTAAATCTGTTGAAACTGCAGCAATTTAAAAAACCTTTTTGGAATATTCTGAATCTGTCTGGCAGTTTGAATCTGTTCGAAAATTTGAATCTGATTAACCTTAGTTTGAATCTGTTCAAACTGCTTAACAGATATGCAACTACTATGAACAGATGTAGTTCAAAAACCTGGACAGATCTGCTAGACAGATTTGAATCTGTCCGATTTCAAACAGATGTGAAACCTGTATGGACTGTTTAATCTGTTAGAAATAAATGGACAGAAAATTTAAATTCAAATTTTGAATTAATTTCCCGCAATAATTTTTTGGAAACATTTTAAATGAATTTTATCCAAAAAATTAATATAAGAATCGACCCGACCTACACCCGGCACGGCTCGGCTCGGCCGGACGGACAGCGGCTGCGGCGTGCGCGCGTATGTGATGGTTTGAGCCAAGGTTCCATTTGTCCATCACTCCTCCCTTCTACAAACTTGGGGTGCCCCTTGGGGCCCAACCCAAGTGTTGCAATCTAGAGTTTCTATACTCATTAAAGCTCTCTTAAAGTTTCAATGTGGGACAACCCATTTCAAGGAAACCCACATTTAATTCTTTAAATGTCCATTCCACGAACCCGAAAACGACGTTAACTTCCCATTCACTCATAAATGGTTTTGACGAACCGTCTTCACCGTGTGACTTGTCATGTGGTAAGGAACACGTCACCTCTTCGGACCCACCCCAAAAGACGTTTGGGGCCCACTCAATTTTGGGTTCAAAGTTGGCCCAAAATAAGCCTTATAAAAACCAATTTTCCAACAATCCCCTACATGAATGGAATTTGACGGAGAGAAAATTCAACAACATGATCTTATTACAGAGAGTACAGAAATTTGAAATATTCTGCAAAGGATAGGTAGCTTTTGGCTTTGAACCTTCCCTTGTGAGACACTATCGGATTTACTAGCTAACTAGTGAACATGATGTCTTGAACTGTTCAGCCGTTTGTGTAAACCAAGACAATAGAACTCACACAGTATATCCCCAGATACAATTTAGTTCTCACTATTGTGTTCATTTTGGCCCTGAACAACCTGGTCTTTCATGAGTGCTCTAGAGAATTATAACCCTTTACAAATCTCATAGAACCAGCCCAGTTCACACTCATATAGGTGATTCTTATGAAGAGTATCCTGCCATACTCCACTAGGTTTACTTAGATAGAAGAATCATTAAAATTCTACTTAACCTAAAACGCTGCAGTCATCACTTATTTCATCCTAGAAATGGGTAGGAGTTGGACTCCCAGTGATCCTTCTGAGTCATTCACAACTCAGTTGTTCTTTTGAACCTAGATCTTGGGATCTCCAATCAACTAGGTTGGGTTGCCGTTGTGGTAACTCTTATTTAATAGGCTTTAATCCCATTCTCTTCGATGAATTCTCAACTAACTCTCTTGCTAACCCTTTGGTTAGTGGATCCGCTATGTTGTCTTTAGACTTCACATATTCAATGGAAATAATTCCATTAGAGAGTAGTTGTCTCACGGTGTTATGTCGACGACGAATGTGTCGCGACTTACCGTTATACATATGACTTTGTGCTCTACCTATTGCTGATTGACTATCACAATGTATGCATGTAGCAGGCACCGGTTTTGGCCACATTAGAATATTTTCAAGGAAGTGGCGAAGCCATTCTGCCTCTTTCCCTGCTTTGTCTAAAGTTATGAATTCTGATTCCATAGTAGACCTAGCAATGCAAGTCTGTTTGAAAGATTTCCAAGATACAGCCGCCCCACCAAGAGTAAAGACATACCCACTGGTGGATTTTGAGTCTCTAGTATCCGATATCCAGTTTGCATCACAGTAACCTTCAAGTACTGCTGGATATCTAGTATAATTCAGCCCAATGTTACGAGTAAATCGGAGATATCTTAGAACCCTTATAATTGTTTTCTAGTGTTCTACTCCTGGATTACTCGTATATCTACTTAATTTACTTACTGCATAAGCAATATCTGGGCGAGTGCAGTTCATCAAGTACATTAAGCTTCCAATAATTTGGGTATACTCTAATTGAGAAATACTTTCTTGTACATTCTTAGATAGAAAACAAATTAATATCTACAGGTATTCTAGCAAGATGATCATCATCTTTGCTAAATTTGTCAAGTATTTTCTTAATGTAATGAGATTATGACAAAGCATAACCTTCTGATGTTTTGGTAATTTTCATACCAAGAATTACATCAATAATGCCCATGTCCATCATGTCAAAATGTTTATTAAACATTTTCTTGGTAGTTTTAATCATATCATTATTACTACTTATGATGAGCATATCATCTACATAAAGACATACAATGACATAACCTTTGTCTGTGTTTTTAATATAAATATATTTGTCACACTCATTAATTTAAATCCATTTGATATCATTGCCTTGTCAAATTTCTCATGCCATTGCTTTGGCGCTTGTTTTAAACCATATAATGATTTAACCAATTTATACACTTTTTTTTTTTCTGGAACAGAAAAACCTTCTAGTTGTTCCATGTAAATTTCTTCATCTAACTCACCATTTAAGAAAGCGATTTTCACATCCATTTGATGAATTTCTAGATTGTATAAAGACGCAATAGCAATTAGCATTCTAATGGATGTTATTCTAGTAACCGGTGAGTAAGTGTCAAAGTAATCAAGACTTTTTTTTTGTCTCAAACCTTTGACCACAAGTCTTGCCTTATATTTGTCAATTGATCCATCTGCTTTCATTTTTCTTTTGAAAATCCACTTGTACCCAAGAGGTTTACAACCTGGTGGCAAATCCACCAATTCCCAAGTGTGATTTTGCAAGATGGATTTAACTTCACTATTGACAGCTTCTTTCTATAAAGGAGCCTCAGGACTGGACATAGCCTCTTTAAAAGTTAAAGACTCATTTTCTAACAAAAATGTTAGAAAATCTAGACCAAAAGATTTTGAGGTTCTAGCACGTTTACTACGCCTAAGTTTCTCTTCCTCATTTTGATCTATCTTCTACTCTTGATCTTGTTCTTGATCATTACTAGTAATAGCATCAAAAGATCTTTTATTAGTACTAGTCTCTTGTCTAGTCTTATTTGGAAATACATGTTCAAAGAATGATGCATTCCGAGACTCAATAATAGTATTTACATGCATTTCGATATGTTTTGATTTATAAATGAAAAACCGATATGCACTACTATTCTTGGCATAACCAATGAAAATGCAATCAATGGTCTTAGGACCTATCTTAGTCTTTTTAGGACTAGGAATAGCCACTTTAGCCAAACACCCCCACACTTTTAAGTATTTGTATGATGGTACTCTCCCATGCCACATTTCATAAGGTGTTTGATTCACTTTCTTTCGGGGCACTTTATTTAAAATATAATTTGCAAAAAGTATTGCTTCCCCCCACAAGTTCTGATGTAATCAAGAACTTATTAACATGGCATTCATCATTTCTTTTAAAGTCCTATTTTTCCTTTCAGCAATTCCATTTTACTAAGGTGAGTAAGGAGCGGTGGTTTGATGAATTATTCTATGTTCTTTACAAAATCACCCAAAGGTGATTCATATTCACCACCTTTATCACTTCTAAGTTTCTTAATTTTCTTACCAAGTTGATTTTTAACTTCATTCTTGTATTGAATGAAAGTTTCGAAAGCTTCATCCTTGGTTCCAATTAAATAAACATAATTATATCTAGTACAGTCATCTATAAAAGTGATAAAATACTTTTTCCCACCTCTAGTTTGAATTGATTTAAAATCACAAATGTCACTATAAATTAATTCAAGTGGTTTTGTACTTTTTTCAATTTTTCAATTGAATGGAAAGGAGTTTTGGATAAGTTTGTCTCAACGCAAATTTCACATTTATGATTTGAATCAATATCAAATTTAGGTAAACATTCTATATTAATTAATCTATGTAAAGATCCATAATTAACATGTTCTAGTCTACCATGCCATAAATTTGAAAACTCAAGCAAGTAAGAAGAAGATGTATTTTTATTAATAACTGAGGGTACAACGGTCATTACATTCATCTTGAAAAGGCCATCAGACATGTAACATTTTCCTACATACACCCTATTCTTAGTAAGTACAAATTTATCACTCTCAAACACTAGCCTAAACCCATTCTTACTCAACAAAGATCCGGAAACAAGATTCTTGCGAATCTCCGGTTCATGCAGCACATTATTGAAAGTGAGTTCCTTCCCAGATGTCATGTTGAGAACAATCTTCCCTTGTCCTTCAACTTTGGAAGTTGAGGAGTTGCCCATAAAAAGTTGTTCATCGTTGTCCACTGTAGAATAAGATGTGAACATCTTTTTGTCGGCACAAATGTGGCGAGTAGCACCAGTGTCCACCCACAATTCTTTAGGATTTCCGATAAGATTTGCCTCGGAAACAATTGCAAAAAGATTGATGTCATCTACACCATTGGAAATATTGTCCACTTCGGTCATATGGGCTTGAGCAAGCTTCTTACTTGTTCTTCTTTTGCTTTTGCCTTTGCTACGGCAATCTTTGGCCTGATGTCCCTCTTTATCACAAATGTAACACTTGTCATTAAACTTGTACTTTTTAATTTCCCCTCCTTTAGAGCCTTGTGATGAACTTTCTCCAGAAAACTTTCGTTTCTTTGCTTTTAGAGCATGTTCTACCACATTTGCCTTAGACTCCATAGGATGCTTACCAGCCCGCTTTTCAGAATTGCGGTTATCCTCCTCAATCCTCAAATACACAATTAATTCTTTTAAAGACATTTCTTTGTGCTTGTGCTTGAAGTAGTTTTTGAATTCCTTCCAGCCTTGTGGTAATTTCTCAATTAAGGCTGCAACTTGGAAGGATTCACTGAGAGACATACCTTCTGCGTGAATGCCATGCAAAATGAGTTGGAGATCTCGAAGTTGGCTGATCACAGTTTTATAATCAACCATAACAAAGTCCAGGAATTTGCCAACCACAAATTTCTTTGAGCCGGCATCTTCCGTTTTGTATTTTTTCTCCAAAGACTTCCAAAGTTCCTTTGCTGTCTTGATAGGACTGTAGATGTTGTATAATGTGTTGTCAAGTCCGTTCAAGATGTAGTTCCGGTAAAGAAAATTAGCTTGTTTCCAAGCATCGACCGCAGCAACCACTTGTCGGTAGGTTTCATTCTCTTTCAAAATAGGAGCATCCTCACGGAGAAAACGAGCCAGGTTCAGAGTTGTAAGATAGAACAACATTTTTTGTTGCTATCTTTTAAAATCAGTTCCACAGAACTTCTCTGGCTTCTCACCGTGATTTACCGATACTGTCACAACAAGAGAAGGGGTTGGCGCAATTGCAGCCACCACACTAGTACTTGTTTGGGCATTAGTTTCAGTAGCCATCAATTCTAAATTATAAAACAAAATTATAATTAGAATTTATACTTCATAGAAAATTAAACCAAATTCACAGAATTAAATTCTGTAAAAATAAAAGAAACAAGAAATGTATCTTTTATTTTTCAATTAATTTGGAAATAAAATAAAATTTTATTTAACCAAATTAATTCTACACAGAAAATTAAATTTCTATAATACTTCAATAATTAAAACATTAAAATAGAATTTTAATTAATGAACATTCATAAATAATTTCTGAAAACCAAAATTAATTTCTGAAAAAATTTCACAAATAAATATTCTGAATTGTTAATAATACCAGTATATTACTACTACCTGTCAAAGAAAATAGACAGTATATTACTACTATTTGTCAAATAGTATATAATCACTATTTGTTTTTCCAACCAGAATATTATTTTGTAAATCCACAGAAAATAATTTTTGTAAACAAAAAAAAAAGAAAGGGAAACAAACGAAAAATTCTGTAAACAGAATAATTCGAGTCTGTCTTAAGATTGTTGGAACAATCTTCTGTGTAAATAAAATAGATTGAAACTAAATCAAACAAAATAAAATAAATAACTTACAGAATTTATTTTATCGAACCGAATAAAAAAAAATAGAAGACCAAGTCGAGTGTGTGATACTCTGTCCTTAAGACAGATTCACCCCGTTTCGGTGCTTACGGACTAATGGCGTTTATCTCCCAGGATACAATGATCTTCACAAATTTGTAGTAGCACTCCAAACAAATTTGTCCGGTGAACTAGAACCTTGTGTTCCATACTCTCTTTAATATCCTCTAAAATTAAAATGAAGAATAAATAATACAAAGGAGAAAATAGGATAGCAAAATGTAATTTTCAGACTGTTTTGGATGATTGAACATTGCTGGAAATGTTGGTATTTATAGCCAACCAATCTGACCCGAACAAGTACCAAAGAAGTGAAGAGGTGTAGTATTTAAACTGAACAGATACTGCACTGTTTCAACAGATAACTGCTGGGCAATTAAATCTGTTGAAATTGCAGCAGTTTAAAAAACCTTTCTGGAATATTCTGAATCTATCTGGCAGTTTGAATCTGATTAACCTTAGTTTGAATTTGTTCAAATTGCTTAACAGATATGCAACTGCTATGAACAGATGCAATTCAAAAACCTGGACAGATTTGAATCTGTCCAGGTTCAAACAGATGTGAAACCTGTATGGTCTGTTTAATCTGTTAGAAATAAATGGATAGAAAATTTAAATTCAAATTTTGAATTAATTTCTCGCAATAATTTTTTGGAAACATTTCAAATGAATTTTATCCAAAAAATTAATATAAGAACCGATCCGACCCACACCCGGCAAGGCTCGGCTCAGCTGGACGGACAGCGGTGGCGCATGTATGTGATGGTTTGAGCCAAGGTTCCATTTGTCCATAAGTCCTCCCTTCTACAAACTTAGGGTGCCCCTTGGGGCCCAACCCAAGTGTTGTAATCTTAAAATTTCAATGTGGGACAACCCATTTCAAGGAAACCTACATTTAATTATTTAAATGTCCATTCCATGAACCCGAAAACAACGTCAACTTCCCATTCACTCATAAATGGTTTTGACGAACTGTCTTCACTATGTGACTTGCCATGCGCTAAGGAACACATCACTTCTTCGGATCCACTCCAAAAGACGTTTGGGGCCCACTCAATTTTGGGCTCAAAGTTGACCCAAAATAAGCCTTATAAAAACCAATTTTCCAACAGTTTCTTCCGTGATTTCCCTCCCTATTGATTGAAAAAAAAAAAAAAATGAAAATTGTTTAAGTTCTCGCATATTTACATCAAACTTGTGTTTTAATTCTATCTGCATTGATAAACCTCATCTCAGACTTGTTCAAAATGCTCTGCTTCTTTAAATTAAATGTCACTTCTATCCATATAAAATTATGCTACAAAGAAAACTCTCTCTCACTCACTCACTCTCAGTTCCTACATCTAATATCAGATGATACAAGTAAACATTAAAATTTCTATACAATTTATACTCTTCTCTTCAATGTTTACTTGAACCTAATCAAATTTCTTGTTTCTTCTCTTTTTACTGACATTCCATCAATACAGTAGTGTTGATCTCCGATTCTTCTCAAACCGGTCATAAGTAGGTCTAGTTCTCAAAAACAAAAGCACACTCGAAGCAAGCCCAACAACAGAAATGCATCCCCACCACACGAACGTTAAGAAATAGCATTTTCGCCCCATGCACACGACAGAGTCAGATACCATGCTCCCAATGCTTGGCCTCGTGTTGGAATCGTAAACAAGGGCTGCAAGTAGTCCATATACAAGCGATCCAACAGGTATGTTGGTTATGAGGATGTTGTGGTTAACGCCAACGTTGTTGGGACCAAACAACTCGGATGTTACTGAAACTGCTGTAGCAAATATGAAGCCCGAGCTAAGGCCAATTAGCGTGGTGCCTGTTTGTAGTGCTATGGTGTTGCCTGATGCGGCGAGCAAGAAGAAGGCGATTGGGGTTGGGATTAGTCCAATGGCTAGCCAACCAGTCCTCGCAAAATAGACCTTCCTGTCACCCAAAAAAAATATAGTGAGTTTTATTGCAAATTTTGCAGTATAGTCTTTCTTTTCTTGGAGTTTTGTTTCCCTCCACAAGCACAATGATCTTTGCATTTGTCATTATTCTTATTGTTTTCACCAACATTTTAGATTACAGTGAATCCAGTGATGTTATTTAAAGTATGTGCTTTGTGTCACTTTGTCTCTACAAGTTTTAATTTTGTTAATTTTATTCCTAAAATCTTTAGTTTGAGTTAAATTTGTCTAATTTTTAGATTGTCATCTAAATCATTAATGAAAAATAATTTTAAAAACAAAATTATGATCTCTAAAGTAGGCATTTCATGTCACATTAGTTCCAAAATTTTAATTTAGTCAATTCCACGGTTAAATGTTGTAATACTATACTTGGCCTTTTCATCAATGTTTAGGGACAAAATTGATTAAAAAAAAATGAAAAAATTGGATACTAAAATGAAATAGAATGGATATTTTAGAGACCATAACTATATTTTATTATCATTCTATTCATGATTTAGATGTCCCCAATTTGAGTCAAAATCAAAAAATTTAGAGATAAAATTGACCGATTTAAATCATGTACTGCCAATGTGACACTAAAAACAAATAAGCTAGTGATTTTATGATCCTATAGATTTTCACTATATGCCATTAGTCATCACTATAATGTTCCATACTGCTCTGTCGTTCAAGAAAAAAATACTAAAAATCCCAAGAAAGTTGGATTACTTACACACGCATGAAGTCCGGTGCAGCGGAAAGCAATCGGCCGAAGAAGGAGAAAGAAGAATAGAGAGTGATTAAAGTTGATGTCTCTGAACCTTGTCCAAGTGACTGAGCTATCTGGCCAAGATTGTTACTATAAACAAGCCCAATTGTCCCTCCACAAAAGTATGCAACATAGTATAGCCAAAAATCCAATCGACTAACGAGCATCCGTGCCTTATGCTCTTCCCCAAGCATCACCAGCCGATCCCTCCCCATCATCTTCGCACAACACCCTTCGCTTACCCCCGTGTTTTGTCCTGTAACCGCGTAAGGTGGTCCATCCTCATCCCCAATCGTCTCCCGGGTTATGAGCTCTTTATGAAGCTCAAGCTCATCGGCATCTACCAAAATGAAGCCCGAGCCATCAAGGCGAAAGCTAGAGTGGATTGCACGATGAAACCAATCACGCGCGTAGACAATGCCAGGGATGCCTAGGGGGAGGATGAGGAGGGAAATGGCTCCGCCAAAGAGAAGGCGGGAGGTTGAGGAGTCGGTTGGCATGATGAAAAGGAGGTAGAGGCCGGTGATGACTGCGAAGACGTTGAGGAGGAGGAAAATGAGGGAGTCACGACGAATAGCATCAGGAGGGAGGGGGCTGAGAGGGGGTTGGCGGAGAATGGGGACGAGGGACACGAGGGAGGTGATGAGGGGGATGGCGGCGTTGAGGAGAAGGTAGAGGGCGTGGGAGGAGGGATCGATGGCTTTGGCAGCGAGGGTGTATAAGGCGGCGCTTACGCCATTGAAGCTAACGGTGAGGGAGATTGCGAGGGGGCGGTTGGCAGGGAAGTTTCGGTTGCATAGAACAAAGCAGACGGTGTTGAACCAACATATGCTGCAGCCAGCTAGTAAACATAGGAGGAAAACCTGTCAAGAGTTACATAACCAAACATTGTTACTCATAATTAGAGGAAAGCATAAAAAAAGGAGGCTATGAAGAGTACTTTGTACAGCTCTGTTTGTGTTGAATGATGTCTGTTTGAAGATGGAATGAGAATGTGGTGATGAAAATTGTTGAAAAATGTGATCTAGAGATAGTGTCATTCTTATAAAAAGAACAAAAGACACAATATTGATCAAAGAGTGAAGAAGATATGAATGGACTTGGTTTAAAACTAGTTTTGAGATTTGATAAGGTGACTAAAGTTAAGTTTGAATATATTTTAAAATTTGTAAAATTTTTAAATTAAATTTTAACACTCTCGACTTAACTCATTTACAATTTTAATTATGGGCCAAGCTTCTCTCAAGGCCACTGTGTAAACTAGACGGTTGAATTATGGGCTCATGGGCTTATCATGGACCGACCGTGGGCCCAATATGATTATAAGGTTATGTGTATAAATCATCAATATTAAAACTAAACTAATTCGATAATAATAGGCATATGATTTTATTACATTTGTCATAAATAAAAAATAAAAAAATAGATGACAAATATGATTATAATTACGATTACATATGAATATGTGTTTTTTTTTTTTTTTTTTCCATAAATAGTGTGTACAACTAAACTTGCAAATGGAATCAAACAGATTATCAAATTGAGGCCCCTTGATAGGCCCATGCACCCAAGTGAACTAGAGTGAAACTATATTCTTATATTTTCATAATGAATCTCATTTTTTAAATATCAAAATCTGATTACTAAATACTATATAAATTTAAAAATTAATTAATTTATATATATGTTTAAAGAAGTCAGCCCAAACAAAAGCTATGGCAGCCTGGCATATAAATTAGCGGACCAAAACACAAAAAACAAAAGGTCCATTTTGATTGGCCTCCCTAAATTAGCCCTATTTGGTGCAGCTTAAAAGCTGCTTATTTCAGTTTTCAGCTTAATTTAAACTATTTTGATGTATTTGGTTTAACTTATTGCTTATAACTTTTTGGAAGTCAGAAATCAGCTTATTCTTTGAGTGGGGCAAGAGATGCTTAATTTATAAGTCAGAAATCAACTTATGTTCATAGTTATATGCTATAAGCTGTTTAGGCATAAGTTATAAGTACTTTTTCACAGCTCTACCAAACAGGGCCAATGTGTGTTCATTCATAAAGGGTTGTCAGATGACTTAAACAAGTAAGGCCCATTTTGGGCTGACCCAATCTTCCCAGGTGGGCTTCTTGTGTCCTTTTGATCAACCCTTTTACCTTGTAATGCTTCTACAAACCCTGTATATGTAATTAACAACCATAAAGAATCAATGACAATCCGAAAGGCTTTCAAAATAGATTAATGTCCTAAAAAAAGTAAAGTATAAATAATTAATAAACAATATTAGTGGTGAAATAGGAAAATTGACCATAGATTATGGTTTTATTTGTTAATTTTTTTAGTTTCAGATAAATGAGAGATTTATAGGAAATTTTAAGAATTTTATAAAAACTTGTAAAATTTTAAATCAAGAATAAATGAAGAGAAAGGGTGACTACTCCATAAATGTTTATCTTCCTAAAATTTATTTAAATTTAAAAAAAAAAAAAAAAACATTTAAGGTCAAATGAAAAGGTAAAAGAGGGCAATGAATAACGGCTTTGAAATGAGAATATAAAAAGTTGAAAAATATAATATAAACTAATAAATTTTATAAATTTCTCTTACTAATATATATATATATTTTTAACGATATTATTGACAAGAAAAATTTAAAAGCTATGTCATGCATTAATCATTCATTAGTCATGAATCTGGAAGAACACAAGTTTCTTAATTCACATTTAATAGATAGGAAATGGCTGGTCTCCGGTTGAAAACTGGAGCAAATAGTTGAGATCTCTTACCGGTAAGAATATGTTTCTGAGCAATAATAATTATTAAACGGAAGACTATTACCAGTAAGAGGTTTTTGAAAAAATTCAACTAATATTAGTGAGAGTCACCTGTTTAATAATTCTTACTGATCAGTGATAGACCTTTACATGTTAAAAATCTCAACTATCTAGTCTAGTTCAATTATCAACTGAAAACAAGCCAAATGTTAATAGATAGATATTCAAAGGGCACCAAAACAGGTCAAATGAAATCTCATTGTTGGACAGAAAGTAGAGAAACTCCACAGACAACACGGGCCAAAATATAGGTAGTTATATTTATTCAACAATCAACATACGAACACACAAACAAAAAGTTTGCAATTAAGTTGAAATTGTCCATATTAAGCATTGTAAATTCAAAAGCAAAACAACCCACAAATCCATTATTATATCTCAAGTTTTACCCGAAACTTACCAAAAACAGAGTTAAGATTGATAACTGTATATGTTTAGACTAGAAAGTGAAATAATTAGATTGATAATTACAAGTCAAAATAGTTCAATATGATCAAAAACTGTTCCAAACAGTTACAGTGTGAGCCTGTTACAGCATAAGCCAGTTTCATCTACACCACTGTAACTGTTTGACTTAAAATAGTATATAACATAAAATACAAAACAAAATAATATACAAAATAAAGTTTAAATTCTCCATATTAAGCCTTGTAAATTGAAACCCAAAAATTATTTCTCTTCCATACAATGCTAGAGATATGATCATGATTCATAATATTCAAAATCAACAAAAATAGGCACATATAATTACATACATATAATATCCACAGAGAGACGGAGAGAGAGAGAGAGAGAGAGAGCTAACCACAAAATAAGGCAAGACAATGATATTCCTTATGACTAGCCACTGAACTCCATAACCAAAGAGACCCATGAAAGCAGCAATGAACATGACAACCCACAAGGGTAAACAGAGAGAAGCGAGCCCCGAAGACCACCCAAACGCCTTGCCGAGATCAGAAGCTACTGCAAGGTAGTTAAGCTGAACCTGAGATATCCCCAACACCTTCTTCAACTCCGACGAGTACGCCGAGAAGTCGAAGTTGGTCCCCGTAAAGGCCTGGATCCATATAGTGGCCACCAGGATCATCCACTTTCGAGACTGCCCCGCCATGAACCACCACTGAAACGCCGTGCACGGCGGAGTCCGATGACAGTTGTGGAGGTGGAGGTGTTTTGGTGGTGGAGGTTGTTTTGTTGATGAGGTTGCGTTTGTATGAGGCTCTTCCTCTACGTGGCCTCATTTATAAACGGTCACTCAATTTTCATTATTACAGTGAAGACAAAAGAATGTACATTTAGCTAGCCCCACTGCCCTTTTTCTTTTTTTCTTTTTCTTTCTTTTTAAAATTTTCTTGGGAAAATTAGAACTTGAGGTGTGGGTTGATATATATCCAAAAACAGGCATTAAGGAAAATAATATAAAAATCACTTTTTAAATGCCATAGAGAAAAGATAATTGACTGATGATTAGAGAAAATACATGAAATAGAAAGAATTGTCTCAAATATTCTAATAATCTGACATATTACTAGATTTGAAAAATATGTATAACTTTTAGATTAGAGTACCATTATTATAAAATTAAAGATTAATTACATTAAGATGGACTCAATTATTAATAAATACTAGGTCATGAACTTGTATATTGTTAGGTTTTTATTCTTGGTAATTTCGTTTGACAAAACTCCTTTCAGTTGTAATTTTATTCGATCTTTTATTTTAGTGAGGCTATGAGTATTTAGATGCAAATCTAACCCGAATTGTGCCTATGCAAAGGAGTTTATGATCCTGAATCCTATCGTGTTTGCTACTTCGCTGACTATGTCGGTCCGCTCGAGCGGCCATTTTTGCGCTTGAGCGGAAATCGCGGAACAGTTTGCTATAAAAGGTGCGGTTCAGTCAGATTTTAGGGTACGGCTTCCAGATCTTCTTCTTGAGTATTGGGGTTTTCATCTGAAACTTCTTTGTTAGTTTCTTTGATGTTTGTTTGAGTTTAACTCATGGTTTGAGAAATATACATCAAAGGATTGTTTGTTTCATTCAATACAAAAAAGAGAGTTGTTCTTCGGTGGATTCCGTAGAATTTGGGCCTGAAGTTTGGGTGGATTCTAGAGTAGCTCATTGTCGTGGATTCGACATCAACATTGTGGATTCAACGTTGGACAAGGCAATTCCAAGGTGAAGACAGGGTTGGAAGAGGCACATAGGGGTCGGTTAGATTCAGGCGTGAATTTGCTAGGTAATTGAGAGTACACTTGTGTGATTCTTTTATGTCTTCTTAGTGGATTGTTTTGTGGCTTTTGCCCGTGATTTTTTTTTTTATATCACAATTGAAGGCGCTCCAATTGTGATTTTTCCACGTTAAAATCGTTGCGTCAATTTGTCTTTATTGTTTGATTAGGATTGTTATTTACTACTTAAAATTGATACATAATCACAAATTAATATCTAGGGGATTTCTAGATTTTTCAATTGGTATCCCAGTAGGTCGCTCCATTTAAAAAAAAAAAAACTTTTAGAGCAAGATCTTGTTTGATTTGTGATGATGGATTCAATTCGTGAGGGAAATTCTATGGTACGACCACCCCTACTTGACGGATCTAATTATTCCTTTTGGAAAGCTTGGATGAGATCATTTTTAAAATCTATTGATGAAAAGGTTTGTAGTTTGTCATGCATGGGTGGACCGAACCGACAATTACCATTGATGGAGTATCTTTCCCCAAACCAATTGATAAGTGGGACACAATTTATTACCAAAATAATAGCTGAAATAATAAAGCTATCAATTCTCTCTTTTGCGTTGTGACACCTGAAGAGTTTAGTCGTATTTGCAATTGTGAAGTCGCAAAAGAGGCTTCGGATATCTTATAAACTATTCATGAGGGCACTGCTTTGGTTAAACGCTAAAAACTTCAAAGGCTCACGTTTAGTTTCGAAAACCTTTCAATGAAAAATAGTGAGACCTTTGATGAATTTTATGCAAAGTTGAATGACACTATAAATTCCAGCTTTAATTTAGGTGGAAAAATGCTAGAATCCAAGATTGTGGGAAATTTTTTGAGATCCTTGCCTGATCGCTTCCAACCAAAAGTTACAGCTATTAAGGAGGCTCAAGATGTTAACAACCTCAAGCTGGATCATTTGGTTGGAAATCCCCAAACTTATGAGGCACATAGGAATTTCAAAAAGAAACAAAAAGATGATATTGCTTTGAGTAGTGCTCATAGAGTTGGAAAGGATTTTGATGAGTATTGTGAGATTGATTCCAAGATTATGAAGGCTTTCGTATAACAATTTAAAAAGTCTATTCTGAAAAAGAATCCTAATCTTTCGAAATCAACTCATAAATTCAAAGGCAAAGATAAACTCAAAATTAATTCTATAACCAAGAAGGAGAAAGGAAAGATACATGGGAACTATGAAAGAGTCCAATACTATGAATGTCAAGGATTTGATCACTTTGCTTTAGAATGCCCTAATCGGTTAAGGAAGAAGAAAGCCTTCGTTATCACTTAGGATGATGAATCTGAGTCTGATAAAGATTAGTGACAACAAAGCACAAGGTGAAGAAGGGCATGAAGAATTCCTTACTTTCATAGCGGCTTCCGAAACTGAAAGACAAATAGAGTATCCGAAGGGACCGGTTGAGAATGCCACTGGTAATGAATCATCGGGGAGTGATGATGAAGGGCTTCAGCAATCTTATGAAAAGTTGTATAAGGAATCTCTTAACTTATCTAAATTAAACGACAAACTCACTACGAAACTCAAAACATATGAAAGTAAGAATGTCAAATTAAAGAAGGAGATTTTCGAGGTTAGAAATGATGCCATTAAGATTTCTAGTGATCGACAAGTTCTTTGTGCGAAACTCTTGACTTGTGAGACAGAGAGAAATAAGCTACAGCAAATTTATGCAACGTATGAAGAAAAGATTGAAACTCTCGAGATGTCTTAAGTTGCCTTGGAAGAACCAATGATCAAGAAAGAAGAAAAGCTCAAGTGTGCTATGACTACCATTGGTGTTTGGAACAAAGGATCAAAGACTTTGGACAATATTATTAGGTCTCAACAAATGTGTTCTGACAAGAGTGGCATTGGCTTTGGTGATAACAAAGAGCAAAAATCGAATGCATCTACATCTCATGATACAAGAACTCAAGAAAAGGGAGAACAAAATATTCAACATGAGGATGGACTTCTAAAACTTCATAGAGTTAGTAAGACCAAAGAAAAAAAGGTACACTTTGTATTTATTTGTCATCATTGTGGTATGTATGGTCATATTCACCCTTATTGTTATGAGTTGCATGGAAAAGTGTCTCATAGAGAAGGAAGAAATTCCAACATCTCGTAGAATAGGAGACACTTCATTGGTCATAATGAGGTTAAGGGTCATAATAGACCTTATTATTTTGATGTGCTTGAGACCAAACATGGAGCGAGTTTGCATTTGCCTAGACCTAGGAATAGGAAGTTGGAAACCACATCAAGACGGGTTCCCATTGAAACGGAAGGGAACCACAACATCAAGACACCACCCAAGAACCGCAATTCTCACAACTTTGCTCATACTAAAACGGTTTGGGTGAAAAAACTAGACTTGTGTTAATTTGTTTATTCGTTTTAGTTTTTAGGTTTCTATGTGTTTTTTTTCTTTTTTAGTCATTTAATGAGTGTCTATTCGTTTTCTGTCTTGCTTTGTTTTAAAAATTAAAAAAAAAATCCAAAAAGATTTTCTTAGTATGGTTTTACAAGATTGAAATTTTTGAGAAGTCCTTGGTACATATTGGAATTGATGAGAATATCCATTATATGTTAATATGTGTGTGCTTTCTGTGGTCATTACTCATTTTGGAGTGTGTGTACTTTGATTAGTATGTCTCATTCTGTACACACTCTTGGATTAGCAAATCTCGGAGTCTTCCGCCTTAGTGATCATTTTTCTCTATGGACTTCTGGCGTTATATCTTTTTCTTTTCTAGAGGAATTGACCTATACTAGCATATCATGGGTGATATTGAGTCTCTTAACCACCTTCCATCTTTTTGCATCTCCACGGCTTTCCTTTCAGTTCTTTGTAGTTAAGGCATGAGGAAAATGCTACTTTAGAGTCACCAACCAGGCTATCCTTATTGTCTCTATGTTTCAGTGGTTCGGTTTATATACTCTTGAGTATGTCAGCCGCCAATGAGTATGAAAAAGAAAGGGAAAAAAATGTGCAAAAGAAAGAAAAGGAAAAAAAATGTCCAAAAGAAAGGGGAAAAAAAAAAATTCATTGATTGAGGGGGAGCCTACACTTTGACTCACTAAATACTCCTTGATTCCTAGTGGTTTGACTTTCCTTAGTTGTGCTTAGATTCTCTTGCCGGAGGTTCAGCTATCAGATCACTTCTAGGTTTTGAATATAGTGTTTGTCGAACTCCAAAAGTCACACACACACTTTTATCATGGGATCTATATTTTTTACGTAATGCATCACTTTCTTTTATGAGGAATCTTCTAAAGACTGTGGACATTGTGTTTTCAAGTAATTGTGTTTCTTGGATAATCTTGTGTGTTTTAAGATACAAATTCAAAATTCCTTACTTACTCCACTATATTATCTTTGTCGTTTTTTTCTTGTTTATTGTTTTCAGTGTTTGTGGTTATTTTTAGTGAGGGGAAGTTTGGTTTATCATTGCAAGAGTTTGTTAGCATGAACACTTTCATTTGTTTGGTAAGGGAGATTGGCTTTAGTTATTTTGCATATTGCTATACACTGCTTCTTTATTGTTTCCTTTTTGCATGCTACTACTAATTACATCATCATATCCTTACTTGTGTGATTTATGCTTTTACTATAGTTGATTGAGCTTACTTTGACAATTCATGACAAAAAATGGGAGAAAATTAGAGGGTACATTTCTCTTAGGATTTTCATCTATTCATGCTACATATTCTTAAAATCTACAATTTACATCTATTCATATTTCCATCTTATGTTTTAAGATAATCTTGTCATATGTCTATTGCTTTTTCATATACTCTTGTGGCACTAATAGTTATTTTGGAGATTGTGGCACTAATAACTATTTTGCAAATCATAACCTTGAGAAAGAAATTTGCTTTTGTTGGCTGTAATGGGTTGGGGTGATTAGGATTTTATTTGTTAAGTGGGTTTTGTCACAGTATTGCCAATGAGGGGGATTGTTAGGTTTTTATTCTTGGCAATCTCGTTTGACAAAACTCCTTTCAATTGTAATTTTATTCGATCTTTTATTTCAGTGAGGTTATGAGTATTTAGATGCGAATCCAACCCGAATTGTACATATGCAGAGGAGTTTATGATTTTAAATCCTATCATGTTTGCCACTTCGCTGACTATGTCGGTCCGCTCGAGCGACTATTCTTGCGCTCGAGCGGAGATCACGGAACAGTTTGCTATAAAAGATGCGATTCAGTCAGATTTTAGGGTATGACTTCTAGATCTTCTTCTTGGGTATTAGGGTTTTCATATGGAGCTTCTTTGCTAGTTTCTTTTATGTTTTTTTGAATTTAACTCATGGTTTGAGAAGTATACATCAAATGATTGTTTGATTCATTTAATACAAAAGAGAGAGTTGTTCTTCGGTGGATTCCGTAGAATTTGGGCTTGAAGCTTTGGTGGATTATGGAGTGGCTCATTGTCGTGGATTTGACATCGACATTGTAGATTCAACGTTGGGCAAGGCAATTCCGAGGTGAAGACGGGGTTGGCAGAGGCACATAGGGATCGGTTAGATTCGGACGTAGATTCGCTAGGTAATTGAAAGTATATTTGTGTAATTCTTTTATGTCTTCTTAGTGGATTATTTTATGACTTTTGTCCGTAGTTTTTTTTAATCATAAATGGAGGCGCTTCAATTGTGATTTTTCCATGTTAAAATCGTTGTGTCAATTTATCTTGATTGTTTGATGGGGATTGTTATTTACTGCTTAAAATTGATACATAATTACAAATCAATATTTAGGGGGTTTCTAGATTTTTCATATATCACTACGACATATAAGGTTTTAAGTATCAATTTTTTTGGCCTTAAAAGGAAAAAAAAATTGTTACAAAAATATTTAGGAATTAATTATTGTAGTCTTAAGGGTCGTCAAGTCATTTTGAAAAGTTTAAAAAATATATTTATTTTTAGCAATAATTTTAAAAATTTTACTCATAAATGCATTTTAAACTGTATTTGGTTTATGAATTTTGGTAGGGATTTGAAAAAAAAAAAGAAGAGAAATGTGTGTGAATTATAATTATATTTATTCAGATTTTACCTACATTTTTTTCTTTTTCTTTTCAAATCTCTATTCAAATTTACAAACCAACCACAACATTAGAGACAAAAAATTGGTGCCAAAAAGTTTTTTTTTAAGACAAAAATTTTAGTCATAAAAATAGTTTTTCATCACTAAATATCTAATTTCGTCACTAAAAATACAACAATGTAACTTTTCGCAATTAAAATATTTCATCTTTAAAAAATATTTTTGTCTCTAAACCCTTAATTTGTAATAATGGATGTTGACTCCTCAATTATAAGCCTCGTGCTAAAATGAGCATTTGTAAGATTTTTATAATTGAAAGAGTTAAAATATACTAGTACATAAATGAAATAATTAATAAATATTTGTTAATAGTTGAGGGGTCTTACTAATGTCTATCCTAAGAGGTATCACAAAAATACATCATATCAAAATATTTATAATCTTAATATATTTTTTACATTCAAAAATACTTTTACACATTTCTATACATATTTTAATACATTTTTTAACACTGGCTTAGACTGTTTTTAGCATTTGTAAATTAATAAAGAATGTTGTGGCAAATACCGATTTAGTCATTTCAAAAAAAAAAAAATCCATAAAGATGTCTTATACTTTTAAAAGTAGGAAAATGTTAAAAAGAGATCTAAGAGATGTTGTTTGTATTGAAAAAGCCCCTAAAACGTATATTAAAATGAATTAAAGTGTGTAAAAGTGTTTTAAGACATGAAAATATGTTAAAATTATAAAGTTTTTGACCTTTTATAACGCTTAACAAGACTCTAAATTAGAGTAAGGTTGGTGTCTTAATTGTTACAGATCGTATATCTCATGTTCATTATTAAGGTCTCTTTTGAAAAGTGACTTATAAGTTAGTTTTTTAATTTTTTAATTTATTTGAATCACATCATCTCTTTACTTTTTATGCGTCTTTTCGTAATAAATAAAAAAATAAACTTATTTCACTACAAGGAAAGTGGACTTAAAAGACGGAATTTTTTACGACGGCACATTTGCCGTCACGAAAAATGTGAGTTTTTGCGACGACACAACTTGCCGTCTCGAAAAATAGAGTATTTACAACGGCAAAAAATACTGTAGTGAAAAAGAAAAATATTTGCGACGACAGAAATTACCATCGCAAAAAAATAAAAAGTATTCACGACGGCTCTGAGATCTGAGCCTAAACATCCCTATACCCCCTCCCCCACATATAATGATATTGATGTTCTATGTACTCGAAAAACACAAAAAAACAAAAACTAAATTAATATTAATGCTAGGTCATTCTTGTTAAAAATTTTATATTCTGTGGGCATATTATTTTTCCAAAAAAATAAAAAGGCTAATGGATTGATACCCAAAATCGTATAAAAAATTGTAACTAGGTAAGAAGGACAAAATAAAAAAGGAATGCCTAATCAACAACTGAGCTTAGCTTAGCTGCCAACGTACCACATTTGCAAAAACTCTGTTCAATCAACAGGTTAATATATCTATCTTAAAAATAAAATTAAAAATAAAAAATCAATAGGTTAATATAGCAATTTTGTGTTGGCTTTTTTACCCAAATGGAAGTTTAAAAAAATAAAATAAAAAAAAAAACCTTTGCCGTAGAAAAATCACATTCACATGTGTTTTGGCACATTTCTAATTGTTTGAATTTTTTAAACGACTTACTTTAGGTAATTTTCATTAACAAACATGCCGTTTTTCCTTCTTTTTAAAAAAAAAAAAAAAAAAATCCAAAATGATCAATGTATTATTTATAAAATGTCTGATTATGCAAAATGATCAATTATAATGTATAAAATGATAAACATGTCAATGCTATATAAATTATGTAAATTAATAAATAAATTGGGTTGAGTTTCTCTCATATTGTTCAGACCCGTGAGATTGAATTATTCATATTGTATAACTTTTTGTGTATATCATTCACGAAAAAAAAAAAATGATTCAATAACCGTAACTTATTTTAAAATATTGACTTTGCCACCAAAATAATGAATTATCTATTTAAAAAAATTCACTTGTCATTTTTAAATGTTATCATTTAATTTATATTAAAATGATGTCAAATATAAATTTGGATAAATTATAAATATATCTCTTGAGATTTGTTTAAAATATGATTTGCCCTCTTGTAATTTTTGAAATTACATCCGGTCCTTTTAAATTTCCAATTTCATGACAAATTATCCATTTTATTAATAAATCATCAAGTCAATTAATAGTTTTTACTAATGTTAGAAATTTATTTAATTAATAATTCAAGAAATTTTATCATTGTATAGAAGAACAATTACGAATTTTATTTTTTCCAATTAATTCTATTCAATAAAAAATTCTGACAATGAAATATTTATAATTCTTTAAATCATATGAGACAATTCATATTTTAAAAAGTGTATTTACAATTTACACTCTAAATTTTTATACAAAAAATATAAAGTGGCACCACACTACACTTTTTTTGGTGGTTTAATAAAATATGGATTGATTTATTATGATTATACTTAGTAATGAAGAAAAATACAAAGTATGTGCAAATGTTCAAGTTGCCTACCATTTTGGTTCACGTGCAGCACGTTACGAAGGTGGCACCGGAATAACAGGACAACCTGGGTTAATGTGGGGAATGTATACTCGAAATCTAGTACCGTACCGTGTTTATAATAACTTTTTTTTTATATTTTAATTTTAAAAAAATAAAAATGAAAATTTGCGTAGTGCTTATTTAAAAAAATTAATTAAATAATTTACAAAAAAAAATTAAATTTTTTAAACATAAAAAATTTTAAAAAATTGTTTTAACATTTATTTTTAAATAAGCCTCTACCTTTTCCACCACTTTTAACAAGTACTCTTTCACATGTGACAATCACTTTCCAGTTGTCCCTTTACACCCTCGTTCTTTAGCCCAATAAGGATTCAAAACATTAATTTTGGTGATTTAATAGAACATAATGACATGATAAAAATGAAAAAAAACAAATCAAGATCAAAATATCAGTGGGTGAGATTCATTACCAGCTCATTAAAATTGACTTTAAAGCTCAAAAATTAGAATTCTAAAATATTTCTAGTCTTTAGCCGCCTCTTCTACTCATTCATTTGACCACCCATTTACTTATTTTCAAAATAAAATTTTGAAAACATTCATGAGTTTTCTAAACTTGTTTTTTTATTTACTACTTTTTTTTAAATAAAAAAATTTAAATGCAATAAATGCCTTATTTTTTTATTTATGTTTACAAAAAAAAATGTTTTGAACACTTTTTTTGAAAATTAGAAAAAAAATACTTATTTGGTATTTATTTTAAATTTTTTAAAAAATGTAAACAATTTTTATGCTATATCCCCCCCCCCCCCCCCCCAAGTTTTTTTCAAAAAAAAGAAAAAAGACTAGACAATAGAATCCGGTTCATGGAATTTTTATCACATCCCACTCTGAAAATTTGTGTTGTTCATTTTATAAGCCTTCTATGTTAATCATTAAAGAAAAAAATTAATTAATTTAATAAAATAATATAAATATAATTATCTAATCAAAACAAATCAAACTGGTACTTGTAAATTTTCATTTGAACTGCAAAACTTGTTCTTCTCTTCTCTTCCATCTGGAAACTTCAAAAATCTACCTGAGTCTGCGCTGTAGATTCGTCATCAGAGCCGAAATCAATTAGCGCCAACCAAAATGAGTTCTATTTGCTACAAAGTATAAAATAGTATAATAAAATAAGTTTGCGATGAGTCATCAGAAAGGTTTTTATGAGCCGGGGCCTAGTTTAGAAACAAGTTAATTTAAGTAATTTTTTAGTTATTTGATTAAAATATGAGCTAAAAAAAAAAAGTATGTTTGTGATGACTTTTTAGTTTTTTATAAAAAGATGTGTAAAAAGTAGAGAGAAAAGAGAATCTTTGACTTTTTAATATAAATTATTGATTTTTTAATTTTTTTAATAATTTTTTGATTTTTTAACTAAAAAAATCACTTACAAAACGCGGCCTAGTTACAATTATTCTCTCTAAAAAAAAATTCACACGGAGATAAGGAGAAAGTTAAAATCCAGTAACCCATGTGCTTATGAACAACCAATCAGTACACAGAAGCCTAATGTTCTGTTCAATTTGTTTTTAGAGCTAGATGGGATATAATTGTGAGTGTGAGAATTATTATATTTTATTTGAATTGTGAGAGGAGGAAAGAAAAAAATGATTATAATTCTCACCTAAATAAAAAAAAAAGAGAAATTATTATGATTTCTCATCATTATGTTTAAATAAATAAAAGAGAAGATAATGTAATTTCTCACTTATCTTATTTTGATAGAGTAAATAAGAGAAAATAAAGCAAAATATTCTATTTTATTTTATCAAAATAACCTTCCATATTAATAAGTTAAAATTTTTCATAAGGGTAATTTTGATATTTTAAAAAACTTTCATTAAATTAAATTCATTTCTTACCAAAACTCACCACTTTTAATGAAAAACAAAACATAAGTTTAGTGAGAATTCTTTTCTCACCATCTCATATCATTTCTCGCCTACTTAACCATCTAAATAAGAGAAAAGGTTTTCTATTCTCCCTCTTTTTTCCCCCTCACCAAACCCTTCCATCCAAACGGAGTGTTAGTGTGGTAAAAATGAGTGAGAGGATTGAGAAAAATTATATTTATTTAATAACTACTAGATTAGTAAAAATTATTATTTATTTTATTATATTATAATAGTCCTAACAGACTATCCGATTCTATATTTTATAAATAAATATGATATTAGTGAGTCTTAATTCACTATAAGTTCAATCCCACCTCTCATTTTTGAAAATCAACGGGCCATGGTTTTGGTGGAATTATATGGTGAGCATATCTAAAATAAGAGGGGTTTTTTTAACATTCTGTCAGTATCTAGTTTTATTATAAAATGAAATTTTAATTTGATAAGCAATTGGGGGTATTTTATCTCATTTTTTGGAGTAAATTATACTTTATCTTTCCTAATATTTAGAGAAAATATAATCAATCTCATAATGTTGATATAATTATATTAATTTATTTTTTAGTATGATTAACGTACTGAAAATGGTGAGTAGATATTGAAATAAATAAAAATAAATATATATTTTAGTTACAAATATATAAATATATCATTTATTTCATTCACACAACTAACAAATTAGTGAGAAATAATATAATTATTATGTGAATTAAAATCTCACGAGATGCCAGTGTAATTATGTCAAAAAGTATAGGATAATTATATTTTCTGTAAACCCCATGAAAGATGAATGTAATTTGTACTTTCCTTTTTGTTTGGTTAGTTATATTTAGAAACCTTTCTAGACTAAGAAAATTAATTTTAAAAATAGAAAATATAAAAATATACACTAAAGTTTCGTTTGGCATTGGCTACGGTAGCCAACTTTTTTGTGTTAGGACTTTTTTTAGCTTGACATTTTTAGCTTTGTTTGGTTTTTATTTTTTGGGTTTTTTTGAATTTTGTGAAAGAAAAAGTAAAATGATTTTGGTTTGAATGTGACATTTTGTCTTATTAATTTATATAGCCTATTTTGTCTTTTTATACATTTTTAGCTCCAAAATATTTACCAAACAAGGACTAAGCAAAATGAATAAACTTCTTTTGTCAGAAAATATTTGTTAGTGTTGAAGTTACTCTTTATTAAAAGAAGCCGTGTTGTAGATTGATTTGTTTAGTTGGAAAATATTTATTAATGGTGAAATTAGAAGTTGTGTTGTAGACATCTATATTTTTGTTCCATTAATTATAATCACACAATCATGTTTTTTAATTAAAAAATCATATTATATGATTATGAGTGTCATGAATTTTTATTATTTTATTTTTAAAAAAGATAGAGAATCTTGTGTCCATTTCCCCCCTTTTTTTTTAAATTTTTTTTTTTTTAAACAAAGCATAGCATAGAATAAATGCATTAAGCAATTACACTTCTAGAGTTGAAAACATTCGTAGCGTCTTCAGAAATATGTAAAGAAATACAAGTAGGATAAGTAGAAAAAATAGTTAAGCCGTCGTTATAGTTGAAGCTTTCATTGGCAAGGAGATCTGTTTTCTTTTTGAAAAATATGCTTAATAGATGGTAATCTAAGTTAGGCCTCTTTTGGCAAAGTAGTTAAAAGCAACTTTATTAGCTTTTTAACTTTTTTAGATCACATAATCTTTTTATTTTTTTTTATGTTTTTTCACAAAAATAAATTCAAAAGAGTTAAAAAATTAATTTTTAATAACTTACTTCCCAAAATAAGCTTTAATCCAACAAGTACCTGTAGTGTTCTCTTCTATAACCCTATTGGAAAATGATTTGGAGCCCTAAAACTGTTCCCCCTAATCCCCCTAATTTCTATTTTAGGCAACTGTTTCCTTATTTATTTATTTTTTTTTACTTGATATGGAAATTAGCGGAATTAGGGGGGATTTTTTTAGGGAGATGTAGCAAGACCCAACTCTATTATGTAAGTGAATCTCCTTCCATTCCAATGGACATAAACACACAAAAGAAAGAAAGAAAAAAATCTAAAAACAACTCCCACTCTTTCATGTTTCTTGACCTTACAAATTTAACCACCAACTTCAATTTTGTCAGGTCAATATAATCTCTATGTTATAAATGAATGAGAGATGCAATTTTGAGCTAAAAGTATGGTAGCAAGGCCCACCACTACCATGTGAATACTTTATAATTTACACACAGCATATATTTAAAAGTACATCAAAAAATCAATGTAATAATATCTTAGTAATCAATCTTCACCATGTATATAAATTATCACCACATAACTTGGTATTGGATCAACAATGCTACATTTCTTAATTTTTAAATGATTCTAACGTGGCATTCAGGTTAGATCTCATTAATGAAATATTTGACAAATTTAAATTTTACACTTGTTACACACATCATTAGAGGTAATTTTTAGAAGTAATAAATTAGGTATCTCAATCATTTTTTCATAGGGTTTGACTCAAATTTTGATATGGACGGTGAGTCTATTTCATAACAAACTACAGTATAATAAATTAACAAGGCTAGTTTATTGACCAAAATATTTTTTTCCTCACTAAAGTCAAGGGTTCAGCTCACATAAACATGTTGTTTGTGAGTTTTATTTTATTTTTTATAATAATGATGTATTGTATTTAAAATTTTATTGTGACCATGATTTATTGAATTTTATTGTAATAGAAAATAAAATAAGCGAGGATGAGATGTTCTCACCTATAATAAGTGGGCTTCTATGTGTAATTTTCAACAATACATAAGTCAAATACATTGTCATTACTATATAATTGAGGAGAATATAAAAAATATACAATTATCTCCTCAAAATAGTACCCAAAAATTATTATCCATTCATGGAACTAAAAAATAATTGAGGTAACGACAATAGTGATCACGTATAATACAGGTATAGGAATCTTTTTTTTCTTTGTCAAATGCACAAGCAATATCAAGTTGTTAATGAAAAACTAAAATGATAGGAGTGAAAATGAAATATAATAATACTGTATTTGGTGAGGAGATTTGAAAAGAAATTTAAAAAAAGGAAGAGAAAATGTGTATGAAATTAGGTGAAATATATGTATATTTTATTCATATTTCACTTTTTTTTTCTATTTTTCTTTTAAAATTATTTTTTAAATCTCTCAATCAAGCATAGCATAAGAGTTTAGAAAAAAAAAAAATACAAAAATGGCAATTCTTGATTGGTTAAAAGGCCCAAGAGCACAAGAAGAAGAAGGACATTATTGAACTTTCAATTTTCAAAAGTACAACAGTAGAGTCTGGAAAGAGGGATATCACACCAGTTTTAGCCATTTTCACATTAATTTGTTTACATTTCTTGGTAAAAATACGTGCACCATATAAATGTTAGTGGACCTACTAATTCAATTTTTTTATGAGATTGTGATTGAAGTGACTAGCTGTGTGATATTGGCGTGTTTTTTTTTTGAGCCATGCTACAGGCCCCCAGTGGGGTGACCCCCACTGACAACCTCCAGTGAGGTGTCACTTCTCTATTTGCTGAAAACAAAAAAAAAAAACAAAAAAAAGAAGAAGAAAGAAAACAGTTTTTGGGCCAATGAAAAACGACCCCCAGTGACCTCCACTGGGGGTGTTAGGCATTTTGAACAAGGTGTTATTGGCGTGTTTCGTGACTGGGGGTCGTGACCCCCACCAAAAAATTCACTATCTCTTAATATGTAATTAATAGCAAAAAATAAAGATAAATTCAATTTACAACTACTAAGAGTAAAAAAGACATTTACACAGCAAAAAACTACTTCACAGCTTATTTAACAAATACTACTTAGCAACTTAAATTTATAATTCAATAGTTACACCAAACAGACTAACAGCTTATTTGTTAAGTTACAATCTATTTTAACAATTACACCAAACGGGGCATTATGTTTTGACAAAGCTAATTTGGAATGAAGTACATAAATATATATATATATATCTTTTGAAGTGTGAATTATGTTTGGTTTCAATTTTTTAGAAATTGAATTTTTTATTTTTTTATGTTTTTTTATTATTAGTGAATATTTTTAAATTTTTAAGCAATTTTTTTTTTTACTTTTTTAGTGCACCTTACTTAGATTTATCTAAAACAATAAAATATTTTAAAAAATTAATAAATATACAAGAATATGAAAATGTACTGAATTTTTATATTTTTTTATTTATATTTTTGGTATATAGTGAATTTTTTTAAATATTTTTTCCATAAGTATTATACTTTTTAAGTGTATCTATATTAGGTGTATCTAAAAATTAAAATAATTACTTAAAATATTAAAAAAATTTAGTGAAAACAAAAAAAAATAAAAAATAAAAAATTTCTAAAAATTAAGTCCTAAAAACTAAAACCAAACAATACTAACTCTCATTCAAAAAACAACATTAACTTGAAAATAGCCTGCCAACCGGGATGCCAAACACGGCCAATATCACAAACTAATCTGCGAGACACTCATCGCATAAATAAATGACGCAAATTAGTTTGTGCAATGTCACCAGTGGCACAGAATAGTTAGGTGCTGGAATTTTGAGATTCACAGACCTTTTATCCTTCCCTAATAAACAATTATTGTTGTTATTTGGTGGAGGGTGTCACAATTGTGTTTGATGCAATTTATGTTAAGTATGTATGATATTTTTTATTTTAGAATTTATTATAGAATGTTTGTTGTGGCTTCTATTTAACTAATGAGATAACCGAGTTTAAAAATTAAATTTAGACTCGTTCATTTCAGAAATAAGACAAATTTAATTAAATTTTAAATGAGATAAACTCGATAACCAACTTAGGTTTTTGCAACCATGCTGAAAGGGAGAAAGAGTAGCCCTCCACCATATAGATAAAACAATTTTTTTTTCCTCACCACTCATTTGGATGAATGTTGATATCTTTGTTTGGAAACAAATTATTTTAGTAATTTTTTTAAAATTTTTATGAAAAGATGTAAAAAAATAAAAAAATTAATATGATAACTTATAATAACTTTCTGACTTTATGATTAAAATATTTAGTCCGTAAACAAAGCGAGTCAGACTTTTTACAACCTTAGAGAGACTATCAAGTGATGATAGTGGGTATCTTCTCTCTCTCTCTATCTGTTGATGAGGAACGGAGATTTACAAAATTGCAATATGGACACCTAGAGTATATATATGTGATGTTAGGTTGCCCACCATGGTCTCCCCAAACCTACCATGGCCCCAACTATTTAAGTTTTATTTTGAAGTACGTTATTTATATGAATATTAAGGTCACGTTTGATAATTTACTATTTTAGTTTAAAAGTTAAAAAGTCACTAAAAAAATTTAAAAAGCTAACAACCTATATCAAAAGTCAAAGATTTCAATTTCTCTTTACTTTTTATATATCTCTTCATAAAAAATCATAAAGTTATTCTAAACATAATAATTTTTTTATCTCATATTTTAATCAAAAAATTACTAAAATAGCATATTCTCAAACAAGACTTAAAACTGTGTTTGGATAAATAATTTGAGAGGGAAATTTGTGGAGAAAAAGAAAACAGAAAAAAAAAAAAAAAAAAAAAAAACCCAATTTATTTTTCATTCACTTTTTATTTTTTATTTTTGAAAATTCTTAAAGCTTTAAAAAATCTAGAACCTAGCATGAATTAGATTCAAGAACCATTCTGTACCCTACATTTAGCTTTTTAGCGGGGAAGGTTGGTCCACTACTAGATAATTCTGGTAATTGTGTTTGTCTCACTTTTAATGGGTTGATTTCTCTGAAAATCTCTCTTCAAGAAACATACCCAAGGCCCAGAAAAGGATTGCCAAACTGTTTTCAAGAAGTAAAATTGGTGGACCAATTAGATTTTAGAAGAGGTTGTGAGAGACTTTATCGGGTTTGTTTGTACATATGCTACAATACATAGGAAATGTAAGGGCCCATGAATTCAGCTGCCTTCCCCTACTAGCTCAAGTCTAGTTTTTTTGTTTTTGTTTTTGTTTTTGTTTTTTTTTTGTTTTTTGAACTCAACTCAAGTCTAGTTTGATATCTAGGTTTTTGGACTTATAAAAAGTGTCACTAGTAGAAAAGGGGAGTTTTAGACACGAAATTTTTCGCTATAGTAAAAAGCATTACAAATAATTATTTTTATTAATTAATTATTAAGTCAATAATAATTTTGAGTGATATCAATAATATATTTCAATTCACAATTTTGGTAATTTAATTGTTGTATAAAAGAATAGTTAAAAATTTTATTTTTTTTATCAATTGCGTTAAATGACATATTTTTACAAGGGAGTATTAGTAATTTTCAAAACTACAGCGGTCAAGTTGTATTTATAAAATATTTAAGGTTGTATTTTTAATTTACTCTTTTTACTTGAGAAAAAATAAAAGTCCGAGTATCTCTTCGCAGGCAACTTACCTTGGTTTAAAAAAACAATACAACTAATCTCATTTTTTTTTTCATATAATTACATTAGTAAAGTTAAAATGAATAAAACTAATGTTGGTAGACATTAAAATAAACAAATATATATATATATATATATAAGCTTTATTTGTCATAACCTAAAAAAGTCAAAAAGTCACTATTCTATTTAAGTCACATCATCATATTTAAGTCACATCACCTTATTTAAGTCACATCACCTCTTTACTACATCACTTCAAACCCAATCCATACTCAACTCATATTTTATAAAAAGTTAAAAAGTATACTTATTTAGATCATCCCAAAATATAAAATATATGACAATATTATTTTTTTATATATATGACTAACAAATTTTTAATGAAAAAATGATCAAACTGTTATATAAATAAAAACCTCAAAAAAGAGTAGTATAATTATGTTAAAAACAAGTAACTAATTGTATTTTTTTTTTTTTTAAATATGAAAGGAAGTGAGTGTAATTTATCAAAAAAAATATTTAAATGGGCCATCTTGGCGAAGTCCATACCCAATAGTGCGCTTCGTGGGCCTCTGCTTTACTTACAGGCAAAGGCTATAAAAAGCCCGATATAATAAATGGGTTGGGCAACAGTCGAAAAGAAAGAAATCAGCCCAGTCTAGTTTTCAAGCAATGAGTGATATAATTGAAAATCTTTTATAGTTTTTTGTTTTTTTTGAACAGCATAAATTTTTATTAAAGTAAGTCAAACGGAATTTATAGAAAAGTCAATCCAACAAAATAAAAGTTACACCAAATAAAGTAAAAATTATCACAAAAAAAACACCAAGGAGAAAATTATAAAAATATCAAAACGCAAAACTTGTACTGTGAAACAGATATCGATCGAGTTCAGCAGCAAGTCTAGGATAAAAACATAAGTTATAATCACAAAGAGAGTAAGTCACAATTACCGCACCAATGGACTTCTAGTCACTCAATCAAACACCAAACACCAAACACCAAACAAAGAAGACAAAACAGTAAAAAAAAAAAAGACCTCAATTCCAACAAGCCGTGGCAGTGGAAAAGTGGTGGTAGATCCAGCGGATCTGGTGAGGATGGGTTTGTCAAGGTAGCAAAATTGGTGAGTGGTGGCAGATCTGGTAGTGATATAGTGGCGGAGGTGTTGGTGTCAGGTGGCGGAGAAGGAAGATGGCGGATCTGGTGAAGGCCACGGTTGAGGTAAGGTGGAAAGGAAGAGAAGAGGAGAAACAAAGATAGATTCCACCAAGAGGGAAAGAACACCTCACAATGAGGGAAATGTTGAAGATTGATTGGCATGATTGATTGAAGATTGTTTGGCATGATTAGAGTGTGAATAACTGTCAATTATGGTATTTATATAAATTATACTAGCTGTATCAATTAGCTAATTATTGTAAATCATTCCTTTCTTGTATTGCCGTGTATGGCTATATATATATATATACCCTCCATATTGGAGAAAAAAGTAACTGAATGAATAGTTCCTCTTGAAAACCTCTAAATTCCTTTATTTTCTACTTGGTATCGGAGCCACTGTATTCACCAATTTTTTCCTCAAATCCGTCTCTCTTGAACCATGATCGCCGAAATCACTGAATCCTCACTATTATTCCTTCTCGTTATCCATGTACAGTTTGAAACCGTCGGCTTCAAAGCTGGCATCACCCTCACCGAAACCAACTACAATGTCTGGTCCAAAATATTAGAAATGCAAATCGCAGACCGTAAGCATCTCGATTTTCTTATGGGAGACACACTCCCACCGCCGAAAACTGATGCATCCTATAGGAAGTGTTATGCCGAAAATCAAAAGGTCAAGGGGTGGTTATTGACATCCATGTCACCTGAAATCGTGAAGTGTTATCTCCGTCTACCTACCGCTCACGAAATCTGGAGTGCTCTTGCCAAAGCTTTCTATGATGGGTCTAACGAGTCACAAATCTTTGCACTACATCAGCAAGCTTTCTCTCTCAAGTAGGTTGGTCGGCCTCTATCAACTTATTTTGGTGATCTTGTCGCTATTTTTCAGGAGCTGGATCATCGTAATAAGATTGTCATGAAGGATCCCGATGATATGATTGCGTATAAAAAATCCGTTTAGAGGTTATGTGTGCATATCTTTTTGAATGGACTGGATGCATAATTTGAACAAATCTGATGAGAGGTTCTCTGGAAGGATCCTGTACTAGATCTTGATCAAGCCTATGCGTATATTTGGCGTGATGTTGTTCATCGTACAACGCAATATATCGAACCAGATCACCTTGAGTCATCTATCATGGTGGTTTATCACCCCAAATAGCAATCCGCATGACCTGCTTCGAAAATTGAACAACTCTCTGGCCCTCGGGATCCTCCTACTTCGCAAAATCATCGCTACGACGTCGGGGGTGCACATCTAGACCGTGTGTGTACTCATTGTGATAGAACTGACCGTACTATGATCTTATTGCGTATCCTGAATGGTGGGATCCTGCGAAGGCACCTGGAAAACGTAATTCCAAGGTCACACCTCATACTTCTCTTGCTATTGCAGAACCACTCAAAGACATACCTAAGTCTGCCTCATTAATTCCTACTTCAGGTAACCATGGTAAGACTCTCTCTACTTTCCATACTTTTAGTAATAGTACATGGATAATTGATTCTAGTGCGACCGATCACAAGACCTTTGACGCAAACCATATTCAATCTATAACACCCTCAAAACAACCTATAGTGTCCACAGTCAACGGTAACTTCGCTCCTGTAATTGGAGAAGGTTCAATTACTTTGACAAGCACTTTAAATTTGGATACTATTTTGGTTGTTCCTTCTTTCGACCATAACCTATTGTCTATTGCACAAATAACTCATGCTTTGCAGCGTATTGTGATTTTTTGGCCTAATATGTGTGTTTTCAAGGACATCCAGACTCGGAAGACAATTGGTTATGGTACTAGAAGGGGCAAGCTCTATCATCTTGATTTGCAACCTATAAGTTCAACTTAGTTAGCTAAAGCCTTATTCTCTGCCGGGTTTGTAAAGAAACGAACTTCAAAGATTTGGTTATGGCATAAGCGCTTCGTTCATGCTTCTTTTGGCTATTTAAAATTACTGTTTCCCGAATTATTTTCTGCTTTAGACATTTCGAATTTTAAGTGTGATATTTGTGAATTTGCTAAAAGCCATCGAATTTTATTTCCAATAAGTATGCATAAGAGTTCAGTACCATTTATGGTGGTTTAGTCTGATGTGTGCGGTCCAGCAAAGATTCCTACTCTTAATAGTGCACGTTGGTTTGTTTCTTTTATCGATGATTATTCTCGTATGACTTGGGTGTGTTTAATGACATCAAAGAATGAAATTGCATCCCTGTGTTAGAAATTTCACAAGATGGTGGCCACCCAGTATCCATTTCCTATACGAGTCTGTAGACGCGCTCCCGGGAATTCTCCGATATCCGCGCCCGCGAGAAGGGGGGGATCTCGTTTTGTTTTGAGCTACTACAGTTCGGACTCAATGTCACAGTTCTTAATCTGATCTCGCAAAGTGCAATGCAAGACTGATAAATCACCAAAGAGTCCAAATCCGACAAATCGTTTTGGAAAACTGATTTTATAAAGAAGTGCCAAACATGAACTGCTTTGCCAGATACAGAGTCGTCACCTAAATATTTTATTTTGGGGAAATTTAGGAAACCCTGACTCGTGCCTAACGCCACGTGTCCGTCATCACCAAAGTTACCTCGGCTCGGGAACTTGGGTACGAGAGGGGAAGGTCATGCAATGAGCACCCCCGCTCGCTCAATCAAAGATCGGTCTGTACTAAGCATGATATTTTGTTTTTGAAAACACATGTGCTCTTATTCCGATTAATACGTGATGCGCACAGCATACAAGTATAGACTAAATCGCCTAATTTAGAACAAAACATTGCATGTTCGTTTGTGAAAATGGTTTGAAGTTTGCAACTCGCAAGTAGGCTAAATCAGGGATTTCAATGAATTGTTCCAATTCAAGTAATCCAACCTTCACCCACAGGCGTTCAGGCAGTTATTTCAAGTAAGCAGTTAGCCTCATGACAAGCATGCTTTCATGGCAGTCAATAACACATATGCAGTATGCTAAAGCATAAACACTCACAGTGTACTCCGAACCAAAACAGAGAACTAGTTAGAAATCATGCATGATCCTAGTTCATGTTAAGATGGCTAATGTAACACATGCCAGAATGCAACTAAAATAGGCTCGGCTATTCTAGAATGACATGTGAAATGCAACTTGATAACATGCTGTTTGAACACGTATTCAACTAAGTGTATTGAAATACAATGCAATTAGTATGATGCGCCGAGCCCGGTGCATGCAATACATATGAATGGATGCATGCATGCAAGCATAAGGTATGCTAAACAAAATATGCCATAAAACTAACCATCGTAAGCGGTTAAGTAAAAGGGAGAAAGAAATGGGGGTTGGAAGACATGCATTACACACACGCATGCTTATTACAACAATTGGCCCTCTCGACGGAGGGTCCGAATAAGAAGCTAACTAGCTAATCTAAGCTAATTAAACTACTTATTACAGCACAACGAAGCTAATTAACTAATCCTAGTTAACTAACTATTACAAAACAATTAAGCAGCTAAACACATTAACTACTTAAATACAAGCCAAAGCATAAACTAGCTAATCACATTAGCTAAGTAAAGCAGTAAAATAAGGTCCTCAGAGGTAGAAGATTGCATGCATGCCCGGTCGCCTCGTTCGGAAATCCGTCGCGATACCCTAACTTGCCTCTGTTTGCAGCTGTTCTCAGAACCTTGCACCAAGCTCCAGAAAGCTTCTAACTCACCTTGGGGACCTGTAGGAGGGTGGCCGACCAATTGTTGCTCTCTCCAGCCGCCTGCGGACCACTTTTTGTTGTTGCAAGGCAGAAAAAGTGGTCGGCTAGCTAGTTTTTCTGGCTGGCTGACCAATTGTTGCTGCATTTCTCCAATTTGCTGCAATAGAGAGCAAGAAAGGGCATGGCAATGTATTTGCAAGATATGTGTGCACAACCACCCTCCTTATCATTTCATAAGCTCAAGGGAGTGTAGTTCTCGACCCTGGGCCACCAATCACGCATCTCGATGCATGATAGCCGAGAGGCAAAGTTGCACAATTCAATATGAAAATGAATGCACACATAAACACATAAGGCCTAGAACTCTATCATGTATTATCAAGAGCGTCGGCGACCGAGAATTGAGGCACGTTTCATCACTTTAAGTATGAAACGTTCCTCGTTTCTCGTGTTTGGACTAACACCTATTCCAAACAAAATGCAACACATAACATGGCATGCACAATGCTAGGTAACATGGATTATGCAGTGCAACTTAAGCATGCAAACATCTAATGCAAATGGCATGCAAACATGCAATTAACATACTAGCATACACAATGCGAATGAACTACATGGCATACACAATGCGAATGATGACTAGCATACGCAATGCAAATGGCAACTAGCATACACAATACAAATGGCAACTAGCATACACAATGCAATGAACAATATGGCATACTCAATGCAATGACTAATATGGCATACACAATGCAAATGATCATGGCATACACAATGCGAATCAAGAGCATGGCATGCGTAATGCAAACAATAACATAACATGCACGATGTGATGTAACATGGCATACACAATGCTCAATGGACTTAAACCAAAATGGACAGACCTCAGCCCTACCCAAATCAGTGGCCATAATGACGAAACCAATGCATGAAAAGCATATACAAGCATGCACATGCAAAGGCCCATTGACCGGGCATAAGAGCACAACTCTCAAGAGTGCTCAAGGAGTGACAAATGTGGAAGTGTAACAACACTAAGTGCACTGAAATAAGGTATGAAATGATACCAAATCATTCAAACAACACAAGTATAGCATGCAAAGGTCCTTAAAGCATGAAGCTAGTAAAGAGGATTACAAAGAGGGCATGCCATACATGGCACAACTGCATCAACCAATCATGGACAGAGCTTAATTAGGTCTAAACAAAGACCATATCATGCTAAGATGAGGGCTCAAGGACCTAGGCAAGATGGCAGACATGCTAGGCCACAAACAAGGCAACAATGCACAACCATCAAAAGCACTTAAAGAGTGAATGAAGTGGGAACATGGTAATGCTACATGCTCTGAAATGTCATGGTAAATGATGCCAAATCATGTACACAACACAAATGAAGCATGCTATGAAGCTCAAAGCTTGAAACTAGCATAGGCACTTGTACTACAACTATGCAAAATATGAAGCATATGGCAAAGGCAACCTAAAAAAGTCCTAGAACATGTCAAAATGATACTAAAACATGCATGGAAGGAAGCCAAAACAAGCTAGCATAAAGGGCATAAGGCATGATGCACACAAGGCAAATAAGGTAGATTACGCTACACCTATTAAGACCAAGCATGTGATGACTTAACCAACAAAAATCAGAGTTATATCATGGCAAGATAACCCCAAAAACATATTGAGATTATGGCTCGCAAGCTAAGGCATGAAGGCCATCACGACCCAAACCCGCCCCTATAGGTTTAGCATCGTAACCAGCCAGTAATCCGTGGATTACCGAAGGCCTCTGAAGAGATTAGCAAATAGTAAGGGGCTGCGGAAGCAATAATACAAAATAAACAAGGTCCAATGAGCTGTGATAACGTATATGGGACGGAACATTTCAAAACTTTTATGTATATATGCATAAACATACCAGTCCAGGTACACAATATTTACAACATGTACAACCCAAGACCTGTCTTTACAAAACATATACAGAGACTAGCATGAAATACAAAAACAGCCATAGCATTAGGCTTCGATCGGAACCTCCTCGGGAGGCATAACGGATGGCTGACAAAAACAAAACAGAAGGCCGTCAACTCTGGCCCTAGTCATGTGCCGTCTCACCTACATACATAATATAAACTGTGAGCAAAAGCCCAGTGAATAATAATAGAGTAAAGGGTTTCAATGAATGAGTTCGTACAGGTTCAGAAATCACAGTCCAGATTTGCATCAAATTCATCATTTGTCCAGATCATATATATAGACAGAAATCATAAGTCATGATTAATTTACGTGATACATCCGTTAGCATTAACAGAACAGAACAGAACAGAACAGAACACATACGCGTGAGGTTACGAATAACCAGTTCCATAAAGGAACCTCCAGATCTGGGTAACAGAACAGAACAGAACAGAAGCTGAGCCCCCGTGACGGGGCCTCCGGTACAGGTAATAGAGTGCAGACAGAAATAAGTTCCATGAAGGAACCTCCGATACCGGGTAACAACTAACAAATATCACATGATGCTAAGGATGTCACGAAATACATATCAGAAATTAAACAATCATTCATTGTACAAAACATATCATTTCGGAAAACATATCTTGTTTTACCACACAGAAAGTAGATATAGTTTGAACATAACTTTACTAAATTATTACTCACAGTTGGCCTTGAAACAGACAGACGAAGCAGATTGATTACACGACACGCGGCACGTGACCTACATAACACATAACGGACACACACTTGAAACGCACATTCTAATCACACAAACTTACGTCGTTGGTTCTTAATGTGTTTCTAACCTTAAAGCCTCACTATAGAGTCTTAAACATGGCCTAGAAATGCCTAGGATGGAATGAGGATGCAAAAATGCCTTGGAAAACATTTTTCAAAATTTGCTGAAAATAGGGGTCTCGCTCGAGCGTAGCTTTCTTCGCTCGAGCGAGCTTGCCAAAACAGAGGGGTCACTCGAGCGTGGAATCCTTCGCTCGAGCGGTCTGTAAAAATGCAAAAGTACTGGTTGTTGAAATTTTACGCTCGATGCACGCCCGATGCTCGCTCGAGCGTAAGACACACCCTTCTCTCGAGCGTAGGTCTCGTCGCTTGAGCGTGCGTCTGCGTGCACTAAAAACCTGAGAGCTCGCAATTTACGCTCGAGCGGAGCTTTGAATAAACGATGGTCGCTCGAGCATGGAATCCTTCGCTCGAGCGAGGAAGCCAAATTCTGGAATTTTCAGATTTGCCTCCCAAGCTCAAACCAAGCATTCAACTTCCCAAATCTCAACCTCTTGGGCCCATGTTCTGGAAAAACACTTTAAACTCATAGTATAACATGTTTTAAAGATCAATTTGAGAAATCAAAGCCCAAAGGTGAGTCAATTAAACACAATTTCAAACAAACTTCCAAGAAATATTAAAGAACAAAACATGCAAGTGTTCATTTGAATTCAATGCTCCAAAAATGTAACCAAATGCAAGATTATACTCAAAATCATGATGAACTCATGGACTAGAACTAGAATATGGTCTTGCATGCAAGAATTTCCATGAAAACACTTCAAATTGTTATGATATGGACATGCATGCATGATTTAAGCTCTAATTCAACATGTTTAAATCAATTCTTGTCTTAGGTCACTAATGTCACATGAATTATGCAAGAAATGACTTGAATTCACAATCAAGAAGGTAATTCTCCTACCTTAAGTCTTGAATTCCAAGTATGGAGGCTCAATTATGAAAATTCCTCTACAATTCTTCAAGTTCCAAGCCAAAAACTCTTGTTGAAGCTAAGTCTCTTCTCCTCTCTCACTCTCCTACGTTTTGTCTCAAATATGGCTAAGGAAATGATGAATGAAGTATGCTAATCAATTCCCAAACAAGTCTCTTAGAAGTGGTCCACCAAGTGGCAGTTTCGTAAATAATTGAACTAATGTAATTTAGCGTTATCTAATCTAATTTAATCGTTTCGACTCAAATTTTAATTAAACTTACCATAAAATTCTATAAATCCTAACTAATACTTAACACAAAACAATTTCAGAATCGGGCGCCGATAAGGCTTTCAATTTGCAGTTCAAAGTTGAAACATGAACAGATCATTTTATGGCAAACAGATAGAAACACAAAGATAATGCAATACACATGCAAATTAATTCCAGATTCCTTCTAAATTACTATTAAGCATAATTAATCATGTTTTAGCATTAATCGAAGGTCAGGGTTATTACAAAGGCATACGCAATGATTCATGTTAAGGCATAAAGGGGCAAACCCTCTAACGCATTAAATAAGTGATAAATGCAAGTGCATGAGCATGAAACATGGACTAAAATCACATAATAAATTATGCCAAATCATTCAAATAGTCCAAGTAAAGCATGCTAGTGGACTTGGTACACAAAGCTAACAAGCTAGATTGAACTATGGCTATACAAAGCAAGTCATGCATGGCCAAAACAACCAAAATCAGAGCTAGAGCATGCTAAAACATGGACAAAAGCTTCTGCAAGTTAAGCCAAAAGCATGCTAGAATGACATGTTAAAGCATGATGCATGTTAGGCTAATTCATGGGAATACACTACAAGTGCATGGAACATGCAAGAGGTGACCAAACCAAACCCTAACAGAGGTATGACATGGTAAAACAACACGAAAAACATGCTGAAATGGACTCAAAACAAGCTAGAATGACATGCTACTTCATGAAGCATATAAGACTAGTTTGTGTGATTTGCACTACAAGTGTATAAGGCATGCATGGAGTGACAAAACCAAGTAAAAACAGTGGTATGCCACAGCAAAATAACCACAAATACATGCTAAGATATGGTCAACATAAACTTAACAAACATGCTCACACATGCGGCATTCAAGACAAGTATTGAAGACATAAGGAGAGAGGATACCCTCTCCTATTTGGGACCTGAAAACACCACTTCCACCACTGAAATTCCTCTGAGTTTCAGTAGTGAGAAGATCAAAACAAGGTGGTCCCAAAGGCTCAAAAAGGAAGGCACAAAAGTAAGGCCAAACAAGGCCTAAGAGGGGGTAGACAACCCCCAACACAAAAGTGACCTTAAACAAACATTTTAAGGACCAAAAATCAGAACTTTTTGTAGTAGGAAGTTAGTCTTAAAACAGCATGCAAAAGGGTCCAAAAGCTTAAGCAAGAATGGGGGTTTAAGGAGTTAAAAGCTCACCCTTGAAGACCACCTTTAAAGCTGTAACTCCAGCAACTTTTCCAAGCTCAAACCAAACCAAAAACTTCAAAACCAGCTCCTAAGCACCTTAGCAACTAAAGAATGTTGTTTGAGTGTGTGTTTGTGTGTTAAAGTATGATAAAACTACACTTTTGAAGCACAAAAATTAAGTAAAGGGCAAGATAGATACAAAGATGTGTATGTATAACTCAAGGCACAATTTTTTGAACCTGGAGGAGGGAGGGGGAGCCTCCCTCTTATAGAGAGCAAAAGCACAAGCTTCTTGAAGAAGCTAAGGCTCAAGGCCATCCCTCCATACGTGTATGGAGGATAGTTCTTGTGCTCTCCAGTTGTGCCAACTGGCCAAAAATATCTCCAAAAATGTGACAAAAAACAGCCGACCACTTGAAGTGGTCGGCCAGCTACTTCTAGTGGTCTCCCAAGAAAAAAACTGGTCGACCATGGTGGAAGAGAGTCAAGGGCATGAAAACAATGCAGTGGTGTGGTGGCCGACCAGAAAAGATGGCCCAGAGACCAAGAAGACCAGTTGTTAGACCAGAAAACTGGCTGGCGGGAAGAAAGGTGGTCTCTAAGGGGAAATACTAGTCTCCCACCCTTGTACCACCTTCCAAATAAGGAAAACAAGATTTGTATCAAAAACAAACCAAAACGGATGCAAGACAAAAGTTCGGGAGGCAAAGTGCGCAGCCGGGAGCCTCGAAAACTAGCTGACAAGCACCAAAAGTGATTTACGACCACAAAAGTGGTCTCCCAAACCACAGTGGCCCTCTAGGCCAAGGAAACAAGGTGTGGTTCAAAAACCACGCCAAACGGAGAACGTTAAGCGATCCCGAGACAAGGCGCGCAGCCGAAGGCTTCGAAAACTGAAAACTAGTCTCCAAACGGGAAAAATGGCCTACGACCACAAAAGAGTGGTCTACAAGACCTCTCCTTCCCTCAGGCAAGGAAAACAAGGCTTGGTCTGCAAACCGAGCCGAAGCACAAAAGAGTTTAGAGGCCCGGAGGCAATGCACTAGGCCAAAACTTCGTAACTCGAAATGAGCACAACATGCACTATCACCGAGCGCTCAATCGATGACGTCTAAGTCTTAAGGTCGGTAAAAAATGGGGTGTCTACAGTTGCCCCTCTTTGACAGAACTCGAAAGTCATAAGTGACGGGAGTGAATGTCAAAGCCTAGAGACGACCCATTTTTGACAAGGCCGAAGACTTAGACAAACAGGCAAGATAACAAAGAGATGCACCCGCAGGCAAGGGCAAAATGCAAATGGCATACAAGATGCCGAACATAACTTATGATCATGCAAAGAAAGTTGTAATGAGGCAATTATACACAATAAATAGAACAGTTTAAGCAAACAAATACAAATCAAACTACATTACATGCAGAAAGGATGTAAGAGAATTATACAATTCTCGCTATGTCTCACGCGAAGTACATACAATACCGTCCGGTGCGTCTGGTCGCGCCAACTTCAAATGAACCGTACATACAATATCGTCCGGTCGCACCAGCCTCAAATGAACTGTACATACAATATTGTGCCTGCAAAAGAAAGAAACTTAACAGGTACAATATAGTTAGCAACACATGTTCAACGCTATATCAAACGTGGACACATATGATGCCGATGGAAAAGTACATAGCAATGTAAGTAAAAAGTGCGTAAAACGCAAGCAAAGTGTGGGTGCATGACAATGCTAGTGAAACGTGCATAACAATGCAAGTAGTGTGCATAACAATGCAGGCGAAACGTACGTGACAACGCACGTGAAGAGTGCATGACAATGCAGGTGGAAGGGGTGCATCACAATGCAACCTAAGTATGACGCATAATAGTGCGAAGAAGGGTGCATGACAATGCAACCTAAGTGTGACGCATAACAATGCGGAAAGCGTGCATGACAATGCAACCTAAGTATGATGCATAACAATGCGGTGCACTAACAAGTGCAGATAAGGTGCGCAAGATAGCGCGAACAAATGCATGCTCAATCCAAGTAAGGTGCACAAAACAATATGTTGATAAAATCCATGCTCAATGCAAGTAAGGTGCACAAAACAGTGCGATACGCAAAATAGCGCGATAAAATGCATGCACAATACAAGTAAGGTGCACAAAACAGTGCGATGCGCAAAATAGCGCGATAAAATGCATGCACAATGCAAGTAAGGTACACAAAACAGTGCGATGCAATAGATAATACAGTAGATGCAAAGGGGGACAAACTCCAACCATGCTGGAATCAAGAAAGGGGGGGAAAAAAAATCCCAAAGCAACCAATCAGGAGCGTGCTCAATGCAGCCTGAGACAAATTCCAAACACGTTGAAATCGCGTGAGGAAGAGGGACACTCAAACCACGCTGAAATCGTGAGAGGAGGTCCAAAAACAAACCGCCCCAGTGCGTGCACGACACAACCTGAGATAAATTCCAAACACGCTGAAATCGTGTGAGGAAAGGGACACTCGAACCACGCTGAAATTGTGAGAGGAGGTCCAAAAACAACCCGCCCAGGCGCGTACACAACGCAACCTGAGATAAATTCCAAACACGCTGAAATCGTGTAAGGAAAGGGACACTCAAACCACGCTGAAATCGTAAGAGGAGGTCCAAAAACAACCCGCCCAAGCACGTACACAACGCAACCTGAGATAAATTCCAAACACGCTGAAAACGTGTGAGGAAAAAGGGAGAGGGAGAAACATAGGGACATATCCCTACGTTTCGGAAAGAAGCAGAAACATAAGGACATATCCCCATGTTTTGGAAAAAGAATGAGAAACATAAGGACATATCCCCGTGTTTCAGAAAAAGAAGGAAAAACATAGGGACATATCCTCGTGTTTCGGAAAAAAGAAGGAGAAACATAGGGACATATCCCCGTGTTTCGAAAAGAAGAGAAACATAGGGACATATCCCCATGTTTCGAAAAAAAGAAGGAGAAACATAGGGAAGTATCCCCGTGTTTCAGAAAAAAGAAGGAGAAACATATGGACGTATCCCCGTGTTTCGGAAAGAAGAGAAACATAGGGACATATCCTCGTGTTTCGAAAAGAAAAGAAACATAGGGACACATCCCCGTGTTTCAGAAAAAGAAGGAGAAACATAGGGACATATCCCCGTGTTTCGAAAAAAAAGAAGGAGAAACATAGGGACATATCCCCGTGTTTCGAAAAGAAGAGAAACATAAGGACATATTCCCGTGTTTCGAAAAGAAGGAGCATGCATAACAATGCAACAAGAGAAAAGGCACACCTCTCAGCGTATCACACGCGAGAAAGGAAAAGGTAAACCTCTCAGCATATCACACACGAGAGAGGAAAGGGAAAAATCTCTCAGCGTATCACACGCGAGAGAGGAAAGGGTGATACGCTGAGAGAGGAAAGGGAGAACCTCTCAACGTATCACACGCGAGAGAGGAAAGGACTGTGCAAGAAAGCGCAGTCATCCAAACGCGCACTAAACGCGAGAGGATGAAGGTATCAATCAAACTGAATCGGAACTTGCCCAAATGAACAGTACATACAATACCGTGCATGAATGTAAAAGAAACTTGATAGGTACAATGCAATACAACGCATGATGTTTAAGGAATGCAATAAACAGACAAAGCGGCGCTTTAGAAAGCACCTCATGAGGTGAGTGGCGGTGAACCGCTCTACTCTGACGGGAATCTCCCCTTGTGTTCTTCGAACACTTACCTTCAACTTACAGTACAAAGGTCCTAAAATGCTGACAAGGAGCAACATTTGCTGGGGAAATCCTGGATGCCGCTTTTTTTCCTGGCCATATTCACAACTTTCTCTATTCTTTCAACGGGGTGACAGACTAAGTTGGTTCAGTATTCAGAATCAAGATGCGTACCCGCTATCTCAATCTATGGGGCTTCCATACAGATTTCAAGCCGAGGATACACCCCTGGGTATTCAAACCAGACTTTAGTCTCGGAAATTCCTAACCTTTGTGTTCTAGGCATCAGCCATTCGAATTCTAGTTTCCACCGTCGCAGTTGATCTCTTAGGAACTCATTGCAAACACAACCAAGATGCCCCCTAGTAGGGAATGATACTCAGGTAGAGCACTTCTGATTGCCATTCTGGCTTTGAAGCAGTCAACACAGTATTCAGTTCACTTTGAACACACAGCTTGTCCAACACACTGCTCATTTTGAACACATAGCTCATAACACAGTACTCAGTTTATTTTGCACACAGCTCGTATAGCACACTGCTCATTCTGAACACACAGTACTCAGTTTACTTTGGCACACAGCTCGTACAGCACATTGCTCATTCTGAACACAACAGCTCATAACACAATACTCGGTTTATTTTGCACACAGCTCGTATAGCACACTGCTCATTCTGAACACACAGTACTCGGTTTACTTTGGCACACAGCTCGTACAGCACACTGCTCATTCTGAACACATAGGATGCAATGACGGAACTTACAGAAGTTGAAACAAACTCAGATGCTCTAAATTTTCCCTATTTTCTTTTGTTTTGCAGTCCGGAACCTATATAGCTTCAGATAGGTCTTGGTTTTACTGTTCACTACATGACCCGAGTTGAACCCTGCAGTTTTATGAAAGAACAAATCTTATTTTGCACAAATGTAGAGAACGGCATAGCACTCTGAGCACAAAATGATTTTTGAAATTTAGAGTGAGAATAAGTTCTCAACTGGGTATTGAGCCTACGACTGAACACAGCACACCACGACTCAATAAAGGAAAACAAAAGGGTAAACAACCTAAACATATCGAGACACACTCGAAACGATTCCAAACAAGAATCGAGACAAGACAAAACATACACACAACACTCAAATATGTTACAAAGACGAGAGACCTCTCAATTCGCAAGGAGCCAGTTTCTTCGGGTATTGTTTCCCACCCTTTCTCATTTGTGATTCTCACATCACTTTGGCACTCAATCTCTATTTTTTCTGAAAAAGCTTTTTTCTCACTTTTTCTCTTAGCGTACATCTCTCTATTCTTCAATCTCTCTAATTTTTTATCCCTCCCCTGGATGGTTGATGGATAAACAGGAAGTTGTGGGTTCATGCCCCTAGCATCCTGCTAGATTCTTCTTCTTCTGCGCACAGCTAGTGAATTTTCCCACAGAGGAGTTGCGACAGGATGTGCAGTAGATCCGCAGCTGACAGCGGTTGGCGACGCCCTTGGCCAGTTTGGATGTGATCAGACTCATCCAGATGAGGGAGTGGAATATCCTGATCCATTCCAATTCGTGCTTCGCATTTGGCTTGATACCTCGTTGCTTGGAGGATGTTAAGAGCTTTCAGCCCTTTGTTGTCAGCTTCAGTTGTGCTTTTGTCTGGCAAGTAGAGTGTCTTTTCTGGCAAATGCATTGACAACGGGGAAAAGACAGGAAGCCTGACTCAACTTTGCCCCTAGATCATCATTTTGACCATTTTTTGTTTTTGCTTTCTGTTAAAACAATTTTGACCAAAATGAGAGTTAGATTAGCATACTTGTTCGATTTTCTGATTTGAAATCATGCAAGTTAGGCTATGAGCACTGAAAATGTTCTTTTTTTGGGTCCAAGAAAAGGTCTAGTTTTGGAAAAATGAAATAATTTTCGAGAAAATTAGTCAACCTCAGTAAAAATTCTCAAAAACTGTTTTTGCAAATGGCCACTGCTCGACCAACACAAAATTTACTCTTGAGATGCACAACCTCATATCTAAAACAATGGAAAATTGCCCCTTGCCTAAATGGCACTGTACGGCAGCGGAAAGTTGCCCTTGTTTGAGTAGTACCGCAGCACACTGTAACCAGTTCTCATAGTGACAATCACCACCGAACACTCAGATACAGAGAAGACAATGATAATCAGAACCATTACATGGACACAGTCGATTTGGAAGTGTTTATGGCTGGACTTCAGAATGAAGTTCCCTACGTATCCTAAACATGGGAATCAAGCCTTACGTAGTTCGGGGGTTAAGGTACACTCGGGTATTAACCTCTCCCTTTTGCGCTCTAACTTTTGTCAAGGCCGCCCTTCCAGGTTTTCAACCTTGCGAGCTATGTTTTTCTTTTCATTTCATTTCATCTTCTTTTTTTCATCTTTTCTTCTTTTTTCCTCTTTTCTTTTTTCAATCTTTGCATTTTTTTTTTCTTTTTCTTCTTTTTTTTGCTCTAACTTTTGCCTAGGCCGCCCTTCCGGGTTTTCGGCCCAGCGAGCCTCTCAAGGGTAAAAAAGTGTAACAAGTCCATGTCAAATGGTTTTGAGATCTCGAAGCTGTCTGAATTCAGGAGAGTGGCTGTTGTTCGCTGATGATGTAGGAGTCCATCCAATGGGGGGGGCTGAATTTGCCCCTAGTGTTGCGGATAGGAACTCAATCGTCCTTCAGCAATACTTTCTTCTTTCCTCCATTTTGGGATTTGGTATTCTTGCCGATCTTCATTGATTTGCAGAATGATCCATCTATAGCTCTTCGAGCACATTTGACATTTTTACCCCTAGTTCGAGGGGTGCTTCTGATCTAGCTTCGCAAGCTTCTTTTGACTTTCTTGCCCCTAGTTCGTGGGCTGCTTCAAATCTGGCCACACAGGCCTCACATTGTGGTTGACCGTTGAACATTCTGAATCCAAGTTCAAGGTTTGAAAGTAAAGGGGTCGAGTCTCGAGGCTGAGAGCGATCCTAAGCTGCACAATCTCAAGAGCGATTCCATACAGGTCTTCGCAGGACCGCGCAAAACATTTTTTGAAATCTTTTAAGAAAACGACTAATCGCTCGCGCTGAAGACAATGTAGAACCAATCTGGATCAAGCCAGGATCCTTCTCAGTACTCATATTGACAAGCATGATCTCATTCATTAAGGGCTTAGCACGCCTCTCTTTCTCTCAATTGATCAATTTTTTGCAAAACCCGAGGAATTCCTTCCTCTTTGTTTTCATCACAATGTTCAAAAAGTTTTGAAAAACTTAGGTCAATGCAATAATTTCGAGGCACAGAACAGCAGGTGAAAAGCACTGCCGTTTCATTCAAACTTGCTAGCACAATAGGCACAAGGCAGAAGCAAACACAAGAGTGTGAAAAACCACTGCTATTTTATTCAGATCTTCTAGTGTAACTGGCTCCAGGGTAAAAACAGACTCAAAAGAAAGCAAAAAGACAAACACAAAACGAGAAAGGGATGTCCGAGATAACACCCCCGAAATCACCTAACTCTTAACAAAACAGGATTGGCTCGAAACAACAAGACAGACCTGACTGACTTAGTACAAAAAGAGTGACTTAATACAACATAACAAAACTGACCCAATACCCAAGTCAGAAAGTACAAAAACTAGCATTCGCAATTGCTCAAAATAGTGCGTGTCATACGCCATATCTAGAGTAAACTGAGCACCGCCCATAGGTGGTTCATCCCCCGATCACATCACACTATCCCCAAGTTCACTGATCCGGTGATAATAGACTTTGCTGAGCTTGGTGGGATGATGACCTCGTTGTCAATCAAATTCTGTACTTCGTGGCGAAGACGAAAGCAACTGTCGGTGCTATGACCAGTCTGTTGATGGTATGCACAGTAATCAGCTGAGTTATGTGAGAGAGGGAGGTTCTTTGGTAATGGTCGCGGCTCCAGGGGCTTCAGATGCCCCTTTTCAGCAAGGATTTGAAAAGCCTTGGACAAAGGCATATAGAGGGCATGACAGACCCTTCGACCTCGGGGTAGATACTTCGAGGTTTGTGGATTTTTGCTAGACGCACTAGCAAAGGGGTCGGTAGGTGCTGACTTGGTTGGTTGACCTCTTCCGAGTGTAGGATTAAGGCTGGAAGGAACGTTTCTGGTACGACGACCTTTCTCTCTGTTTTCCTCTTGATTCAAATTGCTCTTATTTCGAGTGGAAAAAGTGCCATCCACAATCTGTGTAACAACTGCAAGTACTTGCTGTTTGTTCAGTCCTTCGGTTTCCAAAGCCTCCACGGCCCACATAAGGTGTTCTTAGGGATCAATATCTGCCTCAGCTTGGTCGAAGGTTTGGGTTGCTACGTCAGTGTGAAGCCCAGTTGTTGCCGACACGTCATTGCCCAAATTTGGAATGGCTTCAGGTTGGCTGAGTTCAATTACGATTCGCCCCAATAGTGGGGGCTCTTCTGGCGTGAAATTTCTGGCATGTGATATGGTCGATGGCGGAGCCAACATTCCGAAGGCTAGATCAGCCACAATTCTCTGAAGATCGCCGATCATTCCCATCAGCTCAAAAGTAGTGGGCTCACGAGTTTGAGATGATTGGGATTCCAAGATTGGATATGTGATGGGTGCCCCAGATAGGCGTTGCATTTCAGCATTGGTCTTACCCTGCATGGTGATTCCCTGGTTTAATGCCGCTGTCATGACCACAATTTCTTCTGAACTCTACGTCATCATGAGTCTGTTGAACTGAACAGAGGTGACGTGACTGGTGACTAACGGATTAGATGAACCGGTGAGCCTTGACTGGCCTTTCTCTGCCTTGCCTCAGCGAAGGAAAGCACTAGTTGCTCTGAACTGAATCTTTGACCCAACAAAGTCTATCAGTAAAAGTCCAATGTACCCGGGGGATACCGGAGCCTTCTGAAGCTATAGTTCCACGACTACCTTGCAAAAGAAGAAAACAGACAGCATCTCAGCCTGATTTCACCGGAACAGACATAAGCAAAGCTAAATAACTGTGACCTCTACTGAATTCTGCCTAAAATTCTGCGTGTAAACTGATATCCTCAGGTAAAACTGATTCCCAAATACTGATGCCCGCGGGCCTGATACCCAGACTTGCAAAATGTTACATGCATTCCTGTAGAGGCACACTCTAAAAGCACATAACAATCAAATGAGAGCCAAAACACCCCTATGGTGGGATAGGGTTTCCCTGTCCTATTTTGTCAGGAGTTAGGGTTTCACTACACACGCAGCGGTTTCAAAACAACCTACAATCGGGTAAGCAACCTGTCCTAGCTTGGAATAGTCATTATGGATTCTGATATGCACTAGGTCGAATGGTCAAAAAGGGTGCCCCGGTAAAAACCGAGGTTTGTGTTCCCGTCATGGCAAAGCCTGCAACCGGTCAGCCTTATGGCGCGCTTCTCAAAGCGAGCCTCCGGCAAACCGTTCAGGAATAGCATACGGCAAACACGGTGTCCTAGGCGCACCAATGCAAATGCAATGCAAGGAGATACATAAGTGTAAACAAAACAAAATATCATGAATTCGAGTCAAGTTCTCTAAATCCCTAGCAGAGTCGCCAGAAACTGTAGACGCGCTCCAGGAAACTCTCCGATATCCGCGCCCCCGAGAAGGGGGGGATCTCGTTTTGTTCTGAGCTACTACAGTTTAGACTCAATGTCACGGTTCTTAACCTGATCTCCCAAAGTGAAATACAAGACTGATAAATCACCAAAGAGTCCAAATCCGGCAAATCGTTTTGGAAAACTGATTTTATAAAGAAGTGTCAAACATGGACTGCTTTGCCAGAACCTAAATATTTTATTTTAGGAAAATTTAGGAAATCCTGACTCGTGCTTAATGCTACGTGTCCGTCATCACCGAAGTTGCCTCGGCTCGGGAACTTGGGTACGAGAGGGGAAGGTCATGCAATGAGCACCCCCGCTTGCCCGATCAAAGATCGGCCTGTACTAAGCATGATATTTTGTTTTTGAAAACACATGTGCTCTTATCTCGATTAATACGTGATGCGCAGAGCATACAAGTATAGACTAAATCGCCTAATTTGGAACAAAACATTGCATGTTCGTTTGTGAAAATTGTTTGAAGTTTGCTACTCGCAAGTAGGCTAAATCAGAGATTTCAATGAATTGTTCCAATTCAAGTAATCCAACCTTCACCCACAGACGTTCAGGCAGTTATTTCAAGTAAGCAGTTAGCCTGATGGCAAGCATGCTTTCATGGCAGTCAATAACACATATGTAGTATGCTAAAGCGTAAACACTCACAGTGTACTCCGAACCGAAACAGAGAACTAGTTAGAAATCATGCATGATCCTAGTTCATGTTAAGATGGCTAATGTAACACATGCCAGAATGCAACTAAAATAGGATCGGCTATTCTAGAATGGCATGTGAAATGCAACTTGATAACATGCTGTTTGAACACGTATTCAACTAAGTGTATTGAAATACAATGCAATTAGTATGATGCGCCGAGCCTGGTGCATTCAATACAGATGAATGGATGCACGCATGCAAGCATAAGGTATGCTAAACAAAATATGCCCTAAAACTAACCATCGTAAGCGGTTAAGTAAAAGGGAGAAAGAAATGGGGGTTGGAAGACATGCATCACACACACACACGCTTATTACAACAATTGGCCCTCTCGGCGGAGGGTCCGAATAAGAAGCTAACTAGCTAATCTAAGCTAATTAAACTACTTATTACAGCACAACGAAGCTAATTAACTAATCCTAGTTAACTAACTATTACAAAACAATTAAGCAGCTAAACACATTAACTACTTAAATACAAGCCAAAGCATAAACTAGCTAATCACATCAGCTAAGTAAAGCAGTAAAATAAGGTCCTCAGAGGTAGAAGATTGCATGCATGCCCGGTCGCCTCGTTTGGAAATCCGTCGCGATGCCCCAACTTGCCTTTGTTTGCAGTTGTTCTCAGAACCTTGCACCAAGCTCCAGAAAGCTTCTAACTCACCTTGGGGACCTGTAGGAGGATGGCCGACCAGTTGTTGCTCTCTCCAGCCACCTGCCGACCACTTTTTGTTGTTGCAAGGTAGAAAAAGTGGTCAGCCAGCTAGTTTTTCTGGCTGGCCAACTAGTTGTTGCTGCATTTCTCCAATTTGCTGCAACAGAGAGCAAGAAAGGGCATGGCAATGTATTTGCAAGACATGTGTACACAACCACCCTCCCTATCATTTGATAAGCTCAAGAGAGTGTAGTTCTCGACCCTCGGGCCACCAATCACGCATCTCGATGCATGATGGCCGAGAGGCGAAGTTGCACAATTCAATATGAAAATGAATGCACACATAAACACATAAGGCCTAGAACTCTATCATGTATGATCAAGAGCGTCGGCGACCAAGAATTGAGGCACGTTTCATCACTTTAAGTATGAAACGTTCCTCGTTTCTCGTGTTTGGACTAACACCTATTTCAAACAAAATGCAACACATAACATGGCATGCACAATGCTAGGTAACATGGATTATGTAATGCAACTTAAACATGTAAACATCTAATGCAAATGACATGCAAACATGCGAGGGATAAGTATGCAAACATGCAATTAACATACTAGCATACACAATGCGAATGAACTACATGGCATACACAATGCTCATGACGACTAGCATACGCAATGCAAATGGTAACTAGTATACACAATGCAAATGGCAACTAGCATACACAATGCAATGAGCAATATGGCATACTCAATGCAATGACTAACATGGCATACTCAATGCAAATGATCATGGCATACACAATGTGAATCAAGAGCATAACATGCGCAATGCAAACAATAACATAACATGCACGATACGATGTAACATGGCATACACAATGCTCAATGGACTTAAACCAAAATGGACAGACCTCAGCCCTACCCAAATCAGTGGCCATAATGATGAAACCAAGGCATGAAAAGCATATACAAGCATGCACATGCAAAGGCCCATTGACCGGGCATAAAAGCACAGCTCTCAAGAGTGCTCAAGGAGTGACAAATGTGGAAGTGTAACAACACTAAGTGCACTGAAATAAGGTATGAAATGATGCCAAATCATTCAAACAACACAAGTATAGCATGCAAAGGTCCTTAAAGCATGAAGCTAGTAAAGAGGATTACAAAGGGAGCATGCAACACATGGCACAAATGCATGAACCAATCATGTACAGAGCTTAATTAGGTCTAAACAAAGACCATATCATGCTAAGATGAGGGCTCAAGGACCTAGGCAAGATGGCATACATGCTAAGCCACAAACAAGACAACAATGCACAACCATCAAAGGCACTTAAAGAGTGAATGAAGTGGGAACATGGCAATGCTACATGCTCTAAAATGTCATGGTAAATGATGCCAAATCATGTACACAACACAAATGAAGCATGCTATGAAGCTCAAAGCTTGAAACTAACATAGGCACTTGTACTACAACTATGCAAAACATGAAGCATATGGCAAAGGCAACCCAAAAAAGTCCTAGAACATGTCAAAATGATACTAAAACATGCATGGAAGGAAACCAAAACAAGCTAGCATAAAGGGCATAAGGCATGATGCACACAAGGCAAATAAGGTGGATTACACTACACCTATTAAGACCAAGCATGGGATGACTTAACCAACAAAAATTAGAGTTATATCATGGCAAGATAACCCCAAAAACACATTGAGATGATGGCTCGCAAGCTAAGGCATGAAGGCATACGCAATGATTCATGTTAAGGCATAAAGGGGCAAACCCTCCAACGCATTGAATGAGTGATAAATGCAAGTGCATGAGCATGAAACATGGACTAAAATCATATAATAAATGATGCCAAATCATTCAAATAGTCCAAGTAAAGCATGCTAGTGGACTTGGTACACAAAGCTAACAAGCTAGATTAAACTATGGCTATACAAAGCAAGTCATGCATGGCCAAAACAACCAAAATCAAAGCTAAAGCATACTAAAACATGGACAAAAGCTTCTGCAAGTTAAGCCAAAAGAATGCTAGAATGATATGTTAAAGCATGATGCATGTTAGGCTAATTCATGGGAATGCACTACAAGTGCATGGAGCATACAAGAGGTGACCAAACCAAACCCTAACAGAGGTATGACATGGTAAAACAACATGAAAAACATGCTGAAATGGACTCAAAACAAGCTAGAATGACATGCTACTTCATGGAGCATACAAGACTAGTTTGTGTGATTTACACTACAAGTGTATAAGGCATGCTTGGAGTGACAAAACCAAGTAAAAACAGTAGTATGCCATAGCAAAATAACCATAAATACATGCTAAGATATGGCCAACATAAACCTAACAAACATGCTCACACATGAGGCATTCAAGACAAGTGTTGAAGACATAAGGAGAGGGGATGACCCTCTCCTATTTGGGACCTCAAAACACCACTTCCACCACTGAAATTCCTCTGAGTTTCAGTGGTGAGAAGATCAAAACAAGGTGGTCCCAAAGGCTCAAAAAGAAGGTACAAAAGCAAGGCCAAACAAGGCCTAAGAGGGGGTAGATAACTCCCAACACAAAAGTGATCTTAAACAAACATTTTAAGGACCAAAAATCAGAACTTTTTGTAGTAGGAAGTTAGTCTTAAAACAGCATGCAAAAGGGTCCAAAAGCTTAAGCAAGAATGGAGGTTTAAGGAGTTAAAGGCTCACCCTTGAAGACCACCTTTAAAGCTGCAACTCCAGCAACTTTTCCAAGCTCAAACCAAACCAAAAACTTCAAAACCAGCTCCTAAGCACCTCAGCAACTAAAGGATGGTGTTTGAGTGTGTGTTTGTGTGTTAAAGTATGATAAAATTACACTTTTGAAGCACAAAAATGAATAAAGGGCAAGATAGATACAAAGATGTGTATGTATAACTCAAGGCACAATTTTTTGAACCTGGAGGAGGGAGGGGGAGCTTCCCTCTTATAGAGAGCAAAAGCACAAGCTTCTTGAAGAAGCTAAGGCTCAAGGCCATCCCTCCATACACGTGTATGGAGGATGGTTCTTGTGCTCTCCAGCTATGCCAGCTGGCCAAAAATATCTCAAAAAAGGTGACAAAAAGCAACCGACCACTGGAAGTGGTCGGCCAGCTACTTATAGTGGTCTCCCAAGACAAAAACTGGTCGGCCATGGTGGGAGAGAGTCTAGGGCATGAAAACAATGCAATGGTGTGGTGGCCAACTAGAAAAAATGGCCCAAAGACTAAGGAGACTAATTGTCAGACCAGAAAACTAGCTGGCGGGAGGAAAAGTGGTCTCCGAGGAGAAATACTGGTCTCCCACCTTTGTACCACCTTCCAAACAAGGAAAACAAGGTTTGTACCAAAAACAAACCAAAACGGATGCAAGACGAAAGTTCGGGAGGCAAAGCGCGTAGTCGGGAGCCTCGAAAACTAGCTGACAAGCACCAAAAGGGATTTACGACCACAAAAGTGGTCTCCCAAACCACAGAGGCCCTCTAGGCCAAGGAAACAAGGTGTGGTTCAAAAACCACGCCAAACGGAGAACGTTAAGCGGTCCCGAGGCAAGGCGCGCGGCCGAAGGCTCCGAAAACCAGAAACTAGTCTCCAAACGGGAAAAGTGGCCTACGACCACAAAAAAAGTGGTCTACGACCACAAAAGAGTGGTCTATAAGACCTCTCCTTTCCTCAGGCAAGGAAAATAAGGCTTGGTCCGCAAACCGAGTCGAAGCACAAAAGAGTTTAGAGGCCCGGAGGCAAGGCACTCGGCCAAAACTCCAGAAACTCGAAACGAGCACAACATGCACTATCATCGAGCGCTCAATCGATGACGTCTGAGTCTTAAGGTCGGTCAAAAATGGGGTGTCTACAAAGTCCTCCACTCTAATAATGGCAGTGAATTTGTTAATCAGTATTTGACACCATTTCTGAATGACCATGGCATTGCACACCAAACAGCTTGCACTACTACCCTTCAACAAAATGGGGTGGCATAGCATAAGAATCGTCATCTCCTTGAAGTTGTATGTGCTTCCCTGTTTGGCATTCACATGCCTACAATTTTTTGGCGGAGAAGCTTTCACCGTTGCTACTTATCTCATCAATCGAGTCCCTTCTCGTACCTTACAGTTCCATACCCCATTTCATGTTCTTCATGAGGCTATCACTGCTCCAACCGTCCCAAATCTGTCCCCCAAAGTATTTGGCTGTGTCACCTTTGTGCATCTTCATAATCCCCGTATACACTAAGTTAGAATCTCGTGCTCTTCGCTGTGTCTTTGTTGGCTATGCCTCCTAGCAGAAAGGCTATCGTTGTTATCACCCGCCTTCTCGTAAGATCTACATTACTCTTGATATTTTTTTTCATGAGGCTACAATATATTACTCTCCTCCCGAGTCTCCACTTCAGGGGGAGAATAAGAACGAAGTACGGAATTGTCATGACCCAACCCAGGGGCTTAGGGCTGGAATCGCAACGTACTAATTAATTCTAATCTTAATAAATTAAATAGCACATGTGGAGGCAAAATGGAAGCAAGAAAATAATTAAACGCAAAAATTAATTCCATTCTATTATTTTGATAAAAGAAAATGTATCTATAGGGCTTTTATTTATTTATTCTTTTATTATGCAGTGATCAGCCCTCAGTCAAAAAAAAAAAAAAAAAAAGAGAAAAAAAAATGGACTAACATCAATTCTTGTTCATGTTCCACTACATGAGGTTACGGGTTTTCCTTACATCTCGTCACCTGAAAGGGTAACAGTTATAAGCACACAGCAAAGTGAGAAATGTTATGCCGAGAGTATAAGGGACACAAAATAACCATGGATAGTTAGTCAGGCTAAAATATTTACATAACTCAATTTGAATAAACAAATTATTCAAAGTGGCAGAAATTGGAATACTGAAATTATATAAATAAATAACCATAACCATGGTACATAACAAAACAGAACAGAGGTCACAGAAATGACAGTCAGAATAGAGATCAATGGATCCATGACAAACAGAGGACTACAAAGTGGCCAAACAGAGGCCAATGGTTATTTAAGTCCCCCCAAGGCATGGAACTCCCGTGGTGGTACTTACAAAACATAATTGTATATAAAATCATTGTCAAATAACTTCTAAAATTTAAGCAAACATATTCATGAGTTTCAATTTAAGCAAATAGAGTTTAGAAAATAATTAACGAAATCAAAATATTAATATAATTTTTAACCATAGATCGCTTAAAATAATTTATAGTAACCCAAAACATACGTAAAATATATTATGGTGACTCAAGGTATAACATAACTCACCTTAAAATTAATACCTCACTATTTCTTTCTACTATCAAAACCCTTCTTGCCTTCCAGTATTTTCGTCCCCGTTCTTTGTTAGTTTTCCTTCATTTGTTCACAAACACCCTTCCTCCTTTTATATTACTTGCTGAGCATAGTTTGGGAGACAAGTAGCCTCTCTATGGACTGCCATCATTGTGCTAATAGATTTGAATCTTAATTATAGATTTGAATCTTCAGGATAAGTATAGATTGCTGTTAAAGTAGATATACTTGGGCCAACACTACTAAGGGAATTGCTTGGGCCAACACTACTAACGAAATTGTTGGGCCAACATTGGATCACTAATTTTCTTTTTATTTGTTTATTCATTTATTTTTTGTTTTGGTGCATAATTCTACAGTGTTCCTAATGTAAATTAAATTACACTTTATCGCCTATCATCATAAATTAATTATTTTATTTTACTTTACAGATTATTATTATTATTCTTATTAATAATTGTGGTGGGTTGTGGTACTAATTAAATATTTAGGGTGTCACAAGAACTCTCATGACATTTTAGATCTGTATATTATGGATTCTATAAATGGTGGAAGATATGAAACTAATGAGGGGTATAGTCACAATCTGGGGGGAGTTGAAGTTGATAACAATGAAGAAATGGATCCAATGGAAGTAGTACAACAACCCTCACTGGCGCAGCCAACATCATCTCAGGTTTCACATGAGCAAGCCCCTTCTCATTAGTCAGAACCATTTAACCAATTGGGCTCTCTGATTGACTCTATCTCTAAACCTTAGATAAATCTTGAACCCAAACAAAAATTCCTACCTGATCGAATCACAAGAGGAATACCTAAAGTAAAATATGAACCTGTTCTTAACTCTAAACCTAAGTAGCCCATGAGTAACTTTGTATCATGCCATCGACTGTCAAAGGATTATGAATCGTTTGTGAATCAATTATTTGCTATATATATTCCTAGTAGCGTGTAGGAAGCTTTGAGAGATCCTAGGTGGAAGGAGGCAATAAATGAAGAAATAAAGTCTCTTTAAAAGAATTCAACTTGGGAGGTTGTCGATTACCTAAAGGAAAGAAACCTGTCAGATGTAGATGATTTTCACTATCAAATACAAAGCTGATGGAGCTATTGAACGATTCAAAGCCAAGCTAGTTGCCAAAGTGGTATACATATGGAATCGACTATGGGGAGACATTCGCACTAGTAGCCAAAATTAATACTGTTCATATTTTAATTTCTCTGGCTATGAATCTGGATTGGCCTTTGCATCAGTTTGACGTAAAAAATGCATTTCTGCATAGGCATCTCCAAGAAGAAGTTTATATGGCATTGCCTCTTGGATATAATATACCGACTAAACGAAGCAAATAGGTTTGTAGATTGAAAAAAATCACTGTATGGCTTGAAACAATCCCCTAGAGTCTGGTTTGGTCAATTCACGAGTTCTATGAAGGTGTTCGAATATAGACAAAGCAACTCAAATCATACTATATTCGTGAAGCATAACAGAGGAAAAATCACAGCCCTTATTGTCTATGTTAATGACATGATAGTGACTGGAAATGATTAGAAGAAAGGAATGCATTGTAGAGTCACCTCGCTCATGAGTTTGAAATAAAAGATCTTGGTCTGTTGAAGTACTTTCTAGGGATTGAAGTATTGAGATCAAACAAAGGTATTTTCTTGTCTCAACGTAAATATGCCTTAGATTTGTTAAATGAAGTTGGTATGTCAGCTTATAGTCTGGCTAGTACTCTAATGGATGAGAACCTGAAACTAAGTATGCATTCAAATCAAGTGCCTGCTAACAAAGCATGTTATCAAAGACTAATTAGGAGATTGATGTATCTTGCGCATACTAGAGCGGACTTGGCTTATGTGTTGAGTGTTATCATCCAACTTATGCATTCTCCAAGTGAAGAACATATGAATACAGTTATTCGTATCTTGCGAAACTTGAAGTCATCCCCTGGGAAAGGAATCATGTTTACAAAAGGATGTAACTTGGAGATTGTGGGCTATACCGATGCAAATTGGGCTGAATCAATTGATGATAGACGTTTAACGTCTGGATACTTTACATATGTGGGTGGAAACCTAGTTACATGGTGAAGTAAAAAACAAGAGGTAGTAGTTAGGTCCAGTGCCGAGGTCAAGTATAGGGGAATGACTAAGGAAGTATGTGAATTATTGTGGACCAAAATTTAATGCAAGATTTGCTTATTAAGCAGACCAGTCCCATGAGATTATATTGTGATAATAAGTCATCATGTGATATTGCCCATAATCCAGTCCGACATGATAGGACTAAACATGTTGAGGTTGATAGGCACTTTATAAGGAGAAACTGGAAGTAAAGATCATCGAAGTGCTCATGTTCGTTCTCAAGACCAGCTAGCTGATGTGCTCACCAAGCCGGTATCAAGCCGGGCATTTAATAGATGTCTCGTCAAGTTGGGCATGAGTAAGGGTGGACACAAATCAGTTGCAGCCACGAAACCTCTAATCCGCCATTCGTCCGCCAAATTGGCGAATTAGAGAAAATCAATCCGCATCTGTCCGCCAATCCGGCGGATGCTGGTTGGGTGGATTGGAGGAAGGATATGAATCGGTTTAGCGGTTGAAAATTTTACAAATTTTCAACATACAAAAAAAAAAAAAACCTGGGCAATACAATAGTTATTCACATTTATGTAACATAACAGTGCACTTCCTTAAAACAACCAATATTTATTCACATCTATGTAACATAACAGTGCACTTCCTCAAAAAAAACCTGGGCAATGCAAAACCTAGGCAATGCAATATTCACATCTATGTAATAGTGGGCATAATTGGTTCCAGTGGGCATAATACACCTCATATTCACAGCTAGAGGTATGTGCGGTGCATGTCGGTGCGGTTTAGGAGAAAAATAGAAACCGTATGGCGGGTGGCGGATTGATAAAAATGTTATTATAATTTGCCATTTTTCTTATAAAAAACCGGCGGTTCGGTTGGCAAATAATGACGAATTTGCCTTGGCGGTTCCGACAGATTGGTGGTTTATAAAAAATATAATTGAAATTACAAAACTTGAATCAAGGGTAAAAAAATCTAATTTATAAAGTAACTGAAATTGTCAAAATTAAAATATTCATCTAAATTCACACAAGAAAATATTATTCACTGATGTTATAATAAGTATAAATAAAAATTACACTTATTAAATTCACTGATGTTATAAAAATTAAATTCACACAATAAAGTATAAAAATTATAATAAGTATAAATAAAAAATTAAATTCAAATAGAGAGCATAGAATATTTATTCACTGATGTTATATATATATATATATCAGAGGCTCTTTCCGTAATGACAGACAGAGCTGAGAGAGAGCAGCGAAAAAAACTATTAGAGAGAGAGAGAGACTAACAGTGGTCTGTGTGGGAAAGAGACGAAAGGCTGTCGGTGACTCGGCAGTGAGGAAAGGCAAAGGAAGGAGATAAAAGGTTGTCGGTGGTGAGAAAATGCTATCGGCGGTGAGCTGATCGGCATAGCGGTAGTGACGATGTATGTGAATCGATAAGATGTTGTAGCAGCGGCGGTGAGGAAAGTCTGTGTGTGTGAGTGTGAATGAGATGAAATTGAAATGTGTCAATTAGGTTTGATGGAGAAATTATTGTGTGTGTGTGTGAGAGTATAAGGTCTGTGTGTGTATAAGCATGACAGGTGTTTTTTTTTTAAACATATGCGGGTTTGGTCGGTTGGACCTGCGGGTTGGGAAATTCCACTCGCGCCGACCCGCCAGTACTGGGCCTCCCACCCGCCCAACCCGCTCGCCAGAGTTGAAATTTTGCACGGTTCGGAGCAATTCGGTGCGGTTTTGGCGATTATGGCGGTATTATGCACAACCCTATTCACATCTATGCAATATTCATAAGTGGGCATAATTGGTTCCAGTGTGCATCCAGTCGGCATAATTGGTTACAGTCATCCAAGTTACACATAAAACATATGGAAAACATTGTGCATCCAAGTTACAGTCATCAAAGAGTTCAAAAAAAATAAAATAAATTACAGTCATCCAAAACATTATGCATCCAACAAACATTGTACATCCAAACAATAGTATTAGGGCCCGTTTGTTTTCAGAGGTAGAATGGAGGGGATTCATAATAAGGGGATTGATAGTGAGGGGATTAAGTAAAATTGTATTTGTTTTGATGATAGTTGTTAGTGTAGGAATTGTTAAATTATTTTTATATAAAATAATAAAACAAATAAAAAAAACAAAAAATTAAATATTAATGTTCCAAAAAAAATGCCCAACATATAAAAAATAAAAAAATATCTAGTCCTCTCACCATTTTTCTAATACCACCTCCACCTCCACCTCCACCTCCACCTCCTCCATCTCAATCCCTCTTCCAACCTCCATCTTAATTCCCTCCTCCATCCTAATCCTTTCTCCAACTCTACAAACAAATACAACACTAAATGGGCCCCACCTCCATCATAATCCCATCCCACCCTCTACACCCCAAAACAAACGGGGTCATCCAAAAAGAAACAAAAAAACCATTCATTTCCTTGAGACAAACCATGAGCCATCTAAACCTGCATAACAAAAAAATGAAATTATTTAATAAGGAAAACACTAAAAAGTCTTAAATTTAAAACAAGTAAACATATGTTAACAACATTTATCAAATGGGAAGTATTTTACTAATGATATTAAACTTCAATAAAACTACTCTTTGGACTTGGACTTGAACATGAACTTGATTCCGAAACAACTGCATATAAAACATAACACAGCAAAAACATGTGAAGTGATGATAATGAATTTTGAATAATAATCCACCCAAAAGAATTTTGAATAATACAAAATAAATGAAATGAATAAAAAAAATCATTGTATATATTACCTGAATCATATTGTTGTTTAAATTCTTCAACATCCTCCATTGCTTGTCGAAGGCATATTGGAATGTTACTTCGAAGCCAATTTTGTGTACAAACAAGAACCTCCACCATCTTGGGAGCAAGTGAACTACGAAATGGATCAAGTATACGACCTTATGTACTAAAAGCCGACTCAAAAGTAACAGTGAAAACAGGCATTGCCAACACATCTCGTGTTATAAGTGATAATACTCTATACTTTGTTTCATTAACCTTCCACCACTCTAAGATGTCAAATTGAGCATTCTTCCTATATTTCTCAATATCACCCAAGTACTTATCCAATTCTGACATACTCTCACCACTAGAAATTTGCCCCTTCAAAAATGAGTTAAATTGAGAGTTCACAATAGAGTGTGGGTCATTTTTATTTATCACCATATCTACTGTTTCAATTACATTGGAGGCATGCACATTTGTTGAATCAAGCGTGGCAGAATGATCATACAATTGACTCAAACAATTTTTCACATTGTCTAACATTTCTTTCACTTTCACCACATCTCCACCAAAAATTGCTGAAAAACAAAATTGCAAGTATGTCATTTTTTTTTCGAGGATCAAGCACAACCGCAACATACAAAAGGAGATTGATTTTATCCTCATTTCTCTAATACTTGTCAAGCTTCTCTATAATTTTCTTTGCTATTGAAGACAAAACAGGATCATTGTCTTTGATTAATTGTCCAATCATATTTTTAATGACAAAAATTTCAGTGTAGAATGTATTTGAAGTAATAAATAAAGACCTAGAAAATCTCTTTGTTGCATTGTAGAATAGTCTAAGAAATTAAAAAAAACCCTATAATTATCCCAATCCTTGGTTGTAGGCTTCTCTCTCCTCTCACCCCCTTCATTATCCAAAAAGTCGTGTTTATAATTGTAGTCCTCATTACCCATTCTTTGGAAAGCACTCTCAAATTTTTCTGTTGCCTCTAATATAAGACATGTGGAATTCCACCGTGTTGGCACATCTAGGCACAAGAGACTCTTACTCTCAATTTTCAAACTTTCTACATACTTTTTAAAAGAGTCAAGACGATTTGGAGAAGACCTCACCTACCTCACTACATGCCTCACATTCGCTATACAAGACTCAAGATCCTTCAATCCATCACCAACAATGAGATTTAGAATATGAGCACAACAACGCACATGTAAAAATTCATGGCCCAAGATTGTTTCCTTCCGCAGTTTTGTTGTTCATTTCAAGAATCTAATAGTTAGATTATTGGAACTCGCATTATCAATAGTTAAGGTAAAAAGGCCATCAATGTCCCACTCTTTTAAGAGTGCCTTAATTTTTTTACCAAGAGTTTTCCCTTTGTGGTCTTTAACTTGACAAAAATTTATGATCCTCTTTTGTAACTTTCAGTCATCATCAATGAAATGTGCAATTAGACACATATAACACAAATTTTATATGGAAGTCCATGTGTCTGTAGTAAAGCAAATTTTACGCCCCTTCACAATTTTCTTCAACTTCTCCCTTTCATTAGTGTATATGTCTACAATGTCCCTAGCAACAATATATCGAGATGTAATCTTGAACTTGGATTGCATGACATTACAAAACCTCTTAAAACCAATCCTGTCTACAAATCTAAAGGGCAATTCATCAATTACTATCATCTCAGCAAGATACCTCCTAGCACTTTCTATAGAAAATGACGTAGCCACAACATCAACAACACTCTCCCCATCAACTTCTTTAGGTTAAAATCCCAATGTTTGTTGCCCATAAGTATCCCTATATGGATACTTTGTACAATTTTTCAAATGACTTAACAAATTACTTGTTCCATGACTCTTAGAACCTACTATATATTATTTCTCACAATATTTGCACATAGCTCTATCTTTCCCATCAATACCCTTAATCTTTTCAAAATGATCCCAAGCCTTTGATGTTGTTCTCCCACTACTACTACTGGTTTTAGCCAGGGGTGGTCTAGGAGAGGGAGTATGAGGTTGGGTAGATGGGTCAATAGAAGATGATTCGGGCTCAACATTGGGACTAACAAAAAATATTTCTTCGCTTGAAGGATCCATGACCAAAAGATTATCAAATATACTACAAAAAACCAATAAAAAATCATTCAAAATATGCTTTTCAAATCCATGGTCTGCTTTTCCCTATCATTTCAAACAAGATGACATACCCTCCTCTGTGCATAAGCATTGATTCCAAATAATACATGAACAACTAAAATCAATTTTATGAATTCATATATCAGTTTTAGCAGCATATCATATATGAATTCATAAACACCAAATTGCTCAAATCAGTTTATCAACTAAATCAATTTAGCAGTATATAATACATGACCAACCAAATTCCTAAATCAGTTTAACAGCATATCATATATGAATTCATAAGCACCAAATTGCTCAAATCAATTTATAAACAGTTCCTAAATCAGTTTAGAAACACCAAATTGCTCAATGACAATAGCACAACTAATTAGTGCACTTTACATGGAGAAACATTCATAAGCTGAAGAGCTAATCAATTTATAAACACCAAATTGCTCAATATCAATAGCGCAACTAAACAGTTCCTAAATCAGTTTATAAACACCAAAGTGTTTATAATCAGTTTACTATTTTCTTTTATAGAGATATAAATCTTTGGTGGTGTTTGGGAAGTTTGTGTGTTGGGTTTTTTTTGATTTTTTCCACTAAAAGACAAACTTTTTGCAAAACCAAAAAAAACGACTCCAAACAAAATATCACATCCAACCCCATAATCATTTCACTTTTTCTCTGACAAACATCACATCCAACCACAAAAAAACCCAACTATCTTCCCAAACACCAAAAAAAATTTCTCAAATAATATCCTAGAACTAAAAAAACCTACATAAAAACCCACTTCTCAAACACCCACTTTGATTGCTAAAAACCAAAGAGATACAAATCATTGTAATCACACATGTATTTGTTCCTCGTACTTGTTTTTATAAACAAATCACAAAATTGAAACTAAACCTCTTTGTAAGCTCTCTACTTTTAGAACTGAATTGCAACAAAAAAGAAAAAAAAAAAATTGATTAGAACTGGAACAATAGATTAAAGAGAGGTTTATCGAATATCAACAAAACAAGACCCAAAAAAAGAAAAAAAAAGAAAAATAGGTTCGAGAAACCCTCACACTCTGGTTTTAGAATTGGAACAAAAAAAAAGAATAGATTAGAGATTGAGGAGAAGAAGAGAATAAAATAGAAGAAAGGTTTTCAAAACAGAGGTTTTCGAACTGGAAAAAAAAAATTTACAGAATAGATTAGAGATTGAGGAGAAGAAGAAAAGAAGAGGAAAGAAGATCTCACCACCACCACTACGATCGCCGATCCTTTTTCAGTCGAAGAAGAGGAAAGAAGATCCTCTTTCTGCCAAAAGCCAGATCGTCGATCGCGGATCGACTTTAAGTGTAGATTGTTGCTCGCTGTTAGTCGGATGATAGATAAGATCGTTGTCGCCGTCGGTAGATAGTTAGGGTTTCAGAGAGAGAGAGAGAAGAGATTGTGTCGAACTCGAAGAAGAAAAATGTAGGTTACTAAGTGAAATCAGAAAAGGGGAGTAAAATATATATATATATAATAAAAAAAATTGGAGACAAAACGGACAAGTCAGGTTTAATGAGTGTAATGGCGGATTAACTACCATCCAATCCGAACCCGCGAAAACCTAGAATCTGGGCCCATATCTGCTCGCCATGTATGATGCATCCACCCAAATGAGGGCGGGTTAAGTCGGGCCGAGCGGATTTGGCGGGTCAGGCAATCCGTTGTACAGCCTTAGGCATGAGTGACATCTATGCATCAACTTGAGGGGTAGTGTTGAAAATTGATTGGCATGATTGATTGATGATTGTTTGGCATGATTGAAGTGTAAATAGGTGTTAATTATAGTATTTATATCAATTATACTAGCTGTATCAATTACCTAATTATTGTAAATCATTCCTTTCTTGTATTGCCCTGTATGGCTATATATATATATCCCTCCATATTGGAAAAGAAAGTAACTGAATGAATAGTTTATCAAGAAAACCTCAGAATTCCCGTGTTTTCTACTGGAAAAGATGGAAAGACAAGCTTCCAAGGTTTATTTACCTAAAACCAACAGAGAAAATGGAAGGAAGAAAAGAGGTAGGAGGAGGTTGGAGACCGAAGCCACTCTTTCTCACCCTAAGTAGCACCAAGGGAAGAAACCCTAGAAGAAAAAGGAGTAGAGAGAGAAGCTCTCAAATTCTAAAAAACAAAAAAAAAACCTTTTTTTTTTGTGTGTGTTGATAATCTTCTAGTCCATGGTGGCTAAATGAACCCAATATAATGACAGATGAGGTAAAATCTTGTGTTTTTTTTTGTTGGTAATTTTCCCGTATTCTTATTATTATTCTTATTATTTTTTGTCAAAAATTTGTTAATATGTCTTGTACAAAGTTTATATGGTTAGGGCCCAAGTTTAGCCCACAGCCCAAATATTGTTTCCCCATCTCCCTCCTCTCTCTCTCTCTCTCTGTCTCTCTAACCCCTAGCCCTGATTTCAGTTTCAGGGTTTAGAAGAAGCTTTATACCCAAAACCACACAAAACCCACCTCTCTCTCTCTCTCTCTTCGTGGATCATTCTCTTCCTCTCAACAGGTCACGAAACTCATGGCTTCTTCGCCACCATCAAAGCCTCCCTCACTCTAAACTATTCTCTCTCTCTCTCTCTCTCTCTCTCTCTCTCTCTATGTATGTACTCACAAATGAATTTGAGAAAGCTGTCAATCACCAATCCCTCCCCAATCTTCTCACTCATCATCACTCGTCCTATAACCTCCGTGACTTCCACTTTGGCCTCCCAAGACCAACACCAACAACAATCACAGCCGATTTTGCAGCATCAAAATCAACCCAAATCGTTTGATCAGAGTTTTCTCACTTGGGTAACTTCAATCCTCTCAAACCCATCTCTAGATTCATCTAAATGTAAAGACATTCTAACCCATTTGTCTCCTCACCAATTCGATACCCTTTTCTTCGACATTAGGTTCTCTGTGAACCCCAAAACTGTCTTGCATTTCTTTCATTTTGCATCTGATTCTCATGGGTTTAGGTTCACTTTGAGATCTTATTGTCTTTTGATTCGTTTGCTTGTTTTTTCCAATTTTGGTGACCCAGCTCGGCTGCTTTTGATTAAATTAATTGATTTTAAGCTACCCATTTCGTTTAACAATCCCAAGAATAGGCATCTTGAGATAGCCAATGCGTTGGCTGATTTGAATTCGGTGTCCGAGCGGGCTCTTAGTGTTCGGACTTTTGATTTGTTGATTCATGTTTACTGTACCCAATTCAAGAATGTGGGTTTTCATATTGCATTGGATGTGTTTCGGTTGTTAGCGACTAAGGGTGTGTATCCGTCTTTGAAGACTTGTAGTTTTCTATTGAGTTCGCTTGTTAAGGATAATGAGCTTGAGAAGAGTTATGAGGTGTTTGACATTATTTGCCGAGGTGTTGTACCGGATGTTTACTTGTTTAGTATTGCAATTAATGCATTTTGTAAGGGAGGAAATGTTAAAGATGCAATGGGGTTGTTTCTCAAAATGGAGAAGATGGGTATTTCTCCGAACGTTGTTACCTACAATAATATTATAGATGGGCTTTGTAAGAATGGGGATTTAGACGAGGCTTTTAAGTTAAAAGATCAAATGACAAAGAAAGGAGTGAAGCCGAGTCTGATCACGTACAGTGTCCTTATTAATGGGTTGATGAAATTGAAAAAATATGACAAAGCCAATTGTGTTTTGAATGAAATGTTGGGAGAGGGTTTTGTCCCAAACGAGGTTGTGTATAACACACTGATCGATGGGTATTGTAAAATGGGAAATGTCAAGAATGCATTGAAGTTGAGGGTTGATATGGTGTCCAAGGGGTTTAATCCCAATTCAGTTACTTTCAACTCGCTTATCCTGGGTTTCTGCAAGATTAATCAGATGGAGGTAGCCCAGCAGCTTTTGGAGGAGATGCTATCACAGGGTTTGTCTATAAATCCTGGTGCTTTTACTTCAGTTATTCACCGGCTTTGTACAAATTCTAGGTTTGAATCTGCATTAAGATTCATTAGGGAAATGCTATTGAGAAACTTGATGCCAAACAATGGGTTGTTGGTAACATTATTTGGTGGGCTTTGTAAGGAGGGTAAGCATTCAGAGGCTGTTGACATCTGGTATAGGTTATTGGAGAAAGGGTTTGCTCCTAATATGGCGACCTCAAATGTTCTTATTCATGGTCTTTGTGAATCTGGCAACATGGCTGAGGCTGTGAGGCTTCTCAAAGAGATGCTAGGGCGAGGTTTGCAATTGGATAGGATTACATACAACACACTTATCTCACGGTGTTGCAAAGACAGGAAAGTTGAAGAAGGTTTTAAGCTAAGGGAAGAGATGGAAAAGCAAGGAATTCAGCCAGACATTTTCACCTACAATTTGTTGATACATGGGCTATGTAATGTGGGTAAGATGGATGAAGCTGTGGTCCTTTGGGATGAGTGCAAAAGGAATCATCTGGGTCCGAATATTTATACATATGGGGCCATGATAGATGGATATTGTAAAGCTGAGAAAGTTGAAGAGGGGAAAAATCTCTTTGATGAGTTGGTCAAGCAGAATATGGAACTAAATTTTGTAGTTTATAATACACTTATTAGAGCCTACTGTAAAAATGGTAATATGGTGGAAGCCTTTAGGCTTCGTGATGACATGAGAAGCAGGGGAATTCCACCAACTTCTGCCACGTATTCTTCTTTGATTCATGGATTATGCAAAATTGGCCATGTTGAGGAGGCAAGACACCTTATCCAGGAAATGAGAAAGGAGGGATTGGTGCCTTGTGTTGTTTGTTATACTGCTCTTATTGGTGGTTACTGTAAGCTACATCAGTTGGATAAAGTGGAAAATGTGGTGAAGGAGATGTCATCGTATGATATAAAACCTAATAAATTTACTTACACTGTCATGATTGATGGGTATTGTAAATCTGGCGATGTGAAAGAAGCTGCAAGGCTTCTTGCTGAGATGGTTGAAAAGGGCATTGTTCCAGATACTGTTACTTATAATGCGTTGACCAATGGGTTTTGCAAGGAAGGTAAGGTAGAAGAAGGCTTTAAAATATGCAATCAAATGCCTCAGAGAGGAGCAGCTTTAGATGAAATTACATACACCACATTAATTCATGGGTGGCAGCAGCCCTCAACTGTTACAAATCAAGAATGATCGGGGAACTTGTAAAGGTCAGCTTTTAAATATGTGCATTAACCATTCTTTTACTTAACATTGAATCAGATATGTAGTATGTAGTCCACTTATTTTAATAAATTGATTGTTTATTTTTCATTTGCCGAGTTGTTGGTTTTGTATGATAAATTACATGCTTGTTGCTTTACTCTTTTTAGGCAAGCTGATTGTTAATGTTGGACATGATTTGACACACCTTATCTTTAAGAACCACCCTGTGCTTATATAAGGTATTTTATTGGTGCCTCTATCAGGTTTTTGATTCATCTTGTTTGTTTGGTTATTGGTGCCTTGTTGGGACCGAGTTGGTTTACAAATTCTGCATGTTCACAGTAGGTGACATGTTTGCCAATCATAAGATTGCAACATGACAAATAGCTTTTTTGGATTAGTAAGTAATGCACTCTATATAATCCATTATTATGATGGGTGCGCAATATGTATGTAATTTTGTATACGTGGGCGGGTGGGTATGGGTGTGTGCACACCTCTTTTATTATAACTCACATTTTCAAGATTTTCTTTTGTTATTTCTTCCAGCCAATCTTATGAATCATATTCTATGAAGCATAGGTACTTCAACAAACATGTCGTACAGGTACTGGGTACTTATTGGGTATTGGTATTTTGCATGGTACTTCTGCATACATATCAGGTACATGAAACACATACTCAAATGTTTTCTTCTTAATTTTCATTGTACCCCTATTTATGTAAAATCAACAGTTTAGAGAAGTGTTTTGTTTCTGGTGTTCATTCTAGAATTAATGGACTTCAGATTTTTGTGTTCTAACTTCTGACTTAAGATTTGGTAGGTCTTGAGAGGAGGTTCAGTGAGTCTAACAGAATAGTTGATCATTTTGATGGATGTGGTGTTCGACTACAGTGGAACTCCCAAAAGCCTAGAAAGCCAGACCACAATGCGGTCGACCATGTTCGCTAGTGGTCAACCATAACATAACTTGGTTGATCGCACTTGGTACTTAAAAAAAAAAAAAGAACGTGTTAACTAGCTCCTCGAGGGCTAGACTATATATACCAAATACCCCATGATTAAATTTCCTATACACTCTCTACACTCTAAATCACTTCTCTGAGGTGTAACTCACCTTGTGTGAGTGAGATTGAGCTTGAGAAATCATTATTGCACCTTGAGGCGAAAGCTTAATCCTCCTGGAGTTCTCATTGTGGCGGTATAATTGATCATCCTTGTTTAATACATACTTTATTGTATACATACACTATTGCCATTACACACCTACATTTTGGTATAGAGACACCCTTGGAGCTCTAGGTGAGCTATGTCGCAAGTGTTGATATGTCTCCCGCCTCTTGCTATATCTACGGGCATTTTTTTTTTCCAACTTCTTTTTCATTTCCTTTCGATTTCAGTTTCGTTGATTAAATAATGTCAGTGGAAATCTATATATATGACCAAATTGAAACTAGACTTAAAAGTGTAAGAACCAAATTGTTCAATTTGAAACACTGGGGATCAAAGTCAAATTTGGGTCAAACTATAGGGGTTAAAACTGAAATTACCCAAGAAAATAAATGGTATTTTCTTTTTCTTTTTTTCTTCTTTCACTTGAGGTATTAATACTATATTTAATTTAGAGTTTTAACTCAATCTGGGATTGGATTTGGAGCCTGCAGGTGGGTACTCTAACAGTGAGATGCAAGAACCAATCAGGCATCATGGTCCTACATCCTGACGCTTCTAGCTTGATTAGGTGTGCTGGCACATTATTAGATTATTTGTTTGCTGCAAAAGGCTGTAGGGTTACCTTCTCGTGGCTTTAATGCATTGCTTTGGCTTACAGTTACTCAAGATGGTTTTTGATGAGCCTTTTACACTCCATGCAAGACGGAAAAAACTAAGAATGGATATCTGCTGTTTAATAGGTGAATATCCATTATTCACAGAGTGGTTTTGTTTACCAATCAAATTCTATTTGCAGGGATACATCAAATGCTTCAAGACCCTTCTCATACATCAAGCACTTTATTATTCCTCATTTGGCTTCTTTTTAAAAATATACAGAATCTACTTCTTCAACTTTCCCGTCTGCAACAAGGACTTGAAGATAACAGATTGCATACAGCATTTTAGTGAGAGCACAGAATCATATTTTTAAGTGGATGAAAGGAAGAAGGCCAGTCAAATGACTTCTGGATCAAAGAGAATCACTTCCCATTCATGGATGCAGGTACTGGTCAACATTCAGAGATAACTAGTTTTAAGGTACTTGCTTGTCAGTACAGTTTTTTGCCATTGCTTCATTTACCTTCTTTGTGTCTCTCTTGAAAATTTTGATCTTCTTGTATTTCTCCGTTATAAATTCTTTGTCCTTTATCGGGGAGTTGAAAAAAGTTCAGATCAACAAATAGATGCACTACCAATTTTTTCTTTCATTTCCATTTCTTTTATGTTAAACCTGTGGTAGGCTTCTGTATACCACACTTCCTAATTATTGACTTGAGTCATAAGTCCTAAAATAATGTTCTTAACACTCACACCACCAAAATAATAATAATAATAATAATAAATCTCTAAATTTCTTCATTTTTCATTGCACTTTTGTCATACCAATATGAAATTACAATGGAGATTCAATTTTAGTACAAACATTTTCTTTCTGTTTACATATCAAAATTATTATAACAAAAGAAAAGAGTACTTGAAGATGAATTGGACAGTTTCTGTTGCCTGGACTACTACAATTCTAGCAAAAAAATTGATATGATAATTCTTGTGAGGTATAGTGCTTACAAACAGAAAATATCGTTCAACTTGAGTGTTATCTACGCCATGGATTTCAAAAAGAGAGAACAATACCCATATCTGTTCTGGCACGGACAATTTTAATTGAATGAAGTTCTTCATTGATGGTTCTGCCAAAAGATATAATGCTTGCTATAAACTGCCATTCTTATGGATGTCTAACGACTTCCTTGCCATGAATTTTACAGATTAGCTTTAGACGCACTATCCTATTTGGTCTGTCCATACCTTGTGAGTTCCATATGCTTGTTTGTCAGGGAAAGAACATTGTCTTCATATATAGTGTGAGTCTCTCAGCTTGCTATAGCGTTTTTAACTTAAATATTTCTATGCTCACCAGTTAATGAAAGGAAAGAAACGTTATATTTGCAGGGGGAATTCCACCTTGTTGAACATAAGAGCTTTCTTGTCAAAAAGGCAATGACTTACATATATCTTTATTTACTCACGTTCGATCAAAGATGCTGAGGTATAATATTTAGTGTTTTACTGATTTTTATTTTTCTTTTCTTTTTGCCATATAGAAGCATAGTTAGAAGGAGAAGGAGAAAGTAATTTAGGACCAACTACTTCTTTGTTTGGTTATCAAATCATAAGATATGTTAACTAAAGAAGCAAATCATCATTATGTCCAATCTTTTCAGTATTGTTGTAATATATAACTGGATATATATTTGACTTTATTTTGTGTCGAAATAGAAGCTCTAATGAACCTTACCAGATGCAATATTTGTGTATTAGTTAAAGAATAGCATGGAATGTCACACCCTGGTTTTGGGATGGTAGACACTTTTAAATTTTTTTTTTTTTTAAACTTATGTTCTTGTTGGAGAAAAAACAATTTGAATTTATTGGTTGCTTAACAATAGTGCAGAAACAAATGAGAACAAAAAAAAAAAAAAGAGGGTGGTGACCTTGCAGCCAATTGCTATATGTTCATTTCATTGTATACATGTATGTGGGAGAGATAGAGGGTTAATCCATTACTAATTTTCAACTTGTAGTTTAATATGTATTATGGTTGATCCTTTTTTTGGAGCAATTTTGTCTGTGTCCAATGTACAGTACAACTTTTTTTATTTATTGGCAATATGGTCAACCTTTATGTTATACATTATCTCTTAGAAGATTCATTTATCCAGCACTGGGATAATTGAGGACTGGACCTTCAGGATAGTTATTCTAAGGGACAATCAAAAGAATGCGCTTGCAACACATGATGTCCATAGAAGCATGCTTACAAATACTTTTTTTGACAATTTTGGAGAAACATTTTGTGGAAACTACTTGGAAAGTTATTGAAACTTTTACCGATTCGTTTTGAGAAATTTCTAACAAAAATTAAAAAAAATACCTTCTATAAATGCATAAAATGTCCTAGTAGAATGATTTGAGAAATTTCAATGAGGCACTTGGGAAGTTCTTGAAAACTATTTGCAAGTTTTGGAACCCTCTGAAAACATATCATTGAAAATGAAAAAATAACTAATAAATTATACAACTCGAACATTTAGAATTGTAGGTTTACTAAAAATAATTGTTTTTAGTAAAGTTTAATTTAGCTTGTTACTTACAATAGTAGCATTCAAGAAAAGTGTATGCTACTAACCTAATTGGTTTTGGTTGGTTCTAGTTAATTAATTTGTAATAATTTTTAGTGAATGTTTAAATGCGTTGATATTTGAGGGACATTCAATCTTATTCTGGATGGAAGTGGCTCTTGGGAGGCTAGCAACTTATTCACTGTTTGAGCCCTTTTATCCTACGATTTATCCCACGTGGCCATTTAACCCACAATCATATGGCTTTGATGTATAAGCCTGTTAGTCAAAGAATAACTATCTGAATGCCGTGATGGCTATGTAAGCATGAACCCATTAAATTTCCTAGTTGCTAGACGGTTTAGTAGAAACTGCCTCATGCAAAATGATTTCCTTGAAATGACTAATCCCAACCTTAGGAGTTATGGCACAAGATCGGAAAGTGTTAAGGCACCTCATCTCTACAAGTTTGGCCTCTATTCATCACCCTAGTTCACCATTTAAGCCTCATATGAGTTTATATCTAATCACATTAACAGGATTTATCAAAAAAATAATATCTAATCACATTAATAGGGAATAGTGAGATAATAAATAGCCATAATTTTTTTACAGAATTGTTTTCTAAAGTGAAATGGCAGTGGCATGCTGGTAATTCTAAACAATATTGATGGATCTTATGTTTTCAAATGATATGACTACAAGAAGCCGCATCATTCTTTATGATAATTCTGCACAATTTTTCTAGCTTGTCTAACACTACTTAAGGAATAATAAAACCAAACAATAACAAAGCAAGTCTATCTCCTAGAATATATTATGCTAGCATAACAAAGCAATTTGCCTTTGATGCATCTTAAATACGTGCCAGAGAATAAAAGACCAAGGCACATCATTTTCATTCTCACAAGCTATGAGACTCCACTATGCGCGGCAAGTTCAATGTAAAGCTTAAAAAATCCCTTTGCACATGCCTATGGATTTCATGCTTCAAAACCATGCTAGATCTCTGCTTGCTTACAAATTTCATTTTTTATTTATCAAATGCATCAATCTCAAATTGTGATTTGATGTTTGTAAGAGTGAAGATACTTCAAACGCATTAAAAAACAAAGACTCCAATCTTATATTACACATTTGACATTTGTTATATGCACACTCTAATGTTAACATGCACACAACAAAAAACAGAAGAACAATATATACTTTTTGTTCTTTTCCTTAGTTACAGGTATCTAAAAAAGTATTTACTTGTAATGATACACAGCATGTGCTTGTCACTATATTGCTTCAGTACCATTTCCTTACAATGGCTAAACTCTTACACTGATACACACTTCCTTGCATATTATACTTAAGGTATGAAACAGGACTACAGCTGAAGATGATTTGAAGTCATGGGCTGAAAAACATGTTCAGAATCTGACTCAAGGGCTGCAACTAATTCCGGCCATAAGATTGCCGATACAGTCCAAGAACCGTCACCTCTAGCACTTGGCCTCTGGTTCATATAACCAACTCCAATCCTTTCTATGGTAGAACAGACGGTCCCAAGCACCGGACTTCCAAAGCCAAAGTCTAATTCAACTACTGGAAACCTTCGTCCCGATGACACAACAAGAGCAGGACCGGCACGACCTAAGACAATCTTAGATAGCATCAATCCAGGCCTATGACACTCAATCCAATCAATCAAGTCCAAGAAATGAGTCTCATTAGTTACCTTGGAAATCGCCTCATGAACAATCTTGGCAACATCTGATAAAGACCCATTCTTCAATTCAACCATGCTTGCCTCTCCAAAGCCCAGAGACAAGACATTTCCAATGTAATTTGACATGGAGTTCTGATCTTTACTCATTCTAGTTCGTCCATCAACTAACCAACCCATCTTGCAGTGTTTGTGACTTTCATCAACGGCACGAACCATGACCTTCCAAACATAAGCAGAGAAAGCCTCGATTTTGGTTCTTTTGCTACTGTCAATAGATGCTATCCTCTGCAACTGATTGATGCTTGATATGTCTATATGATAAAGGCGCTTGAGCAAGATGTTCTTCATTGGTATGCTTAATATGTCTTCCATGGTGCAGGAGATGAATGCTTGGTCCACCCATGGGTCATAAGTAGGAGGAAATCGGGCACGAAGAGACCTACGATGATCAGGTATGCAAGAAATTTTCTTGTCCCTGGCTATTTCAGACCATGTAATTAGAAACTTACTGAAGGCACTAGCATCACCTAGTGCATGGTCAAATGTGAAGGTTATCGCTATGCCTCCACAAGTGTAACGTGTTACTTGGATTTGCAATGGGATGTCATGGTTGATAGAGACTAGTTTTCCTTGGAGAGATTGGTTGAGATTGTAGAAGTTTAGCTCTTTTAGAGCGATGTTGGCACAGGCTTCCACAATAAGAGCACCACTATTGTCGCAAATGATTTCAGGCTCACTAGTGCTTGGGTTTTCAACGATTCGACCAGAAAATGGATAGAAATGATTTAGAGTTTTGGCAAGCGAGAATTTGAGGGCCTCAATGATTGATGTGAAGTTAGCAACGAGGGGATTGCGGTAAAAATAGAAGTATGTTACGGGAAAGCGGCCGGAAAGGAGGTCGAGGTTTGAGAGGGTAAGAACATGAGATTCCGGCAAAGGCCCGATAGCTTTTACGATGGTTTTCTTGGTGAAGTGAACTTCATAGGTGCCGTGGACTTCACTCTCAACTGCCATCATGAAGGCCAGGTAATCTACTGCCTTGTAGCAGTTTATGATGTATTTCTTGCTCAGTTTTATGCATATATATAGCATACTTGTGTTACATAGTGGATCAACATATGAACCAAAGAAAATGACAAAAACAAAATAATTGTACACGTTACTAAAAAGCAATTTCCGAGAGTAATGTATCTAGACAATAGCTTTTGATGTCAATGACTACCAGATTATTTGAGCCATGGTAGAATGGTTGAGTAAGAGAAATTGTGGCTATTGAAATAATGGAATCAGTTGTGGACCAAGTTCAAGTATTTTTTGTTGAATAATTTGTGTAATGGTATGATGTCACTAACAAGTTTGATTTAGTGATGGTAGTGGTTTTGGACATGTCCCACTCGATGATGACTATGACCATGGCACTGCATTTGGCTTCACTGTACATTTGAATGGACCAATCTGCTCCTCAGATGGGGTTCTCCATGGCTTGCTAACACGCAACATATTCTACTAGAAGTCCCACATTAATTATTTAGTAGTCTCGGGGTACTGTGTGCTCTCAACCAACGACGTAGATGAAAAGTTTACTGGTGGGACAATGCCGACCCACCTTTTTTAGGTTGTTGAGAGACAAGAGATAATCCACCTAGTGTGTTTGGTGGTTTCTTATATGTCGGGATCACCACATAACCAATACTATGTGGTATTCCAAAACTACTTAATAATTTTCCTAGTTCTGGAGCACTTTAACATGTTGACATGGTGCTCTTGGTTACAAGATGAGATAAGTGGAGCCGATCTATACCCACTTTGGTAGGTTGGGTGGGAGCCAAGGCCACCACCATAAGCAATGCTACATGTATTATGAAACCACCTAATAATTTTCCTAATCCTAGAGCAGTTCAAAGTGTTGGCATGGTGCTCCCAGTTATGGGATGAGAAAAGTGGAACCTAAGGGTGTGCTCCCTCCAAGTTTTAAGTTCGATACTCACTAGCTACAATAAACTCCTTGTTGCCAGTCCATATAGAGCGTTTGCTCTGACTTTAAATGGGGTCCCCGTAAATGGGCGGTGAGATTGGTCTTCCAAAATTAGTCGAGATGCGTGTAAACTGGCTTAGACACCCAATTATAAAAAATAATAATAAGTGGAGCCGATTTGGACCACCTTAGTAGGTTGGGTGGGAGCCAAGGTCGCCTCTTTCATCCTTTTCTGCACAGCCTCATTGGTCATAAACACCAAATACACGTGCTACGATGGTGTTTTGAGATTATTGAATAATTTTTGATGTTTCATAACATCACTGGGAGAGAGATTAGTTATCCGTCAATACAATCATACATGGTTAACCCCTGCAGTGAAGTGGCTTGAGTGCAAACGCTTAAGAGTAATGCTACAATGACTATCTATTACTACCATTTTCTCTTACCATTTGATGTGTTAGTTTGGTTGTCAACATTGCATTGGAGATATTATATGAGGAATTTTGTAGCTCTTTATCAAAAAAGGCATTTTCGTAAACTATGGTGGAAGCTTTTGGCTATCTATTTTAGGAAAGAATGAAGATAATTCAAAAGATTTTCAAAGATGCCCATTACATCTTGTAGTGGTCAAAAGTATGCATTATTGATTTTTTGACTTGAAAAAAATTCAAATTAGAGCTGGTGGAGTGGCAATATGAATCAATGATGGTGGAAATCCCACTGTGGCTTGATGATGGTTATTTGAAAAGCTGAAACGAAATAGATTGAATTTGTGGAGTTATCAGTAGGAACCAAACAAAAACTTCTTTGTCACAACAACCCTTTGATATAGGATGGGTAGTGCTGCGATTTTCGTATGACAAAACTAGTGGTTTGGGAATGTGTTGTAATGAGGAAAATCAAATCAACCATTGCAAATATCATTCCATTGCCTCTATATATGTATATTTACATTTCAGGTAAAATACTTTTTTTTAGGACGCTTGTGTTTTGAAACTGCATCAATTTTTATCTTTTTTACATTGACCTTATGATACATTTAAAAAAAAAATGGTGAGTTCGTGCAATTTTGAACAGGTGCTTGAGCCCCCCATGCACCTTACCCACACTTGATGAGTGCCCAAGCCCATGAGCTTGATATGAATTCGTGCCATGGCGTCCTTTATTGTTTCGAGACATTTTCCAGTGTGTGCTATTAGATCAAAAAATGTCAACTGGGTTTAGAGCCACGTGGAGTGAAAATCAAGTGCGGAGACTTCTAAATTATATAGGTGAACCGGGTAGGGGTTGTATTTCTTAGCATCTTAAATCTTGTAACTTCCTTGATTCAATAATGGATTTGTTGGGTGAAAAGTTTTTCTTCGGAGTTTCATGTTAATTTTTTGTGCACTTGTTCTTGTGGTTTGTATATTTCTACTTATTAACTCTGTTGAAATTGGATTTAATAATTATGAAGTAATTTTTTAAAATTAGAATTGATTTTTGAGTTGGGCCTATTCAGCTGTTCCACTATTTCAGCCATGACTGTTCTACTGTTTGCTAGCAAGTAGGGGCCTTTGGTTCAGCATCTGTCTGGGTTGTCAAGGATCAATAATATCACCATCTCATCACCATAAACTTTTCTGATAGTGCCATCCATTTTTTTGAGTGTTTTGGCTACTCTTCCAGTGTCAATGAACCATTATGATTACTCATAGTCAGCATCCATCATAAACCAAATACGGCAAATTTTAATTTAATCTCCCATCATTTAGAAATAAGCACATGATTTTCCTGTTGTTTGTAAACTAAAGTGCATCGTTAGACATGTTAATGGCTTAAGCGAAAAAACTAAAATAACCTTGTACATAAGTAACTTCATTGTGCAAATCGTCTTTTTTTTTTTTTCTTTTTTTTTTTTAAATCGGGTGCACGATAGAATAAGAGGGATGTGAGGTTGGCATATGAGGTCAGAGTAGGAATGGGACAAATTGTCATCTCTACATTCCATTGGAGCCAAAAAGGAAGTGGATGAACACACCATGTGATATGTAAATGATATTCACTTGTGAGCAATCCCTAAAAAGCAATGAAAAGTGGAATGCCACCATGCAAATCATAATCAAGTCAAGTGCATATGAAAATATACTATTACCAATCCAAACAAAAAAGGAAACACTATTACCAATCCAAACAAAAATGGAAATAGTATATGATCATAAATAAAACAACAATCAGCCACTTAGTTGTTGTTGAAGAGGCCACATGGAGACAGAAGCATGATAAGGGTATGCATGTAGGGCTTTGTGGTTTACTGATCAACAGGGCAACAACCACTTGCTTTACAGGGTCATTTTCTCTGTTTTGGCATATGTCCCTAGCCCTCCACCACTAGGTGGTACTCACTCACGGGCTTGTTTATTTGCATTGTTTTGCTTTGCTTTGCTAGGGTTGCAATTTCATTAGGTGTTTTTACATCTCATTTTGTGTGTTTAATAACTAGTTATTCAATGTCGTTGGTAATACTGATGTAAAAATGCCGCAAACATATCTTGGTCGTTGATTTTTGTGGGAGACGGGTATTTTGAAAATTGATTTTATGTGGAAAAATATAGCTTGACCCTTAAAATTTGTGAGACTCCCCATTTCACAGAAATCAAGGGTTAAGATATGTCTGGACATTGAATAGTTTTTATATGTTTAACTATCTTGATCTTCCAATATATAGGAAGATATCAAGATTTACCAACAATTAACAATTTTACTAACACATTATGTAATCCCTTGGTATTAGTAAAGGCCTTGGAAGGGGGATTGAGAAGGAGGAGGTAGAGATGGTATTAGAAAAATAGTGAGGGGATTAGAAATTTTTTTATTTTTTATATATTGGGAATTTTTTTAAAAATATTAATGTTTAATTTTTTATATTTTTTTATTTGTTTTATTATTTTATATAAAAATAATTTAACAATTCCTACACTAAGAACTATCATCAAAATAAACACAATTTTACTTAATCCCCTCACCATCAATCCTCTCATTATTAATCCCTTCACTATGAATTCCCTCTATTCTACCTTTGAAAACAAACGGATACTAGTAAAATTGTTAGCAATGGAGCATTGTTGATATTTCTTAAATCCCAGCTGGACCATTGTGCCTTCATTTTGTCCCACTTTGACTTGTTTTCCACTACTCATTTTTCCCATTTAATTTAATTTAATTTTTTTTTTCCCCTGCAACGTATAAATAAAAAAAAAATTCAAAATCTTCATTTTTTTATATTATTTACACAAGCACTTGGAAATTGATTTTAAGTCTTGTCCAATTTGTACCTATACTTGAAGTCTCAAATTATTATAAATCAATTATTAGTTTGGAAATGAAAAAATCAATACAATAACAGAAGCAATTGAAAATGTAGATTTCTAATCATATATAACAAGCATTTCAAGATATTATTTTTTAAAATTATAGAGGAGCGCTTCATATTTTGAAAATTAATTATGTTCTAAAGATTAGGTTTGTATGCAATCTTTGGCCTTGTTTGATTAGTAAACTTATTAGGGAGAACAATTCATGAAATTAGTATATATGATTGATTATCTAATTGAAATAGTGGGATAAATAATTTCTTATTATCCATGTTTGTTTTGTAATGAATGTGAAAATATATAATCCCAATTTTGCCCTCTTGTCCATATGTTTGGTAACGAATGTGGAAATATTTCCTCTTGTGAGCTTGGCTAGAGTGAACAGACTTTTTTACTGATTTTAAATATCTAAAAAAGTGAATGCCTGTGTTTCATCCCTGTGCGATACTTATCTATTATGTATTAGGGACAACAAGAAGTTTTTAAAATTGTTTGATTTGTCTTGTAATGGGTAGAGTGGTCATTTTGTTTCTAAAGAAGGAAATACTGTGTTAGGGCTAAGGCCCGCCAAAGTTTTGAAAGCTCAAACTCGATTGAGGCAAGAGCGACATGACCAAGCCCATTGTAGTTGTTATGGAGGAATTGGGCTTGCTCTCGGGTCGGGTCGTGTCACAGCACACCATAGGGTTGTTTTGATAATACATTAAAATAGTCAAAAAAATCGTTATTAAAAAAATGGGACATTTACAGGTAAATTTTAATTTATGAACTTATATCTCATTAAGTCTGAATTAAGATTTTTCGAATCTTCAAATTCCATTAAATTTTTAATAATTGGAATTACTTTTCAAATAATGATTGTTCATCATTTATGATTTTCTATAAAGAAATATGATAGTTTGACATTTATTTTGATTTTCAAAATTTTAAAATATCAATTTTGAAATTGAAATTAAAAAAAAAAAACCGTGCAAAAAAAAAAAAAAAAATTTTGAAAAAAATTGAATTATTTTTTGTGCAAAACTGAAAATTTTGTGTCTGTTAAAAAGCATGATGATGGAACATTGATGTGCAAAACTAAAAAAAAAAAAATTAAAATGAAAAAACTGATAATGTTTTTGGTTTTATTAAATGGTTGAATCAAATCAATAAGTAGAAAGACAAAAAACATTTAAGTCACAAAGGGATGTTCTAAAAAAGTCAAAAGTTAAAAAGTCACTATCCTATTTAAGTCACATCACCTCTTTACCACATCACTTCAAATTGAACTCATATTTTATAAAAAGTCAAAAAGTGCACTTATTTAGAACATCTCAAACAACCCTTAATCTCATGTTTTATTTTTTTTATCAGTTAGTGAAATAATTATCTAGAACATTACTATACAAAATTGATAATATTCTTAGTTACTAAATAGGATTTATTGGTTCAAAAAAATATTAGATAGGACCTGAGTTATCATAACATTTATAAATAAGACTTTAGGGAAATAACTCTAAAAAGAAATTAATTCTTCTTTCTATTTTTCTACATTTCTTTTTATAAAAAATTAATGATACTAAAAGCTATCATAATGGTATGGCGAAGTGTTTTACTATTAAAGCCTCCCTTGGTTACACTTTTCATTTTCTCACATTTTAGTATGACGAAAAATAAAAATTAATGATAAATATTTTTTGTGAAATTTTTTTTTTTATTTGGGTGAAAAGTATTTTTCATTTTGAAAGATGAAAAAGTTTTTTGAATTAAAATCTTCCCTTTGATCACTGCCGCCTACCATCACCCCACCCTCTCCACCTCCACTATCCCACCACCATACTACACATCACTGCCAGTACAACCACTAATATATTAGTTTCAACCTCCACTATCCCACCACCATACTACACACCATATTACACATCACTGCCAGTACAACCACTAATATATTAGTTTCAAGGTCACAATTATTTTTTTTTTAGCAACTAAACGTGTGAAGGAATTTTAAATCTCATTTTCTTTTCTTTTTTTCTCACGAAATTTGAGATTCAAACATAACCCCAATATTACATTCAAGTGACATGTTGTATTTAGATTTTGAACTATATATTTTTTTTCTTCTTCTTAAAAAAATTATGTTAAGGGAGGGTGGATTTATATGGATTTGTAACAAAAAATGAAGGAAAGTTTAAATCACCCAAACATTTAATAACCTCTATTATTGGATTAGATCAGCTTCAAAAGGTGCACCCAAAGCTCACATGAAGTTAAGTAAAGGTCAAAGTGTTGCCATCCAAACAATTTTTTTGTTTTTTATCAACTGATTGGATCAGTTTGAACACATCCCAGTTAATTTTGAAACTTTAAAATTAATGATTAAATCAATTTTCAAGTTGATCCAAGCATTTATCATGACCTCTTCGCCTTTTTTTTTTTCTTCTTCTTTCAAATACTATATAAATTAATAAGTAAAGAGTATTTATTTAAATAATATGGTTGATACAAATCATATGAATACGATAATTTATAAAATTTATTTAATTATACAGTATTATTATTAGGAAAATTTAGACACAGATGGAGTTTTTATGAAATATCTACAAATTAATAAAAAAAAAATTATAAATTTAATTATTAATATGTATAAAATTTTTCATTAATTTAATTTAATTTTTTAAAAAAAGTAACCTGATGTGTAATTTCCCTTATTATTATTATGGACTTTGCGCATATGAGTCATCAACTTATAATTTCGTGCATTTCCTACCAAAACTAGTGACTTGTGTTTATGGAGGTTGTTTCATCGCCTAATCAAAAGGAATAAAAAATTATTCAAAGTGATTTGAAACCATTATATTATATTTGATTTGATTAATTTTGATTGAGATCTAAAATTTTACTTTTTCACAATTTGAAACCATTACATTATATAGATTTGATTAATTTTGATTGAGATTTAAAATTTTACTTTTTCAGTTTTTAATATAATAGATTTTAATTAAGTGATATAGGAACTTCACAGAAGGTGAATCTCACCTCGTGTGTCTGATTGATTTTTAAATTTGTTACTAATTTAACTAATTATAGTTACCTGAATAGTGTTTTCAGTTTTAAAATTGAAAAAAACTGATAATGTTTTCGGTTTTATTAAATAATTGAATCAAACCAATAAGTAGAAAAGCAAAAACGTGTAATCTCATGCTCTATTTTTTTTATCAGTTAGTGAAACAATTATCTGAAATATTACTATGAAAAGTTGATAATATTTTTAATTTTAAAAATTAAAAAAAAAACTGATAATATTCTCAGTTTTACCAAATAAGACTTATTGGTTCAAAAAATTTTGGATAGGACCTGAGCTATAATAACATTTATAAATAGGACTCTAGGTAAATAACTCTAAAACGAAATTAATTCTTCTTTCTATTTTTCTACATTTCTTTTTATAAAAAATTAATGATACTAAAATCTATCATAATGGTATGGCGAAGTGTTTTACTATTAAAGCCTTCCTTGGTTGCACTTTTTCATTTTCTCACATTTAGTATGATGGAAAAGAAAAATTAGTGGTAAATATTTTTTTGTTGAAAAAAATAATTATTTGGGTTAAAAGAATTTTTAATTTTAAAAGATGAAAAAGTTTCTTGAATTAAAATCTTCCATTTCATCACTACCGCTGCCATCACCTCACTAGCTCCACCTCCACTATCCTACCACCATACTAGACATCACTACTAGTACAACAACTAACATACAAAAATATTTGAGAGCTCTAAATTAAGAGCTCTAATTGATGGAGTCCATCTATTGATATGATGTTTTAGCCTTCTTCTCTTTTATTTTTTCTCTCATTGCCACATAAGTAGAGTTCAATTTAGTGCTCTACTTTTAGAGCTCTCTATCACAACTCACTAACATATTAGTTTCAAGGTCACAGTTTTTTTTTTTTTTTAGCAACCAAACTTGTAAAGGCATTTTAAATCTCTTTTTCTTTTCTTTTTCTTCGCCAAATTTGAGATTCAAACATATTCCTAATATTAACTTCAAGAGACGTGTATTTAGATTTTGAACTATAAATATTTTTGGGAATGGTTAATTTATTTGAATTTGTAACAAAAATTGAAGGAAAGTTTAAATCGCCCAAACATTTAAGGAAAATGTTATAGACCAGTAATCCAAGAGCTCTAATAGTTCTAATATTAGTGTGGGTCCCACATAATCGGATGTTTTGGCTTTATATCTTTTTATTATTTTTCAATTCATTAGAACTGTTAGCACTTTAAAATTAATGGTACCAATCACTACTCAACATTTAATAACCTCTATTATTGGATTGGATCAGCTTAAAAAGGTACTCTGAGGTCAATAATGTCTATGTGGGGGATCATGTTGTGCATTTGGGCCCAGTAGGCTGCTATGCTTTTTGGTGGAGTGTCGTCCTAAACCTCTTTCAATAATCTAAACCGTTCATATTATAGAATTCATCGAGTAGATCAGTATAAAAAATCAAGTTGATTAAATACCTGCAACCTTATAACCAAAGCATAATTATTTTTATAAAAATTAACTGTTAACATAACTTTAATAAATTTTTAAAAATAATTAAGATCTAATCATAAAATTATGAATATTTAATTAATTTAATTTTTACATGAATAATAATCTTGATAAATTTAATAATATATACGATTTATATTATCAAAAAATATTCGGCACCAACTCTTAGAAAAGGGACAGCAGGCTGCTGTCAGTCCGTGGGCACCCAAGGTCACATGAGGTTGGTTTAAGCAAAGGTCAAAAGTGTTGCCATCCTACCAAGTGATTGGATCAGTTTGAACACATCACAATTAATTTTGAAACTTTAAAATTAATGATTAAATCAATTTTCAAGTTGATCCAAGCATTTATTATGACCTCTTCGCCTATTTATTTATTTATTTATTTTTTCTTTCAAATACTATATGAATTAATAAGTAAAAAGTATTTATTTAAATAATATGGTTGATACAAATCATATGAATATAATAATTTAAAAAAATTATTGAATTATATAGTATTAGTATTAGAAAAATTTACACACACATGGAGTTTTTATGAAATATTTACAAATTAATAAAAAAAAATTATAAATTTAATTATTAATATGTATAAAATTTTTCGTTAATTTAATTTAATTTTTTTAAAAAGTAACCTAATGTGTAATTTCCCTTATTATTATTATAGACTTTGCGCATATGAGGAGTCAACTTATAATTTCGTACATTTCCTACCAAAACTAGTGACTTGTGTTTATGGAGGTTGTTTCCTCGCCTAATCAAAAGGAATAAAAAAATTATTCAAGTGATTTGAAACCATTATATTATATTTGATTTGATTAATTTTGATTGAGATCTAAAATTTTACTTTTTCACAATTTGAAACCATTACATTATATATTTGATTTGATTAATTTTGATTGAGATTTAAAATTTTACTTTTTCAGTTTTTAATATGATAGATTTTAATTAAGTGATGTACAAACTTCACAACTCTCTAACAAGAAAGGTGAAGGTTCTCATCTTGTGTGTCTGATTGATTTTTAAATTTTTGTTATTAATTTAACTAATTATAGTTACCTGAATAGTGTTCTCAGTTTTAAAATTGAAAAAAACTAATAATGTTTTCGGTTTTATTAGATAATTGAATCAAACTAATAAGTGGAAAGACAAAAACGTGTAATCTTGTGCTCTGTTTTTTTCATCAGTTAGTGAAACAATTATCTAAAGCATTACTATACAAAATTGATAATATTTTTAATTTTAAAAATTAGAAAAAACTGATAATACCAAATAGGACTTATTAGTTCAAAAAATTTTAGATAGGACCTGAGCTATAATAACATTTATAAATAGGACTTTTAAGTAAATAACTCTAAAAAAATTAATTCTTCTCTCTATTTTTCTACACTTCTTTTGACAAAAAATTAATGATACTAAAATCTATCATAATGGTATGGCGAAGTGTTTTACTATTAAAGCCTTCCTTGGTTACACTTTTTTATTTTCTCACATTTAGTATGATGAAAAAGAAAAATTAATGGTAAATATTTTTTGTGAAAAAAAAATAAATTATTTGGGTGAAAAGTATTTTTAATTTTGAAAGATGAAAAATTTTTTTAAATTAAAATTTTCCATTTCATCACTACCACTGCCATCACCTCACCAGCTCCACTTCCACTATCCTACCACCATACTAGACATCCCTATTAATACAACCACTAACATATTAGTTTCAAGATCACAATTACGTTTTCTTTTAGCAACCAAACCTGTAAAGGCATTTTAAATCTCTTTTTCTTTTCTTTTTTCTTACCAAATTTGAGATTCAAACATAATCCTAATGTTAACTTCAAGAGACATGTTGTATTTAGATTTTGAACTATACATATTTTTGGGGATGGTTAATTTATATGGATTGTAACAAAAATTGAAGCACAGTAAAGATCAGGGGTCACTGCGGTAATCTCGTACTACGGGAGTTGCCGTACATGTAAAACGGCACCATTTCCTTTTACATTTTTTTCAAGGGTTAGGGTGAAGGCAGTATCAACCATCACACTAGTTTAACCCAGGGTGGGTGGTATTGTGGTTAAGGCTTGGGGTTTAAGTCCCAAGGTCATAGGTTCAATTCCTTCCCCTGGGCCAATCTCCTGGGCGAAGCACAGTTGGTTAGGAGGTTAGATCTCAAGTTGCCTAATCAGTACTTGGTGTGGGTTCAATGCTCCCCCGCTGTGTGAGTCTTGACTTAAGCGGCGCTTGTCTTGGGAGGTCGAGGCAAGTTCCCAGGTTATAGTCTCCTCGCTCGGAACGGCTAACAGGACACCCTGGTGATTTCTGCAATGGGCGCTGCCTTGGACCTGCGGAAGGATAGGGAGGATTTTCCTATAACAAAAAAAAAAAAAAAAAAACCATCACACTAGTATTAGGTGGTATACTAAAGACACAGGGGGTGATATAAAGTTTGTAACCCATTTTACCTTTCATGTATGATTAATGTTAAGGAAAGAATGAACAACTAAATTACATCATTTTGATTATTTTTTAAGCAAACAATTCAAATAATTTTTAAATAAAAAATTATAATAAAGTAAAAAATACCCAGTGTGTATAGTTTCAGTTTTTTAAATTCAATTTTTTAAAAACTAAGTTTTTTTCGTATTTTTTTATTTTTAGTGAATATTTTTAAAATTTTAAGCATTTTTCTTTACTTTTTTAGATGCATCTTACTTAGATGTATCTAAAAAATAAAATATTTGTGAAAAAATATTTCAAAAAATTAATAAATACACAAAATTGCAAAAAATATACTGAATTTTCTTTTTCTTTTTTTTTTGTATTTTTGGTATTTAGTTAATTTTTTAAAGATTTTTTTCATGAAAATTATACTTTTTAAGTGTATTTTATGTAAGGTGTGTCTAAAAATTAAAAAAAAAATTACTTAAAATATTAAAAAAATAAGTAAAAATAAAAAAAATACAGAAAATAAGAAAGTAGAATTTTCTAAAAAGTGTTTTCGCAAAATCCAAATCAAGCAAAGTGATTGCACTTTTGATGCATTTAAGTGAGTTTTGAAATATTCAAAACATGTATAGTTTGTTTGATTTTAATTTCAAAATTAATCTTTAAAAAAAAATACAACTTAGTTTGGCAAAAATAAACATTAAAGAAGATATTTTTAAAATTTTAAAAGTTATTCAACTTCAAAAAATATAAAATTATACAAAAAAATAATGAGTGTTTTTACTTTATTATAATTTTTTACTAATTAGGTCTATTTGAAAATTGTTTGAATTGTTTGCTTAAAAAATAATCAAAATGCCGTAGTTTAACTGTTCATTCTTCCTCTAATATGAACCATACAGTAAAAGGAAAAATCAGTTACAAACTTTGCGTTACCCCTTGTGTTTTAGGATACTACCTAATACTAATGGGATAGTTGATACTGCCTTTATTGTAATAACTCGAAAATTTAAGTTGTCTTTTAAATTTTATATTAATATTATTTAATTATAAATAATTTAAAAAAAATAATTTTAACTTTATATTATTATTCAATATTATTTTCTAAGTATTATGATATTTTTATTATATTTTTTTTTATATTTTTTCTAAACCAAAATACACTGAAACGTAACATTTTCGATACAATAAGGATGCGTACCCCCACGTCACTTGCTACCCACGCCTTATCACATATATAAGGGTGAACATGTGCATCCACATTAGGTCCCAAAAACACTCTTAGTCTCTCTCTCTCTCTCCCTCTAATGGGTTGTTCGGGGGTGTTCTAAATAAGTGCACTTTTTAATTTTTTAGATTAAAAAGTTGAGAAAAAAAGATGGTTGTTTGGGATAATTTTTTATCTTTTTACAAAAAAATGTGTATTACAATATTGTATAAAATGAAAAAATTACATTTTTACCCCTACATTGTAAACTCATCTGTGGCAGGCGGCAGGAGGATAGTACGGCTTGGTTGAAATGGCGCATGAGGCTTCATGGGTACTGTTGGACCGTGGGGGCCCACCACGGATCCTGTTTCGATAATCCAAACCGTTCAATATGTAGAACTTGTTGAGTACTATATGCTTGTGAAAAATCACTTTAATCGGATATCGATAGCTATGCGATCAAAACAGTTTTGTATGAAATTAATGAACGGTGAAAAATAAATGGCTAAAAAAAATCTGATTTGATCGCATTGCTATCCATATCCGATCAACGTGATTTTTTACAAGCATATAGTACTCGACGAGTTCTACACATTGAAACGGTTCGGATTATCAAAATGGGACCCGTGGTGAGCCTCCATGAGCCCAACATTACTATCAAACTTAATGACTATATATATCTAATTTTCTTTTTTTGTTCATTTGACAAACCAATACATACTTATGAACCATCAATTCAGTACCAACACTATTAACTCGTTGGTTTGTATTAAAATATTGTGTAAATTAATTTTTTTTATATTTTTAATTTGTGAATAGTGACAACTTTTTGGCTTTTTAGATTTTTTTTGATATGTCAAACCAAGCCTAAGTGTTTTGTCTTATATATAAAATTTTGAGTTTAATTTAGAGTATTTAGTGGATCGTAGTGAGCGAAAGGTAAAAGTTGGAATTAACATTAAGATGAGTTATACTATACCTTGAGTTACCATAACATGTTTTATATATGTTTTGAGTTACCATAATTTATTTTACATAAGTTATGTTTTATAAATTATATTAGCATTTTTAATTATGTTATTTATTTTATAAACCTTATTTTATATGCTAAAGAAAATCCATAGATATAATTGTTTATTAAAATATGTTTTAAGTAATTATTTTATAAGTACCACCACGGAAGTCCCATGTCTTGGGAGAGTTAAATAACCATTGCCCTTCTGATTAGTCACTTTGTAACCCTCTGTCTGTCATGGATTCACTAACACTCTGATTTTCTGGTGTGGAGCAAAGTATTGTACGGAGCTAAGTGCTATACTATTGTGGGAGTCACCTCTAGAGTTCGTACGAGCCACCTTTTGAGTTCATACATCTGTTCTGTTCTGTTCTGTACCGTGGTTATGATTTCTGGTGGGAAGCAAAGTGCTATATGGAACTAAGTGCTACACTATTGTGGGAGTCACCTCTAGAGTTCGTACGAGCTACCTCTTGAGTTCATACATCTGTTCTATTCCATTATGTACTGTGGTTATGATTATTTGTTTATATGATTTCCGCATTTTGCTTCTGTTATTTAAAATTAGTTATGTATTTCAGTTACCAAACTAATTTATGTTTAGCCAATAATTATTCATGGTAAATTTTATGCCCTTATACTTTTAGTATAATATTTTTCACTCTGCTATGTGCTTATAGCTGTTTACCAATTTTCAGGAAACAATGAAATTCATAAATAGTTTTTGAAGAGTCTTAGACGCGAGACTGCGGAATAGACACACACAGCACTTTTATAGTATTTATAATTCTATTCTTCATATATAAATATTGGCCTTTTTTATCAATAAATTTTGTTATAAAAATAGATGCTCCAATGATTATTTTGGTATCCTCACTTAAATATTTTTTCCGCTTGCGTTTAGTAATTTGTTTAAGAATTGGCCGGATGTAACTTCAGTTACCGAGCAGAGGTAACTTCAGTTATCGGTTATCACGATACTTAACCCTTTAATACGGAGAGTGGGTCATGACATTCATCCTACAATAATTAATAACCATTGAAAAAAAAAATACAAAACATAAACAGTGTCGTTCTATATACACGACAAGGCACCGCAGGGACTACCGCAATCACCTCTGATCCAAGTTTAAATCACCCAAACATTTAATACTCGTTTGGTAATGACTTTTTTAGTTGGCTTTTTGACTTTTTTAGCTTGAGACTTTTTTAGTCGTTTAGTATTCTTATTTGGCTTTTTTAACTTTTTGGCTTTGGAATGGCAAATTTTTTTTTATTTTTTTTTTTTGTGATTTTTGTCCTTTTGTGATTTGTTGATTTTTTTTTGTCCTTTTGTGATTTTTTAGCCCAATGAATTTACCAAACGACCCCTAATAACCTCTATTATTGGATTGAATTAGCTTAAAAAGGTACTCTAAGGTGTGGGGGCACCCGAATCTGGTATCCTGCTCTGCATATAGGCACAACAAGCTATTGTATTTTCTTGTGGAGTATTATCCTGTGCCTCTTTTGATAATCTAAACCGTTCATATTGTAGAATTTGTCGAGTAAATCATCCATGTAAAAAATTAAGTTGATTGAATATTTGCCGCTCTATAACCAAAGCACATTTGTTTTGATAAAAATTAACGATTAATATAACTTTAATAAAATTTTAAAAACAGTTAAGACCAAATCATGAAATTATAAATATCTGATTAACTTAATATTTTACATAAATAATATACTTAACGAATTTTATAATATCAACAATTTATATTATCGAAAAATATTCCGGACGAACTCCTACACAGAGGCACAGCAGGCTGCTGTCATAACCCCAAGTCCGGGGGCACGCAAGGTCACATGAAGCTGGTTTAAGTTGAGGTAAAAAGTGTCGCCATCCTACCAAGTGATTGGATCAGTTTGAACACATCCGAATTGATTTTGAAACTTTAAAATTAATGATGAAATAAATTTTCAAGTTGATCCAAACATTTATTAGGACCCCACTACAAAAAAAATTAAAGTTTTGAGAATCAAAATTTAAGAATAAAATTATTTTTGGACTCAATATTCTTGTTGCGAAAAATATCGTCATTATATTTTTAACAATGAAAATTGGATATTAGTGATGAATTATTATCATTTTCGGACCAAATTTTTTGTCTCAAAAAATAAATATTTTTTAGACCAAATTATTTTATTCCGAAAAATCTATTTATTAATAACATTTTAAAAATTTTGTCCCTAAAAGTCTTGTTTTTGATTTTTCGGAACGACCTTTTAGCGACTATCCTCACGACGATAGAAATTGGTCTCTAAATGTCTTTTACAACAAAATTTTTATTTTTAGAGACCAAAAAATTTGGTCCTTAAAACTCTTATATATTGTAGTGCCTCTTCGTCTATTTTTAAATTTTTTTTTGAAATACTATATAAATTAATAAGTAAAGATTATTTATTTAAATAATATGGTTGATACAAATCATATGAATACGATAATTTATAAAATTTATTGAATTATATAGTATTATTATTAGGAAAATTTACACACAGATGGAGTTTTTATGAAATATTTACAACTTAATAATTAAAAATTAAAAATTTAATTATTAATATGTATAAAATTTTTCATTAATTTAATTTAATTTAATTTTTTAAAAAAGTAACCTGATGTGTAATCAACTTATAATTTCGTGCACTTCCTACCAAAACTAGTGACTTGTGTTTATGGAGGTTGTTCCTCGCCTAATCAAAAGGAATAAAAAAATTATTCAAAGTGATTTGAAACCATTATATTATATTTGATTTGATTAATTTTGATTGAGATCTAAAATTTTACATTTTCACAATTTGAAACCATTGCATCATATATTTGATTTGATTTGATTAATTTTAATTGAGATTTAAAATTTTACCTTTTCACTTTTTAATATGATAGATTTTAATTAAGTGATATACGAACTTCACAACTCTCTAACAAGAAAGATAATGGTGAATCTCACCCCGTGTGATAAAATTATGTCCGATTGATTTTTAAATTTTTGTTATTAATTTAACTAATTATTGATAGCTGTGACTATGATTGACAAAGTAGTCCGAACCACCAAAAATGAACTCATCCAAAAGGGTCTATAGACTGTATTTATTAGTCATCAGCACCACTGAAGTGACCAAAAATGAACTCATCCAAAATGGTCTATAGATAATGTATTTATTAGTCATCACCAGCACTGAAGTGGTCTAAAACTAGTCATTTCACCAAGATGTTGACTTTTATTTACAACAATACTATTACATATTACATATTGAAAAAAATTACTCAAAAAATTATTTCAAAAAAAATTAATAAAAAAATCAATAATTTACATTTATTGTGGATTTGACTTATATCTAACTAATTTTAAATTTACACTACACTCATTTTCAGAATAAAATTTAAAATTTATTTTTATATTTCATTTGTTTATTAGTGTCTCTCGAATAAATTCCTTGGAGCTTTTAATTTTTTGCTCACCAATCACGTAACAAAGTGATAGTATCACTAAATTGATGAAAGCGAAGTCTATGTACCTTATTCACCCAAAAAAAAGTCTATGTACCAAGAAAAGTAATAAGAAAATCATTTAGAATTTTAAATTTAAAAAATATATATTTAAATTTCTTGTTATCATGGATAAACCTTGATTTTAAATTTTAAATTCTGAATAATTTTTTCGATATTTTTTCTGAATATATAATATTAGTTTTTATAAAAATAGCATGTTTGATCAATTTCTTCTCTCTCACTCTCCATTATCTTCCATTGTTATGGACTATATAACCTGAAAGGATTGCTCACCAAAAATTGAACAAAACAAATCTCTCACTCTCTCACTCCATTTTCTTCCATTAATTGGGACTATAACTTCAAATATTATTATGGACTATAACTTGAAAGGATTGCTCACCAAAAATTAAACAGGACCAATCTCTCACTCTCTCACTTCCCTTTTTGGGAGCGGGGCCACTGCAGTGCCCCCTACTGTGCCATAAAACGACACAGTTTCACCTTTTTGTTTTCTTTCTTCATGTTCTTATTATATTTTTTGGCATGATAAATTACACTTTACACTAAATCTTAAACCTTAATATAAAATAAAAAATAAAAAATAAATTTTTTTTTAGGAATTAAACCTAAACCCTAAATCCTAAAATAAAAATAAATAAATTTTAAGAATTAAACGTAAACCCTAAACCCTAAACCCTAAAATAAAAAATATATATATTTTAAGAATTAAACCCTAAATCCTAAAATAAAATAAATAAATTTTAAGAATTAAACCCTAAACCCTAAAATAAAAATTTATCCCTAAACTCTAAAATAAAAATAAAAAAAAAATTTAAGAATTAAACTCTAAACCCTAAACTCTAAAATAAAAAAATAAAAAAAAAGAAAAAGAAAAAAGAAGAAGATGAAACTGTGTGAGAACATGAAAGAAGAAGAAAGGTGAAACTGTGCCATGTCACCGCCCATCAGGAACACAACAGGGAGGGGGCACAGCAGTGACCCCGCTCCCCTTCAGTTTCTTCCATTAATTGGGACTATAATTTCAAATGATTGCTCAGCTAAAATTAACCTTTTCTCTCATTTTGGAACTTAGTTAAAAATTAACTTTTTAGTTTTTTAGGTCATATTACCTATTTATTTTTTAATATATTTTTTTAAAAAATTAATAAATTAATTTTTAACTGACTTCTTTAAATAAGATCGTTATAGACTATGACTTTCACCTAAGTTTCATTACTAACTTGTACTGAAAAAGCAGAAGCAGCTGGCACCGAAGCCACTAGTGTTGTTTCCTCCTTTCAATTTATGACTTCATATTATTGGCAAACTATTGGCATGCCAAAGAAGTTTGAAATGATTGTTTATTTTTTTTTAATACTTAAAGTTCTTTTTTATTAAGGGTTTTGTTAATGAATATTTTAACAAAATTAATTAATAAAATTTAAAATAAATTATACATTTTTATGACACGAATATTTATAAATAATGTATACGAGCTTAACAAAAAAATAAATAAAAGAAAGATTACCAATTAACTAGAAACTAGTGTCGAGCGGATGAGGGATACTTGCTTTGTGCACAGCAAGAGACTGCTTGCTATGCCCTTTGGGGCTTATTCAAAATTTTATTTTTATGATTTGAACCATTCACCTTGTTAGATTTGTTGAGTAAATTACGTACATAAAAAATTAGATTAATTAGGTATTGTAGTTACATGATCAAATTATATTTGTCTAAAAAATATATATATATCTTATTTTCAAAATCACATTTGCCGACTATTTTTAAAGACAAATTTGTTCTAACATATGATTATTGATTTCTAATCAATTTAATTTTTTATATGAATGATCCTCTCAACAAAATCTTATAAAATAAATAGTTTAAATTATAAAAATAATCTCAAAATTAACCCATAGCAGGTACTTGGCTCCGGCGGTTGAATGCCCCAGACTAGATATTGTACAATCTAATTCAATTTAATTTATTACCCAAAAAAAATTCAATTCAATTTAATTTAATATAAGTTCCTTCTACCAAAAAATAATAAAAACCTACTAACTCGCAAAACATAATAAATTCTATAGAAACCATAAATCAAAAAATTTTAACGCATAATTCTAGTCTTATAAATTTGTTATTAGATTCAAATTAAGAAATTATTAAGTTAATTTGTATGACAATATTTATAACCATGTTTCTCACATGCATCTGTAGATGCTTTGTTTGGTAGGAGAGAAAGTGGGAAAATAAACCAAGGCAAAATGGAATAAGAAAAAGCAAGTGAGGAGAGAAGAAAAATTGATTCTTTACTCTCGTTTGGTTGGAAAAAAAAATGGTTGGAGAGAATGGAAAAGTAGGGCAAGTACTTTTAAAAATGTGATTTAGAGTTGGTACCTTTTGAATTATTTATCAAAAAAAATATCCAAACTACTTTTTTATTATATTTTTTATTATTTTTATCATAGGGTCATCGCTTTGTAAAAACGACAGTCATAAACATGATATTTGTAACATTGTTGTTATTTATTATCGCTCAATTTCTCCTAAATTTTCTGGCCAAATATCTTTACATATGACATAAAAGATTTAAAAAAACTTCTCTCTTTTCTTGAAAAAAGTTCTCCCTTTCATTCAAGCTTTATCCTTCCTTACAATAATTGTATTAAAGTTCTTGCATCAACAAGAAAAAAAAAAAGAAAAAAAAAAAAAAGAGAGAGAAATGGAAAATTTTAATCTTTTTCCTATTTACCCTTTTTTTGATCTACCAAACATAAAGTTAACTACGTTTTGAAAGTTTGTAACTAAAATCACAATTCTCGGACCAAGTTTTGGCATGGGGATATGTAGTTGCATGTTATAGTAACGAAAAATATTATGATGTGCATCTTTTTAAGGGTGCATATATGCACCCTATTAAAAATGTGTAATTTTATTATAAAATTTTGTATCATTCATCACAAAATGTGTAATTATGTAGAATCGAATCTATCATAAGCTTGTCCTAAACGATAAAAAAATAAAAGAAAAGGTAAGTATATACTACTCCCTCTATGCCAAAATATTAGTCTCTTATTCTATTTTTCATTGTTCCAAAATATTAGTCCATTTTCAAAAATTAAGGATTAAGATAATGTGAATTTCCTATTTTGTCCTCATTTTAAATTCATTAACAATACAAAAGTACAAATACGACAATTGATATTCCTAAAAAAAAAATGTATCATCAAAGGATAATTTTGAAAAATTAATATTTTTAAAGTGTAATAATTGTACTACCCAAAAAAGTTAGATTCTCCAAAAGAAACTATTATTTTGGGATAAAGGGAATATATATCATCACTGTACTAATCCAAGTTTCCAATACATTAGGGTGTGTTTGATTGGGGGGATAAGGGGGGGGACTATCCACTATTTGGACTCCATGTCCGGCCTCCCTCCTTATCCGTCGTTTGATTTTTTTTTTAGTCCGCCGGACTCCATGTCCCTCATATGGGGGACTATCCTGTCCTGGGGGGGGTGGGATTGTTTTGGGGGGACTAATCACTGTTTGGATTAGATGCGAAAATGACAATTTTGACCCTCTACTATTTAATTATGTATTATATTTAATAAAATTTAAATGTCTCAATTTAAAAATAAAATAATTTTATTTAACTTTTTATTAATGTTTTATTTATTTAATTTTTTAAAATAATTTTTATAGATATTTTATTGATGTTTTATTTTAAAATTTTGTTTATGTTTTATTTAATTTCATTATTTAAATTTAATAGATGTTTTAATAGATGTTTTATTTAAACAATTAAATGTTTAATTTCAACAATAAATAATTTCATTTATTTAAATTATGTTTTATTTAAACATTTAAACATTTGTACATTAACATGTTTATTAAATTATTTCAACATCTGTACATCAACATGTATATTTATTTAACATCTATTAAATTATGTTTTAATACATCAACATTTGATTACATCAACATTTGTTAATTGTTAATTACATCAACATTTGTTAATTGTTTAAACATAATCTGTACATCAACATTTATTTAATTGTTAATTGTTAATTGTTTAAACATAATCTGTACATCAAAATAATTTCAATGTTAATTGTTTAAATAAAAATTTAAACATTTAACCATTAGTATGTTTGATGTTTACTAAAAAAATTTATTTGTTTAAATAAAAATAATCTGTACCAGTCAAAATTTTTTATCAATATTAGTATGTTTAAATATCTTTAAACAAAATTTAACCATTAGTATGTTTAATGTTTACTAAAAATAATTAAAATATTAAAGATATGTTTAATATTGCTATTACTTAGTAAACAATTGAAAAAGGGTAAAATAGTCTTTTGTTCATTTATTCTATCTAGTCCGTCCAACCAAACGTTGGATTCACTGAAAATAGTTCTATCCAGACATCTAATCCTATGAAAAAACAAACACAGGATACATATTCAATCTAACCAAATAGTCCGGGGGATTCACAGTCCTAGGACTCAAGTCCGATGGATTCTAATCCCCCCTTTTCCAGTCCGTCCAATCAAACAGTCATTTTGTTTAATTGAAGGGTATTGCTTAAATTAGCACAATTTTATTCAGATGGGGCTAAAATTAATATAATTAAACGTGTAATTGAAGAGTATTGCTTAAATTAGCACAATTTTATTTAGATAGGGCTGAAATTAATATAATCAAACGTGAAAATTTGAAAATAAGCTATACATTAAACAACATGAAAAATTATATAGTATGTACAGGACAATACTCTTTAAATAGCAAGGGCATATATTTATATAATAAAGCAGGATGATTTTTGAATTTGTCCTACACACATTTGTTCTACTAGGACATTTGGACGGGTCAGATCTATTCAAATTATAAAACAACGGCTGAGATATATATTTCAAAAAATATCCTACACGTACATTTTCTATTTTCCCGCTTCTCTCTCTTACTTTTGCCTTTTCTCACCCATTCTTCTATGATCCCATGATCCCACATTTCTCTTTCTTTTCTTTTTTCTTTTTTTATTTTCTCCCATTTTTATTTTTCTCTCTATTCGTTTATTTTTTTATTTTCTCCTTTTTGTTCACTTATTTTTATTCATATTATATGAAAAACTTTGCGATTCTAGAATTAAGAGCCAGATTTTACTGTGTGTAGTGGAGATTAAATTAATGAATTTTATAGTCCACAAATTAAATGAATTTGAACAATTAATTATTATTTTTAAATATATTGAATAACTGATAGACTTATAAATTTAGACCTCATATGAATCTTCAACATCTATAAAAATAAAGCAGGATGGTTTTTGAATTTATCCTACACACATTTGTCTTCCTAGGACATTTAAACGGCTCAGATATATTCAAATTATAAAACAACAGCTGAGATATATTTTTCAAAAAATATCATAAATGTACATTTTCTATTTTTCCGCTTCTCTCTCTTACTTTTTCCTTTTCTCACCCATCCTTTTATGATCTCATGATCCCAAATTCCTCTCTCTTTTCTTTTTTATTTTTTATTTTTTTATTTTCTTCTTTTTGTTCACTTATTTTTATTCATATTATATGAAAAAGTTTGCGATTCTAGAATTAGAAGCTAGATTTTACTATGTGTAGTGAAGATTAAATTAATGAATTTTATAATCCACTAATTAAATGAATTTGAACAATTAATTATTATTTTTAAATATATTGAATAACTAATAGACTTTATAAATTTAGACCTCATATGAATCTTTAACATCTATATAATAAAGTAGGATGATTTTTGAATTTGTCTTACACACATTTGTCCTACTAGGACATTTGAACGGCTCAAATCTATTCAAATTATAAAACAACGACTGAGATATATTTTTTAAAAAATATCCTACATGTATATTTTCTATTTTCTTGCTTTTCTCTCTTACTTTTTCCTTTTCTCACCCATCCTTCTATGATCCCATGATTCCACATTCCTCTCATTTTCTTTTTTATTTTTTTTTCTCCCATTTTTATTTTTCTTTCTATTTGTTTATTTTTTTTATTTTGTCATTTTTGTTCACTTATTTTTATTCATATTATATGAAAAAGTTTGCGATTCTAGAATTAGGAGCCAGATTTTACTGTATGTAGTGGAGAAATTAATAAATTTTATAGTCCACAAATTAAATGAATTCGAACAATTAATTATATTTTTAAATATATGGAATAACTGATAGATTTTATAAATTTAGACCTCATATAAATCTTCAACATATTTTTGTCTTATTAGGACATTTGGATGGCTCAGATCTGTTCAAATTTTAAAACAATGGCTGTGATATATTTTTCAAAAAATGTCCTACGTGTACATTTTTTACTTTCCCGTTTCTCTCTCTCTCTTACTTTTTTCTTTTCTCACCCATCCTTCTATTATCCCATTATCCCACATTCCTCTCTCTTTTCTTTTTATTTTTTTATTTTCTCCCTTTTTATTTTTCTCTATATTTGTTTTTTTAAAATTTTTTTGTTCTCCTTTTTGTTCAATATATTTTACACATATTTCCATACAAGGACATTACATGAATACATATAATTTTCATATAATTTTATAAACAAAAGCAGTATTGTATGTATGCCAGTGAAAATTTTATGTATGCTAGGCACATCTATCTATCTAATTATATATTATACAAGTAAAAGCGAGTCTTCGTGAGGAGTTTTGTGAGAACTCCAAAATTTTATAATAAATTTGTGATTTTATCAAATTAAAAAATAAATTTAAATAGTGTTGGGATTACAATTATATTCTAATTCTAACGTTATTTACACCGTACCTCCAGACACGGGCATACACTGGTACATATATATATGACTATCTTATCTCTTATTTTTCTTACAATTTAGTGGGCATATAATCACATAGTGTTCTTAATACAATCACTAATAATATCTCACTTTGTTCAGTTTTAGTTTTTTGAAAACACTTTTAAGAGAATTCTATTTTTTTATTTTTTGTATTTTTTTATTTTTACTGAATTTTTTTAATATTTTAAGAATTTTTTTAATTTTTAGACACACCTAACATAAATACACTTAAAAAGAATAATTTTTGTGAAAAAAAATCTTTAAAAAATTTACTAAATACCAAAAATACAAAAAAAAAAATGAAAATTCAGAATATTCTTCGTATTTTTGTGTATTTATTAATTTTTTAAAATATTTTTTCACAAATATTTTACTTTTTAGATACATTTAAAAAAATGCTTAAAATTTAAAAAATATTTATTAAAAATAAAAAATAAAAACTCAATTTTAAAAAAATTTAATTCAGAAAACTGAAATCAAACACACTGATTAATTTTTCTCTGAAAAATATGTCATTAGTATGATATTTTATTGTTAGTATCATTATAAATTATTATATCAATCTCTTTATCTTTTTACATATTTTTTTTTATAAATAATTAAAATAGTCAATTTTGGCACGGAGCCTCAGTGTCCACTTAAATGCTTTCGCTTTTGCTTTCACCTTTCAATGGCTTATTGGAGGAAAAATATGCATTATCATGATTTGTATGCAAAAGTCAAGTAGAAATTATTGGAAATTTTTGAAAAATGTTTTGTGGCCCTAAAAACTGTGGCCCTAATGGCCCTAATTTCCTTTTTGGGTAAGTTTGTTTTTTTTTTCTTTTTTTTTTTTACTTGATATGGAATTAGGGCCATTAGGGCCACAGTTTTTTGAGCTACCAACCAAAGCCCGAAATTTTTTCACCCCTCAATGATTATAATTTGATATTTTTTTATTATTATTATTTGTTTTCTCATGATTTGGTATTTATTGGAAAACAAAAGCACCACGAAACGAATCCACGTTGTTTTCATAAAATTAGACCACATGCCCAAAAATTCATTTGTTTGGCAGCAATGTAATGCAAGACTCAAAGTCGGTGGCCAAGCAGACTCAGCCATGAATGTCTTAATTAATTGGGTACACAGATGGAAAGCTATTTTATTCTCGTTCCATGCATGGGTCCTCCTATCTAGAGGTGCGTGGCCTGCTGGATTTAGGTCATTTTTGAGAAAAAAAAAAAAAAAAAAAAAAAAATAGAACCATTTATGGTGAATTGAGATTTTTTTAAAACATTTAGAATCAAATTGAACTAAATTGTAAAAAAATGATTTTGTTTTGGAACGGTTCTATTGTTGTACTAGAAAATTCATCACCATAATCATAGTATTAATTCGAATAAAAATTTAATTCTACTTATGAAAGTATTTTAAAAAAATTCACAAATATGCTTATTTTTTTATTATTATAATAATAGCATATTAAATACTACATAAATGCTATTTTAATAATATAAGGAAAGTAAAAATTTTATTATATGTAACATTGATTATTATATTTAATTCTTCTGACTCTTAATTATAAAATTATATTCAGTTTTTTTGAGTTTTAATTAAAAAACTAATAGAGTGATTTTTTCTAAAGTTATTTTACAGTAATTTTTTGTTTGCTTAATTTTTTTTTTTTATAAACAATATCAATAGTATCTTGAAATTTGTCCAATTTATAAAATGAATTTCAAAATTAGTCAAAGTGAACGTAAGTTAACTTGAACTATCACTCCAAAAAAAAAAAAAAAAACTTAATATTATTATACTTTATTTTTTTATAAAGAATAATCCTTGGTAACTCGAGAAACTCGTGGCCCGAATTGGCTCGAATATCGAAAACGACGTCATTTTGGGTATTTTTTTTTGCTTTTATATCGCTGAAAACAGAGAGAGAAAAGAGAAAGAGAGAGAAGAGAGAGGAAGAGAGAAGAGGGACGGGAAGATCTGTATGTGTATCTCTTGTGTATGTGTGTGTTGATGATGATGGAGGGGGAAGATCCCTCTTGTATCTGTGTGTGTATCTCTTGGGAAGATCTCTCTCTCTCTCTTTCGGTGGGTGGGTTTGATTTTGATTTCAATTTTGTGATGGGTTTCATAGTTTTTAGAGAGAGAAAGTGGGTTTACTTTAATTTTGTGATGGGTTTGGTAGTTTTTAGGGAAAGAAAGTAGAGGAAGAAGAAGATGAGAGAGGCTTTGGCCAGAGGCAAAAGGATGTGTAGAAGTATCTGAGATCCATACATGATAATAATGATGGTCAGGAGTCTCCACCTCCACAGGTATCTCAACCAAGTTTGAATCGAAACATCTAGAGGAATAAGAAATAAATTTATTAAACATTAAAACCCAAATAAATATTTAACTTCAGAAAACAACAAAAGAAGTAGAATAAGATAAGCAATGAGAGATAACAGAGATGAAGACGGAGAATAATGCAAAACGAAGATGGAAAAGGAAGACAAAGACAGAAAAAAGAAGAAAAAGAAGAAAAAAAAAATTACATAACGACATCATTTTATATTTTCGAGCCTTTCGAACAGCTTAATTTTCAAGCTACGAATCGCTTGTTTTATAAAATTGAATTTCAATAAAGGTGAGAATGACTTTTAAAGGTGGGAAATCATGCTTGTACAGGTTCTCATGATGCGCACGACCTTTACTGGGTCCCAATATTTCAACAAATCACTGACGTCCACGTGTTCCCAAGTGTTTCCCACCAACCCTCTCCTCTCACTCACGAGGTATTCATGGATTCAGCCTACCACATCAGCAGTGTAATTAACTAATGAAAATAATACATTAAAAAAAAAAATTCACAATACATAAAATCTGTTTAAAAACTTTGCCAATAAATTATTAATTAAAAAGAAAATTATCATTTTTATTTAAAAAAATTAATCAGTTTAGCACATTATATTAGAATGATGAGGAAATGTACCAAGGCTATGTTTGGCATGTCTATTTAGGCTAAAATAGTCATATAAGATAAAATTGACTATTTTAGTTAAATAAGACAAAATATCACAGTCAAATCATAATCATTTCATTTTTTTCTCACAAAAGTTAAAAAAGTCAAAATGTCTATCACAAACGAGGTTTTTTAATCCCGGCTAAAATAGTCAAAAAATTAAAAAGCCAAAAAGTCAACCCACATCCCAAACGAAACCCAAATCTATTGAATAATTTTTTCTTCTCACACACACTCTCTCTATGTTTACAAGTAATTATTTTGTTTTTCAGAATTTTCAGATTGACAATATACCCAATCAATAAGAGAATTAATTGGACCTAATTTTTTTTTTAAAAAAAAGGAAAAATATTAATAAATCATTAGATTAGTAGATAAATTCATATGGATTATTTAGAAAAATACTAAATAAATTTACTTTTTAACCTATTACGAAAAGATATATAAAAAATAGAAAAATAATGTGACTCAAATATGTTAATAAGCTAGCTTATAAATCACTTTCTAAAATAATTTATACTTTCTTTATCAACACAAAACAAAGTAGAAAAAGTCTAATACAAAAAATTTCAACACAAAATGTATAGATGTGACATATATATATATTAGTATTTATAGATATGATATGATATGAATATGTTGGTTACTATAAATATAAACATTTTTTATGTTACATATATGTATTCTATATTTAAAAATGGGTAAATTACACTGACATCCATGAGATTTATGTCTATTATAGTTCCCTCCTCACCTTTTGGAAATTACATCTCCTTTCCTGAGGTATAAAGTTTCATTACAGATTCTCCTCTCAGCAATTTAATTTTTTTAAATACCAATTTTGCTCTCACTGGATAAATTACATTGACACCCCCCACATTTTAGAAATTACAATCCTTTCCCTAAGGTTTAAAGTAGTATTACTAATTGCCTCATCGGTTAGTATTAGTTGGAAAAAAAAATTCATTGAAAAAAAAATTATTTGAAAAAAAAAATTAATTAAAAAAATTGTTAGTAAAATTTTTAAATTTCTATATAAAAACCAACGTAAACTCATTTTTTGAATTTACGTTTTTTTCTCAAATTTACAAACTAAGACATCAATTTATAAACCAAAAAAATTATCAAACAAGTTTTTATGACAATTTTTAAAATTTTTGTAAATATAAATTGAAAGCTGAAAACGAAATGGTTACCAAACAGGCCTCAGATGGTAAAAATGTCGTAAAATTAACAAATAATTAAATAAGTTACCAACGTAAGAAATGACTTATCAAAAGATTCTTAGGCTATGTATGGTTTGATTTTTAGAATTTTTTTTTTAAAATTAAAAATTAATTTGGTTAAGAAATAAAAAATAAAAAATAATTATCATTTAACGGTAAAAAATAATTATCATTTTAACTTTTGGGTATGTTATGTACATACGTATGACTGTTTCAATTTAATTTGTAAAAAAATATTTTTAACCACTCGAAAGATAAAAATTATATAAATAATTATCATTTGAACTTTGGATAGGTTATATACATACGTATGGCTGTTTCAATTTAATTTATAAAAAATTATTTCTAACCACTCGAAAGATAAAAATTATATAAAAATGATAATTATTTTTTATTTTTTATTTCTTAACCAAATTAATTTTTAATTTTTAAAATTTTTTTCTAAAAATAAAATCATACATAGCCTAAGAATCTTTTGATAAATCATTTCTTACATTGGTAACTTATTTAATTATTTGTTAATTTTACGACATTTTTACTATCTGAAACCTGTTGGTAACCATTTCGTTTTCAGTTTTCAATTTATATTTACAAAAATTTTAAAAACTTTCATAAAAACTTGTTTGATCATTTTTTTGATTTATAAATGGTTGTCTCAGTTTGTAAATTTGAGAAAAAACGTAAATTTAAAAAATGAGCTTACGTTGATTTTTAAACAGAAATTTAAAAATTTTACTAACAAAATTTTTTTTCAAATAATTTTTTTTGTCAATTAATGTTTTTTTCAAGTAATTTTTTTTCCAATGAATTTTTTTTCTAAGTAATACTAACAGATAGGACAATTGGTAATGCTACTTTAAACCTTTAGAGAGGGGATTGCAATTTCTAAAATGTGAGGGGTGTCAATGTAATTTACTCAATGTGGGCAAAATTGGTATTTAAAAAAATTAAATTGCTGAAAGGAGGAATCTGTAATGAAACTTTAAATCTCAGGAAGGAAAATGTAATTTTCAAAAGGTAAAGGAGGAACTGTAATAAATATAAATCTCAAGAGGTGTCAACGTAATTTATTCTTTAAAAATTCCATTGAACAAAATAATAATAAAAAAATTTGACTACTCTACCGTTAAATTTTTAATTGAATTAGATTGTTGAGATTTTTTATCGATAATAATCATGATTAAACGAAAGTTTCTCATCAGGAGGAGTGTATAAAAACATGACCTAAATAAGAGTTTATAATAAGAAATCTCTATTTAATGATTGTTATCGATAAAAAATTACAATGTCTATTCCAATTGAAAGTTTAACCCCTAAAAAAACAGTAATCACTATTATCCACCTGTAATTCACTAATTGCAGAGTCTAGAAAGAGGAGCGCGTAAACCGATAAGATTCTCTCTGCTGCAAATTCTCTTTCTCGCATCACAGAAGCGTTTTTTTGGGGTTCGCTTTTTGGTGCCTCTGTTTTTTTACTGGGTTTCGAGTCAATTCGTGTCGGTCAGCTCTTCTCTTCTCTTTTGGTTAATAAAAAAAATAAAACCAAACCAAACACACCACATAGTTCATATATATATATATACACTGACACTAGTGTATCAATTCAATTCAAGCCCACTTCTTATTTCTGTAGAAGACTATTGTTTTATCAAAACTGGGTTTGGGTTTTCAAAGCTTGTTTATATCGAAATAATCATCTGGGTTCTACTCAGATTTATTCTCTATCAATAAAACAATATATTTTCTCTATCTCTTCCCGTTCTCAGGTATCCCATATCAGGACTTGAATCCTATCTAAATTCATTTGATATAATCTCAGTTCACTCTCTTAAATGAAAAATAAATGGTTTCTTCATAAAATACCCATAAGATATCTATTTGCATTTATTGGTTATTTGGTTTCAAATTTCCCAATATATTCCTTGTAATTTAATTTAATTTAATTAATTTAATTTAAATTTTTTTTTTGGATTTCTCTGTTATAATTCTTAGAATTTCAATGGTATGGCCTGTTTAACAGAGGTGCATAATGGCCAATGGGAGATTAGGACAATGGTTGCAAATACTAGTTTGTGTACTGATATTGCTCAAAACAGAAGGCTTCTATGTTGGCATAACTTATGTTCAGAATGCTGTTGTAAAAGGAGCAGGTTAAAATCTTCTTCATAATAAGCCAATTTAAATAATTTTTTTAAAAAAATATATATATATATATATTTTACAATCTTGACTATAATGTGTTTGGGATTCTGATATTGTGCAGTTTGTTTGGATGGGTCTCCACCGGCGTACCATCTTGATAAGGGGTCTGGAGCAGGAATTAACAATTGGTTGGTTCATTTTGAGGTTGGTCCTTCATTTACCATTTTGTTTTACAGCACAAAAATGATTTGTTTGTTGTTAAGAAGATGATTGAAAAGAAAAATAAGAATTGTGAAATCTATAACTCTATCAAGTAATCATATAAGATACCCAATTTTCTGCAGTTTTACTGGAAATTGAATTGAGAACTGATTTTGATTTCTTGAAATGCTAATTGGATCATTGCAATGGTGTAATTAAGTGCTTTGATGTTTAGTAGTAGGAAATTATTCCTTGGGTGACGCTTCTTACTTGGAAATGTAATTCTGTGTTCCCAAGTAAGAAATTAACTCCCATCAAGAAGAAACTCTCTCTCAACCGAGATACAAGCTCTGAAACATACAAATGTTAAATTTAAAAAAAAAAAAAAAAAACTCAAACTTATTCTAGTACTTTGTATTTATATTATATTATTTATACTTAATGAAAACAATTTGTTGACATCAAACTTCAATAATAATAATAATTCATATTTAAACACATATTACAACTGAACAGAAGAAAGTAATTTTTGAGGATATTTAATATATAAAATATATACACACTCGTAATCTTAGAAACTTCTATATGCCCCCGCCCCCACCCCGCCTGATTGCTAGGATAACTATCCTTGGTAGTTCATTGTTAGTAAGTTAGTTAGCCATTTGACGCTTTTCTATAAAACCCATTTGATATATTAGTCTTTTGGTTTTACTGATTGCTAGGATAACTAGCCTTGAGCGTTTCATTGCAAGATCTTTAATGGATTTTATAGAATCCGGAGAGAAAAAAAAGAAAAAGAAAAAAAAAAAACATTGTCTACTGTGTATTTTCAGGGAGGAGGATGGTGTAACAATGTTACAACTTGCCTTGCCCGTAAGAACACTCGTCTAGGTTCATCTAAGCAAATGGCAAATCAGCTTGCTTTCTCTGGGCTTCTGAGCAACCTGCAAAAGTTTAATCCAGGTATGCCCAATTGATCTGGATTTCATTTCTTTCCCTTTGAACTTTCACAGGTTTTCGAGCTTCTTTCCTAATTAAGAAAATTAACTCTATTTCAATACACAGACTTCTATAATTGGAATAGGATCAAGGTTAGGTACTGCGATGGGTCATCATTTACAGGCGATGTTGAAGCAGTCAATCCCGTGAGTTATATTAGTAGCAATTACAACAAAATTAGGAGATTAGTATCTACATCGCTTGTAAATTTGTATTTTGTTGGATTTATGACTGTATTTTTACTTTCATCAGGCTACTAATCTTCACTTCAGAGGTGCAAGGATTTTTGTCGCTGTTATTGAGGATCTATTAGCAAAAGGAATGAAGAATGCTGCAAATGTATGTGTGGTTCATATCTATGTTGCATACTCTCTTTCTCCCTCTTCATCATCATTATCATTGTTCTTAATTACTCCTAAAACTCTGTTCGAACAGGCTATCATCTCAGGCTGTTCAGCTGGTGGTTTAACATCCATATTGCATTGTGATAACTTCCGAGCTCTCCTACCCATCGGTACTAAAGTAAAATGCCTTTCGGACGCTGGCTATTTTATCAATATGTAAGCTCTTCTATACAACTTACAATCACAATCATATTTCTGAATTATGCAAGAATTGATCAATTTTCATTTTATTCTGTAACTAAAAGCGCCATGGTACTGTAAACAGGAAGGATGTTTCCGGAACACAACATATTGAAGCCTTCTACAACGACGTAGTCACCACACATGTACCCTCTCTCACATGATGCTTCCATTACAATTTTTTTGGTTTTCATTTTGCTGATGTGAGTTCAGATCCTAACTTTTATTTGACTTGGCTGCTCAGGGATCAGCGAAAAATTTACCCATATCGTGCACTTCAAAAATGAGACCTGGTTTGGTAAGAGTTGTTTGTTATCTCAATCGTATTGTTCCTTATTCCCTAATTTCTTGTCAATTGTACCAATACATCTCAACTATCTTGCAGTGTTTTTTCCCCCAAAACATGGCTCAGCAAATTCAAACACCACTTTTTCTAGTAAACGCAGCCTACGATTCATGGCAGGTTAGCTCATCCCTACAAATCAACAAAATACTCAAACTTACGCGATTGTTATATCATAGAAGTGTGAAACTAAGAATATTTGAATTTTTTTCCCAGCTTAACCCGTTTTTGGTTGTTCTGTTTGATGAATCTATTCCTATGTTATTTCTCATAAGAACAGAATCTGTTTGGGAAACAAAATGTGAAAATATGAGTTGGATGTTTCGGCACATGTCATGCATATCGACATATACTGTTTGTTAATGTGAAATTTATTGTGTCCAGTTAGACTAGTTGTCGAAAGGCGGGTTCGTTATCATTATTTTAACTATTTGTTTATGCTATGAAGGGTATTTTTATTCATATCTTTTTATTTTATTCGGCTTTTTTGTGTATGTGTGCGTGCATCACAGGTGCAGACATATGCCTATGCGATGAAAAGGCTGCTTAGATGTTTTGATTTTATTAAGGTTTCGATGAACTTTTTATTTTTTTATTATATCTTTTTGAACAGCTTCTTGTTCTGCAAAATGTTGTAGCCTAAAACAAAAGAGAATACTAAATATAGTTATGTTATTTTTTTTTTTTTTTTGATTTATTGATTTATTGCTTGCTTTTGTTTTTACTAATTCCTTGATTTGTTTTATATTTATTCAGATAAAGAACATCTTGGCACCAGGAGTTGCTGATCCTCATGGCCTCTGGCATAGCTGCAAGCTTGATATAACTAAGTGTTCATCTAATCAGCTACAAACCATGCATGGTAACTATTTTAAGCTCTTCAACCTTTTCTTTTTTCTTTTTTTCTCCATATTTTTAACGGGTTATGAAAATTTGATTAATAACATTGTTTTTGGCATTTGTTTTTCAGCATTCAGGTTGGCATTTTTAAGTGCATTGACAGGACTAGGCGGCGTTTCATCGAGAGGATTGTTTATCAACTCTTGCTATGCTCACTGCCAAACTGAAGTGCAGGAGACATGGATGAGGGCTGACTCTCCGAAACTCGGTGGAATTGTAAGAGACTGCTTTTATCATACTTATTATTCCCTTTTTATTTTTTCTATTTTTATTCTTTTAATGGAAATCAAATTTATTTTCTGAACTAATTTGTTCCTTTTTTTTTTCTACAGACAATTGCAAAGGCAGTTGGTGATTGGTACTATGAGAGGAACCCTTTCCAAAAGATCGATTGTGCTTATCCTTGTGACAAAACTTGCCACAATCGCATTTTTGGTCCAAATGAGCACTCATTAATTTAAATATATCTACATATAAATATGTTTTTATAGTATATTTATGAAGTCATTATTCTTTGGACAAATGTTGTTTGATGGAAATGAGCTTCAATTATAAGTAGTGATTGATCAAGTAATCAAAATAAGTAGAGATCACCAGAGTGCACTAAATCTCTGTGCTGGGTGTTCATATCCTTATTATTTATGTGAACAATAATTCATATCTTAATGAAATAAAATATTCAGTCTCATGATTGTTAGATGATATTTATTTTTTTCTCCGAAAGTCGATCAATTCCATTGTGTAGAAGTGTGTAGATACACTAGTGAAGATTTGTTGGAAATGGTTTGGAAAAATCTGGGTTTATAACAGATTTTTTCCTAACTTTGGTCTATTATTTAGGTAGGACTCGTGCGTCGTTTTTCGCTCGTCAAAGTGGTAACGTGTTCTATGCCGCGTTGTGATTCACGTGGTATATTTGGTTGCTCAAAACCATTATCGAGTGAATGGAAAATTGAAGCTAGAGTGTGCTCCATGGAAATGGAGTTTTGATGGAAAATCCTTAAAAGTTTGAATAAGGCTTGTCCCACGTTGATTTGGTGGGAAGTTTTGAATGAGTTTATAAGGCATGTGATTGGAACTTGGGACGTATCCCAAGGGGTACCCAAGTATTTTAGAGAGGGAGGTTAAGGGCAAAATGGGCTAAACTCATTGGACCCAAAAATCACCACACGCCGCCGTTCGTCCGTTCGGTCGGGCGGGCGGGCTGGGCTTGGGTACCTGGTGTGAGGTTGGGTTGGGCTTGTCCGACCCAATACCTTTTTTTTTGGATAAAAAACATTTGAATTAAATTTTATTTTTTGAAAAATAAAATCCAGAATTCAAATTAATTCCTGAAATAATCTAGTCCAGTTTTTCCTGTACACCCAAACAGGGCCCTTCCCGTTTTTATCTGTTCAAATTTTGAACCCAACAGACTTGTATCTGTTTATTCAAATTGAACAAGTATCATACCTGTTCAAATAGGTTCTGCACCTGTTTAATTCAAAACTAACGGCCACAATTCTGCCTATAAATAGATCAGCCCTCATTTGTTATCAGATAGAATTTTCATCCTTAAGAGCTCTGCAAATTTATTCTTCATTTTGCTGCATTTTATTTTTGTGAGAAAGAGTATAAACACTTAGTGTGTTCGTTAGGCAAACAATTTGTAGTGCTGCTATTGTTTGTAGTTGATCATTTCATCCTGGGAGATAGACGTCCACATTCTGAAAGGAGAAAAGTTAGGGATCATGAAAAAACTTTCATGAAAATGATCATGAAAGAATTATGACCCTTGGATTACCTTGATTAGTGTGTGGTGCTTTGTTTTAAGTGTAATCCAAGGGTCATAAATCTTTCATGATCATTTTCATGAAAGTTTTTTCATGATACCTAGTATTGCTCTTCTGAAAGCACCGTGGAGAGCACGAATCTATCTTAAGGACACAGTGTCAAACACTGGACTTGATCAGATATTTATTAGAAGAAATTAATCAAGTAAGTTGTTTAATTTATTATTCTGTTTCATTTGTTTATTAAATCGAATTTTAATTTTATTTTTTGCAACAAAATAAAATTTGTTTTTATTTATTTATTTCTAGTTTGATTTTTGTAATCAAACAAATCCTCTCATTTTCTTTATTTCTTTATATTCTTGTTGTTGTTTAGTACACAACAGAATTTAATCTATTTAAATACAGTGAAGATTGTCCAACAAAATTGTCATGAAATTTGATATTTCATTAAAAATATTTAGGTTGGATAAGCCCTACTAATTTGTTGATCATCTAAAAATATATTTTTGTGCTCTTTTTCTCGAAAAAAAAAATTCAGAAATATCGTCCAATTGATAATGGACTTAGAATATGATTGGCATACTCGTTGACACCTCATTCAATATCTGATTTGAGAAGTTGGTTATTTTAATTTTTGGTTATTTTTGTACGTTAAAATTTTTGTGTTTGAAAATATGGTTGGATTTTTTTTATAATTGGATTTGATGTTTGTAAGAAAAAAAATAAAATTATTATGAGTTTGATGTGATATTTTGTATTATTAACTATTTTAACCTATTTTGTTTTGTTGTGAAAGCCTTAAAAAAAAAAAAAAAAAAAAAAAAAAAAAAAAACCCTAGATCTACTTTCCAAACAGGGCCATACTAGAATGGTAGAGCATCAAAATATTTATCTCCGAGTGGGCATCACATCTTCTCCTCTCAAATTCTTTTGTTGTTTATGTTTTAGAATATTTACGATGTATTTGTGTTGGGGTTATCCCACATCGGTTGTGGAAGGGGCTGGTGGTCACTTTATAAGTGTGAGGGAAAGCCTCACCTCTTGAGCTAGCTTTTGGGGTTGAGAGAGGCCCAAGACCACCTAACATTGGTATCAGAGCCCAGGTTTTCCAACAAGTCTTAGCCCAATAGTCCACGGGAGAAACGGGTTGTCGCTGCTCCGACCCAGGGCCCGATGTGTGAGGGGGAGATTGTTGGGGTTATCCCACATCGGTTGTGGAAGGGGCTGGTGGTCACTTTATAAGTGTGAGGGAAAGCCTCACCTCTTGAGCTAGCTTTTGGGGTTGAGAGAGGCCCAAGACCACCTAACAATTTGAACAATAAATTATCCATGTGAGAGGTTTGGTAATTTGTTTGGGGTCTATAACATTTTTCTTAATTTTTTTTTCTTCTAAATTTATGATTCAAACACAATTTTATAATCATTAGATCATGTCTTAATTAAGATTCTCGTATCTCGAGATTTTTATGTGATTTAACTATTATGAATATTTTGAAATAAGAGACATAAGAATTTAGAAACAATAAAATCTTGCCAAAGAGAGTGAGAGTGTGATCTATTAACTCTTATACTAAGCTTGGTAGGGATGATGAAAATGGGGAGGAAAGGGAAGTAGGTACTTAAAGAAGGGATTGGGTTCTCCTATTTTTTGTTTGGTTAGGGGGAAATGACGGGAGAGAATAATAAGAGATTTTCTGAAGTATTTGACAGGCATATTTTTGGTGGGTATTTATGATTATTTGGTGGCTTTTATTTTGGCTTATTTTTATCTTTGGTGAACTTTTTTTTTTTTTATAATTTTTTAAAAAAACTTTAGATTTTTAAATTTAACTTGACAAGAATTGAAAATTTTAAATTTTCTGAAAAAATTCTAAAAAAGTCCATAAACAAAAAATAGTGAATTTTTTGGGCTTATTTTGGCTTTTTAAAATTTTCTCAAGAACTTTTCTAAAAAATTCTACTTTTTAGATTTGTCTTTATTAGACGGACCATAAAAATAAAAAATTTGACATAATTTTTTTAAAAAGTCAATAAAGATAAAAATTAAAAAATTAAAAAAAAATCCCAAAGGAAAAAAAAATTGACATAATTTTGAAAAAAAGTCAGTAAAGATAAAAATTAAATAAAAAAATCCAAAAGAAAAGGTGGTTTATTTAGATACAATTGATGTGCAAAATAGAGGGCAAAAAAACAGTTTGGCATGTTAAAAACCTAGCTCAATATTTTTTTGAGAAACTCTATTTACAAACCACCAAACCTCTTAGTATACACTACTTTCATATTTTTTTTTTATTACACTTATATCCGTTTATCAAATTACCATTTTGGACATAGTTTTAAACCCTATCTTTCAGCACCACTACCACCTACCACCAGTTTTGCTGCTTGCTTTCCACCTCCGGCCACCATCACCGACACCCAGCCACCGTCGCAACCCCCATAGCCTCCATACCTCGTCGGTATTAGAAAAAATAGTACCAAACTATCGGGTAAATATAATTTAAAAATATGCAAACAATTTTTGGGCAAAACCAAAACTCAAATAAAATAAATGTAACAACGTAATAAAACTTACAGTACATGAATAGATAAAACCTGATCGAGTCGAGTGTGTGACACTCTTTCCTTAAGACAGATTCGTCCTCCCACCGGTGCTTAGGATTCAATGGACGTCTATCTCCCAGGATACAATGATCAATGTCTTGCACTAGCAACACTACTATTGCAAGCCTAGCGAACTTTGCTGTGCATGAACTCTCTTTATAGGAAAATTAGACACAGGAAATATGAAGAATAAAATCAAAGTGAAGAAGAATGGCAATTCACCATCTAAAATGAAGTGAGGGAGATGGAATATAAAGACATCTATGTGACTCTTTAGAAAGGTTGTGATCCTTTAAGAAGACACACCCTTTCAACTCAAGAGACACAACCATTGAAGTAAATTTAAATTCAAATTTTCCAACAATCCCCCACATGAATGAAATTTACGGAAAGAACATGCAACAACATGCAGACAAAGAGAGAATACATTATGGAAATATCCTGCATCGGGATAGGTAGCTTTCGGCTTTGAACCTTCCCTAGTGAAAGCCTATCGGACTTATTAGCTAATCAGTGGACGTGATGCCTTGAACTGTTCAGCCGTTTGTGTAAGCCAAGACAATAGAATTCACACAGAATATCTCCAAACACAACTTAGTTCTCACGGTTGTGCCCGTTTTGGCCTTGGGCAAGTCTTGGTGTTTCATGAGTGCTTTAGAAAATTTAGCCTTATCAATTCTCATAGAAGCGGCCCCTTCACACTCATATAGGTGATCCTTATTTCGAGTCTCTTAAATACTCCTCTTGAAAGATACTCCTCTAGGATTTCCAAGATATAAGTAATCATTAAAAGTATAGCTTACCCTAAGTTCTCTACATATAACACATGTTGCAGATATCACTCTCATCATAGGAATGGATAGGAGTTAGACCCCTTTAGTGATTTCTGGCGAGCCACACATAACTTAGTTATCCCTTTGAACTTAGTTCTTGGGATCTCCAGTCATCTAAGTAGGGTTACCATTATGATGACTCTGATGTAATAGGCTTTAATCACATTCCCCTCGATAAACTTTCCCTCATTTGCTCTCTGGTCAAACTTTTTGTTTAGCGGCCACTATTTTTCCGTTTGACCTTCTCAGTTAGATATCATTGAGTAGTTAGTGAATCCATTATATTATCTTTAGACAATATTCACAACTAAAAGCAAATGTCATACGGTGTTAAGTCTTTGATTACATCGAGACTTATCGTTACTCTATGTCACTCCCATTTAAATAATAAACATAAAGTTGTTCCTTAGGAGTTAATGAAACCATTGTTGCTTCTACTCCAACTTTGTCCTATATAAAGAATTGAGATTCTTTGTGGACTTTTTATCGGAACCATTACTTTGGTAAAATCCTCCAAGCACCCCCACATTTTAAGTATTCTAAGGAAACTAAATTCCTCTTGTTGATGTATAATTATACAAAATATTAATACACCCCCACAATTCTGAGATAAATCAGAATATATCATTAATTGGTGTGCTTGAACTATATAACAAGATGTAAACTGTTTTGTGAATATAATCACAATACTAATTTGTCTAAAAACAATTAGACTTCATAACTTGCTTTTGCAGTACAAAGAAGAAATGACTAAAACCGGTTGTGGCCACAACACTTTGTCAAATAACATTTCTTTAGCCATGATTAATTTCTTTTTGTTTACTGCAACCCTTAATTCCAATCTCAACATGGAATATAAATATTACTGTATAAATACATTTACATCTTATTTGTCTTATCCAGTATTGGTGACTACGTCGATAATTACCAAAGTGTCTTTCACCCATGAAATATTTTAACTTATAATATTTCATTACAGAGTTATCAGTCACCACACCAATTTTAGTCTTTATTCCAAAGAATAATTAGAATTCCTCTTTATGCCAAAACACATAAGTTTACGTTTTTATCAATACTTTGATAAATAATTGACATCCATTTATAATACACCACATACCAAAATGATATTAATGACATCATAAAATGATTGTCAACTCTACAACATATGTAGACATGGACAAGATTAACAAGTCAATCATAATCATAATTTTTAATCTCATTAATCTCTCTTCCCCCACATTTGTGATAATACATAAATTAGCACAAACAACATGATTCATTTCTTAGACAAGTATCACAGTCACAAATAATAACTCATTCAAAAAATATTTGGGACAAAAATGAAATTATCTCTTATAATTCAAAAGATAAACTCCCACATTAAGAAACCAAGTCTACCAACCAAGTGAAATAAAGATTGAAGACATCCTAACTCACAAAATTCAAAGTTACTTTAAAAATAACTTTCAATTAATTATTAAAAAAAATAATCAACACAAAAAATTCCTCAATCTATTTTCAATTTCAATATAAAATGTAAAATACCACTTGTATAATTGCATTTTATATACAAGACAACAACACCATTATTTAAAATAGCATGTTTAAATTTTTCAGTGTTAATGATTGCTTATATAATATTTCAAAAGAAATCCATTGGTAGTAGCACCACCACAATTTAATTAAAAGTTCATAAACTTTTAAATAAACTTTAATTAAATCCCATATATAGCACTGAAATTAAATTAGTCAAAAATAACACATATCACACAATATTTAAAAATAAAATAAAATATGACAACATGATTTCATAAAATTCATTCCAAATTAACACACCCTCAGGTAAATGACATCAATAAACCATGCATACGTAAATTAGAAATTCTAATTTAATAACATTTAGAAAATTTACCAAGTATATAATAAATATACTCTATATTTTCTCAAATTTCAAGAGATCACAAACCAAAAATAATATCTTGATTATTAAAATTCTCTTTAAACTTTGTGTAATAATATACCCACGAATTACACAAAAATTACTGAATATTAAACAAACAACCAGAGTTAAGGTAATGGAAACGATCTAGTTTTTCAACAGAAAAGTTAATTTTAAACTTTACCTTTTCGACTTGCAAAGTAAGGTCGTGGTCATTATGTTCTACTGATGATCAATGATGCATTATGTCACATGAAATTTTCATCATAAAATAGTGATGCCATTAATTAATACGAACACATGGAAGATGGACAATATTAGTTTTGTTTTCTTCACACAGCCTAAGCACATGAAAATCTACATTGGAAAAAGACCAGAAAGAATCTAATAATTTTCACAAGGCAAAGAAATTTATAACCACCCCCAAAAGTTTCTTTCATTCAATAAACTGAAGATATGTATAAACAAAAACCAATCAAACAAATCTATCAAAACAGCTTTGGTTATAAGAATCAACTTGAGATTTGTCTTAAAGAACGTTACAAACTGCCTATAACAAAACAAAAGTACTCCACAAAAGTCACAACTCTTGAAACCATAAAACAGTTATTATAATTTGAAAATTGTGATTGGTTGGTAAACAAAAATTCCAGTCTAATTTTTTTTTTTTTTACCAGCATTCAAAGAACTTAAATTTGTTTAACAACAGTTCCTGATATACAAAACTATATTTTCCCAAAAACCATAAATATGGACGAATCTGTCTTAAGATTATTAGAAAAAATAGTACCAAACTATCGGGTAAATATAATTTAAAAATATGCAAACAATTTCTGGGCAAAACCAAAACTCAAATAAAATAAATGTAACAACGTAATAAAACTTACAGTACATGAATAGATAAAACCTGATCGAGTCGAGTGTGTGACACTCTTTCCTTAAGACAGATTCGTCCTCCCACCGGTGCTTAGGATTCAATGAACGTCTATCTCCCAGGATACAACGATCAATGTCTTGCACTAGCAGCACTACTATTGCAAGCCTAGCGAACTTTGCTGTGCATGAACTCTCTTTATAGGAAAATTAGACACAGGAAATATGAAGAATAAAATCAAAGTGAAGAAGAATGGCAATTCACCATCTAAAATGAAGTGAGGGAGATGGAATATAAAGACATCTATGTGACTCTTTAGAAAGGTTGTGATCCTTTAAGAAGACACACCCTTTCAACTCAAGAGACACAACCATTGAAGTAAATTTAAATTCAAATTTTCCAACAGTCGGCAACCCCTTTTCCTGCTACAAACCTTTCCCCCTCCTTCCACCAGCGATTCATTCAATTGTTATCACTAGCTACACCACAACCCTCCCCAGCTACCATCGCAACCACCGGCGACTTTCCACCACCGTGAACAACTGTCCTTGCCATCGCAAACAACCTAGCCCTTTACATCGGCCATTACAAAGCCATCTTTCCCCTGCGTTTCTCTATCGCACAGAGAGAGAGAGAGAGAGAAAACTGGTGCCAGACTTCCCTCGCAGCCCCTCAAACCCATTCATAACCCTAGCCTACACCGGCGATCCGATGACAAGAGAGAGACAGAGCTAATCACAATTGCTAGCTTTTGAAAGAGAGTTTGCAAGCGGGTGAAAGAATGGGCTAAGGAGAGGTAGCGCGGCAACAGAGAAACAGGGAACGGGGAGGTTGTATAGGTAAAATAAAGAGGAGGGGTTGGAGAAGGGCAAGAAGCCGGAGTTGAAAAGGGCAATAGAATTACTCTATTTTTGCCCTCATCTCTCCATCCTTGGAGTGGTTGTGTTTTCACACTCCAAATCCTCACTATATGCATCTTTTCCCAAGAATATCATATTTTACTCAATACACAATCTACGATGTCAAAAATATTATCATCTTCTTTAATTTCAAACCCTTACCCTAACTACAACCCATTTCCATCCTAGCTACAAACCACAATGAGCCCCGCTTTACTAACCCCTTAACATTGTGAATCACTTCCACCGCGAAGCCCTTTGCTATAGTCCCTCAAAACTTGCATCGTGGCAAACAAATCTTCACTACAATGAACTCACCATTGCGAACCACTTGATATCCCAAATCGTTTCTATTACAAACCCTCCATCTATGAACCACTCTCTATCGCAAACCTTTTTTTGTGAACTCCCTCACAAAATCCCTCGCAAATCTCTCTCTCTCTCTCTCTCGGCTCCCCCTCTATCCCTAATCCTAACCTCCAAAGCCAAGCCATGGCAAAAAAGGGGTTGGGGTGGTTAGTGAAGATATAAAAGGGGTGACGACATCAACAAAAGGTTGGAATGATTGAAGAAGGAAGTCAATAGTGACAGTGGGTGGCTAGAGATTGAGAGATTAGAGTATGAGAAATTAAGGTTTTGGAGAATGAATATAAGGATAGTTTGATAATTTTATTTCAAAATAAAATTATAATAAAATAATTTATTAAATATGTTCACAGAAAGTATTTATTGGGTGAAAATGGAACCTCCACCATTCTTGTGTGCCCATTCCGGGTAGAGGCCTTAATGCTCCTCTCACCCCCACATCTTTCCTATCAAGCACAGAATTAATTTGTCTTTGGCTCCTTCCTCCCCTTAACCAAACAAGGCATTAAATTTTTTGTTTGACTAACTTTTGCTAACCATACAAAAAAAGCATTCAGTTTTATATTTGAAGTTTCCAGAGTTCCTTTTATTTTGATGATTTAATTGTTCATTTCATAATTTTTTGTCGCAAAGAAAATCATATTAATTCAATAATAATAATAATAGACTATTTTTTTCTCTAAACAATCATACTTGTCACCCATTTTTTAAAAATAAACATAGTAAAATTGATTATAACTATTTATTCAATATAATTTTTCTCATAAATAATTTATATACAAAGATGAAAAATATAAACAAATCAAATTATCAAATTGAGACCCGTGTTAAGCCCTCAAGTCCAAGGAATACCGTCCGTCTAGTCCTCACAAATTGAAACCCGTGTTGAGCCCCTTAAGTCCAAGCAATACCATCCGTTCAGTCCTCACAATGGGCTCCCAAAGTTTGAAGGTGTTTTTAAAAAATAATTATTTGTTTTTTCAAAAATAAAAATAATATCTTATTTTACCTGTAATAGCCCCAAATAATAGTGATTGGAATACATGCATGTGGTTGCAATTCAACCAAAAGTCCAAATTTACCCAAGTTTTAGATTTTGTTTCATTTGATTTTTCAGAAATTGATTTTAAATGAGTTTTCGTTATTTTTTTTATATTTTTTTATATTTTAATCAATTTTTATTTTTTCAATTCTTAGATACATCTAATTTTTTTAAAAAAATTGATTAAAATATTAAAAAAAAAATCACTCAAAACAAACATAAACCCAAACAAAAAATGCATACAAGTTTTTGTTTGACTTTTCGTTTGTTTTAAGTGAATTTTTTTTTTTTTATATTTTAGTCCATTTATTTTATTTTTTTAAAATGTATTTTGATTAGATGTATCTAAAATATATATAAATACATATAAATAAACTATAATTTTTTTTTTCACTAAAAATAAAGAAAAACCCATCTAAAATAATTTTTGAAATTAGTGTTTTCCATTCCAGTTTCGAGTTTGTTCTGCAAGATGAACCCAACCCGGATCACTCTAAATCTATGAAAGTAGGTCCAGAGTCCGACCCAAACCCACGCCATCATCAAAGCCTTAAGCCCAGCCTAGCCCACAATTTAAATCCCCAAACAATAAAAGGCAGAGAAAGAAAAGAAAAGAAAACGCCATCTTCACCCTTCTAAGCGAGAAATTTTTATATGCTATGAGATAGTATGTGACATTATTTTTTATCAATCATAAATATATATATATATTTATTTTTTTTCAAACACTCAACATAAATGTGATCGATGTTATCGTCAAATTCAATTACAATAATAAAAGATACCACGTGTAGTGGCGAAGTCAAAAAATTAAATCAGAAGGGACACTTATTAATTATAATATTGAAAATTTTTATAAAAATATTTCACATAAATTTTTACGATTGATTTCAAGAAATATGTATATATATATATTATTTGTAATTAATATATCATGGACAATATAAAAAAAAGTTATGGATATAAGTTTTAAAATAAATTATATAATGATAAAGTAATTTTTTATACAAAATTTCAGTAAAAATTCAATATAATAGTAATACCTAGGGCTGCAAATGAATAGAGTCGTTCGTGAATAGGCTCGAGCTCAGCTCGGTAAGAGTTCGTTCAAACTTGGTTCGTTAATTTTTTTTTTTTGCGTTCGAGCTCGAGCTCAAGCTCGTTAAATTTTTAATAAATAAGCCCAAACATTCTAAAACTCGGCTCCTTAGCTGGCTCATTTAATATTTATTATTTATATATTAAATAATATAAGAATATGTATAAAAAATAAGAGAAATATACTATTTATATATTTAAAAAATATAAATGTAAATAACAGTTAACTATAGATAGTATATTTATATAATAGTGGTAATAGAAATTATTATTTTAGTAAACTATGGACTTTTTTTTAGTATGTTTATATATACTGTATATATAATTGTATACTCAAAGTTTTAATTGTATCTTTAGTCTCACATGCAAGTATAAATTTATAAATTTTTTAGCTCGTTAAGGCTCATGAACAAGCTTGAGCTCGAACTCGTTAAAATCTTAATAAACAAGCCCAAACATACTGAAGCTTGGTTCAGTTCGGCTCGGCTCGGCTCGGCTCGTTTACAGCCCTAGTAATACCATGTCATCATTGATATATGATATCACTAATCAATAGTAAAGAAATACATAGATGATGAACCCCAAATGTCAAACGTAATTAACAATTCAATAAATTTCATATCTTCATTGAGATTAATTATAATTATATGTTAATAATGATAGACATTACCAGTGGCGGAGTCAGGAATTTAATATAGGAGACACCTATTAATTATACTCTCAAAATTTTTCTTCCCCAATCAATAACAATAACATATAATAATTTTTTGAGTTAATATTAAATATTAAAAATTAATATTCATAAACAAAATGCAGCATCTTTTGCTACACTATACTCCAACCAATTAAGAAATTCACTAAACCAAGCCTGATTAAATCGCCAAAGTTTTTGTCTAAATAATTTTTGTAAAAAATTATGATCACGAGGTTGATAAGGACCTTTTTGTAGATATGCCCTACAAATTTGGTCTCGATCATTAGCATTATAGTCCATAATTTGAGGCCGTAGTCTTGGATCTGCAGGAAGGTTTACTAAGTTGATTTCTATGCGATTTTGTTTTATGGAAGAATAATTATCATCTTCTTCTTGAGAAAGAGATGATTCCAACTTTGATTTTATTTTGAAATATTTCTCTATGACTGTTTGAAAAAACTAAAAATCAAAATAAAAATTTATAATCAAAATCACAAACCCCCACAAATCAAAATCTCCAATTTTAATACAAATCAAAAAATTTAAATTTAACAGAAATAACAACAAATCAAAATTTCTAATTTTAGCACAAATTATAACAAATCAAAATCCTTAATTTAAATATTAATCACTGTAAATTAATATTTTTAATTTTAGCACAAATCAAATCCCTAATTTTAGTAAAAACAACAACAAACCAAAATCCCTAATTTTAATATAAATCACCACCAATTAAGATTTATAATTTTAGCATATCAAAATCTCTTATTTTAACATAAATAATCACAAATAAGAAAATTTTACAAATCAAAACTTAACAAGTAACTATAAATTAATATTCATAATTTTTATTTAAAAGTAAAAATAAATAAATAAAGTTACTTGTAAACAATAAAGAGAAGGTACCAAGATTGTAGTGTGGTCCTAAATCTGTATTGTGTGATCCTAATTTGGTGAATCACGAGTCAGTAAATTGCAAAGCAATAAAAGGAGACAAAGAAGACAAAGAAAATACGAAAATACTTAACAAGTACTGTGAATAAATAAAAAAAATAAAGAATTTCATACAGTTTTAGGGTTTTAGCCTTACCGTAATTGAAGTTGTGTGCACTCACTTAAAAAAATATTTTGTGTCAGTGTTTGGTTAGAATTGAGATTAAAAAAAAAAAAAAAGAAAGCCATAGGTGCATGTAGCGTCAGTGTGTTTGGGATGCATTTGGGAGGGCTGTGTAGTAGGGACACTTTAAGCAAGACCAAACCCAAAACAAAACAAAAAAAAAAGAAAAAAAAAATTGAAAAGTCAGGGGGCCACATGACCCCTCTCGCCCCCAACGTCCTTTCGCCACTGAATATCATCATTGTATTGAAATTTTCATAAATAATAATATGACTTATCGTAATATCTTTATTTTCAATAAAAATAACCATTATTATTTTCATAATTTTAAAAATGTCATTGATATTTCACTCTAAATAATATTTTATAATTTTTTTTATTTAAAATATTTTCTTTATGTTTGTAAAACAAAAAAAAAAAAATCCAAAACCTAGGGGACACGTGACCCCCCGGACCCACTGTAGCTCCGCCACTGACCACGTGACATCTAACCTATTGACATACAAAAATTCCTCTTCCTAAGCTATCTCATTTCCTTTCCAAATACATACAAATAGATACAGAGGCTTGTTTTGGGAAAGTAGAAAAAAGAACTAGTTTATTGTTTTTTTTTTTAAACTTATTTTTTTAAACGTACAAAAAATAAAATAAAATAAATAGAGGGATGATATGACTCAAATAAGTTAATAAATCAATAAATTGACCTTTTTTCATGTTTCCAAAAAAGGCCAATATATTATATTTTTTTGTTACAGGAAAATCTTCATATCCACCTGCAGGCAGCGCCCATGTCGAAATTACCAAAGTATCTTGTTGTTTGTTTCAGACGAGGGATTATAACATGAGAACTTGTACCGACCGCTAAACACAAACTCCAATTAAATCAAAACTTGCACAATAAAAAAGAATCGAACCCACACTAAATATTATGTTAACGGTAATTTGAGGACCCCTCCTAATCATCTCTCTTTCTCTTCTTTGTTTAAAAAGAAACTCTTTTTTCAATGGGTAAATTACATCAACACCCCCTTGAGGCTTATGAAAAATATAGATTCTCTCTTCACATTTTGAAAATTACACTAATTTTCCTGTCAGAATTGCCTTTTAACAGACCTAATAGAAAAGGTAAAAGTACCTAATTATCCCTACAATACAAAATTAAAATTATGCTCATGCCCTCTTCTTTTTCCTTTTTCCAATCAGCGACACTCCTCTTGATGCAAATATCAAACATCTTGCTGCACCAGTACCCACCATTGTTGAATAAAGACAAAGAGCAACCCATCATTACATCATCCTCTACCTTCACTTCCATACTAACCCCCCTTGTCACTTTGTGTATAAAATTATAAATAACCAATACCACAGGGTAATAACAGTAATTCAAGCATCACTCCAACCCCATTAATACACCAGTAATAATTCAAGAATCATCATTACTGACCACCACTAATCAAACAACCATAACCATCACAACCCCATTGATTCAAGGGGGGAAAAAAATGTTAGGAAAAATATAAAATTTTCCACAAGTAAATCAATCAATGGGAATAAAAACTAATGCGGAAAAATTAAATCAAAGGCAACCCAAGAATTTTTACGTGGTTCCCTCAATGTGAGGTACGTCTACGGGATCGAAATCCGATTCCACTATCAACCAAATAAGTTCCAAACGATTACAAACGAGACACGAATGGTCTCACAAAACCACCCTTAGGTGAATTTCAAATAATCACAAATAAACAAGAGGAAAGACCTCACCAAATAGAAGAACAAAAATCTTCAAAATCAAAGTTGAAAAAGACTCAAAATAATAACCCAAATCAACTTTGTAAGCACCAATCAAAACTTGAACCAACGAAGCTTCCAAGCACCAGAATCAAGACACACCCACCGAATTGAGTTGCCAGAATTCCTCGGCCACACCTCACGGAAACATATATATAATTAGGCCACTGCTGCACCCCTTTTTGACCGAGCAAAACCAAAGACAATATATATATATTGAATCTTGAATTTGAAATCAAATCCTAATTGTTATCAAACTGGATTGGGTTTCCATAAATTAGATATAATATATATAAAATTTATTATAACTAAAATATATTATAACTAAGACCAAACCAAATTAAACTCTTCTTTTAACAAACCAATTGAGTCTCAAACTCCAATAAGGAGGTATACCCAACAAAAAAAACAAAAACAAAAAGAAAAAATCATCACAACCCCACTAATTCAAGAATCAATTAGTTTTTTGAAGCAATCAATCAAATGTATAACAAGCATACATCTTCCAGAGTCGTTCATCAAAAAAAAAAAAAAATGCATACAAATTAGTTACCTTTAACTTCCTCGATTAGCCATAATCACCAAAACCACCGACCACCAAAAATCAAAACCCACACAATAAAATAGGAACGCCCCCAAGTCAACCACCAAAATTTTACAAACAGAAGAAAAAATCAAGCAAAAGAACACAATTGATAAGCAAATACCCTACATATAGAGTTTTTCCCCTCCTTCTGACACCTCCGTCGTCGAAATCTATAAGCTCGTAAACGTCTCCTGCAATAACAAAAAAAACAACCGCATCTCGAAGTCCATCATATCACCGTTTCAATTTGCTTGAAGTCTCTCATCTTTATTGTTGTACAAATTAACGTAATTAATTAAAATAAATAGATTTATGATTAATCAAATTAAATTACAGACTAAGAAAATATATTGGAATTTAATTTGATTAATCATGAATCTATTTATTTTAATAAATTACATTAATTTGTACAATAATCTTAAAACAGATTATATATACTTTTCCATGAAATTGAACAAATATATTTATCTAGTAATTTAGAATAACTCAGATTCATGTATAAGATTAATTGGTTTGGTTTCCTTGGAATTGTACACTGTTTTGATTTGTTCCTCAGAGGACAATTTGTAACAATCCGAAAATTTAAGTTGTCCTTTAAATTTTATATTATTATTCAAAATTATTTTCTGAGTATTATATATGATATTTTTATTATATTTTTCTCTATATTTTTTCTAGATCAAAATACACTAAAACGTAACATTTTCTGTACCAAAAAAAGAAAAAGAAAAAAAGGTACCCCGCAAGTGTCTTGCTCCCCACGTTTTGTCGCCTATATATATAAATGTCCAACAGCCATTTCATCCTCACCAATTCCAAGCTCTCTTATCTCCCCTCTCTTTGCTCTTTAGTGTTTTCCTTATATATAAAATTTTGAGTTTAGTTTGGAGTATTTAGTAGGTCACAGTGAACGAAAGGTAAAAGTTTGAATTAATCTTAAGGTAAGTTATATTATATTTTGAGTTACCATTATATTTTTATGTATATTTTGAGTTATCATAATTTATTTTATGTAAATTGTGTTTTATAAATTATATTAGCATTTTGAATTTATGAACCTTATTTTATATAATAAGGAAAATCCATGGATATAACTTTTTGTTAAAATGTATTTTGAGTAATTGTTTTGTAAGTACCACCACGGAGGTCACATGCGTCACAACACAAACCCGGTACCTATAGGCTCGGCGTCGTAACAAGATAAAAATAAAATAATTCAAATAATTTTGTAGTCGTAGCACAAGCAGATAAATTAAATAAATTAAAATAAAATAATTGGATACCAAATGTTTATTAAAGGGAAACAAACATAGTTATTTGAGCTTTATTGTATTACAAGAGTCCGATAAAAAGAACAGATAGAAATCTTAAAAAAGGAAATAAAAAAATAACACAGCGATTCATTCCCCATCTTGATCTCGCTAAACCTCGTCACCTGAAAGGGATAACAGCTATAAGCACATAGCAGAGTGAGAAATATTATACTGCGAGTATAGGGGTACAAAATAGCCATAGATAGTTATTTAAACTAAAACATTTAAGTTGCATAAATAAATTATTAAGTGGCAGAAACTGAAATAAAAATTACGTAAATAACTATAATTACGGTACAGAACAGGGGTCACTGGAGTGACAATCAGAACAGGAGTCAATGGATCCATAACAAACAGGGGACCACAAAGTGGCCAAACAGGGGCCAATGGTTATTTAAGTTCCCCAAGGCTTGGGACTCCCGTGGTGGTACTTACAGAAAATAATTGTTTACAAGATCATTGTCAAATGATTTCTAAAATTTAAACAAACATATCCATGTGTTTTAATTTAAGCAAATAGAGTTCAGAAAATAATCCACGTAATTGAAACATTAACATAACCATAAAACATAAATTATATAAAATAAATTGTGGTAACTCAAAACATTCGTAACATATATTATGGTAACTCAAGACATATAGAAAACATGTTATGGTAACTCAAGGTATAATATAACTTACCTTAAGATTGATCCTTAGACTTTATTTTCCTAATACAACTCCCAGCTATACTCCCTTCGACGCTTACTACGAACGGTTTCCAATTTTTGTTCTTACTTCTCAAGTTCACTACGCAAGTATGGCACTTATTTATAGTCATGCTTGCATGGGCTTATACCAAGTAGGTTGGTTTATGTTTAGCCACCTGTGCAACAGATGGCATTCTTTCCTCTTTGTTACGTGGCCTAAGGTACTTGCTTAGTCACCACCTTATGCATTAGGATGGTAACCAATCACCATTTTTTTTTTTTTTTGATTTAATTTGCATTAGGCCCAAAATTAGAGTACATTTTATCACCTACAACTATAACTTGCACGATCTCGGGGCCTAATAATTTCTTGTCTCCGACTTCCGTCCAACATAGAGGTGATCGACATCTCCTTCCATACAGTGCCTCGTACGGTGCCATTCCAATACTTGCATGGTAGCTGTTATTATACGCGAACTCCACCAAAGGTAGATAATCATCCCAGATACCCTTGAGGTCTAGCACACACAAGCGTAACATATCTTCCAAAGTCTGGATCATCCTTTCAGATTGCCCATCAGTTTGCGGGTGATAAGTTGTACTAAACTTCAGAGTGGTTCCCAAGGCTTCTTGCAACTTGCTCCAGAAATGAGACACAAAGCGAGGATCTCTATCGAATACGATCGAAACTGGGGTGCCGTGCAAATGAATGATTTCCTTAATATATAGAGTGATGAACTTAGAGAGGGAGTACATGATTCTGATTGGTAGAAAATTTCATCAATCGATCTACAATAACCCATATTGCATCATTCTTCGAGACTAATTGCGGTAGCCCGACCACGAAGTCCATAGTAATGTGCTCTCATTTCCATTCAAGAATAAGGAGTGGTTGTAACATTCTTGCAGGTCTCTGGTGTTCTGCTTTAACCTGTTGACAATGCAGGCATTTGGAAACGTGGCTTGCTATGTCTTTCTTCATTCCTGTCCACCAAAAGCGTTTCTTCAGATCGTGATACATCTTTGTATTGCCAGGGTGGTTCGCAAACCTCGAGCTATGAGCTTCTACCAATATCTTCTTCTTGAGTTTTGGAAGGTCGGGTACACAAATTCGATTCTGAAATTTTAGCATCCCAGTGCTCGTCGTAAAGTCAGGATCAGGCGTGTTTCCTTGCTCCTCGTACTTTTTCTTTAAAAGTTTATATTCACATTGGTGGGCTTTACTTTCTTCAATCAACTCAGGTTCCACAATTATGTTGGCAAGTAGCCCATTGATCTTGTGGGGAACGAGGGTACATGCCAAACTTTTGGTCATCTTTTGACTCAATGCGTCTGCTACTACGTTAGCTTTGCCGGGGTGATGATGGATTTCTATATCGTAGTCTTTCAAAAATTCTAGCCATCGTCGTTGCCTCATATTCAATTCCTTTTGTGTAAACAGATATTTGAGACTCTTATGATTTATGTAAATTTCACAGGTTACTCCGTAGAGATAATGACACCAGATTTTGAGAGCAAAGATTACTGCGGCTAATTCCAGATCATGGGTCGGGTAGTTCTTCTCGTGGGTTTTTAGTTGATGTGAGGCATATGCAATGACCTTCCCATTTTGCATAAGAATGCAACCTAGACCATTATATGAGGCATCGCTATAGATTACGAACTCTTCTGTTTCCGTGGGGAGTGCTAGTATAGGAGCTGTTACAAGTCTATTCTTCAATTCTTGGAAGCAACGTTCCTGCTTGTCCGTTCATTCAAAATGTGTGTTCTTCTGAGTTAGCTGGGTCAAGGGTGAAGCTATCTTCGAGAAATCTTGCATGAAGTGTCGGTAATAGCCGGCTAGGCCTAAGAAGCTTCGAATCTCAGACACGTTAGTAGGTCTAGGCCAATCCATGATTGCTGCAACCTTTTGGGGATCAACTGAGATGCCATCTTTGTTAATGACGTGACCGAGAAAGTGTACACTAGTGATCCAGAACTCGCATTTCTTCAACTTGGCATAAAGTTTGTGATCACGTAATGTTTGTAGAACTCTTCATAAGTGGTGTTCATGATCTTTTGGCGATTTGGAGTATATGAGAATGTCGTCAATGAAGACAATGACGAATTCGTCAATATAGGCTTTGAACACTCTATTCATGAGATCCATGAAGGCCGCTGGAGCATTGGTGACGCCAAATAGCATGACGAGAAACTCGTAGTGCCCGTAACGGATTCTGAAGGCAATCTTTTCCATGCTTTCCGTTTTGACTTTTAGTTGATGGTAGCCAGAACGTAAGTCAATTTTTTAGAATAGCTAGGCGCCTTGCTGTTGGTCAAACAAGTCATCGATTCGTGGCAGAGGGTACTGATTTTTTATGGTGACTTTGTTCAGCTCCCGATAATCGATGCATAACCTTATCGTGCCATCCTTTTTCTTTACGAATAGTACAGGAGCTCCCCATGGTGAGGTACTTGGTCGAATGAAACCTTTGTCCAATAGTTCCTGGAGTTAAGTCTTCAATTCTTTTAATTCTATCATAGACATACGGTAAGGGGCTTTTGAGATTGGTTGTGTACCAGGTTGGGTTTCAATAGTGAATTCAATTTCTCGGTCAACCAGGGTACCAGGTAGGTCTTTAGGAAATACATTCGAGAATTCTCGAACCATAGAGATTGTGTCAAGTATGGGAGCTTCTTGTTGCGTATCGATTACATAATAGATACAACTACAACAACCCTTTCTTAGTAACCGTTGGGCTGTCATGAAGGATATAATACATGGAGAGGGACAGATTCCAACTCCTTCGAAGACAAGCTCAAGTCGGTTTGGTGGCCGAAAGAAGACCTTTTTGGCTTCACAATCGATAGATGCATGGTTGGCAGCTAACCAATCCATTCCTAAGATCACATCAAAAGTACTAATGCAGAGGGGAATCAAGTCTACGTGTAAGGTTTCACCTTTTAAGGATACAGTACAAGATTTGTACACATCAGCATTAAGAGCGGAGTTTCCAGAATGAAAAGACACATATAGTATATATCCTAAGGGTTCGGGCATTGATGCTAACTTGGTAGCAAAGTGTGGTGTAACAAAAGAATGGGTTGAACCAGAGTCAAAGAGAACATGGGCTAAGTGACCACCAACAGAAAGTGTACCTGACACAACATTCTCTGTAGCTTCTGGGTTTCTAGGCACTAGGGCAAAGGCTCTTCTTTGGCGTTGTTGGTCCTTCCTCACTCCTCCAGGTACCATGGGTTTTCAGACTGGTTCAGAGGGGCCAGCTGTAGGACTGGCAAGCTTGGGACAATCTCTCAGTAAGTGGCCAACTTGGCCACATCTAAAGCACGCTCCCGTATCTCGATGACATTGTCCCCAATGAGTCCTTCCACAAGTAGAACAAGCTGGAATGGTGCCACCTCTAGGATTTTTAGGACCTTGATTGCTTGAACTGGTTGAACAAGATGTGCCCGTATTTACTCTTTTGGGAGGCGCGACACCGGGTTTTTTGTTATCTCTTTCCCAGAATCGCTTCCTCTAGCTTGGTTCCCCGGAGCGCAAGGCTTTAGTCCCTTTTTCCGCAATGTAAGCTCGATCTACCACCGCCACATAGGTTGGTAGTTTCAAAACCTCCAGCCTGCCCTTGATTTCAGGATTCAATCATGCTTCAAATTTCCTGGCTTTTCGAGCTTCAGTGGGGATGATGTATGTCGCGAATCGGGCCAGTTGAGTGAACTTGCTTTCGTATTCGGCCACTGTCATGGTTCCTTACCTTAGATGTATGAATTCTGACGCCTTTTGTTCCCGTAGTGAATCTGGAAAGTATTTTTTATAGAAAACCTCCAAAAATCTTGCCCAAGTCACAATATCTTCCTTCTCCAGGGTAAAAAGCCACCATTCTTGTGCATCGTCTTTGAAGGTGAACATGGAAAAAGTCACCTTCTGTCTTTCTGAGCAAGGTAGCACGTGAAAGATTTTCTCCGTGTCCCTAACCCAAGCCTCTGCCACTAATGGGTTTGGACCGCCGATAAACATGGTGGGTTTCAGATCCTGAAATTGTTTAATCGTAGTTGGTTCTTCTCGTCTCTCTAGTGTCCCATTGGTTATGCTGGTTTGCAAGGCCTACAAAAAGTTGGTGACTGCTCTTTCCATGATTTGTTCCATTGGGATGGTACCGCTGGCTAATGATCCGGTTTCATTTCCTTCGTTGGCCATTACTACAAGGTAAAAATGATATAAGCGTGACATCATATTGATACAACTTTGATATAACATCATATGTAACATATAAGTTTTACATTCACATTAATACTACCACATTAATACCACATGAAACATCATATATACATCATTGTTACTATACATAACGCGTTAGTCCAGCCGTCAAAAATTAATGTCTAATCCTACTGATACAAAAATATAAGGATTAGACTAATCATGGTCAGGTCATAAAAAGGATCTCCTGGCACTACAACAAATTTGAGATTTAAAGACGAAACAAATTTGTCCCAAAATGTATATATTTCGTTACCCAAACTAATTACGACGAACATTTTTCGTCACCCGTTTTGTCTCCAAAGGGTCGTCGCTAAAGGGTCTTAGAGACGAAAAAAAAATTTCGTCATTGAAAATGATAAATTTGTGACGAATTTTTTTGTCTCCAATACACTTTGTTGGGAACATACTTGTAAGTAATTAGCGACAAAATATTTTGTCATTAAAGAAGAAATTAGAGACAAAAGTATTTCGTCATAAATATAAGAAATAGAGACGAAATAATTTTGTCACGTTTAATAAAAACGAAGACGAAAATTTTTTGTCAAAGAAGCTACCAATAGAGAAAAACAAATTCATCATTAAAAATGATAAATTTGTGACGAATTTTTTTTGTCTCCAATATACTCTGTTGGGAACATACTTGCAAGTAATTAGCGACAAAATATTTTGTCATTAAAGAAGAAATTAGAGACAAAAGTATTTTGTCATAAATATACGAAATAGAGACGAAATAATTTTGTCACGTTTAATATAAACGAAGACAAAAAAAATTTGTCAAAGAAGCTACCAATAGAGACAAAAACAAATTCATCATTAAAAATGATAAATTTGTGACGAATTTTTTTTGTCTCCAATACACTCTATTGGGAACATACTTATAAGTAATTAGCGACAAAATATTTTGTCATTAAATGAGAAATTAGAGACAAAAGTATTTTGTCATAAATATAAGAAATGGAGACAAAATAATTTTGTCACGTTTAATATAAACGAAGACGAAATTTTTTTGTCAAAGAAGCTACCAATAAAGATAAAAACAAATTCATCATTAAAAATGATGAAATAATGTCAAAAAAAATTCGTCACACATTAAGGGTAATAGTGACAAAATGTGACAATATTTTTTGTCATGACAAATTCATTTAGCGACGAAATAAAGAATTTATGACAAAATTAATCATCCACCTAAGCCAAATAAGAGACAAAAAAAACCTTCTTTAGGGATGAAAAATTTTGTCAATAATTTCATAATATTTTTTTCCACATTATATACCTATTTTATCAAAATCTAAATTTTAGTTCAACAAATATGACCCTGTTCATGTTGAAACCTGTTGAATATAACAATTCCATCACAACTTAACCTAACCTGTTATAAACACATTTACGAATTAACAAAATGAAAATATCCATTCATCATTACAAATAATTTCATCCTGATATAATAAAATAGTGAAATATCCACAAAATATCCAAAAGTTATAACTTGTTCAATTCTACCAAAAATCCAACAATAACTAGTGTAACTCCAAAAAGTATGTGTATCCTTATCAAACAAAAATGAACATTCAAACAAATTACATCATTGTTGCACATCAAAAATGCCACCCTAATCCAATCTGCAAAAAAATAAATTAAAAGGGACCGTTAGGCCACCACCATGAGAACTGACCTCGGAAAACTGGCCCATGAAATAACCCCGCGAACTCACTCTGCATGAGGGACTCGAACTCCCACCCATTGTGCTCTATTCCAAAGCAACTCCATACCACCTGGACTATGTAGATAGTAACACAGTGATCATAACCCCAAAACTCCCGCCTGGTAATTTGTACCGGTACCTCCAAGTATGATGCACTGTCAGTGAAGTCCACAACTGGGGTATGGACGATGTGCTGTGGAGGAGGTGTCGTGGTGTGGATATGGCTGCTAGGATATGTGTGTCCCTTTCTCTCTACAAAGCCTACGGGTAGAGGTGTGACCAGAAAATGCAGCGATTCTAGGTCCAGAGCAAGACCAACAACGTAGATCGGCCCTATGTACCTCTCACGAGTGCTACCTCGGCTAAGTCTCCAGAATAAGAAATCCTCATCGAGGTCGGCTTGCAAATATACGGGTCTCCCCATGAGCTGGTCAAGTGTCGGATGGACTTGTCTGACAAGACTCTCTGAGTCAACCCAACCCTCTAATAGATTCGGGAGGAGATGAACTTCTGGGGGCTCGAACCAGAATAACTCCATTAAATTCGCCATTTCCTACAACACATGAGAACTTAGCCTAGACATATGTATAACATGATTTGCATGCATTAGGTATACCAAATAATGTCAAATAATAATATAAGGTTAAAATTATTATTATTATTTTTTTTGAAATAATTTTCAATTCAAATAATGTGAATTGCAAATAATGTGAAAATTATACAGAAAAATTCAAAAACTTATACATTAAAAAAAAAAAAAAAACCACTGCCCTGATACCACTTTTGTCACAACCCAAACCCGGTACCCAAAGTATTACAAGAGTCCGATAAAAAGAACAAATAGAAATCTTAAAAAAGGAAATAAAAAAAGAACACAACGATTCATTCCCCATCTTGATCTCACTAAACCTCGTCACCTGAAAGGGGTAACAGCTATAAGCACATAGTAGAGTGAGAAATATTATATTGTGAGTATAGAGGTACAAAATAGCCATGGATAGTTATTTAAGCTAAAACATTTAAGTTGCATAAATAAATTATTAAGTGGCAGAAATTGAAATAAAAATTACATAAATAGCTATAACCACGGTACAGAACAGAGGTCACTGGAGTGACAATTAGAACAGGGGTCAATAAATCCATGACAAACAGGGGATCACAAAGTGGTCAAACAGGGGCCAATGGTTATTTAAGTCCCCCAAGGCTTGGGGCTCCCGTGGTGGTACTTACAGAAAATAATTGTTTACAAGATCATTGTCAAATGATTTCCAATATTTAAACAAACATATCCATGGGTTTTAATTTAAGCAAATGGAGTTCAGGAAATAATCCACGTAATTGAAACATTAACATAATCATAAAACATAAATTATATAAAATAAATTGTGGTAACTCAAAACATTCGTAACATATATTATGGTAACTCAAGATATATAGAAAACATGTTATGGTAACTCAAGGTATAATATAACTCACCTTAAGATTGATCCTTAGCCTTTATTTTCCTAATACAACTCCTAGCTACACTCTCTTCGACGCTTACTACGAACGGTTTCCAATTTTTGTTCTTACTTCTCAAGTTCACTACGCAAGTATGACACTTAGTTATAGTCATGCTTTCATGGGCTCATGCCATGTAGGTTGGTTTATGTTTAGCCACCCGTGCAACAGGTGGCATTCTTTCCTCTTTGTTACGTGGCCTAAGGTACTTGCTTAGGATGGTGACTAATCACCATGTGTGTTTTTTTTTTTTTTAATTTGCATTAGGCCCAAAATTAAAGTACATTTTATCACCTATAACCATAACATTAATTATTATTATTATTATTATTGTTATTTATTATTATTTATTTATTTATGTTTATACTAATAAAGAATTCTTTTTATTGCAGCATTGAATTAAATTTACAAATTCGGGGTGTCACAACATGCCTTGGGGGACTTAAATAACTATTGGCCCTCTGATTAGTCACTTTGTGACTCTCTATCTGTCATGAATCCACTGACACTCTGATTTATGGTGTGGAACAAAGTGCTGTATGGAGCTAAATGCTACACTATTGTGGGAGCCACCTCTAGAGTTCGTATGAGCCACCTCTTGAGCCCATATATCTGTTATGTTCTGTTTCGTACCATGGTTATGATTTCTGGTGTGGAGCAAAGTGTTGTACGAAGCTAAGTGCTACACTATGGTGGGAGCCACCTCTAGATTTCGTACGACCCACCACCCGAAAATTTAAGTTGTCTCTTAAATTTTATATTATTATTCGAAATTATTTTCTGAGTATTATGGTATTTTTATTATATTTTTCTCTATATTTTTTCTAGACCAAAATATACTGAAATATAACATTTTCTATACAACAAACGATATGTGCCCCTAAGACTACTTGTCGCCCACGCCTTCTTTACTATATAAATAACTATCTATTAGCAGCATCATGATCACCAAACTCTCTTATTCTCTCTCTCTGGCGTCCAAGTTTTATATATAAAACTTTGAGTTTAGTTTAGAGTATCTAGTGGGTCGCAGTGAACGAAAGGCAAAAGTTGGAATTAAAGTTAAGGTGAGTTATATTATACCTTGAGTCACCATAATATGTTTTATATATGTCTTGAGTCACCATCATATACTTTTGTATGTTTTGAGTTACATGAACGAAGAAGTAATAGTGAGGGATTAATATTAAGGTGAGTTATATTATACCTTGAGTCACTATAATATATTTTACGTATGTTTTGAGTTACCATAATTTATTTTACACAAATTGTATTTTATAAATTAGATTAATATTTTGATTATGTTGCTTATATTCTGAACTCTCTTTACTTAAATTGAGACCCATGGATATGTTTGTTTAAATTTTGTTAATTATTTGACATTGATTTTATAAGTAATTATTTTCTGTAAGTACCACCACGGAGGTCCTATGCCTTTGAGGACTTAAATATTTTTCTGCTCGCGTTTAGTAATTTGTTTAACAATTGGCCGGAGGTAATTTCAATTACTAGCCATCACGATATTTAACCCTTGGGTACGAGGAGCGGGTCATGACAAGTGGTATCAAAGCCTAGGTTTTTTAAATTATTTTTATAAAAGCAGTGGAGCTAGGGGTGCAACTCGGGCGGGTTCGGTCGGGTTAGAGGTTTGCCCAAGCCCAGCCTGAATGATGTTTGGCAATGCCCAAGCCCGCCCAAGCCCAACCATTAACCTAAGCATGGCTGCCCAAGCCCAGACCAAACTTCATAATTCGAACTCGGGTTAGCCTGAATTGCCCGAATTTCACATGGCAACAAACAGCTTCTGAATTTTTCCATACAACAAACAATGCTTCATTATATACATAAGTCCATTAGTCCATACAACAAACTTAAACATCATCCCAGCCACAAGAGCCTCAAAGAGAGGGAAGAAAGAATAGATAAGGTAGTGTTTTGTTTTTAGTTTTAATCTGATGATCCAAATAAAATATGCTAATCTAAGGGCCAAAGACCAGCCCCAAAAAAAAATAATTAAGGGCTAGCTATTTAATTTATTTTATACATATATTATATAATTTATATAATATATTGAATGAAATTCGGGTTCAGGTTGCTCGGGTTAGTCACTAACTCTGCCCAGGCCCGGTCCGAATTACAATTCGGGCATAAAAAATCTGCCCATGCCCATCCAGATTACAAGATATTGTTGCCCAAGCCCTAAAAAAACTCAGGCTGGGCACAGGTTGCTCGGGCTAAGCCTGCCTGAGTTGCACCCTAATTGGAGCATAAGACACATGCACAAATAGGGTGGGGGAAACGTTGAGCTCGATTATAGGTTGTATTTAAATTAAATATTTGTGTAACAATAATCGTGGTATATATAATTATGGTATTTCGTTAAAATGAGTCATTTATTACCTTATATATAATTGTATATATCTTTCATGTATATGCTGAATAAATCGCAAAAAAAAAAAAAAAAAAAAACAAATTCCGTATTATATGTTCCTTAACATTTGAAAAAAAAAAAAAAAAAAAAATCATTTTGACTTTTTAGAAGTGGGTCCAAATCTATAATCTTTCAAAATTTATAAAAATATTGATTTTGAAACTATTTCTCATCAATGGAAAGTTCACGGATAAAAGAGATGGAAGTTCATCTTAAATTCCTTCAACTCTTGCATATGATTCTCTCATTTCATTTATAGTCGCTTATTTAATTGTGTTCTGATTTTATTTTATTTTTTCAAAAACAAAACCAATAAAAAGTTTTCAACGTCACCCATTGTTTCTCAGTTTGGCCCAAAAACAATTTTTGACAACACAATGAGTTATTTTTGGTAAAATATTTTTGAGATAATATTTTATGTCAAATTAATCATCAAATATATATTTATCAGAGTGCGCAGTGGATAGTTTACACATATGATAAATTTTGAGGACGAAATTTTTAAAAGGAGGGAAGATTGTAACAACCTGAAAATTTAAGTTGTCCCTTAAATTTTATATTATTATTCGAAATTATTTTCTGAGTATTATGGTATTTTTATTATATTTTTCTCTATATTTTTCCTAGACCAAAATATACTGAAATATAACATTTTCTATACAACAAACAATACCTGACCCCAAGATTGCTTGTCGCCCACGCCTCCTTTACTATATAAATAGCTATCTATCAGCAGCATCATGATCACCAAACTCTCTTATTCTCTCTCTCTCTGGCGTCCAAGTTTTATATATAAAACTCTGAGTTTAGTTTAGAGTATCTAGTGGGTCGTAGTGAACGAAAGCTAAAAGTTGAAATTAAAGTTAAGATGAGTTATATTATACCTTGAGTCACCATAATATGTTTTATATATGTCTTGAGTCACCATCATATATTTTATGTATGTTTTGAGTTACGTGAACGAAGAAATAATCGTGAGGGATTAATATTAAGGTGAGTTATATTATACCTTGAGTTACCATTATATGTTTTACGTATATTTTGAGTTACCATAGTTTATTTTATGTAAATTGTATTTTGTAAATTATATTAGCATATTTAATTTATAAACCTTATTTTATATAATAAGGAAAACCCATGGATATAACTGTTTATTAAAATATGTTTTGAGCAAGGTTTAAAAATGCGGTGTTACGTAACGGTTTCAACGGTAGGCACTACGCATTACTCTCGATTTTGCGGTGTGATTGAAATTCACAAGTGTATCGGCCGTTGTAGCAGTCGTAACGGTGATGTAATTGCCCGTTACGCACGTTATAAGGCTTTTTTAGCTGATTCTTTTCAAAAAAAAGAAAAGAAAAGAAAAGAAAAGGCTGAAGATGAAATTCCATAGGTGTATCGGCTATCCACAAATTTTCAAAAAAAAAAGAAAAGGCACGTTACGCACGGCACATACATTTATTATAATGGAGCTTTTGTCTTTTGTCTTTAGAGCCCATGAACCACTTTGAATTGAAGTGAGATTCCATAGATGTATCGGCCATCCACAAATTTTCAGATCTAAAATACGGATGAGTGAGAAATAGAGAGAGAGAAGAGAGAAGAGGGAAGATGGAAGATGGAAGAGATGAACCTGTGTTGAATCTTCAAGGCTGTTGAAACCAGTGACTGCCCTTTTGTGTTGAAGATGAAGTAAGTCCAGAGTTTTATCTGTTGCCTTTCTTTATCAATTTTTGTTTGTTCAGTAGCCTCTCTGGCTAGCTTCCTGGGGAAGATAAAGATGTATATATAATTTGTTGACTTGACCTTGGGAAGATAAGCATTTGTTTTCCCTTGTGGTCTCCAACTGGCAAATTTTATTTTATTTTAATTTTTTTTAAACAATGATCTCAGGCTTTAAATTTTGTAAAACCTACAAAATTTATGTGATATATTTAGTAATTTTAATTTAAATATATATATAGAGCTATGCACTTACTTTTAGTATTTTATATATAATAATTAATGATTGATTTTTTTTTTTTTTATAATATCTAAAAATCATAACACATTTAATTATATGAATACATTTTATATATGTCAGTTTTTATTGACTTTTTTTTTCTTGCAAGTTATTCAAAAAGATAACAAATACTCAAGTGATTGAAACCCAAAAAACAACTATGTATAAATTTTTTTCTTCATAATTTATTTTTTTATTTTTATATGATCACGTTACCATGTAAACTCCAAATGTATAAAGAGTAGTTGCAGTTTTTTTATAATCATTTCATTTAATATTTAATTATAAATATTTTTTATTTTGTTATTGTAATGTGTTGTGACAACAATGTTGAAGTCACTATTTTTTTTAAAAATATATTTTTAAAAGAAAAAAAAAATCAATACCCCAAAAAAATTTATTTATAATTTATTTTTTAATTTTTATATGATTATATTAGCATGTAAACTCCAAATGTATAAATAGTGGTTGCATTTTTTTTATAATCATTTCATTTAATATTTAATTATAAATATTTTTTATTTTGTTATTGTAATATGTTGTGATAACAATGTTGAAGTCACTATTTTTTTTTAAATATCTTTTTAGAAGAAAAAAAAAATCAATACCTCAAAAAAAATTCTTTATAATTTATTTTTTAATTTTTATATGATTATATTAGCATGTAAACTCCAAATGTATAAATAGTGGTTTCATTTTTTTTTATAATCATTTCATTTAATATTTAATTATAAATATTTTTTATTTTGTTATTGTAATGTGTTGTGACAACAATGTTGAAGTCACTATTTTTTTTTTAAAATATCTTTTTAAAAGGAAAAAAAAATCAATACCTCAAAAAAAATTCTTTATAATTTATTTTTTAATTTTTATATGATTATATTAGCATGTAAACTCAAAATGTATAAATAGTGGTTACATTTTTTTTTTATAATCATTTCATTTAATATTTAATTATAAATATTTTTTATTTTGTTATTACAACACTGTTAAAGGCACAATTTTATTTTAAAAATATCTTTTTTTTTAAAAAAAATCAATACCTCAAAAAAAATTCTTTATAATTCATTTTTTAATTTTTATATGATTACATTAGTATGTAAAATCGAAATGTATAAATAGTGGTTATATTTCTTTATAACTATTTTATTTAGTATTTAATTTGAATTTTTTTTTTTTTAATTTTGTTATTGTAATGTGTTGTGACAACAATTTTGATGGTACAAATTTTTTTTTAAAAAAAAAATATCTTTCTATAAAATAAAAAAATAAAAATAAAAACAATTACTCAAACAATGCCATGAAAAATGTCTTTAATCCTAATTACATTAGCATGTAAAATCCAAATGTATAAATAGTGGTTGAATTTTTTTTATAATCATTTCATTTAACACTTAATTATAAATATTTTTTATTTTGTTATTGTAATGTGTTGGGACAACAAAATTTTTTTTTAATGACGAAATTTGTTGTGACAACAATTTTTATGACAAAATTTTCTTTTTTTAAAAATATCTTTATAATTTATTTTTTAATTTTTATTTGATTACATTAGCATGTAAAATCCAAATGTATAAATAGTGGTTGCATTTTTTTATAATTATTTTATTTAGTATTTAATTTTAAATATTTTTTTAATGTTAAATTGTAATGTGTTGTGCCGACAATTTTTATGGATAAATTTTCTTTTTTTAAAAAAAGAGTCAATAGTTCAAAAAAAAAATCTTTATAATTTTTTTTTTTAATTTTTATATGATTACATTAGCATATAAAAACTAAATGTATAAATAGTGGTTGCATTTTTTTTTACTTTCATTTCATTTAATAAATGTAAATATTATTTATTTAGTTAGTTCAAGTTTTGTTGAAAAATAATTTTGTAAACATTTAAAATAAATTTAAAAAATGTATCAATAATGCAAAATTCAAATTCAAAAATGCCACGACAAAAGGGTGCTAATGATGAACCCCCAAGTGATGATATTGATTGGAAATTTAAAACTCAAGGTGAAGGCATTATGCATCATATTATTTGCAAATTTTGTGGACATCACATTAAAGGTGGGATTACGCATTTCAAACAACATTTAGCACATCAAACGGGGCAAGTGCATTCTTGTCCTAATGTTAGTAGAGACGTGATGTAAGAAATGATGAAACATTTACAAAATAAGAAAATGAGTAAAGCAGACAAACAAAAGAGAAAAGCTGAATTGGAAGCACATATTAGGGGAGATGATCTTTATGATGAGGATGAAGGGGGAGATTTTGTACATCTTCGAGATGATGACTCTGACTCTGATCTAGAGATGACTAGGGCTAGACAAGCAAGTATTCGTTCACAACAACAATGGGAGGAAAGGCAACAATTTAGACGAGGTGTTGCAGGTCATGGATCACAATACGATGCAGGTGGTAGTTTTGGTACAGGGGGTAGTGGTCAAAGATTGCCAAAAGGGTCAGGTATTGCTAATGTTTTTCGTCGATCACAATCCGTGCGTGAAACTGGTGGGAGTGGACGTAATTGGATTAAGCCCAATGCTCCTGAAGTAAGGTTGAGAACAATGGATGTAGAACTCCAAAAGAGCAAGAGTACAAAGCAACGAAAAGTCTCTACAATGAATTTACAGAAGTTAAAAGAGAGATTGGGACAGGCAGTGTCCAAGTTTATACTCTATAATCGTATTCCATTAAATGCAGTTGATTCAGAGTATACACAACCCATGCTTGATGTTGCTACTGAAGTAGGGCCAGAAGTAAAGGGTCCTAGTGCTTATGAAGTTTCTGAAGTATATTTGGGCATGGAGCATGATGAAATGACAGAATGGATAGGATCATTTAAGGGAATTTGGGCAAAGAGAGGTGTATCCATCATGTGTGATGGTTGGAGCAGTCAAACTCGGTAACACATCATCAACTTCTTAGTGTACTGCAATAAAGGTACTATATTTCACAAATCAATTGATGCCTCTAATATTATTAATAGGACTGCTGAATATTATTTTGGGTTATTAGATAAAGTTGTTGATGAAATTGGAGAACAATACGTTGTTCAAGTGGTAACTGATAATAAACCTGCATTGAAAGCTGCCGGTAAAATGTTAATGAGAAAAAGGAAACATTTATATTGGACAACTTGTTCAGCACATTGTATCGATCTCATGCTAAAAGACATATCCAATAAGAAAAAGTGTAGCAAAGGTGATTGAAGATGGTAAAACCATCACCAATTTCATTTATAATAGTAGATGGGTGTTGGATTTAATGAGAAAATTCACTGGAGATAGAGAATTGATTCGACCTGCCATCACTCGATTTGCTACAAATTTTATTGCCATTGAGAGTATTGTTAGATATAAACAACAATTGAGAGCTATGTTCAATAGTGATGAGTGGAAGAATTCTAGATGGGGAAAGGCAAAGACTGGGCAGCCTTACAATGTGGAAAAAATTATTTTGGGAAACGAGTTTTGGCAGAAAACAACAAAGCTTTGTAAAGTTCATGAGCCCCTAGTCAGAGTATTAAGGTTGGTTGATGAGGATGAGAAGCCAACAATAGGTTTCATATATGAAGCTATAGATAGAGCAAAGTTGGCAATTAAAAGAGTTTGTCGCTACTACACCGACTATTGGAAAATTATTGATACTCGATGGTCTTTACAATTGTATCAAGATTTGCATACGGCTGGTAAGTGTTACGGTTTCAATTGTAAAATGTATATTTATTTACAATTATTAATTGTCTTCTTATTTTTTGAAGGGTATTTTTTAAATCCTCAATTCCAATATGGTGTTACCTCATCCAATGAAATGATAAGAGAAGTGATGGATGGACTTAAAAAAGTAATTACCAGACTGGAGCCTAATATGGATGCTCAACTGAAAGCAACAAATCAAGTATGTACCAATTATTTAAATTTTAATAATAATAATAATCTACTTTTGCAAATGTTACTTGTAATGATTGTTCAAATTGTAGTTGTTGCTGTTTCGAGATAAACAAGAAACTTTTGGCACTCATTTAGCACAAAGAGCATGGAAACAATCAAATCCAGATTTTATTTTCAAAATTACAAATTTACAATATATAAATACTTAAATAATTTTCTATCATATTTTGACTTATGTCTAGTGTAATGTAATTTTGTGCAGCTGAGTGGTGAATTATTCGTGGCAATTGTGCTCCTGAACTTCAAAAAATAGCTGTGAAAGTATTAAGTCAAACCACCACATCATCTCACTGTGAACGTAATTGGAGTACTTTTAGTCTCATCTATACGAAGACGAGGAATAGATTGAAATATAAGAAAATTCAAAGATTAGTCTTCATCACCTACAACATGAGATTAAAATTGAGACATGTTAAAAGAAGCAGCCAAGAGGAGATTGATAGGAGTTTTAATCCTATTAACTTGGATTACATATTTGAAGAAAATGATCCAATAAGTCCATGGATAGAAGAAAGGGAAAATCCTTTACTAAATGGTGTGGATAAATCTGAATGGCTAGATTTGGTCTCAGATGATGGTGGTGGTGGTGGTGGCGACGATAGCAGTGGCGATGACAGCGATGGAAACGATGGTGGTGGCCCCCATAGATATCAAGCTCGACGCACTTCTCAAAGCTCAACTCCTACTCCAACTCAAAGTGATAATAGTAGTGGTTTAACACCATTTGATGGAGGAGGTAATGATGGTGATGGTGAAGGCACTTCTCACGGTGACGATGGTGGTGGTGGCGGCGACAATGGTGGTGATAGCGGTGATGGTACTAGTTTTGGTGCAGGAAGTGAAGATTTTATTGGAGGATTTGGATTATGTGATGTTGGGGAACATTATGATATTGGAGAACCTGTTGCACCTTTACCCTAACTACCTAGGAGGTTTCATAGTAGTGATACATGTAGGGATGAAAGAAGAATAAGAAGTAGAGAACAACAACTTGATTCATCTGATAGTAGTTATAGTTATCCATATCATCCTTACCCATCCTATAGCAGTGATAGCCAGAGCTATCCTTACCCACCTCAACAAAATTATCCTTGGCCCCCTCAACAACATGGTCCCCTCAACAACATGGTCCTCTAGGATACGGTTTGCCAAATTATCAATAAACTCAAGAAGAGTATGTTGATCCTTTTCAGCCGAGATATCTATTTTCTCTCCCAATGCACGAAACAAAAAGGGATGACATGATGAGCACATTTACTTATATATTTCCTACTGGATGTGGTGAAGGTAGTAGCAATCAAGCTCAACAATCTGATTCCCAAGATGCACCACGTCACTCATTTTGGTGGGGTGAAGGTAGCAGCAATAGTCAGGCTCAACAATCTGAATCCCAAGATGCACCACGTCACTCATTTTGGTGGGGTGAAGGTAGCAGCAATAATCAGGTTCAACAATCTGAATCCCAAGATGCACCACGTCACTCATTTTGATGGGGTGAATGTAGCAGTAATAATCAGGCTCAACAATCTGAATCCCAAGATGCACCACGTCACTCATTTTGGTGGTGACATTATGTAATTTTAGTAGTAACATTATGTAACATGTACTCTCTGTTATTTGTAATTTATGCTATCATGTTATGTACTTTGTCAAGTTCTTCCATTAAGGATGTATATTTTTTTAAAACTATTTGAGTTAAAATGTACATATGCTTTCACAAGTATAATAATTAAAAATAATTTTATACATCTAAGTCCAATAAAAGAAATTTTTGCCACAAGTGTAATATGGATTTATAACATATAAAGTCATTAATTATTGAAATAAAATGTAAAAAAATTCATTTTCTAGTGATTTAAAAATATGAAATATATTGGATCATATTTAAAAATTATGAAAAATTTATCAAAATTTATTTTAAAACCCAATAAATATGATTATAAAAAAAATATGCGTATCGGTAAGCTTTTTGTAAATTGTGCGAAAAATAAAAAAATTCACAGTTCCGATAACTGCAACCGTTAAGCTGCGGCCTTTACACCCCGCACCCGCAACCGCAACCGCGCCACCGCCACCGTTACGGTGACCACAACCGCTTTTCAAAACCTTGGTTTTGAGTAATTGTTTTGTAAGTACTACTACGGAAGTCTCATGCCTTGGGGGACTTAAATAACCATTGGCTCTCTGATTAGTCACTTTGTGACCCTTTGTCTGTCATGGATCCACCGACACTTTGAATTCTGGTATGGAGCAAAGTGTTGTACGGAGCTAAGTGCTACACTATTGTATGAGACGCCTCTAGAGTTCGTATGAGCCACCTCTTGAGTCCATACATCTGTTCTGTTCCGTTCTGATTTCTGGTGTGGAGCAAAGTGCTGTACGGAGCTAAGTACTACACTATTGTGAGGGCTACTTATAGAGTTCGTACGAGCTACCTCTTGAGTCCATACATCTGTTCTGTTCTGTACTGTGGTTATGACTCTCTGATTTCTGGTGTGGAGCAAAGTGCTGTACGGAACGAAGTGTTACACTATTATGGGGGCCACCTCTAGAGTTTGTACGAGCCACCTCTTGAGTCCATACATCTGTTCTGTTATGTACTGTAGTTATAACTTTTTGATTTCTGGTGTGGAGCAAAGTGTTGTACAGAGCTAGGTGCTACACTATTGTGGAAGTCACCTCTAGAGTTCATACGCGCCACCTCTTGAGTCCATACATCTGTTCTGTACTGTGGTTATGATTATTTTGTGTTATATGTCAAATGATTTCCGTATTATATACTTTGTAGTTTAATATCAAGTTTTGTTTAGCTAATAATTATCCATGGTGAATTTTATGCCCTTATACTTTTAGTATAATATTTCTCACTTTGTCATGTACTTATAGTTGTTTACCACTTTCAGGTGACATGTCAGGGCCAGCGTGTAGGGTAGGCACAAAGCACTTTGTAGACATAGTTCAGCTCTGACAATTTAATTAAATAGAAGCTCCAATGATTATTTGGGTACCCTCACTTAAATTTTTTTTTTTTTCGCTCGCGTTTAGTAATTTACTTGAGAATTGGCCGGAGGTAACTTTAGTTACTAGCCATTATGATGTTTAACCCTTGGGTACGGGGAGTAGGTCGTGACACAATGGTCACTGTTAGTAGCACTTGATAATTAGATTTGTTTATTGGCTGCATGTGTATAGTTTTGATTTGTATACATTCTTGATTAGAAGTCATGCTTTATATATATAATTCAATTACATATTTACGTATTATAGTGGAAAATTTTGGTTACATGCTGCCCAGGTTTTGTTTTGGTTTTCGTGTTATAATATGTCAATAACTTCTCTGTTTTAAGATTGTTGGACAAATTATGTAATTTAACCAAGACAAATAGATTCATGATTAATCAATTATGTTACAGAATAAAAAAACATGTTGAATATTACAACTATATTGCACAGAAATACATAATGCGATAAATGGTAAAGAAAGCAAACTGAAACCTGTGTAATACCACAGTTTTTTTAAAATAAATTAGCCACTTCACTGTGGGTGCTGGAGGTACATCGACTTTTATCTCCCAGGATACGACGATTTAGACCGGCTAACGCAGAAACACCTTCTGTTAGCTTTGGCGAACCGACAATGGCAGCACTCTCTCACACAAGAAGAATATATTGTAGGAGCAAACAAACTGACTGTATAATTCTAGAAGACAAAAATTTGTGTTAACAACCAAAGATGTTGGTCTCTATTTATACACCATGGGGGAGAGAGGAGGAACCTCCAGCCATGAAGGCTAGCAACTAATACGCATTACTCTTGCAAAACTACTGGAGTGATGCACACAATTGATGGGGATTCAATGTGTGAGTTACACGCACTATATACCTATGTGTATATACATATCTGCAGCAGACCTCGCCCAAAAGATTAGGTTGGTGGACCACCAATTCAGCCCAGTCCAGCCGAAACCTAACCCATTCCAGTAAGCTTCAACCCCAAGCCTGAGCCCAAGTCCAAGTTCCAGTCCCAAATAACATTCAACATGATTTCTTATTCTGTAACATAATTGATTAATCATGGATCTATTTGTCTTGTTTAAATTACACAATTTGTTCAACACTTGCCGTTCAATAAAGTGTTTTAGGAAGTTGGTTAAAAGTTGACTTTTTGAATTTTTTGACTTTCTTATCTTTTTGTGGGTAAAAAATATGAGAGGTGATGTGACTCAAAATAGGTTAAAAGTCAAAAACTGATTTTAACTAGCTTGCCAAATGAGCTCAATATATTTTGAAGTCCTTCATTTCACTGTTTTGATCTATCTGGTAATCATTTCATCATTTTGATTTGCCTAGCAAGCTCGATGCTTGGGCTTCATTGCCTTCACCTACAAGCTCCAACGGTGTGGTTTTGTTGTTGACCTCTCTTTCCTCCCATTTTCTCCCTTGCTTGCTTCTTCCATTTTTATTTACTGGTGATGTTGTTCAATCTGAAGGTGTGTTGTGTAATTATATAAGGTAGGCTAAGGGCGGGAAACAACTCGAAGAGATTTATTTATTTATTTTTATTTTTTATGGTAAAATTGATATTTTAAAAAATAATTAATGATGAGCAAAATGCATTAGTTGACTTCACAATTTGTGGATAGAAGAGGTAAATATGTAATTAAACTCTTCAAGAAGAAAATGTAATTTTTAAAACGTCAAAAAAAAAAAAAAAAAATTATATTAAAGACAAATCGCAATGGGTGTACGGATAATCTACCTGTCAATACTTTTTAATTTTTAATTTTTAATTTTTAATTTTTAATTTTTTTTAATAAAATGATCTGAGTCGTTAAATTTTTTGGAGTGAATCTTGATATCAAGGAGGGGACCAAGTAGAAGGCAATGAGAGGATCCTATCCTTGCTCTCATTTGCTCACAGCACGCTCCTTAATTTCCCCAATAAATGTATATACATGTATCTATCTGTATCTATCTATATGTTTGTATGTTACAGAGATTCAAATTGGAAGCAATAATGCCTTAACCCATCTGGATCTCAAAATTGAGGTGGATTTGGCGTTGATGATGTGAAGAAATCAGTGCATCTTTGGGAGGGCTAAGATGGGATCGAGCAGTAGCAAGCCCAATGCTGCCGACTCATCATCATCATCGTCCTCCTCGTCCATTGTTCGGAGGAGTCGATCCAAAGGAACCAGAGTGTTCCAATCTTCATGTCTTGGTCCCTCCTCTGGATCTCCCGACAGTGACAATGATGACGAACAGGTCACTTTATCTTTGCCTTCTCATTTCTCTATTATTATTAATTGCTATTTTTATCGTTGTTACATTGTTAAGGAATTGTTCCTTTTTTGCTTATTTGTGATTGTCTAAGTGGGTTTGTTTGGAATTGGGTTTTTAATGCAGAATACTACAAATTTGATTTTTTTTTTTTTTTTTTTTTTGAGTTTTGATTGAAGAACAATATGGAGTAATCACTATGGATGCATCACGGAAATCTTTTAAATTACAGAGAATTATTTAATCAAAATTGAAAATTTGGCTTGTCTATTGATTTTATATGCTTAAATTTGGCTTCTTCCAAGTCAGGATGTGTGCTGCTGTGAATCAACAACCCCAGTTTAGGTATCTGTCATATTATGACTGCACTGAGATCATTGAGTTGCTCAAAAAAAAAAGGAAAAACGAAGCACATTGTGCATGCACTAAGGTTGTGTTTGGATCATTCACATTTCACCCACCTTTTCCGTTTCCCCTTTTTTTCAAATCCATGATCAAAACACAACCTAATATATAAAACTGTCAAAGAGCAAAAAGCATAATTTATTCCATGCTTCACATGTGTGATGAATCATGTAACTTTACATAGGGTTTATAGCACAACCTATACTATTGGTTATTCATATTTGTCATGGGGAACTAAGAGGCAATTTTAATTATTGTTAATGTTGTTCTTTTTGATAGGTGTAGGGGACTAAAGAGCAATGTTCAAATAATGTAACATTTGTGGTAGAAGTTGATGATTGGCTTGTACACACTGTTTGCTTATCTTTCAGTTTCTTATCTTTGTCTCTCGTTTCAATTAGGTCTCTAAATGAGAAAGGCACGGCCTTTATTTATTTGGACTCTATGAATTTTTTTGCATCTTCTTCTTGACTGAATGGTCAGAGCATATTTTGCTTCACTTTCTTTTTAATCACCTCCAACACCTTGCCTTTTGAGTGCAGTAGCTAAAATATTTGTAAGGCAGGAGTAGTAATTTGCTTGGTTTCACTCCTTAACTTGAGAACTATTTGGTATATGAAATTATCTGCTTCACTCTCCACAAAGTGCTAGCACATATAAGTAACATTTTCATGTAAATGTCTAAATGCATACCCACATGCACCTTAAGACTGTGTTTGGATCATGGATTTGGATAAGGATTTGGAATGATAAGGAAACAGTGGCAAAAATGGAGAAAATTTAGCTTATATTTCATTTCACATTTTTTTTTTCAATTTTTCTTTTCCCTTTCCAAATCACTACCCAAATCCACGAGCTAAACACAACCTTACTATTTCAATAAGAAAACTACATTGGTTAGGCTCCAAAAAATTATGTCACCACTAACTTGACAAACATATCTTTAAGACCTCAAGTTTAATTGCTGAGATAAATTTTATTCAAACAAATACACATTTATCTTGTTATTTGTCCCTACATGTGTCCATCTCTCCCATGAATGATTCATCTTTTACCTCTGTTCCCTTAATTATCAAATGCCAAATGCCAATCCTTAGACTCCTTGATCATGCTATTTCTTAGAACTCCTCTTTAATTCAGTCGTTTTGTTGTGTTCATATTTAATTTTTCATTTATAACCTAGTGTGAATGTTGTGAAAAATGTGGGTCACCTTGCAATCAATAGATGTGTTTGAAGTTTGAACTATTATTTATTTCAACATATATTTTATGCATTAATGTGGCCATATTTCTTTAAGAATTAAATTGATATTTAATTCATGCTTTAGGTTTCTGATCATCAGGGTAAAGAACATGATTGTAACAGCCCAAGTGCAAACCAGATTAAATCAGATTCAGACCATGTGAAAACTGAATGTTGTGGCAAAGTTAAAGCTGAACAACCTGATGAAACAGCCTGTGTATCTTCTAACACAGAGCTTGATGCTTGGGGTCAATCAGACCTTACGGAGACTGTCTCTGGAGCTGGTAGTAGTTCACGAGCTTTCTCTACTCGATCATTGAGCCCTTCCCGTCGCTTTCTTTCTCGCTTTAGCTTCTTTCCAGGTAACGTAAGCTTCAGGCTAAGCAGAGCAACAAGTTTAGGTTCATCAACGGCTTATCCTGTATCATCATCAAGGTTCACAATTTCAAACGAAGAGGAAGAGCTTCATCGACACTCAGGTCCTGCCCATGGTTTGGTTAATAGAAATGAATCTTCACGATGTCAAGACTTTCTTCCTTCATGCCTTGTAAATAGATTTGGTTCACCACATTATGAAGATTTTGCTTCTGGTAACTTAGATTCCAATCCTACAACTTCTGGATTTTCTGCTAGGCGAGATGATCAGATTACCTCTACTCTAAATGTGGCCAGAGACATTGATAATCCTATTATTTTCAATGAAAATTTGCATTCTCCAAGAATCCATACTGATACAGAGAGCATGGAGACAAGACTTCCTGATAGGCGGATTGGAGCTCGAGAACCTGTGGAACGGAATGTTCATTTTAGTAGAACCTTAAGTGTTGGAAGACTACGTGACAGAGTTCTTCACAGATCATCATTTCCTAACTTTACATTTTCTTCTTTGCAACAAGATAGGGAAGTGAGAGACACCAATCAGCATGGTGGGACATTGCCTTTGGGTGATGGAACATGGGCTTCAGCATCCAATGAGAATGCTTTGACCTCATCAACTTCTTCTTCTTATATGTCATCTGGTATGTCTAGGTCCTTGTACAGTAGTCAAGATTATGAACTGGAAACATCACATGCAAGAGAAGCGAGGTATCATGATATCTTGGAACATAGATCAAATTTCTTGGAACGGAGAAGAAGAATACGATCTCAGGTTTGTAAATTTGTGCTGACTAATTATGAACTATTATTATAGGTAATTTGTTAGAATACAAAGTAGATCTTAGGATAGATACTTTCTTCAAATATTGATAATTATAACCATTTAATTGTTTATGTATGATAATTGATCCTGGTTTTACCTTTTCAAGTGGCTAAACTTCTCTGATATAGTTTTACATCCATTGAGCCGTGCTAAGGTGTCTTCTTTTGACTGATATTGTGCCCCGTGTGTCTATTTATTGTGTTTTCTTGGTGTAACATTTATCAAATGAATGACACATTTTAGGTTCGTGCTCTTCAGCGGTTGGGCAGCCGTTTTGAGAACTTGTCTGGACATGAAAGGTCTTGTATTATATCTGGTCAACATCGGACAGGCCATTGCACATGTCGAATTAGTACTCGAGATGCTAATTCAAATGATGACACCAGTGCAAGGGCTAGCATATCGAGAATTGTAATGTTAGCTGAAGCTTTGTTCGAGGTAATGTTGCCATTTTTGGGGGTGACAGTTTGAATATTCTTCTTTTATGTTGTTTTATAAAAGCTGAAACCTTTTATATGTATCTTAATTAGGTTCTGGATGAAATTCACCAGCAATCTGTAGTTTTATCTTCTCGACCTTCAATGTCTTCGATTGGATCTGTTCCTGCACCTAATGAAGTTGTGGAATCCTTGCCTGTGAAATTGCACAGTAAATTGCAAAAGCATCTCAATGAAGAGGCTGCACAGTAAGTGTTCATGTTTCACTGTTATTCAATGATTTTTGGCTTACTAAGAGAACTTCAAATGGTGGTGATTGATTCTTCATTTCAATAGGGAAATCGTTTTAACAGATTGAGACTACTCTTAATAGTTGTTCACTCTTGATTGCATCAGTATTTAGTATATTGTGCAACACTAGAGACGTCCTCAGTGACTGTTCATTGTGGGCCTAGAAAAATCTTTCTCTGCATTGTTGTCCATCATATGAGATCATCTGATTTGATCTTTAATCATCCTTGTCCTCCTTGATCATTGGTGCATAAAAAAAAATAAAAATAATAATAAAAACAGACATAGGCTAAGGTATGAGGGGAATGTGGAAAACAATTGTTCCATGTGAAGGATCTTTCGTGGAACGCAAGGAAGATCAGTTCAATCAAGATGCATAATCGGGTGAAAGATATTATAAAAGAGTTCAAACAGATTTGAGTGAAAAAAAAAAAAAAAAAAAAAAAAAAAAAAAAAAAAAAAATAATGTATTAAATGTTGTATAAGAATGCTGCAAGAAAGGTGGGTTGATTGAAGCATGCAAGAGAGGAATTTTTTTTTGTGGGGAACAGGCTTTGTTTTGTTTTGCTCCCACATTCTCTAATCAAATTTCGAACCATAAATTGAATTAGTTGTATGCAAGAATCAATTAACTAAAGAACAGAAGTTGCCCAAGATCGTACTAGCTGAAATACATTTTGATGGTAGTTTTGTTACTGAATACTTGGCAAATTTTTTATTACAGAAAAAATTTAAAAAGTAATAATAATAATCTATAAGCGGGAATGCTCAAATATGTATCCCCAATAGCAATCAGTGTATCCAAGAACTTACTCTTGGTTAGATTTACTTTTGTCCATACTTGTCTTATTTACATTTGATTTGGGCAATCTGTTGATATAACAGATGTTACATATGCCTTGTTGAGTACGAGGAAGGAGATAGTGTGAGGATACTACCTTGTCACCATGAATTTCATAGAACGTGTGTAGACAAATGGCTCAAGGAGATTCACAGGTATGCACTTCGCTTGTGTTTCTTGAGCAAAGTCTCTCTGCTAAGCTCATTCAATTTTTATGTCCTTACTATTTGATGTTTTAGCACAACAGGTAAAAGTATATATTGTAGTTGTGCCAAAATTTGCAGTGATTGTTATTTAAGTATTTTACCAATGCTGTCACATTTGGCTAACTTATGTAATGAACACAGGGTATGCCCACTTTGTCGTGGGGATATCTGCAGACCCGATCCATTGCCATCGGAGAATTAAGGCTGCCAATTCGCAGTTGGTTTCTTGATTACCAGCAGAACATTGGGAAGTGAAGAGATTCTCTAACTCGGAGAAAACAAGAAGCTATGATCTTCAGTAGTGATGGTTTGAGAAGTTCAGTCTTTTTCTGCTGGTATGATTGTTGTTTGCCTTGTTTATTACTTTGGTTGCACAATAGTAACATTGACGGGCAGAAATGGACTGAACTGTTCATGCCATGCCCTTCCTCTCCGGCTGGAATCTTTGAATTGAAGCTGCTAACACAGAGAGGGAGAAAGAGGGAGAAAGAGGGAGAGAGATTCTTTTTGGAGTAGAGATGTTATGAATGTCTTCATCACAAGGGCCTTATGTGTAATTCAAAATTCCTATCTGGTTTCCTAAATGCATCTTAGTGTTTGATATAATTGATTTATCCACTCAATGAGCCTTGAGACTCTCTCTATATGTGCCAAGCTGGAATGCATTTTCTTGTCAATTTCAAGCCTTCTGGGTTATATGTGAGACAAACCTATAAGGGTTTCAAGAATGTTTTCCTGGAAAAGAAAAGGAAAGAAAACCCTTGAACATTAGGTTGAGAAACTTTTGCATAGTATAAAGAGGTGGTTTCAAACTTCCAAAACATGTGTTTGGTTCAAGTTGGGTTAGGATTCTGTAATTCAGGATTTAAAAATTGCAAAACGTATACTGATGGTTCCCACAGCTTAGCTTCACCGCATCGACAAATAAGAAAAGATGTGTTTTGAGTGCAGCAATTTTTTTTAAAGTGAGCCCTTGTCATAATTACACTAAGCTCCAAGGTCCGCATTCTGTTTCATGCATTAGGTCTCTACAAGTGAACGTAAGAAAATATTGTTTCCTACGGCACCTATTGAGTTTGGCATAAAATGCCTTATTTTCATTAATAATCAACTATTCTAAAATATTCAACCCAAAAAAAAAAAAAAATGTAAGCTGTTAAAGAGAGGTTTAATTCAATAATTTATGTACACATCTCACGTGTAGCAAGGCCATCTATCAGCATAAGAGGAACAAATGTGACCTTTTAGTTCTGTGAGATCATATTAAAGTATCGTCAGTTCTAAAAAGAATTAAAATAAGATGGTTTTTTTTTGAACTGATTTTAAATAGGATGATTGTTAACAATTTAACACACAAATATCTAATTCACAACAAAATGTTGCTAGAAGCTGCCCTCATTCCAAATTATCTCAGGGTTCGATGATGAATTGCTAATCTTTCGCTTTTCATTCAAATTTGTCGATGTTATTACTGTAGATGTTATGTTAGTTTCCTTTTTTCTTTTTTTTCTTTTCTTTTTTCCTTTTTCAATTTCAATGCTTATAGAGTTGGCATAGCAGTCAGGGCTTTTATAAACCATTGCCAACAATTAAAGGCCACAACATGCTATTTTATAATTGGATAAAAAAAAAATAACAATCATTATCCCCATTACATAATAGACAATAGTACTAGCATTCTGTTTTATACAACATGCCAGACAACTCTTGGACAACCAAGATTACCCTGTAACAGCAAGCAACCAAACAAAACTTGAATCACAGCAAGAATATAACAATATCATTTACAGAAAGAACACTAGAAAATTAGACTCATTTGTTATTAAGGGGAATTTTGAGGAGACACACCACTGCCTATGCACCAAACTCAGCTGCGACTAGGTGTTGCAGTCACCGAACTGGTTTTGGGTTCAGAACATGAAAGCTCCAAATCCGAAGCAAACCTTGGACTAGAATTGCAAAGCTGTCCATCCACCTTGCTCATCTTCTCAGTGAGGGATTGCCTTACGCGGTGACTAAACCCTCGAGAGTCAGAGTTCCCAGTGAAATTCATTCCAGGAAAGCTATATGTTGGCACGGGCGAATTGGGATTGCTCAAAACATCTTCTTGTAGAACATCCCCTATCCTCGACAGTATTTTGAATGCCAAGTTTTGAAGAACCCGAGAATATGCTTCTAAAATTGAATGCCCAACATCCTACATATACATATGTATCAATGAAAGGAAATACCAAAAATTATTCCCTATTGCAATAAATTTATCTGAGAACGACGAAAAAACTCAATAATTGCACACCCAAAAGCATGGAGATATCTCATTAGTAGTGTAGCTTTGGTTGTGTTTTCATTTTCTTCATTTTTGTTTTTAATTTTCCGTATTTTCGAAAAACAAAAACAATGAGAAGTTCAAAAGCACCCATCATTTTCATTTTTGTGCAAAAACAATTTTCAAATTTTCAAAAACAAATTTCTCATGTATCCTAAAAAGTGAGCCGTTTTCAGAAAAATTTCTTGAAAACAGTTTGCCAAACAAAATTTTCTAATTTATCCTGAAGTTGAAAACAAAGAATACAAAATGAAAACACGACTAAACAGTAAAATTTTGGGACTTCGAAGGCTGGAGAGAACAGATAGAATGGATATGAATCAGAAAGAAACTACACATTTATGGTCAGGTTTTCCAGACCAATTGCATTTTACTGAACTCACCTTGCCATACTGGATTTTCACAACATCAAGAAATGTTTGAGGAAGGTTAGGATGTCTGATCTTCAGCTGCTGTATAAGAGCTTCTGCTTGGTCCAACAAGACCTCCATCTTCTCCAATTCAGATGTGGGACTCTTTATGAACGACCATGATGTTCGAACTGGAGATTTATCACTGGCTTGTTCTGTAATTCTCTCTTTCCATGCAAATATTGCTGCTTCCAACCTATTGATGGTTTCAAGGGCACTGTGTTCAGATTTCAAGTTGAGGGAATTGAGCATTTCCTCTGATGATTTTGATTCTGCACTCAAGATTCTGTAAAGTTCTTCGCCAAGGCCTGCCTTTGCAGACTGAAATCATGTAAAAGATGGTCATCACTCATGGCAAAGGCAGCAAACAATTTCACAAGATATTCTGAATATGTATAGCAGAGAACAGACAAGCTTTTAACATGAGCTTGAAATGGATTAAAAGTCCAAAGCATGCCCGTTTTAGTTCCATTGGATGGGGTCTTAACCTTTGGCATAATTTGCACAAAGTGGCTAAAATGGATCAACAGTCCAACTAATTTTTTTTTTTTTTTTGCACGAGTGCAACTTTTTATTCGGCACAAAACAGGTTAATGATAGCTTGAACCCATAGTCTGATGATCATTTGTTTTTGTGGAAGGTGATTAGGGCAAAAAAAATCTGTCAGCTAATAAAGTTCAACTTGGATTGGAGCTATTTGCATTAAGGCCTATATATTTTGTCCATGGTATACCTTCCAAAACCAAAATGAACTAAAACACCAAGATTTGTTCAAATTGGCTCCTAATTTATATGTATATATATAGAAGAAAAAAATCCTAGGATATGTTGCTGGGCTTATTGTGAGTTAGAAGTGCTTTGAAATGAAGAAAGTTGCTTGCCTTGGGAAGTGCATCTTTGATTACGATTGGGACAGGCATTTCAAGCAAGACAGTTTCATTGATAGATTTGGCAGCCTTGAATACTTGGTGCACAACTTTACCCTGATTTAGCAATTTTTTCCTTTCGATTTCAGAGAGGCCAGTGGTTGGTACTTGGGGCAAAGGAAGCCACCACCTCCTGCTCCTTCCTTCAGCCTGGCTACATCCTTCTGCATATGAAAACTCAGCGCTAACCATTGAATCTAGCATCTCCTGTCAGTTTCATAATGCAACATGGTGAATTTCAAGCATAGGTAGTTCGTTTGATTTTGATGGGAACAGAGAAACCACCTACAATAAGCATGGAGTCTAACTTCTGAAGTGCTGGAAGATTCATATGGATGTCAGCACGAGCTTTTGGAGTCATTATCTGCTCAACAATAAAATAAAAAGGACAATAATGCTAAGGCTAAATCCTGCTACATAGAGAAATAATTTTACTGACTTTCTATCAACCAGAAGAAATGAGATACCTCCATGGTCCGGCCATTGGCACCATGTTGCTTAGCAGGAACCAACTCAACCATATAGTTGGTAGGGGAGAGCAACCAGTCCATTTCTCTTCGCCATTTTCTCTTTCTTTCCTCTGGCAGTGGCTCTAATTTCCACAGTTCCCCAAAAACTGATGCTGCAAATCCATTTATAGTATTTTTTAAGTTGGAGAAAACGTAATGAAATAATAAAGTTACACTACAAGAAATACGATCAAAGCCACCCTTGATTTCCTTTCGGAACATCAATATTTGATATTTGTGGTTACAACTGGCAATTAGCATTAAATCCCATTCATGTATTTCATATTTCTACATGTCAATTCCTATTGTAGATACTGATTATTGTATCTTTGTATTTCTTACATACATCAAAAGCACTCAAAGTCGCAATGTGTTTGCTCTTAGACATAGATACTAATAGGTGAAATAAAAAAATAAAATAAAAGAAGCTTAAATTGGGAGCATCTTCACAAAAAAAAAATTTGAAGAAAAATTCCCCATCTTTCTCATGTCAATACCCTTGGCTTTAATCATAATTCCAATGAAATAACGTTAGTTATCATATTGAGACTAAACCACATGTCTTGACTATAATATTTTGTGAAGCATTATATTAACTTGCCAAATATATTTAGAGGTTACAGAAATATAAAGCAATAAAACATCAACTCATATTTTGGTAAGGAAATGAATATTTGCGAACCTGCAAGATTTGTTATGGCATTAGACAATGCTAATGCAGTGGAGAGCCCTTTGCGTCCCCCTGTAGTATCTTCACCCAACAACAACTTTGCAAATCTTTCTTTCATGGTTTCAACATCTGAAAACTGAACACTATAAACAGGTTTTTCTTTGACATACAAATGTAGGGGGCTTTCTGTGACCTCCCATTCATCCAGTCCCCGCTCATCCCTCTTCATCATCGTCCAATGATAAGAGACTGATCCAGAAGCATTATTGCTAGAAGAACAGCTTGAGGCATCTTCATCCAAGGAGTCAGTTGCACATCCATCTGCCCTGCTTGCGCCACTTTCATTTTCATAAGAATGACTGTTAAGTATGCAACTCTCTAGGCCATTATATGTCATTATTCCTGAAAAGTCCCATTTATATTATATTTAGTCACGGCTCAAAGAAAATGCAAAGCAATATTTTCACAAACATTAAATATTTGAGAGGCCAGGCATGGTTATCTCTACAATGCCCGGTGGGAATTACAGATTAACATGGACGTGCAGTCACAAATTATTTATCTCACACGGAAATTTCAAGAACAATAGGAATCGTTATGCAAGTTTTGTGTCCAACATGACCGAATAAGTTATATTGTCCAACATTACCAAATGGATTAATGCTGCTACTGAGAAAAACAGGGCTAGAATAAAGGAACTGAAAAATTCACTCAACAAGAAATGGTAGTTTATACCATTTTTAATTGGTTAAAATGCATGTAATTAAGCTTACAGCCTTTGTTCAAAGAAAAAGCTTACAGCTTAGGATAGTTTAGTCTCTGCAACATTTCATCTTTCCTGCTGGTCAAGGGAAAATATAATCATCCATTGATCTTCTAATATGATATTTTCAGCAAAGAACCAAGTAATCCATACCAAGGTCTAATATTGGTATTTTCTCCTTGCTTTTTTTTTTCCCTTTGAAGACATGTCTACATGTGCTTGTGAAGCGAAGTCCCACATCACCTAGGTACTAAAGTAATGTAAAGTATATACATGTGAGAAAACCCTCACGTCAACAACTAGCTTTTGAAGTTGAGTTCTACGCAAGACTGTGTAACAGTCCTACGAGTATTGAATGGATCCCAGTTCTTTTCTTCTGAATATTAAACTTTTAAGACCAAGTCATCCCTCGAGTGAAGTCATCACAGAAACAACGGATTACCAACTTTGTTAGTTCAGAACAGAAATAACATGATTTCAGCTACTCCAGAAAAAAGATTCTGTATGGTAGCAAAATCACATTTGTGTCAACCGGCAAGACATGCAAAATTGATTTATTTCAAAGCCTAAGCAAAACAAACAGTGATAATTTAGTTTCATTTCCAAGAACACAACAAAAATCCATAGTATTTGAGTACTATATTAAATAGCATTACAATATTTGCATGCAAAGGTAAAATCATGTTGAAAAATCACCCAAAGATTACAACAGCAATGAGAATAACACGATACTCACAAAGTGGTCACTGTTTATATCTCAAACCTTGACCAAGCACTGGGTCGCCCTTTTTAAGTAGATAGAATATAATACATAATGGTGTCTTAACAACCCCCTTTCCCAAATTGCATAGGTTGCTGCAAGAACTAATGTGGTTCACACATGTCAGCATTACAGATAATTAGTCAAATTTGTCTCTACTCTCATGAGTTAGGTGTAAGCACATGCAAATGCAATTTCTATTATCAAATGTTTGACTCAAGGACCCAAGAAATATTTAAAACTGGAAGCCTCAAATAATTGATTTTAGAGATCCAATCAGGCCTTGTGCATACTTTATGAACTTGTAGCAGCATGCAATAGTTCAAATCCCACTGTTGGATGCTCTCCATGAAGGATCTTCATTTTTCTTTTTCTTTTTAATTTTAATTAATTAATTTATCATTTTATTATAATTATTGATTTATACTAATGTATTTAAACCAAATGGTCCAACAAGGTCTAGATCTAAAAGGGGAACCATTGACTATGGATCTAGAGCCCTTGGCCAAATCAAATTGGTAAAAATAAATAAATAAATAAATTTAAAAAATAATAAAATAATAAAAAAAATACATGCTCAAGAAGTTTTAAATAGCTTAGGTCTAGATTTTTTCCCTTAAAATGTGGTAGGTGGGGAGGTCTTGGTACTCAAAACTCAAACCAGAATGTAAACAAAGAGAAATGAAATAGATGATAGAGGGAATCCCCATAATAGGAGCTGAACCAAACAGAAACCAAAATAAATTTTCAAAAGAAAAGTCATCCTGACAATGACTATTGTGTCCCCACCTAATTACACCACTGTCTCTATGAAGAGGGACTGTAGTGCAAGGACAACAGTAACACAAATGAGGCCAACCATTTCTATCAATCAAAATAATTAATAGAAGCCATGCACTCTACATGGGCTCTATCATAGAAGGACCATTGATTATCACAATCAATTTATTTATGATATCCATGCTTTTTGAACACATGAACCAAGATCATTAAAAATAAAAGAAAAATGAAGTTCCGGGGTATTTGCATGTATGTGCCTTTAATGAGTTCACCTATATGATCCAACATGTAGGAAAAATGGGATGCCTTCTAACCTATTTTAAGTTGTTAATGCTGTTGATTTCATTCTTCAATTAGTAAAAATAATTATAATAAAATAAAAATAAATGGCATTTCTCCAAATAAAAAAAGGAAATTTTTTAACTTTGCCAAACATTTGTGCCAAAAAGTCAAAAAAAAAAGAAGGGAAATTTTGAATTCAAACCTAGATGCCAACCAAATTGGGTCAAATATTTGGATACAAATGTATGACCCTTTTTTCTGAAAAGTCGGTTATTTCCCTGATTTCAGGCTACAAACCTTGAAATTTTGAAATCAAAACCTAGATGTCAACCAAACTGAGTCAAATATTAGGGTACAAATTATATGCCCTTTTTGCCCCCGGAAAAGACAACTATTTCCCTGATTTCTGGCTACAAACCTAGAAATTTCACAAAAGTTTAACTCTTAAAACTTTTGCGAATTGTGCTTCCACAATTTATGCATGGTAAAAAAATAAAACAAATAAATAAAATTCCCAATATTTATATAATTTCAAGCTGACAAAAAATCTTTGGGATAAAATTTGATTCCTGATTTAAAAAACTTTATGATACCATTTGATCTGCCACATGATTGTATCCCACAATAATATGAATAATGAAGCAAATAACAATTTCAGTAATATTTATATTATGGTGCAGTCAAGATATTTTTATCAAAATTAAGGTTTAGTCCATTCAACTTGCAGTGATACAAGAACATGGACATTACTGCTCAGAAGGTACAACACATGTTCAACCAAATTAAACAGTTTGCATACTGGAAGGTCCACCCATCTGATAAACCCTAGCCATTCAAGTAAGGTACAAGACATTAAACCAAACCAAACCAAACTAAGTTATTGTACCTAAACTAATTGGGCTAAACCTATGAAAAACTGAGGAACATGGCAGCAGCTCAATTGTGCAGCAATAGAGATCATTTTAATTATTTTTGCATTCCGCCAACTCCATAAAGATGGGTCTTGGCATAGCAGTAAGATTGCTACATTATGATCTGGCCATTACAGGTTTGAAACATAAAAACAGGCTTTCCTTACACGACTTAAGGCTTTGTAAATTTAACCCTTCCTAAACTCCAAAGTAGCAAAAGTCTTGCACATGATACTACTTTTATTTAGCTAGAGAAATCTAACCGTTTCTATACTCCAAAGTAACAAAAGTCTTGTGCATAAGACTTATTTTTATTTAGCTAAAGTCCATGAGAGAGAGAGAGAGAGAGAGAGAGAGAGAGAGCTTACTCTCTTGTTCATCAAAGTCAAGGCTAATCTTTGCGTCCCGGTTACAGCAAGCAAGTCTCCTTCTCATCATTATCATCATCTTTTCCTGTATCCTGCTTGGTCTTCACAACAAATTTCAGGAGACCCCAAGTTGATTGGGGCAGGTATTCCAGAAGCTCTGCACCACGACCTTACAAAAACAAAAACCCCATTGCATCACTGTCTCATAAATTAATTATGTTCTTAATTTTATTTTTCCATTGACAATGCTCGCTAAGGTGAGTGTCTTGCTTGACAGTGTCTATTGAGCCCAACCAGTGACAAATTTCCATTTGCTGTCAGTATTGCCAGATCAATAATGACTATTAACAAAATAATTTACAGAAGTTCAAAACACATCAGAGCAATCCGATAAAGAAAATGCTATAAGTAAACAGATTCTTATCACATTTTTTACTACTAGACAAGGATAACATATCTCATGTGTATTTAATAATGTCGACCGCAAGTATCTTTATTATAAGAAATATGTTTATGTACTCATAAGAGAGTTGTTATACATTGTCTGAATATTTCACCGGAACTCTTTAACTAACTCTTCAAGTAATTATGCTGGGTTCCATTATTTGTAATATGCACATGATATTTAACATATATACGTGAAAAGTGAAATAAAATGGTATCTAGTGACAAATATCACTTATCATTTGATAATTTTACATTGTTTCAAGCATAATTACTACCAGAGCTGGCCCTTTCAAATGCTGATTCAAATCATGGATTCCTGGGGCTTCAACCAATGGCATCTAGATTAAGCTTATTCTAAAGTAGCTTTAGACAAAATATTTACAGAAATGATAATGACACACGCCAAAATTTTAGAATTATCAACTTCTCCCTCGTATGATAATGACATGCCCCAAAATATTTTGTTAAAATATTAAAATTCTCCAGTGAGAGGGAAGTGCGTGATACTAATATTTTAATGTGACATCTAAAGCATTCATGTATAACTATTAATATAAAAAATGAAAAGCATAGAAAGTTGTACATTACTGGGAAAAATTACCCTTACACTATTACCCACCAAAAGTTTTATTTTTGTTTCACCATTTAGAAGGGTAACTCCAAATATCAAAGCAACATTCCCTTTCTCAAATACTTTGAGATATAGAAAATTAAAAAAAAAACAAAACAAAACAAAACAAAACAAAATTAACTGTCCAGAGACAATGATGTGTTGCTCCACAAACAAAAATGGAAGTTTTTTTTTATATATTTATAAAGTTGGTGCAATTTAATTCATTAAAGGGGAACATGGTGGACATATAAGGGCCCAATTGGCACAAATGGGGGAGGAAACATGCCTGTCACCAATCACCATACAAGCTTATGTTAGTGGTTCAATTTTTCAAGTATGGAAAGGGAAGGACCCAATAAAATCATTGCAAAACAACTATAGAATAAGAAAAAAATGTTACTTTTACCTCACATTTTTTACTTCATGACTGCTATTGCAGGAGAGAAATATATGGGGCTCAGTTAGTGCTCACAAAAACCAAGTTAGCATGAACTCTACACTGAGTTACCATTGAGTTATAAGAGTAATCACTGAGAAAGCAGATTGACAAAAAAAAAAAATGACAATTTGGGATAAACATAAATGTTGGGCATAATGATGATATATGGTATAACAGTATCACAAATCAATAAGGAATTTCACATGATTAAATTAGTAAGAGTAATGTCCATCTAATCCTATTTATTTACTGTATTTTATTGAACAATGACACCTTTACACTCAATATCTGTTCCCTCAATCTTTCTCATCCCTTTTATCTTTTTACTTTGACCTCCCTTTGAAATCATTTCCTTTACAAACCCAAAAATTAAAAGATAAAGAAAGAAGGAAAGAAACAAGATTAAAAAGCCATTTGGACATAAACATAACCAAACAACTTTTTAAGCAAAAGGCAAGCCTTTTTTGGTTTCACAATCAAAACCCAAAATTTAAATTAAAAAAATAAAAAATAAAAAAATTGGGAATCAAATGTTACTAAATGTGGGCATGTAAGTGTATATATAGATATGTACATAAATCAGTGTATTGAGAGAGAAGAAGATAGGAGGGAAAAGATTGGTCATGGGGGTCATCCAAACCAAAAGCGTAATGTAAATAACGAAATAGAAGAATATAGGGAACAACAAGGGGAGAGAGAGAGAGAGAGAGAGAGAGAGACCTTATTAGATGAAGAAATTGAAGCCCCACAACAACAATCTGTAATGCGGAGTCGAAATCTTCTCTTTTAGAGAGACTCTCAGTTCGGAGAAACCTTCATTTCTAGCTCCACACTTTGTTGATTATACAAGCACAGAGAGAGAGAGAGAGAGAGAGAGAGATGTTGGGGGGTTGGGGAGAGAGAGTGTGAGAGGAGAGAAGATTGGGGTGAAAATCATTTGAGAGTGAGAGAGAGAGAGAGAGAGAGAGAGAGAGAGACAGGGAGTGACAGAAGAGAAGCACGTGGAACTGTGGAGAGGAAGCAAGGGCTATTCGCCTGTTTAGTGGAAATTTTTTTTTTTTTTTTTTTAAAGTTAAACGTTGATAATTAGAAAATAATAGTTAAAAATATTTTTATCTCAATTTTTAAATAATTAATTTTTTTCAATTTATTTAAATAATTTATGCATAATAAACTCTAAAGAGAAACTGCATCAAATAATTTAATATAAATTTTTAAATTAAAATAAATTATAATTATCTTCCAAAAATTATAACAAACAATCCCATTGTGGGGGCACCGGCTACTATTGGATGACTTAAAAGAACTTACTTATTAAAAAGAAAAAAGCTTGGCTTCGGATAGGTTATTTTAATATTTTTTTATAAAAAATATATAAAAAATAAAAATAATAATAATAATTTATAATTTTTTTAATTTTTTATTTAAAATTTTAAGTTGTCAAATGAGGTCATAGTTTCAATATTTTTATTATTGAGTTTTGGATTATATCATCTCTCTACTTTTTTTATATCTTTTCTTAAAAACTTATAAAATATATTTATTTAGATCATCACAAATAAATGTCATATATGAGTGTGGATCTCATATTCAATTATAAAAAAGTCATAATAGTTAGATTTAATTTTCATCAAGTTTTATTGAAAATAAATTCTAATAAAATTATCATTGAAAATAAATTTTTGTGACGATTTTTTTGCATGTCATTAAAAATTGACAATGAGTAACTTTTTTGTAATGGTTATTATAAATTATCGTTAAAACTTACGATTAGTGATTTTTTTTATAACAAATTTTTAAAATTATTGTTGAAAGTTAAAAATTAGTGATTTTTTAAACTGTCACTAAAACTTATAATTATTAACATTTTTTGTGACAAAATTTCAAATGGTTGCTAAAAATTAACAATTAGTGACTTTTTTTTAATAGTGTTTGATGAAAAATGCCATTAATTACTATAAAACCTATTGGATAATAAGTCCAACTATTAGGACTTACACATAAATCCCCCCACACTCTTGTAAGATATTTGGTAAAATACTTGGTGGAAATGTTATTAGGTTTATGACTTTAGTTGGTGTTTGCATTTTTTGTTTTACTATTTTGTTAGTTTATTTTTGTCTATAATAAATTTTTTTAAAAACAATCATAAAAATTTAGACTTAAATTTTATCTAATGAGACGAATTAAATTTTTTAAAAAAACTTTTAAAAAAAAGAGTCAAAAATAATTGTAAATTTAAAAAAAAATAAAAAAAACAACAATAATTTAAAACTTATTTTATTTTTTTAAATCTTTTGAGAATTTTTTTTAAAAAATTATTTTTAAAATTTATCTACACAAGAGGTGACCGGAAAAATAAAAATAAAAATGATATAATTTCAAAAAAAAAAAAAGTTATTAAAGATAGCAAAATTTAAAAAATGAGGTGGTTTATTTAGGTTAACCCAATCATCCTATTAATCAGTCCTCAGGACTCATATAAAAATTAATTTTTTTAATGATTTTTTGATTTTTTTAAAAAATGTATAAAAATGTAGAGAATGATTTGACAATTAATATTTTTTTTTGACTTTTCAACTACCAAACATAACCTTTCATGTATTACTTTATTTAATATATGAGTTTTTTTAGACGAATTCAAGGGTACAATACCATTTTAAGAGAGATTTTCAAATCCAAATTGGGTTGACCAAGCTTAGACGTGAGAGATTTTTATATATCTTATTCCGGTCTGAATTGGATCTAAATTGATGTTTGTCCACTCAAATGGTCTGCAATATGAGGTGTTGCCCAAAGGTTGAAGGTGATTGATGGCAATTATAGGTGATTGTCGACTGCAAGAAGTAATGGTCAGATGAAGTCACCGACGGTAATTAGTTGTGATCAAGTGGTTGGTGGTGGTTGTAATGGATAGAAGAGTGAGGAAACAATTTTGTTATTATTATTATTATTATTTAAACAAGCAAATCAGTTTTTGATGGTTATACAAAATTTTAAAAAATTTCATATCTTGTTTACAAAATGAGATTTAACAGAATTGATTCTAAAATTTTCAAAAATTTTAAAAATGGAAAATTATACTTATTTTCAAAATAATTTTACTCACTCCTCCCTCTTCCACCACCACCCATTGCCACTATCAACCACCTGCCTCCACCAATCACGTGACAGCCAACCTTTGATGCCCCTTCAACAAGTTCTAACCACCTTCTGACAAGTTCCAGTAATGGGACAGTTATTGTACTTGACCTCCAATCATCTTGTAACCTACAATGACACTTCAACCACCAACTCCAACAGTCACCTCCAGCTGCTCCTATCACCTCTGGTAACTTGCTAAACATTTTTCTCTATTTTTGTTTTATTTATTTTCAAATTTTTTGTATGCACAATCAAGTTTTTAAAAAATAATATTATTTCCAAAACTACAAAAGTTAAACACTTTATTTACTCAAAATTTTAAAGAGAGTCAAATGAGAGAGAGAGAGAGAGAGGGTATGTTTGGTTTGTGTTTGAGAGATATGTTTTAGAGATAAAAAGTACGAAAACATGTTTGGTTTGGTTTTTTTCAAAAGATGTTTTGAAAAATGATTTTGAGAGAGAGTTTTGAAAAAAGTGATTGATTTGATATGTGTGAGAGAGAGATTTGTTTGGAAAACTTGTTTGGTTTGTGTGTTTTGGGAAATTTTTTTGGAAAAATTTGTTTGGTTTGATTACTTTTAAAAACTTATTTGTAGAGAAAATTTCCCAAAATTTTTTCAAAAAATCAAACCAAACGAACCCAGAGGCTCCGACCTTTTATGGGCCATGTAAATGAAATAGAGCACTATTCCAAAAATACTGAGCCCTCTTCACTACAAAACAAATACATCATTTGGCAAAGATAAAAAGGGCCTCTCAGAATATGGTTGCTATTGTCCTCCTCATTTGTCGGTTTCTATGAGGAATGGAACGTTGGAAACAACCTTGTGTGGCCATGCTCTCTCACCCATTGTAAGGGAAATAGTATGTTTTTTGAACCATGCAGAGCTCTCTTTAGTATTTTTTTTTTCTTTTTTTAATTTTAAAAAGTTTTATACTTTTGAATTCTACTTTATTAGAAAATTTTAATTTTTTTTTTTAAATATAGAAAGGACAAAAAAAAGCCAAAATAATTGGCCATTTGATTTTTTTGTTGATTTATTTTTATTTTTACTTTATAAATTTTTCTATACAAGACAGACCTAAAAAGTAAAATCTTAACATAATTTTGAAAAAACCTGTTACAAACAAAAAATTCAAAGAAAATTATGTTTTTAAAATCATAATTCCAAAGATAAACCAAATACAGTCATAATTTTTTAGTCGAATGCCAAAAACGCAAGTCCCATGTGCCAAGACAAAAAACGAATGGGGCTGGTAAGGAAGCCTAAGGCAGCGGAGGAGACCTAGTCAAGGGGGATTCTATTCGAACTTGGCTACCTCTAATTTAAATTCATAAATTTTAATTTTTATTACATCATAATATAAATTTATTAATAAAGATAACACATATTAAATTTTAAAATAATTTTTTTTCATGGTATATCTTAATCAGTCATTCCTATTCAAATATCTATATCTTCTTCTCCAAAAGATCAAAATTATTTCTTCTTCTTCTTCCTCCCTCCAAAACTCTAATCCACCCTACCAAAACTCATCATCATCATTAATATCATTATTTTTTATTATTTTGAAACCCTAAACCCTAGAAGAAAGTTTGAACAAAATTAAATAATGGATGAGAATAATAATCAAAATAATTTTTTGAAGTAACCTATCAAAAATGAGGTAAGTATTCATATAAAGGGGTCAATTTTTGTAAAGCACCATCAATTATTTTCTATATCATTTTTTTGATAAAAATTAAAGGCCTTAGTAGTTAAATTAACAATAACATATTATTGGAGTTGTTTTCATTTTGTCATTTAAATAATACATTATTTGAGAACTACTCTTTCTTGTTAGTGCCTAATGCTTATGTGCTTCTAAGTTTGGTTTTGATTTTTCCACGAGCATTCTTGTGGATAATTTATAATGTAAATTTTTTTTTTTTCTGTATTGAAAAGTTATATAATGCTTATTAAAAGTTTGGTTTTTTTTGTATTTATAATGCATATGTGCTTATAAATTTTGGTTTTTTTTTTTTTTTTTTGGGTATTTGAGAATTATTTTTTGTATTGAAATTTTTTTAAAATAATTTAGTTTTTTTAGTTTGTTTATTATTTATTATTTGGGTTTACCTTGAGGGTAATTTGGGAAAAATAATAGAGTGTAATGAGAGTAAAATAAAATTTTAAATAATTAAACAAGATATACTTAAAAATTAAGAGTACTTAATAATTTTTTAGATGTAAATAAAATCCCCCTAGTCAAGTGTTGACATGAATCAATCTCAAGCCCAAGCCCACCCGAAACATGACCTCAAATAGCAAAGCCAAGCCCACACTAAGTAAGTTCGATCACATTTCAGTGTGATCTAATTTATCATTGAAATGGCCTTACTTCCATATGTTGGATCGATTTCCATAGTCTACATAAGAAAAATGTTTGAAACTCCTAATACAATTCCTACCATATGTAAAATAATATTATATCCAATACTTGATGATATTAGTAGACTCATTGCACTTTGTCCACGTCCTAGGACATGCATAGACTTTGCATCTTCTTAAAAATGCAACCGTCTTCCATAAATGAAGCCCTTAATCTGCATTAAATTCTTAACTGTGCTTGAACATTTTCCACTATCCGAGTATTCGAAAGGGCTGATACAGTTCCCATGGCCAAACAAACCTTTCTCTTCATCGATCGTACCTACGAAGAGGTATTAGACAATGATGTTCGTCCTCAAAAGAACCTTCATGCATTTATTGGCCACACTTATCCACCTCGATTTATTCAAGTTATGGATGCTTTCGCAAACTATCAACCTTTGGACCAAGAATCTGCCAACTGCAAACCTTTGGATCAAGAACTTGCAAAAATGGATCTTAGAAGCTCCTCCTCTGCCTCCCAACTTTCTGTATGGAATGAAGTTGCCTTCTCTTCCTTTAACAACACCTCTAACAGCACTGGTTGCGAAACTTGGCCTACACCTACGTAACCTCAAACAAAGGAGCGAATCCACCATCGATTCCTTGAATTTGATGACCCCATTACAGTCCATCCCTCCATGCGCAGCTCCGTAGTATATCCATACGTCTCCCTCGACCGTCTTCGCAGCCTTGAGCACAACTTGCTTTCAGCATGGTATATTTCCACTTTACCGTCCAGAATAGTGCGAAATACTCTACACCCTGTTGAATCCTTAGGACTCAATCCCTCACTCTTAGCCAAAAAAGCAAAACTTTGCTCCTTTGACTGGCTAGAATATGTGAACAGGCCTGAAATCCCACCTTCCTTTGGAGAGGACTCAACTGCTCCTTCCCTGCCTTCCAATCTTAACTAGATTGAAGAACTAAAACTCACCCTCTTCGAGAGCCAGCATTTTGCTCTCTACTAAGTCCCAGTCCTTCCTACTACTTACCAATAGTATAGAGCCCAGACTCTGTTTGCCGCTTTCTCCAATTTATCTTTTAATGTCCTTCGATGTGATATTCCTCACAAGAACTTATTATGGTCTTGTGATATTATTTCTTGAAGCCATATCCTTAACCCTATAGCCCAGGCAGAGCTTTATACTTTCTTGGATCAACTTCCTCTTCTACTCAACTGGCACACAAATGCTTTCATTACCAGTGAGTTGCTGGAGGAAACCTCTGCTCATATTCAAATTCAGTATGAGGTAGAAAATCTTCTTGAAGAATATGAGAACTTCAAGAACCAAGACTTAGAGTTTGGAGGAGATACCCCAATGGATGAAATACACGGGGCAGGAAAAATAGATGAAACAGACAAGGCTTTTAAACAAACAGAATTTGAATTGAAAGCCTAGCATCTTTTTTTCCAATTAAGGGCTCATCGATTAGATACACCAAATTTAGATAGGATAGAAGATAGGTTAGGAAAAGAGTATGTGTTTATTGAATTTTGCTGGATAAAGTTCCATGATCATGTGACTTTGTCTATTCCTTACTTTTATAAAATTAAGAATGTAACCAAGTGGGTGTTCCCAATGTAAATATTGCATATCAATAAAACTGAGCTTTTCAAACATCATTTGTAATGATTTGGCTTTATATTCCAATTATATGATTGATTGCATGGCGAATATGGCTTTATACCTTGCTATGTTTCTGTAATCTGTGAATGACAACTTCGAAGCAACCAACTTGCTTTGATGCCTGGTTTCAAATGTTGCGAATCATAAAATTCTTTATAGGAGTAATGGTATTTATCTTAGGTTTTCACACTTCAATCATATGGTTAATATAATCTGAGGGAATAACAATACCAATCTTGCTTCGAAGCCTAACTCAAATATTTTAAAGCATGAAATTTCTCTTAAGAACGGCCCATATTTTTCCTTCGAAGAATCTTGTATAAGCAAAAGCGTAAGATTAGTTCTTTGGCCGTTGGACTTTCTATAATGCTTAACCAAGAACTGGTTCCATAGTGCTTATTTATGCTGAAAGAATAAGCAAGAACCATATTCTAACTATAAGTCATTACGAAGATCCCTTTGAAGGAAACTTCTTTTGTTGGAAAGTTTAAAAGCACACCTCCAGGATTCTTGAAGTGGGCAAATCTTAACTATGCTTGAATTCAAGGTATAAGACTGGCTTCGAAGCCAACTACCTCTTCTCAAAGTTGAGCTAAGTATTTGAAAACTGGCTTCGAAGCCAACTAACACCTTTCGAAGTTAACTACCTATTTTCAAAGTTAAGCTAAGTATTTGAAAACTGGCTTCGAAGCCAACTAACACCTTTCGAAGCCAACTACCTGTTTTCAAAGTTAAGCTAAGTATTTGAAAACTGGCTTCGAAGCCACCTAACACCTTTCGAAGCTAAGCTGGGTATTTGAAATGTGTTTCCCTCCTTCATAAGGTATCTACATTCTGGCTCGGATGTAGTCTTTTTTTTTTGTGTTCTCAAGGATTTAAAATAAAAGCATTAATCACACATAGGTTAGAACTTGGGTCTATTTAACCCGTTATGTTAATAAGTAACTTTGGACAGAAAGGTTTTAAAACTCCTTCTTCTCGCGCTTTATCTATACGCTTGTCCAAAGTCTCTATTTCACTCCTGTTGCTCTTATCTGCAGCTCTTTGCCCTTCCGTTCACTTTCTTCTTTCAATTCCTTGCTAATGGTTTCTTCTTCTAAAATATCAGTCGTCAAGCGTGTAAGCCCATCTGTGGCTTTGAAGAGAATCATCAAAGAAGAATGTGACAAATACAAGACTAGGGAACGGTGTGCTATCAATGGTCGTATCTTTATTCCCCGACGCTATGCTCAAGGGGAGATTGTCTCATTTTCAGAGAAGCCCCCACCCAACTTCCTGCTCTATATCCGCACTTAGAAGGTCAATGTCTCCTTTACGATGGTGGCCTTGATTAAGGAAACTGGAAGATGAATTGTCCCATCGCTACTGGCCCACATTGAGACCGGAATGGGAGGAATGGTACGACCGAGTTGTTCCTGTCCGGACGCTGGACCTCTAGGAACTCTGTCTCCTTGACGCCCTTCGACTAGCCAGGTTTTCCATTCATGAAGACCCTTTTCTCATACTCGCTGCTCTTTGTTTTTGGAACCTAGTTTTTAATTTCTTTCAATTTCGGTGTGGTATGATGGCCCCCACTGTCCTTGAATTATGCCATCTTCGAGGGTTATCACCCACTGGTACTCCCTTCGGTCCTGATTATCCTGATATTAATGTTCCTTTCTCTATTCCCCCTCTGACTTCTTCTTTTAGTGATTTTGTGAAGTCTGAGAATAAAAATGAAGGTTCTGTGACTGATTGGGAGTTCTTTTCTTTTCTCTTATAGTGGCTCTGCAAGTTTTTATTATGTACCTCTTCACAGAGAATTATGCTTGAATTCATCCCTCTTGCTAAGGCTCTCGCTTCAATTAAGAAGATATCCTTAGCTCCCTATGTATTGGGTCATGTATACAAAACTTGCTCTTTGTTTTGTGAGAAACCCCTCGATGCTAACCAAGGAGGACCACTCTGCGTGTTGTAACTCTAGTTTTTCGCGTACTTCACTAACTTACAGTCTAGGTGCCTGAGATTCTTGGTGCAAGACTCTACCACTTATCGAATGAAGTATGCCAGAGTTTCACTCTACCCTTCTAGCTTTGCTTATTACCTTACCTTCTTTCATCAACTTCCAGTTTCCCCTTCTTCCATCTTCTTCCACCCCTTCACGGCTAACACAGGGCCAACATGGCTGAGGACTTTCCTGGCTGAGGACTTTCCTGGCTGACAACACCTACTCCAACCCCATTCATTAGGATATGTGGGCCTCGATTTTAATTCCAATGGAGCTCTACATTGGTACCTTGAACTTTCGAGCATACAAATACATTGCTGAACTTTACTGTCCTACCCAATTTGCTAGGCAATTTGGGCTTACTCAAGGAATTCATGTCCCTCTCTGTAGCCAAACTAACACCAATCTTGCAACCAGAGAGCTGAAGGCACCAAGAACCAGGCTGGACGAGGCAACTTCCAAGTTGATACAAGACTTGGTCGAATTCAGGTTCACTCCCTTCATCCTACACAGCACTACATTGAAGAGGTACTAGAATTGGTGGACAACCAATATGGAGGTACTCCTAGCCATCTCTCCTCGAGATCTGTTGGTTGGGCTGGATGTGCCCTCTCAAGCTAAGTCCAAAGAGACAAGGACCACTACTATTGCCTCTACTGCCCCTGTCATTCCAACTCTTACTCCTGCTGTCTTTGTGTCTGTTCTTACTGCCTTACCTCCTCCAAAAGTTACCAAAGCTGCTTCGAAGAAAGGTATGCATTTTTATTTTCCCTTTCTCTTCCTTTTATGATGTCTTGCTTATTTACTTATAATTTTTCTTTGGTGTAGGAGCTTCATAAGAAGACTCTTCTCAAAAAGTTCAAGCTTTGAATATCCTCAAAGGCAAGTAACAACAACAGAGGACAAGAAGACTTTTGCTTGATCCTGAGGAGGAGATACCTAAGGCTCACTTGGAAGAGGAAGAAGCAAAGAATGAGAAAAAAATACCATTGAAGAGAAGGACAAAAATAACAGTTTCTTCCTCTGACCTTATTGGGGACTCTACTCACAAGGCAGCTGCCAAAGCAATGGAAGAAGTGCACTGCAAGGAAATCATTGGATTTTAGAGGTCTGAGAAGATGAGACAACAGCAAATACTAAGGGATGAAACTGCTGCTGCTAATACAATTCAAAAGGAAGCTGCAAGGAGGTAACAAATTACTGAGCACTACTCTCTTCGCAGTTCTTTAAACAACAGCACCACCACAACCTCTGAAGCTGGTAACCTCCTTCAATTCCTTGTGATAATTTTCCTTTCTAGGTTTCAGCATGGAATTAACACCCCTCTCCCCTTTTTTATGCAGCAGAAATCAGTTCATTTCTTCTTCTTTGGACACAGGCCCCTCCCTCTTCATCTATGGATGAAAGGTCTTCTCAGATTTCTGCAGAACTAGAAGCAGCCTCAGAGGGAGACATTGAGACTTATAGTGAAGTGCTAATGAAGACAGAGCATATTCAGGCAATATTTCCACTTCCCAGCACTACACCTTCTATGCCCTTTTCCTCTTCTCTTGTGAGGCAGAGTCTTCCACATTCCTTGTGTCCAGGCTTAACTCCATATTTACCTCATTTATCTTTTGTCTCATCCCAATATATTCCTCCTATAATCCTGGCTGCCCCTCTCCCAATTGAGAATACTCCAATTACCACTTCTACTTCAGTGGTCATTGGCCTTCCCAAGGATGACACTGGCAGCTCACCAACTTCTTTCCAACCACCCAGACTCAGATCCCCAACCAGTGCTGTTAGAAGTATTGTTAGAGGAAGAGAAGACAGCTTCATCCCATACAGAAAGTTGGGAGGCAGAGAATGAGCTTCCAAGATCTATTTTTGAAAGTTCTTGGTCCAAAGTTTTGTAGTTGGTAGATTCTTGGTCCAAAGGTTGATAGTTTGCAAAAGCATCCATAACTTGAATAAATGGAGGCGGATAAGCATAGCCAATAAATGCATAAAGGTTCTTTCGAGGACAAACAACATTGTCTAATACCTCTTCGTAGGTACGATCGATGAAGAGAAAGGTTTGTTTGGCCATGGGAACTGTATCAGTCCTTTCGAATACTTAGATATTGGAAAATGTTTAAGTACAAGAAAGAATTTAATGCAGATTAAGGGTTTCATTTATGGAAGACGGTTACATTTCTAAGAAGATGCAAAGTGCATGCACGTCCTAGGATGTGGACAAAGTGCATTGAGTCCACTAATATCACCAAGTATTGGGTATATTAGTGCGGGGGATAATGTTGGCTACATATTTTGTAAAAACTAATTGCAGGTTGACAAGTGGTACATAAGGGGCAATTCGAGGAGTTAATACAAGTCTCTAATCAAAGACAGACACGTGGCAGCTCATATTGGTTATAATGGATCTGCGCAGCACTGGGAAAGCTAGAAGGCTCAAGATGACATGGCCCAACGGTTTCTCATGAATTCAAATTCAAAATCCAAGAGGGAAGCCTAACTTCAAGAATGGCGTAGTGGGACTGATTGTGAGAGAGCATGATCAGCAATCATGGGAGGACATTTCGATGGTTGGAAGCACACTTCAACGGTTACCCTTGGAGAGTATAAAAAGCAGGGAAGGCCCCAAATTGAAGAACCCAGACTCAGATCCAGAAATCAATTTATTTACTTCATATTTCTTTCCAGTTTTACATTTCCAGTTCTTAACATTTCAGCATTTCAATTCCTGTACTGTACTTCATTTCCTAGGAGTAGTTTCAAGTAGTTATTGTAGATCTTTTCAAGACTAGGTCATTTCATTGTAAGTTCTTATTCACTCAATGAAATTCAGTTTCTAAATTGTTCTGTACTTATTATTTCTTATAAATTTCTCCTAAAACAAGTCACTAGTAAAAGTTCTCTTCATTGAGACTGAAAGAACTTCAACACAATCGTCTAATAATTGGTTGGCAATTATAAATTCTGTAAGGACTAATTGATCCTTGCTGGCATGCTTAAAATTACACAACTAATTGATCCTTGCTGGCATGCTTAAAATTACACATTTCAAAAAAAAAAAAAAAAAAAAAAAAACTCCTTAGTATACATTTCCCAAACGTAACACTCCAATCAATGTAACACACAAAAACTCCTTAGGCTTCATTTGGGAAGCCAACTTTTGGGCTTTTTTTGGCTAAAATAGCCACAAAAAATAAAATAAACTTTTTAACCCAATAAGACAAAACATTACATCCAACTCATAATCATTACATTCTTTCCTCACAAAAAAGTCAAAAACCCTTCCCAAACCAGGCTTTTTAACCCCAGACTAAAATAATCAAAAAAGTCAAAAAGCCAAAAAGCCAACCCACCTCCCAAACGAACCCTTAGTATACTTTTGTCCAAATGTAAGACTTCAATGTAATATACCAAAAAACTCTTTAGTATACTTTTCTCAAACGTAATAACGTAACATTCTAAAAATTATTTTAAAAAACTCATTAGTGTACTTTTTTCCAAACGTAACACTCCAATATAATACACTAAAAAACTCCATAATGTATTTTCTCAAACGTAACAATGTAACATTTCAAAAAAAAGTTTTAGTGTATTTTTTCCAAATGTAACATTCCAATCAATAGAACACACGAGAACATTTCTTAGTGTATTTTTTTTCAAACGGAGTACTCTAATATAATACTCCAATGTAACACCATAAAATCACACTAACAGAAATGTAAATTTAAACGCTTGACAACTAACACTTCAACCACTAATAAGAATCTTCCACACATCACATTTCCATTCCCATCCCCAAAACGAATCAGAAAATTGAAAAAATGAATCATAAAAAGGTATTCACTTAAACTCAAATGACACTAAATCAAATAAATACAACTTTTCAAAATAAAAAGACTAATTGGTTTTATAAGAAAACTCTTAGAACTAAATGGATCAACATTCCACCATATGAAATTATGGGTAAATTTTTCTTCATTCTATACACTACAAGAAAATACACCTTTGGCGAGTCGCCAAAGGTCCTATTTTGGTCGCCAAATCTCGAAAATTCACTTTTCCTGACTAAAAATTTTAGTCGCCAACGTTGTCGCCAATACATTGTCGCGGATGCCTTTGGCGACTAAAAACCTGTTGGTCGCCAATAGACAGGTCTTCAGCGACTAAATATTTTGTCGCCAATTGCAATATAACTTTTGGAAATTCGACCTTTGGCAACTAAACTTTTAGTCGCCAATAGTATTTTTTTTTATTATTATTTAAACCTTTCGGCGACTAAATTCGTTGGTCGCCAAAACCATTTCCAGGAAAAAAAAAACCATTTTGCCTTGGCTGCTCCCAAGGTTTGAACCTGGGACGTCCAAGCCATGCTCGCCACTGTGCCTTCACCCACACGCGGTCCCCACTAGACCACCCCAACCTCACATGCGTAATGGTGCAATATATATTATTTATATAGTATATTAACCGCAATTACTAGAAAATAATATTTATAAAATATAATTTTTTTAATTCAAATAATTTATGTCAAAAAATAAATTATTTACTAAAAAAAAAATTAGTCAGCTTTTGGCGACTAAAACCATTATTTAGTCGCTAATTGTATTATTTTGGGCTACTAATTATTTAATTGTCGCTAAAAAAACAGGTTCTGAATTACAAAACAGCAGTTTTGGCGACTAAACTGAAATTTCGTCGCCAAAAAACCCTACTTTGGGCGACTAAAATGGATTTTGGTCGGCAAAACCCCCACTTTCAGCGACTAAACCTGTTTTTAGTCGCCAAAACCATACCTTTTCGCTACTAAATTATTTTAGTCGCTAAAAACCGTGACTTTTGGCTACTAAACAAACTTTAGTCGCTGAAAACCCTATATTAGGCGACAAAACTTCCTTTCAGTCGCTAAAAACCTGTTGTTCGGCGACTAAGCTCTTTTAGTCGCTAAAAATCTACTTTTCGGCGACAAACTCCAATTTAGTCGCCATTTCCCTCACTTTCAGCGACTAAATTTCATATTTTGGTCGCCAATTATGTTTTTTGTTGTAGTGATAATTACTAAAAAATGCTTGAAAATAAATGAAATTTTTTTAAAAAGTTGGATAGTAAAGGAAAAAGTATTTCAAACTTTGGAAGGACTGGAATAAAATTATATAAATTTTGAAATGGCCAAAATGCAAAGCTCTTTAAAAAATTTTATTCTCAAAATATAAGCCTTGTGTCATTTTGATCCCCAATGAGTAAAAAGTGTTTCAATTTAGTCTCACAATATTTAAATTGTATCTATTAACAAAGTTAGATTGGAGAGACTAAATTAAAATACTTTTATACTGTGAGAACTAAATTGTCAAACATTAGAGATCAACCCGCAATACTTTTTATACATTATGGACTAATAAGTGTTTAGGTTTTGGATTTTTAGTGATTTTTTTAGTTGTTTTTTTTTCGTTTTTAGTGAAAAATTTTTTAAAAAATTTAAAAACTTTAGACTTCTAAATTCTCCTCGACAAGACAAACCAAAAAATTATATATTTTTTTGATTTTAATAAAATTCTATAAAAACAAAAATAAGCCAAAAATAGTGAACTTTTTGAACTTATTTTAGCTTTTTCAAAAAAAAATTAAATTAAATTTTTTAGATTCATTTGCACAAGATGAATCGGGAAAAAAAAATGTTGAAATAATTAAAAAAATATATTAAATAAAAAAAATGTGGTTTATTTGGGAGATTCCCAAACAACCATTAAATTGACACAATTTAAATATGAATGATCAAAATGACATCATACTTTAAAGATTAAAAATAGAATTAAAAAATGGAAAATGATATACAAACTCATTTTCTAAACTTAATGATGTGTAAATTATATGATTAATTGATAATTAAAGAAGATATGAGAGAGAGTATTGATTTTAATATCTTAATTAATTATTGAGTCTAATTTGTTGTCATGAATAACAATACTCTTATAAAATTATATCATAAAAATGTGATTTTTCAAAAACTTCGTTTGGGGAGTGGTAGCCCCTGTCCACCACCTCGTGTCTGCCGCCAGCAAGTTACTTTCACTCTCTTGCCATGCCTCCCACTGTTTCTTACAATGCAAGGTTGCCTTTTCTTCAACCGTTACTTTCTTTCTTTCAATTATACAGTGTCATTCACACTAATTATAGAGATAGATAAAACACCATCAAGTAGGCCCAAAAAAAAAAAAAATTTAAAAAAAACTTTAAATAAAAAAAGATCAACAATGAAGGTTATGGTGACCTCTAAGCAAACTGTCAAGCCATCTCGTCCAACTCCAAACCACCTTAGCCTTTTGTAATTATCCTATCTTGATAAGCTAAATTAACATGTTCTCTCGCCTCTCATTTATTTTTACGCTCAGACTCAGACTCAGACTCGTATTCAGGTCTTAATAAGGATGTTATCATCAGAGCCACTAACATTGAAGAAAAACACAAGCACCTAAAGAAACTTTGTCGGAGACTTTCAGAGTTTTACCTACTAGCCGGACGTCTTAGAGAAGACGACCTCTATATAGATTGCAACGATGAGGGTGTCCCCTACTTGGAAGCTACTAGCCAACTGCCAGCTCTCGAAACTCATTGCACAACCAAATGTCAGCTATGCAGAGCTCAACAAGTTGCTTCCATGTGATCGTGCTCAGCTAGAGGACAATGCTGGCAATCTCCTGTTAGCAATCCAAGTCAACATCTTCGACTGCGGTGACAGTGCTATCAATCTGCTTTTCTTGCATGTGTTTTGATGGATTGTCTATGTTTATCTTCGTCAACTGATGGGCTACTCTGGCTCATGGGGATCAAAAAACAACAATATGGTATTACCCAAATTTGATATCGCCAAGCTTTTCCCTCCAATAATAGACATGTCAATACTTGGTTCTAAAACAAAAACTATTGTCACTACTAGAGAGAGGATTGTAACAAGGAGGTTTGTGTTTACTAGCTCTGTCATAGCTAGTCTTAGAACCAAATATGACACACCACATACTCATCCGAGTATGGTTTAGGCATTTTCAATTTTCATATGAAGTAGATTTATGGCTGCTACAAATCAAGGAAATGAGAGTGATTGTCGTGGTGGTCGTTGTAGATTGATTCAGGTTGTGAACCTACGTCCGAGGATGAATCCACCATTGTCGCCAGTCTTCTTTTGGTAATCTGAGTCAATTTGTGATTGTGATAGTATTGATGGACAAGACTAGTGTACGAGATGGTTGTAGCTTGTGTTGGATATCACCCCATGTGAGGGGTGATCTGTTCAGCTCCATATGAGCAGTGGTGTATGCGAAGGATGAAGAAGTCAAGAATGGCAACACCGAATTCGGGGGAGTACGACGCATGCAAGAAGCTATCAGTGGCGCCGGATTTGGTACAGCAAATTTGAAGTGATTTGTGGGATAGTGTTGGCCAGCATTCTTCCTTCCTTGGTGTATAAATAAAGAAGCTGAGGGGTGAGCTCATAGTGTGAGAAAACTAGTGAGAAAATGTAGAGAGAAAACAAAGTCCCGTTGTGGTAGAGAGGGAGCTCCCTCGGTGTGAGAAATGGAGTTATGTGGGAGTTGAGTGAGAGAGTCTCCTCCTCCGTTGTGTAATTCTCTTTGTATTTCATCTCCATTGATATAGTGTAAACGGTTTCTCTCCCGTGAACATAAGCATTGGGCTTTTATGTGTTTGTGTAGTTTTTTTACTTGGTATGATTTCTCGAAGGTCTTGGGTAGGATCCCAGATCCCCAACAGCTTGGTAACCCAAATGAGGGATGCGATAAAGAAAGTTAATAATGATTATGTGAAGAAACTCCAACAAGGTTGATGACAGATTCATCAAAGGAGGTGGTGGATTGGAAGTAAGGTTGTTTTTACCTTTACTAGTGTTTCCAAGTATTCTGTCTATGAGGCTGATTTTGGGTGGGGAAGACCTGTTTGGATGACCATGAGTACACAACAAATCAAGAATCTAGTTGTTTTCTTCCCCACAAGATCTGGTGATGGCATTGAAAGAGAAGACGACTTGGCCAAACTTGAAGCTGACAAAAAGTTCTTAGCATTAGTTTCTCCAACCTCAAATGTTCAACTTCACTTTCTCAGTTCCTTGTAAGATTGGATGCATCCTCCTTAAGGTTCAATCTGTTACATGGGCTCAGGTATATGTATAGGGCACGGGTACGTATCCAAGTGTCGGATCTTCCTAAAAACCTAAACCTAAACCTAAGTTTCAGTTGGAGATTAGATGCTGGTGTTCAAGTGTCAAATTCGATTGCTGATGCCCCTTCAAAGGTAAACTTTCTTCTTGTGGGCGGCAGCATTGGATAGGATTCTCACCATTGACAATCTTATTGGGCATTGGCAGGTCTTGGTTAATTGATGTTGTATGTGTCATAGGGATGCGGAGTTTGTTTCTTCATTGTCATATGGAGTTTGGTTAATTTGTTTCTTTTCTATTCTAATATTTATTCACAGTTTTTTAAAATTGAAAATGCTCTGATGCATAAATATTCTCAAAATTCAACAATACCGATCAAATTTCAAATTTACTTTAATACAAGGTGTTATAATAATAACTCTTACCATTTAAGGCAATGGTTGAACTCCTTTCCAAGCCAACATAACTGCATGGTACAAGACATATTCAGAGTCAACTTACTTCCTTCCGCATTCAGCAAAATGTCACACCTTACTATTGTATTTGATCCCTGAAAGAAATAAATGATGAAAAAAAAAATATTCCCTGACAAATAGTGTAAAAAAAAAACTCAGAAAATGCATTGATGCGAGGAACATGGTTTATTCAAAACAAATGCAACAAGCACAGATTACAACTCAAAAGTGTTGCAAAACCCAGAAAATAAACTACAATCTAAAGTCATCAAGAGATTTCACCAAAGTTGGTAGTAATATAACTACGTCAACTGCTTGTATAACTAACTATTCAGCAAAATGATATAAGGATTTAAATCTTCAGAAGGAAATAACACTCAATAAAAGCACCAAGTGGCCCTTGTCTTCTTATGATTTTTTTCCACTCCATCTCATATTTAGCATCAATTCCAAAAATAAAGATAAGGTTGTGTACATCTTGTCCTCCCTAGACCCTACTTTAATGGGAGTCTTGTGCGCTAAGTTACCTTTTTTTACCTATATCTTGTAAAAAAATCATTGGGAAACAGGAACAACGATATAGGTAAAAAAAATCATTGGGAAACAGGAACAACTGTTTTGTTGGAAGTTTGGAAACAAAATGACATTTTGATCCTTGACTAAAAGCAATGGAAAATAAAAATGAAAATGAAAATCATAGCCAACAAGAATAATGCAGGCAGAGAGAGTGGAAGGGAGAGAGATGCATATCCACATCAAGAACATAAACCACAGAACACTGTACATTCTAGATAAGGAAAATGCACAAGAAAATGTAAACATTGATTTCACAAAAGTTTTGCATGTTGTGAACTGTAGTGTTCATAATAAACATGGGCTAAAATTTATCGTGCATATACAACTATTATAGCAGATCTAATGCTCTTGCATGCAGATTAAATTTTCTAACCTTTCTAATGTTTGGATGCACAAAACATGTTGACAAGATACAACTGGCCAAGAAAATCCTTGCTGTGAAGTGCCACAAAATCCAACCATGTTACCTGTTCAGCACAACACACACCACAGGCTTTAACCAAAACTTCTATCAAACCATTGTCTGCATGGTCCTTCCATATATATTTGTATACTTGAGAAAGAAAAATTAGTGTATCAAAACCCTCAGGGTTTGTTTGATTGGGCAAATTGGAGTATAGGATTGAGATTGTTAATTTATGTGATTCACATTCCATTGTTTGGTTGCAAATTTTAAAATTTAGATTATATTCCAATGGCCATTCTATCAAACAAAATTGACCCATTTTTTTAATCCTACAACTAATAACACAAAACATATATATAATTGAGATTATATGTTTCAATATTTATTGCAAAACAAACGTAGACAAGAGGGAATTGTGTATTTCACTAATCTAGTTGGATAACCAATTCTACACTAATCTGATGGATTATTAATCCCCTCATTATTAATCTTGCTAATCAAACAGACCCTCAAATTATTATTTTAGAATACCAGATGTTGCAAATGATCTCTCATATACAATGTAACGCCTCCAAAATAATACGATAAAACCAACTCATAAGCAGAAGAATAATAGAAATGATATGCTTTCATTCATCAGAATTCATTTACAAAAGTTAACACATGCGATATACATTCATAAATGTTTATCCTGAATCTACAGCATGTGTTGCAATGTTAAGAGAATTAAAATTAAACATATAGTCATATGCCCTATAGACTTACATCTTTTCAAGTCATTGCTTGGTTATACAAAAGTGAGCCTAACTCAATACAATTTAAGCTCTTGACTATACAAAAGAATATAACAAAATAAAGAAGCTCTTGCTCTCAAAAGTCCCTCCAAGCTATTGCCTTGGCGGAGATATGTCACCAGCACCTGAAAATGGTTTTTCCCAAATAGAGTGAGCCAAAATCCAGTAGGAACAATCTAACACAATAGATGAAATTTAACAAAAATATAAGTGTAATGTGCATATACAATGCCGGTGACAAAATATCCACATTTTATATAACCATAAAACACCAAAGTTCATATTTCAATTCATTTTCTTTCAATTCATTTCAAGTTCATTTATTCTTCTTAATTCATCAGTCAATTTCGTTGTCTTTCAATGACCCAACTGCGACTACAACTCAGTGATTTTTCCAATTCAATACACTACCACGCAAACACTTCAAATCTATCATTTTACGAAAATTTCATCCGCATGATCGGCACCTATGTATATACACGATTTCGACACTTTCAGCCTAGACACTCCGACCAACTTAATTTCAATGGAGTCCATCCCCTATCTCCTCCAAAATAATGGAGTACATCCCCTTTCTTCTCCCACACAATGGAGTACATCCTCTTTCTCCTCCCAAATATCATACATATACAAGGTATTTAAAACAGTCATATTCAATGACAACTAGCATTAGATTAGTTTTAATTTACCTAATCCTCATGCATTTTCTACAACAATCATAGATATCATCCACCGATAGCCCAATACAGATATTTCTAAATAAATATATAGTCTTCTCAATGGATAATTTATTCAAATTTCCATAGATAGGAGACAACACGTCTCCAACTCCACCATTTACATCAACAATCATCCAATTGCACATTATCATCATCAATTTTGGTTATTTATTCAAAATAACAATTTGACCCATTTAGGGCAAAACTCCATTTTTCCATATATCAACCCAAATGCCAAAATTAACTATTTTGCCACCATAGAACCTCATATTCGAACCCCATAACCATTTATCTCACACTTATTTAGAAACCCCTCTTTTTATTTCATACCCAAACCCTAGGTTTGTTCAAAATACTCTCAAATCCTACCATTGTTATACAACAACAAATAACTAATCTAAAAATCATATGAAAGTGTAGAAAATCCCTATCTCAATGAGAGAAGACGAGCCAAACAAGAGTGAAACTTCAAAGATGCCCAAATCCAACTCTATTCGGATCAAAATGGAGATCTTGAGATGGTCTACCTTTTTATCAAAGAGATTAGGGTGAAGAAATCACTAAAACTATGTGAAAATGTAGAGAGAGTGTTTTAGAGAAAGAAAGTCAACTTTAGGTTTTAGGGAGAAAATATCTAAAAAAGTGATATAAAAAGTCATTTTTGCGATCTGATATACGCACGGTCCGCTCGAGCACAAGATCTGACGCTCAAGGGTCAGACACAATAAGTTGTTCCGCTCGAGCGCAAGAAAGGCCGCTCGAGCACCTAAACACAATGAACAAGACGCTCATCGCTCAAACGCAAGAAGTGATGCTCGAGCGTAAAAAACACGCATCTAGTAGTTTTCAGACAACAGACCAATGCTCAAGCGCAAGAAAGACCGCTCGAGAGCCCACCCGATCGAGCGTAGGAAACGCCGCTCGAGCGCAGAAATCACTCTCCCAGTAGTTTTGCAGATCTACAAAAGTACTGAGAGTTTGCAAAGCCCGCTCGAGCGCAGGAAATGCCGCTCGAGCAGAGAACCAAAATACTGGGCAACACAAGATTTGAAAAACAAGCGACTAACCTGCCCAAACACAACCACAACAACTCAAAAGCCAATTTCAAAGAGATACAAGGGAAGCAAGGTATAAACAACAATATGAAAGTATTAAACCCGAGTCCGGGATATCACAAGAGTTTGGTCAAAACCGAGATCGCTATACACAACAAACTTATTTAAATGGAAAATGAATGAAAACAAGTCCTTCTAAGCTTTTTTCAAAAGCTTATTTCTATTCCAGTATTGATGAATAACACTACTTCAGTCAAAAGCTTATTTCTCTAGCATCGTGAAAATTAAAATGAATCTATGAGAATCAGCATTCATCAAATCCTGTAGAACACTAATTCAATGCGTCAGTGGAACAATCACCGTATCTTTGAAAAAAGAGTACTCAATTTTAGCATTCAGAAGTATACAAGATCAATTCTAAGCAGAATGAAACATTAGTCACCAAATTAGTCACTTCCAATCCCTCATTCTAATCTGCAGAAAAAAGAAACTTTAAATTATAAGTTGAAAATTTCAGGGAAAAAATCCAAAGAGAACCACAGGACAGCAATAAGAAAGATTAATTAAAAGAACTACAAAGATTATCTCAAATCTGCATGGTAGATGCATCAAACTTCAACTTTACCAAAGACTATGAAAGAATCAAATCTAAACGTTGTAACTGAGCAACTCTCCTAATAGATTGATGAAAGCAAAAGAATCAACAACAGATTGGAATCAAATGTACAAGATCTAATACATCACCAGTCTACCTACGTGATTCATGGTGTCTACAACTCAGTTGATGGCACCAATTCACATGACATTGAATACAAAGAGATGTTAAAGGAACCTAACATCATTTCAAATATGGTTGTGGCTTTTTTCAAATTAAAATTACTATTTGCTATGAAGCACGGACACGGACACGTGACACGACACAGACACGTAAATTTTCAAAAAATGAGGGACACGACACGCTGGGGACATGTTCAATATATAATCAAATTTATTTATTACATATCATAAAATTATTAAAAAATATATTAAAAGGTAATAAAAAATACAAAATAACACTATTAATAAAAATTGGTTCCTTTAATAAAATTAATAAACACATATCATTAAAATTAACAAAAACTAATTTGTTCTTATAAAGTAATCAACCAAAAAAAAAAGAATATAAATAAATAATAAAGGGTAAATTACAAATACACCCCTTGAAGTTTACTTAAAATACGAATTGCCCCATGTGATTTGAAAAATTATAAATATCTCCCTGTCAGAATTTTTTATTTAACAAAATTAATTAAAAAAGTAAAATTTCTAACTGTCTACCTATATAATAATAAAATTATCTGAATTATTAATTGAAATAAAATTTGAACATTATTAAAAATTGTTAATTAATTTGATGATTTATTAATAAAAGAACCTATTTGTTATAAAATTAAAAATTTTAAGAGGCATAATGTAATTTCAAGAGATAATTTATAATTTAAGTAAACCTCAGTGTGTGTTTGTAATTTACCAAATAATAAATAACAGATTAAGACAAGAAAAGTCAAAAAAGAAAAAGAAAAGAACAATATAAAAAATAAAAATTGCAGAGAGAAAAATAGAGCTATTCAGCATAAAAAGAAGAAAAAAAAATTTAAAGAAAGACAAAGAGACAGAGAGAGCGACAAAGAGAAACAGAGAGAGCGACTAAGAGAAGTTGAACGAAGAAGATCGAAAGAAGAAGAAAGAGACAGAGAGCAACTAAGAGAGAGAGAAAAAGAGAGAGAGAGAGATCAAAAAGCAGAAGAAGAAGATCGAAAGAAAAAGAAAATGATCAAAGAACATACCTTCGCAAGAGCAATGAGCAGCGAGCAGTCTTCTCTCAGCCTTTTCTCCTCTTTCTGTTCGACATCCAAGTTAGGGCTTGGTTTACTAGATTCAATTTTTATTTTTTTACAAATTGACCCCCAATTGAAGTTTCAAAAATTATGTTTTTAGTCCCGTGGTGTCCGAAACGTGTCCATAGTGTGTCTGGCTGAAACAAAGAAAAGAAAAAAAGGGTCATTTTCTGGGACGTGTCGGACACATGTCCTACGCGTGTCCATGTTCAACACTAAAACGTAGCCCTCGGAGAGGTGTCCATGCTTAATAGACTATCTGGTTCAAGACAACACTTCAACATGAATACTCCAATAACATTCGCTTTCTTTATACACATTAATGGAAGCTGAAACCACCCAAGAGAAAAAAAGAAAGAAGAAGCAAAAGTAAAAAACCGAATCTTAGTGGCACGAAAAATTTACATGCACTAACAAAACCGCAACACCAGCAGCTAATAAAGAATCACTAAAATGCACAAGGGAAACAAACATGAATACAAGGCCAAATAAATGGATTGGACACAAAAGAAAATCTCAAAAAAACTAAAGCAACCCTAATGAAAGCGATAACATACAAATAAATATGTTCGTGTGTATGGTGTGGTTCTGCCTATTGTTCTTCAGTTTAAGCAGAAACATCGATAGGATTATGAAACCAATTGTCAAATCCAGAGCTGTAGGAACAAGCCATTAACATCTTACAAATCCCACGATTGACAGACTGACAGCATTCATTCAATTCAACCATAAATAATTACCAAAAAGAGATCCAAACCTGGTTATGAAGTAATTGACCTAATCTTCACCATTGAAGGCATGAAAAGAAAATTACACTTATCAAAATCTATATTTAAACCCTAGAGACACACAAGAGTGTCAAGTCACCAATTGCCCCCAAAAGCTTAAGCTGTTAGAAAATGGGCTGACCCAACAATGAATATTAAGCTATTCTACACCCTCCCTCACAGACAACCCGTCTTGCATGTGGAGAGACAAACAAAAACCCAAACAAAACGAGAAGCAAACAAACAAAAACAGAAGAACCAACCAGGGACAGAATACCAAATACCAATGAAGAGACTTGAACCCAAGTTCAAGGCCTCTCTTAATCAAAGCTCTGATACCATGTTAACAAAGGTAAAAGTATTGTATTATTCAATCACACTTACAACCGCTGATATATAGATATCAAGACTAAACCCTAATAATAGTCCAAGTACAAAACCACCTTTATAATAGAAAAATACTACCAAAATAGAGAATAGTAATACAACTGTCACAAAGACAAAACCTAACTTCCATTTAGATTCAGCAGATGCAACACATGATCCAAATCACTTATGAACTGAATTGACAAATATGATGAATTGCCAGTAAAGCAACACAACTATGGTGGTTCCTGAATTGCATTGGACAAATTACAGGCCTTTGTAACAGGATCTTCAGACCTTTCCCATTGAAAATTACTCCCTCTGTCCCAATTTGTTAGTCCATTATAGAAAAAACCAACTTATTAAGGAGACATAAAATCATTACATTTTAATTCAAGTTTTGAAATGTTTTTCCCACCATTGCGCTTCTACTTGAATTTGAAAATGTGTTTATAATAATTTATAGAGGGCAATTTTGGAAATTTAACAAAATTTAGCATCCCAAAGTAGCAAGTGGACAAACATTTTGAGAGAAACTAAAATGGAAAGGTGGACAAACAAAATGGGACGGGGGAATATCTTAAGTCTGGTTGAGAGAGATCCCATATGTAAAAACACAGTAATTGCAAGCTTTGTTGTCATTTGGATGGTAATCACTGTGTTTACTGCAGCAGAACCCTGACCAACCATTTTGTCCACACAGGTACAGCTGCGAGGCACCCACAAACCTGATGTGAGATGTTGCTCACCAACTCTGCAATAAAAAACCAAAATAATACTAGACAGTAGCCAGGACCCATGCAATTCTGTGTCGTCGCACCAATGCTGACTAAAACCTGGCTTTGACTCATGCCTGATCTGATATGGATTCTACCAATTTGGCTACAACAGACCAAAGGAACTCTTTTCAGCATTTATGCAATAATGAAAAATCTCCATGGTTTGAATTAAAATTGAATTGTATTTTTTGACTAAAGACCACACCACCATGCTATTCTACTTAAGTTAGACACTAGCACCCTGTGAGAGGTGGCAGTTCACAGACACGATTGTTGCGCCAGAAACACCACACACTACACAACCACAACATGAAAACCATAGCTAAGCTGAAATGGGGGAAAATAGTGGAAAGACTAAACAAACCAAGAAGGTTATTAATTATTTCCCAATAATTTATTCATGCAAATTCTATAAGAAGTACATATAGATATTTCACAAGTTGGTTTGATCATGTCATCTATGAGTCTGGTGCTTTCAGTATCCTGGAAACTAGCAGGTGACTGTTTCATGAGAAATTCCTAATAGTTTAACCAGACTATTGAAATATTGCAAGATATCACAAACCAACTTAACCTCTTAGTCATGGAAACATTAACCAATACCCACCCAGATTTCAGTCGTTGCTTTTGTCAAGCCTAATAAAAAAACATACATTCACTCACATACTTAACGTAAAAGGAATAATAGAAATTTCGATACCAAACTAGTTAATTAAAAAACGAAAAAGAGAGAAAATCTGAAGTTGATAAATATAAAACTGCAAATTATGATGTGCCAAGCTGAAGGTTGCTTAGCGTTCAAATGCTCTCATTTTCATTGCCTTGTTGGAGTAAGCAGTACTACTGTTACTCTGATCTCTTTCGTGTAGCTCCTTTTGGATATTAACTAAATTTCATTTTTTTCCTGAGGCTCTTAATATCTCCTTACAAGTTATAAATAAGTAATTTAATCTCTTAAGCAAAGCATAAAAGGACTGAAAGCTTGCCCCATCCAGGGCAGGAAGTATAAGATGTTAAACCTCCCACTCAAAGCGAACACTGTAGTGTTTGGGGACTACGTAGTTGTTCAATAACTGTTGAAAAGAAAACCAATCAATTTAGGGTTTGGGGACTGGGTAGTTCTGGCAGTGTTGAAAAGGCAATCAATCTTGTCTACTAGGTAGTTTTTCTATCTTAATCTATGCAGGTAGAAATATGCTGCTAAGGTAATAGTGGTCACTTTGGGCAACAGGAAAGCACGGCGGTGAGAAAATGTTGGAATGCAAAAGATTAAATTGATGCAATCCTGCCCACGACAAAACTGAAGAGATGTACAAAGTGAAAATAATCATGTATAGCAGAAACTATTGTTTACCGTACGACCCTGGCAATGAACACAAGAAACCTCGCCCTTGGATTTAATTAACTATATTTCCATATACAATGGCCTAGGAAAAAAGAACATAAATTAGTAAATACCTGCAGAACTATGTGCTCATGCAAAAGCACATAGTTTTACTAAAGCAACTGCTCGCATTAATATAATATTTCAACAAAATTCGACATTAACTAAAAGAACTAGCCCTGAATTACTGCACCAAGTTTTTTATTCCTTCACATATTTCCCCCAACTGCATGCCAAGTTGATCAGTTCCAATACTCATTCAGCAAGGAATATGCACAAAGATAAAAGGATTCAAAACTTTTTGAAACGTACCAAATATCTAAGTTCATAGTAAAAAAACAAACAGAATCAAGAAAAAACAAAGATGCAGGTGACAATTTATATCAGATCGTGCAACACAATTAATAAAATAGAGTCCAAGCTTTTTCATATACAGAATTGAAGAACAATGGCATCAAGAAGTCAACACAGCTCCTTAGGTTTCCCAAATTCTGTAGTTACAGGTCTAAAGAAAATTATTTTCTACACAAAAACAATAACAAAGATGAAATCAGACCTGAAAATAGAATCATCTGCTTGATCTTGTACCAAAGCAAGAAAACACCAACAACTCAAATTCGACAATCTAAGATCTCAAACATTTTCAGTTCAAGCCACCACATGCACTGCAGTTTCCAACTTGCTTGGTGCAACACAGGACCTAACTCACCAGCAGAAACATAGATAAGATACACTGGCAAAACAGATCCCAACCTGCACCAGGCAAGTTAGAGACTGCTGCAAGAAATTCTCCAGCAAACAAGTTATATATATGCCTCTGTGTCTGCGTGTGTGTAGATCTCGTAATTGCATGTTGTGCTCAAAAGAGAGAATGAATTGAAGTGTTTTCATTCTCTTGCAGCAAAGAAAGAACCCTATCTGCTGTTCAAGAGGCCTAGAAAGCTTATGACAGAAGGTAAGATATGATATGAGGCCTTCTTTATAGGTGGCCCACACAATCTTAATGCTGACACATTGGACAGGTCATAAATGTTTTTTGCCACTGTATAAGAACACTAGTCAAGTGCATGAAGTGGGTAGATTAGTATGCCGTATTCAAAAGAAGATGATGTTAATTTTGGAAATTAGAACCTTGATTTGGGTTGAATGATATTGGTGGTGGTAAGCATTAAAGTTGACTAAAAATGACATAGGTGGTCGTATTTGTATAGAGCTACGGTAACTGTAAATACACATGTTCTGCAACTTTCATGACGTTATTACGATGCATGTGCCAATAAAACTGAATTAGAGATGAACATATTTACATTATTAAAAAAGCATTTATGTTAAAGCCCCCAAGTTTTATGAATAGCCCGTGAATGAGAAAGGAAATATAACAAAATAAGCTTTTAAATGCATAATGAAATTAGTAGAATTAGCTAATATTTTAGAAAATGTCATTACCACCAGTCAATTAATTTACAAGATTTTTTTTTTTTTAATTATTCAAAATCATATTACTAATTGTTTCAAGGATTATTATAACACATAATATTCAAAGGCAAAAATGGAAAGAAGTGTAAGGTGTTGAACGATGGTCAACATTGACAATGAGGGTGAAAATGGAAATAAAGTATAACAGCTGTTACAGTAGGGATACAGGCAATACCATTATTCGAATTACCAACTAATTATATGGACAAAAATGAAGGCACATTCTTATTTTCATAAGAATAGTCCATATTTTCTTCTCTAGATTTCCCAAACATTAGTCTACAATTAATGAGTAGTTTTCAATGGATTTTCTATTATACAATATGTCAAGATACTAGTTACAATTTCTCAACTTTTAAATGGTCAATAATAAGGATGAATTGAACAATGTAAACGCATTTAATGGCATTTTACTAATACTAACAAACTATTTTAGTAACTTTTTGGTTTTTACGAAAAGATGTGCAGAAAAGTAGAGAGACTGATGTGATAACTTATAGTGACTTTTTGACTTTTTGGCTAAAATATGTTGTCCCAAACGAGCCTGAGTACAATTTCTCAACTTTTACATGGTCAATAATAAGGATGAATTGAACAATGTAAAATATATGTAAGCGCATTTAATGGCATTTTACTAATACTAAGTACAATTTCTCAACTTTTAAATGGTCAATAATAAGGATGAATTGAACAATGTAAAATATATGTAAACGCATTTAATGACATTTTACTAATACTAAGTACATTTTCAAAGTAGACAATTTTAGCTAGAAAGGGACAGCACAGATATACCTAATGGGCCATTCAATGTCATTATCATAATTAGAAATAATTGTGCACTGATATAGACATATAGTATATATATAAAACCAAGGGCATGACTTATATTGGTGATTAAGGACAAAAATAGTTGAGATTACGGACAAAGATGAAAACAATACACATATGTACAATGGCAAACACAGTCACAATTTTTTTATAAACCCCCATCCAATGGGTCCTAAATTGGGCGTACTATTTTTTTTTTAATGAATCACTGTGCATAGGCTCTGTGGGATAGAATTGAAACTTGAAAACTTAATATTAATAATTGAAAATTGAATACTGAATACTGAATTTTTTAATCAAAAAATTGTTTGATATGTACTTCAATTTAAGTGCTAAATTTTATCATTTTTTAAAAAATTATTTTAATTTTATTTTATTATATATATATGTATGTACAAGAAACTAAAATTCAAAATTTATTAATATTTTAAAATTTCTCTTCTACTTTTTATATTGTGGCAGTGGGTTAGTAGCTATGTGGTAGTGATGGCGGTGGAGGACGCAACGAAGGTGGGATGGTGGTGGTAGTGGTGGCATGGCTGTTGAAATTTAGATTTTTATAAATTATATCATTAGAACATTAGTAGTTGACCTGTGCGATGTATGGGAAAAGAGAAAATTGTTCTTGAAACAACCACTTAAACCCCTTATGGTATGTAGACCAAAATGCAAGTCACAATTTCCATCCAAACTAACTAGAGGGTGTACATCACCACACACCTCTGTCAAGAGTGGGTACGACACAACAATTTTTTTAAGACAAAAGCACCCTTGTTTGTTACTCTTTAAAATAGTTAAAGTGTCATTTTTCTTCTTCTTTCATTTTCTCAGGCCAACCCTTGACCGCCCTCTAGCCAATTTGTCCTCCCTGCATGTCCCACCCTGTGCAAAGCTCGCATCCTTTTGCCACATGAACTCTTCACTGCAATATTTGCTCGGTCCACAATGCCTACCTACCCATCTCGCTTCCAACTGAGGCATCTAGGGCCCACCACTTGTTTCTTGTTTCTTTGTGTTTTCTTAGTTCAAAAAAGGGAAGGAAAAAAAAAAAAAGAAGCATCTTTTCATGAAAACATGAATACTATTCAAGCCCTCACAAACACTTTTGAGGTTATGCTAGCCAACATAAAAAATAACTTGGATGCTCTTAAGATGTTGATGCATCGGTTCATTGCCAACATTGGTCTTCAAAATTGTAGGCAACAAGGCTCTGGGTTCATGATGATTTTGTTAAGTTTAAATCCCCCTTAATGTATTCTTGCTGATCAATTCATGTTTGGGTTAAAACCTAAGATTAGTAGAGAGATACCCTTTTATGATAGTCTCGAAGATGCCTATGGAGATGCTACAGAAGTTGAAATTTATTTGGAGCAAGAGAATTAACTTAACAACTGTCATAAAGTAACCACATATGCAGAGACTAAAATTGCATCATCACACATTGTGACATTTGAAGGACAATTTGTTGGTTTTGTGTCCTTGTCCTTGCCCATTGGTCATGATGATTCACTTGATTTCAGTGTGGATCATTCCACTCAATTCATTTATTTTGTTAGTTTGCCCCTTTCTAATCCTGATGTTAGCAACACATTAGATGATATTTTACAAGGAGAATTACTTACCAGTTGGACACTTGCACCCCCACAGTTTTTCACTTGATCCCATCACAGAATCATTTGCACCCCCAATGTTTTTATGTTTTTGTAATTTTTTTTTCTCTCCCACTGTTAAGTAATTCCCCCTATTTTAAATTATTTTCAACATCAGGGCTTACATGCAAATTGCGGTTTCGGTTTCGATAAAAAGAATCGAGAGGATATGACCTACTCCCCACGGCAAATCCCATAAACAACTTACAATGTGAAAGTTGTTGAAGAGCCTAGACGGCTTATACCCCAAAAGTATGACATGAACTAGAGGTAATGGGACTGTCGTGATGAAGCCCATCATGTCTAAGTCATTCAAATATTTCACACTGAATTCTCAAGAGAATATTTTAGCCATTCTTGAATATGGGCCACATGTACAATTTAAAAAGTTTTCTTTGACTTGAAGTATTGGTCCCATATTTTCTTCATGTGGAAAATATGGTACTACTTGATCAAGGCACCTCGCAGTCTCTTGTTTTGTTTGATGGTATTTCTGCAGGAGTTGATGCATTTCCACTGCCAGCTTATATACGAGCTTCTTGTCAGTCCTCTGGTAGATCTGGATGGCATCAAGAGTCACAATATCGTTCTCATAGATGAGCTTCATTTCCTGATGACTTCTACTCTTATAACTCTCCAGGGGAGAGTTTTTTAACAACTGAGAATAAATGATGCAGGTAAAAAAGGTGTCGGATGAGGAAAGAATCGAGCACATTTGAAAATTTAAATTTTTAGAAATTATATCAATATTAGAATACTAGGTAGGATTTAAGTATTTGGAATGTTTTATTTTTAGGAGAACTTTGAATTAGGGCTTTTTGGGATGCCTATAAATAGGCCATTATGTAGTAGGGTTATTCAACTTTGATTATGAATTGAATTGAGAGTTTTATTATTAAGAGTAAAAGAATTAGGGTTTATTTTATTATCTTTGGGTGTGGTTTGTTCTTTTCTTTAATATGATGGTTCTCTTTCTGGCCGTCCTGCATCACATGGTCATATCTTCCTGCAGTAGATGTTCACCTCCTGTCCTTTGGCTCTATCAATTCATATCACTGGTGTTTTTCTTCTTTTTTTTTTCTTTTTATTTATTTTTATTTTTTAAACTTGATGTTGTTGTTCATCCATTCTTGTCCAGTTGAGTCTATATTAATGGGTTAGTTCAGGAATACTCTGTTAATGAAGTGAGAGTTAGAGTACCCAATATCGGTCATCACATATCCTATTGCCCATTACATATTGGAATTTTAGATTTTTGATACTGTTATTCATTGATATATCAGCTAATATTGCCCGATATTGGCTGATATTTGACCAAATCGCCGATACCGATTCATATCCCGATACAGCTATTCAAAACCATGCTCCACAGGGGTTTGATTGAGAGCCGCACCCAAAATAATGGATGAAGTTTGTGCTCATTCTATAACCACGTATAAACTATTCAAATTTAATCCCACTTTACAGCAAGGCACCCTATATGTTTAACTTAGAAGACCCTAAAGACATACAACCTTCTAAAAATTCCCTAGTTAAGTATAATAATCTTGCCTTGTTGAATACAAATTACCAGGTAAAACTCAGATTCCAGCAGAACAGGAAATTCCCGGAGAAGTAATAGGTTGGATCATAGCTCAAGAGGATTCCTGCCCACCTCAAAGTACAAATCTTGAAATGTGACTCCCTAACCAAAATAGAAACTAGAGAACATAGAATTCCTGAAAATAACCCAGCAATACAATTCTCTAATATTCTGAATAATTAAGGAAAAAAGTTTTTTAATTTTGATATGAGTAATACCCCTATTGGTCCTTCTAGTTTAAGCGAAGTTTCACTTTGGTCGACATAGTTTCAATTTAAACAATTTGAACATTATACTTTCAATTTTGTTGCAATGTGGTCGGTTACTTACTGTTAGAATTTTGAACAAAAAAAGATCATGTGCAAAACATTGCAATAAAATTAAAGTATGGGATTCAAATTAAAATTACAGGGGCTAAAGTGACACTGCGCTTAAACTACAGGGATGAATGATGTTATTTACCCTGTCATTTATATGTTCGAAATTATGAAAGCATCATTGTTTGTATTATAATTATTTCATTTGCTAGCTCTATATAGATGCAAATAGGAGTTTCCCTCTTTTTCATTTAGTATCCTAAAAAGCATAAAAACAGACACGTGACACGACACAGATACTTTCAAAAAATATAGGACACAACACGTGACGGATACATACAAATATAATTTTATATACTTATTAGGGTAAATTACACTGACCTCCCTCGAGGTTTTGGAGAAAATACAAGTAAGTCTCATAGTTTTGCCATAAGTACGCTGACCTCCCTTTTAATAAGGCTAAAGTGACTGAAACTAATGCAAATAGTATGAACAAGGATAAACAAAAAATATATATATATATAATTTAGTGTAAAAGAGATGATAACATCATTTTTCATCCATATGACTAGCAAATTATTGATAAAAAGGGAGCCAAGTGTTGTGTGACATAAAACTTTAAGAGAGCCCAATATAATTATGCCAAAACTATAGGACTTATTGTATCCAAACCTCAGGGGAGGTCAGTATAATTTACCCTATTTATTATATGTCATATTTGTGGATAAATAATTATTATATGCCATACATGTGAATATTAAAGTCAAAGATATAAGTTTACATTGTTTTTGTCTTTTGGATTCCAAGTTATTTTATTCATACTTATAATATGTTTCATCTGTGTCAAAGTGTTGGGAAGTGTTTGATTCATATCGTATCGGTGTCGAACATGGCATGCTATCTTGTTAGAATTATCCGTGCTTCTAAGTTAGTACCTTTTTCTTCCACTTTAAAACTCATTTTTCCCATTCCTCCGAGGGTCTTTCACGTGATACTTACAAATTTGGCTACAATGCTTTTTCTCCTGTTAGCCCACAAGTTGTTTTTACACTTGGTACTGTTATGCAACCTTTTGTCTAAGTTTTTCCTTTGGAATCACCGCGTTTTTTTCAAACATGCAATATGTCGTGTATTTTATTGCAGTGCATTATCACTCCTTAACCCATTTTATGGTAACTATTACGCATCTCTGAATATCAATAACAGTAACCTTATCTTTAATTCCCTTAGGGTATATATATATTTACTTTTTTTCCTCACACTTATGTTTTAGTTCAAGTTAAAATTAATCATGCACTGTGTAAGCCTCCCAAAATAACTGCTTGTCAAATTGATTCCAAAATGGAAGTAAAAAAGACACCAAAAGAACAGTTACAGATAAAGGATGAATAACTAGCAAAAAGATCAATTGAATAAGCATGTGCTCAATTTAAGCAAAATGCAATAGTTGAACACAACTGCCATGAGAAGGGAAATCAACCCTAAACAGAAAACCAGTAGGATGTTTGCACACATTGACAGCCACACACTTAAAAACTTAGCAGCTTGATTTCTAATTAAGGCAAGTTGCACATAGATATAACTCAAAGATAAACCAACACTCACTTAAACGTGCCAAAGGAACTAACCTGGATTTTACTGTGCATAGTTCTTTTGCCTTCTCTGTAATTTCTTAAACATTCGGCAAATTGACCACTTCGAATTGTCAACCTAAAAACCAAAATGTGTATGCACAAAGAAACAAAATTTGAACATTTTAAAACTTCAATGATTGAACTATATGTTTGTTTCTGATAAGAATATAGCATTAAAAAAAACCACTATATAGGCGTCAACAAATTCAAATCAGGCAGTTCAAAACCTGAACATTATCTGTACAACATTAGCAGCAGCGTCTGATTCAGTTGATGCAAAGGGAAACCTACACCCAAAATTTAGATAAAACAACATGACATGGCCCTACATGAGAAACAATATTTAGAAATGCAAAATCAACACAAAAAAACGTCTTTACTTCTTGGCAAATAAACGAAATGACATGGTCCATGATATCTCTTCAACACTGAGAATCTAATAACATCAAATGAGTTGCATCCTATCTAACATGCAATAGTTGAAAATAGAACTCAAGAAAGACAAAAAGAAAAGGAAAAAATGTACTCAACAAACTCAATAGCAAATAAATCCATGCATTAAGAATGTTTTTCAAGAGCTGCTTATCAAAAAAATAATGCTTTCCAGATTTCAAGAGCTAAAAAATGCTCAACAAACTTGACATCATACAAATTGCCATAATTTCAACAAATAAGGCACGCAAAGTATATTGATCTGAACTGAACCTTGAAAGAAAAATAACATCAACGCAATTTCCATATGATACAGATTCAGTTCATGCAAGGCTTGATCAAATAAACCTAATAAATTGAATTAATATATAACAAGAATCTTTGACAATAACTACAAGCAATATGGTAAATAAACTGCGCCAGATAAATTGGTGCCACAATACAAAATCTTCATAATTTCTGCACCAAAACATATCTAAGGTTCAATTCATGAAACTTCTGCAAAAGCTCCAATACAACAACAATTGCATAATTTTGCAGCCATGAGGTTCCAGTATCACCGTGTTTTTCTTTAGAACCCTCACTTGACTATTATGTTCACTAGCTACAATATGAGCTACTTGAGTCCAAAATTGCACTGGACAAATAAGATACCTCCATTCACAATCTTCACAAATTTTATCCACTACAAGATACCTGAATTTTGATTCACAGATGTCAAGTTAAAAGATAAACCTGAACAACAATAGTATACAGTTGTTGTCATTTGGTTAATGTTGAAGAACCCTAACTAAACCTTTTCTGCTTACCAAGCCCAACTGAAGTATGAGAATCCAAAGTAATAAAACTCTAACCAATATCCATGGCATGAATCAAAACAAATACTTGCATCTTGCAGCTGGCAGCTGGCATTTGATTAATATATATATATAAGAAAATAAATAAATAAAAAAACCTTAAATCTCCAAGAATTGTAATTTTTTGTGCCTTTTGGAAAAATTGAAATAAAATGGAAAAAATTGAAACAATTGCAAAAATGTGGAACAATAAAAATAATTGAAATGTAAATGCAATTTGAAAATTAATTTTTAAAACATAGAAAAATTACATTTTTGCCCCTCTCTCTTCCCTCCCTCTCTTCTCTCTCTGTCCTCCTTCCCCAACTTTCTCCAACCACCAGCCACCCCTCACCCACCCTTCCCAGTTGCTGGCCACTCCTCCACCCTCCCCGACCCCCTCCCTCAACCCTTGCTTCCCAGACACCCCCCAACCCTCCGCCCCTCCCCACCCTACCAGCTGGGAAGGGGAAGGGGGGAGGAAGAAAGAGAACAGGGCAAAAGCTAGGGGGAAATTGTAAAATTTACTATGTTTTTGTAATTAATTTTTAAGTTTCCACCTCTATTGCAATTATTTTTGATACTCCATATTTTGCAATTATTCTACCTCATCCCATGTTTTTGCAGTTTTCCCTTTCTATTTTTCAGGGTTGGGGGTAATTGTTTTGCAGTTCTGTTTCACTACACTTAATGCCACGTAAAAAACTGCACTTGAGTCAGCCAGATGCTGGCAGCTCTCCAAATTCACTGCAGCAATCAAAAGGAAACAGTAGATATGAAAGGAAGAAAAGAAAAGTAAAACTCCAAAGCAGCTGTTTCATCTTAAAATTTTGGACGAGAAGTGCAAAAAACGGAAAGAGGAGAAAGTGGGCAGAGGAGGGATGCACATACAAATTGCTTAATTCAGAATACAAGAGAAGACATCGGAAAGCAACATTTGTGAATTTTCAGAATTGCACAGGTGTTCAGGTTTGAACAACTGATGTAATGAAGCTTAGCATGATCAAGAGTTATGATGTTCAAACTAGAAAACCAATTACAGTTTGAAACCAATTCTGTTCAACTTGCGAACAGTATAGCATTCCATACAACATTATACACAATGATTGTCCCATAGACCAAACCAAAAGAAAAAGAACATAGTGAGAATAAAATTTCTTCCGGTGATAATGAAATAACAACGTGGCCGACATGGGGATGTAGAATCACCTCCAAATTGAACCCTACTTACCAGATCCTACAGGTGCTGACGCTGGGGCACATGAAGTAGTACAATAAAGCAATAATTGCAGTTTCTGTCTAATCAGCATAAACAAATCACATCATATACTTTCCATGAATTTCAATAATTAATGGGGTTTTCAAAGACACATCCCAAATTATGTGCTAGGCTGCTAGCTCATTCAAAAACACAGAAATATAATCAAAGCTAAGAAAATTTGGCTTCTGACATACTCAATTTTCAACCAATAGCTAAAGGATCAACTATGGAATAAGTACAGAGCTACGCGCAAATTTCAACTTATTGTTTTGTAAACCTTTTGGCAATCCTAGAATAAAAATATATGCGAGAAAGAAAAGAATATAACACAGTTGCAGCAACTGGGTTCCTTGGCAATCACATAACTAAGCCAATTATTACCTAACGGATCAATTCAAAAACTCATCTACAAAAAAAAAAAAAAAAATGCACAAATAGAAAAATAAATAAATAAACTTTTAAGGAATAAGTTATTTTAATAATTTTTTGATTTTTTTATTAAAATATAAAGTAAAAAAATAAATACATTTTGAATAATTTTTTAATTTTTTACGAAAAGTTCTACAAAATAGAGAGATTTTTTTTTTTTTTTTTTTTGGTATAAGTCGTTTCCCTTTTAAATTTTTTTTTGACTTTCTAAATTTTAAGCTAAAATATTGAGAGCTAAGAAGACAATGAAATTCTCATTTTCTAGTCAATTACCATGAAATCAAGAAAAGACCCAGATCCAGACCCATAAAACACTATCTGATCATGTAAACTCAATTCAGAATTAAAGGAAAAATGAATAACTCCATAGAATTGTTCAAATCTATAGTTACAGAAGCGAATTTAAATGCCAAAGAATGAAAATCAAACCTAGAAATGAACAAATCCAGTTGATCTTGAACCACAAATCAACAAAGCGGCAACAATTCAATAAAATTCAACGATTTGAAACGTCCTCATTACCGAGTCCCAGCGGACCAAATTCACGGCGGCCTCCGATTCAGTTGATGCAAGGCGGGACCCGATTCGCCCCCGAATCAATCAGAATCAATCGCCGCCGCCGGCGAAGTAGTTCCCGACCTGCACCAAGCGAATTAGAGTCCGCCGCAACATCACCTATACATACACACATATATATAAATATGTAGAGAGAAAGAGATCTAGTGTTTGCATGTTGTAATGCGAAGGAGAGAGTGAGAGAGAACCCTATCTGGTTGTTAACCTGATATATATATATATATATATATAAGAGTCTTATTCATTTGACTTTTGACTTAAGTCGAAGGTTCAAATCCCATCCCCTCCCATCCCCTCCCCTCCCCTCCCCTCATCTATCTAATCTAATTTTTTTTTTTATTTCAAATAAAAAGTAGACACGTGGCAACATAAGAAACAAAGGCTTCAAGACACCATACGGGCTGCTCACTTTATAATAGTATAGATAGATAGATAGATGGGAAGGTTTGGGGAGGTGAGGGTTATTTATAGACGAGACAGACGAACCTGATACTGACACGTAGGCTTGGTCACCGATATTTGCCAATGATCCAAAGTGGGAATTCAAAATTCACCCATAAGCCCGTTAATAAAGGAAAATGTGAAAATGTTGGATATTCCCCTAAAACTCTCGCAATCCCAACGGATTGATGGATTACTTGGATATGGGACGTTGTTTCGCAGCCCGTGCAGTAATATCTGTTGTGCAGGAATTTGAGTTTATTTGGGGATTTATTTTGATAATTTGAACCGTTCACATTTTAGAATACGTCAGGTAAAACATGCCTGTCAAAAATCAAGTTAATCGGATATCGTTTACGAATTCATCCACTTACATTTGTATCTACAAAAATAAATACAAATGTATTTTAGCTTGATTAAAATGAATACAAATATGAGTGGATGAATAGGTAAACGATATCCGATTAATTTAATTTTTTGCAGGCATATTCTATTTGACGTATTCTAAAATGTGAACGGTTCGGATTATCAAAATGGACCCCGAAATGGGCCCAAATCACCGCACAACAGACGCTGCTACGCGGGCCGCGCAGCAGCGTTCCCACTTCCGGATTACTTACAATAATTTTTAATTTTTAATTTATTACTTATTTAATTATATGGGAAGTAGTGATACATTTACACAAAAATAAGACCCTCCAAACACCGAATGAGGTGTCGAAACTTATTACAAATTGAGTGTTTGTTTGGCATATATTAAAAAAAAAAAAAAATTGTTGTATATATACACTTATTTGAGTCATATCAATCAACATTTATCAACATCTCCTCTCTACTTTTTCTACATTTTTTTTTAATAAAAAATCAAAAAGTACACTAATTTAGAACATCCCAAGCCACCCCTCAACCTCAGTTGCTATATGTTGTGTATGAAACATACGGAAAATAAAATCTAAACTTTTGTCTCTTCCATTCACACAAATGACGACTCCTCTCCCTCTCAAATGACAATTCCTCTTTTTCTTCAAAGCGGCAATCACCCACCAATGATCATATTTAACCACCATCGACAATTACCTTTGACCATTATCGTCACCAGATGCTCAATTTGACCCACAACTCTTCTTTTTCTTTCTCCTCTAAGGAAATATTTTGCAACAGAGCTTCTAGTTTCACCTCTGATTGGTGCTTATAATGATTATCTAAATATCCACAACCCATGATGATCCTAACTCGGACTCGAAACTAAACGACCCTAATTTGTCTATCTTGAAAGGTAATTGAATAGGTGTACCGAGATTAACCATTTGTTCTTCATTCAAGCCATCTTTCTCTTTTTGTATATATGCAGTACATACAACCACGGCCAAAACAATAGTTGATGATGATGAAATTGACAAAACCAAAACTAAAACTTTATTTTTTTTCATCTGAGTTTTTTTTTGTGTGTAGGTTTTTGTTTTTTGGGTGCTTTTTGTAAGGTGGGTTTATAAAATTTTGGGTATTTGAAGTATTAATATTGAAGTTATCAGATGACGAAAAGTAGAGTTTTCCAATTTCTAAATCATGTTTAGATCCACATGGTCATTGAAATTGTTGAGTGAGAGGTTCATGATTTTGAGACCAGACAGAGGAGGGAAATAAGATGGGATGTCGGCATTGGCTTGGCCGCCGTTGGGGCTATGGGTTTTGCACAGCTTGTAAGTGAAGGATGTGATGGTCGAAGAGAGAGAGAGAGAGAGAGATAGAGAGAGAGATATGAGAGTTTTTTTTTTAGATAGGAGAGATATGAGAGTTTGAGATAAAGGAAAAGCTACTAGCGCATAAGTCGTTTTTTTTATGTTACTATGTGGCCACTTCGTTTGGGGGGTTCGGAGGGATCATTTTGTGTGGATAAAGCATTATTATTAGAATAATACTATATGCACTAATTGGTATACCAATTAGTGTACTAACAGATGATGTGATATAATTTTAGAAGTTTTGGGTATTTATAATTTGTTTAATAGGTGAGATCAGTAATAATGTCATAACATATGTTGGTATACTAATTAGTTTATGTAGCACCGCCATTATTATTATGTAGGACTCTACTTCCTTGTTACATCATTGGAGGTAGGGTTGTGTAAAATAACGCTCAATCCACTAAAATCGCACCGATTCACATTAATTTGTACCGCTCTATCCGCTAATTGCGGTTTAAATTTTAAAATTTATAATCCGCCTTCGAAACCGTTCTACTTCACTATAGTTAATACATATATATTTTTTAACTTATAATGAAATATCAAAATAAAAATGAGTGTGAGAGAGATTTAATATGTGAAATTTATTATAAATTAATAGTTATAAAATGAGTGTGGGAGAGATTTAGGGTGTGTTTGGTTTGTTTTTGAGATAGTGATTTTCAAAAAAAAAAATTGGGGAGAGAGTTTAGAAATTTTTTTTGTTTGTTTGGTTGTATATTTTGAAAGTAGTTTTGGAGTTTGGGAATTTGGGATGATTTGCTATTTTGTTATAATTGAGTAGATGTGTGCGAAAAAAAAAAGTGATTGAGAATAAGAGAAGAGAGAGAAAAAGTGATTGATGATGTGTAAGAAAGAGAAAGTGATTTTGAAATTTTTTTGAGAAAAATCACAAATCAAACAAAATTTTGAATTTTTTTTTTTCAAAAACAACTCTCCCAAAAACAAACCAAACAAGCCCTTAATATGTAAAATTTATTAGAAATTAATAGTTATATATATGAAAAATATTATGTAAAATTAGTTTGTATTATATATGAAAAATATGATGCAAATTAATCTTATATATTATGTAAAGACTTGATAATTTGCTCAAATATTCTTCAATCCATCAATTCGCCCAAAATCGTTTAAATCGCAATTCGCCAGTCTACCAATCTACTATTCGATTTGTAATTTTACTCTCAAACCGTTCAAATAGCACCGCGCACACTCCTAATTAGAGGTGTATTTTGGGGGTCCTAAATGTGGGTCTCTAGCATTATTCCATTAATAAAATTCTCTTTATTAAATTTAAAAAAATATTTCATCCACACAATTTTTCACCACAAACCCCTTCGAATGATGTGACCCCCAAAAAAAAAGCAGCAAATTAATGACTCCTACGCTCTTCTATTCTCTCAAAATCTTCTGGCCAATCTTATCACGTAATTCGGGAAATTTGTGGGAAAAATTTTGTGTAGATATGACACTGCTGTTAAATTTATTTGTATGTATAAATATTTTGAGTAAATTACAATAAACTCACTTGAAGTTTGAAAGTTCAAAAAATAACATAATCAATATGACAAATTTAATATATTATATTAAATTTTTAAAAAATTAATTCATGAATTGTATGAATGTAAAAATAAATTTTATATATAAAATTTTATATTTTACTTTGTATATCTGTATGTGTCATATTATTTGCAAATCAATAATTATATAAAATTTATAAAATTAATTACATTTTTTTAGAGCTCAAGAGTGGTCAATGAAAGCAGTGGAAATTTTTTAAGTAAAAATTTTTCTCTTACATTCTTTTTAATATAAGAATGATAAATATATATATATGTTAAATAAATGTTATTAATTTATTTTTAAAAATTTATTCTTAATTAAATTTATACTTTTATTCTAATGAACATCATTAAGTGGGAAAAAGGAGTGTAAAATACAATTATCACTCTTATAGTTTGATTTAAATTTTACTTTTAATTCCTATTGTATATTGTTTCACTTTAAGTTCAATTTCAATTTAATCATTTCGTCTAAATCACAATCATTTTTTTTCTATGCGCACATTGATGGAGATTGACACGTGTTACAAAACATTTAAATTTAATGTCTAATTTAAACGGAATGACAAAATTAAAATTAAACTTTAAAGTGTAAAAATCAAATTGCTCAATTTAAAATAATAAAAATTGAAAGTGAAATTTAAATCAAGCTATAAAAGTTAAAAGTGTAATTTACTTTTTAAAAAATGATAAATTACAAATACACTTATGAGATTTGTTTAAAATACGAATTGTCTTACGTGATTTAAAAAATTATAAATACTCCATTGTTGGAATTCTTCATTTAATAGAATTAACTAAAAAAATGAAATTTCTAACCATTCTTCTATATAATAATAAAATTACTTGGATTATTAATTGAAAGGAAAAATTACCGGTAAATCCCACTTGAGAGAATGTTACTCCATTTAGTCCTGTGTTTTTTCTTATAAACCATTTGGTCCTAAGGAATATTTCCTTTTGATTTGTTTTGGTGAGACTTTACCTATGTACCCTTTCAACATCAATTACATCATCCAAACATTAGCTACATTAGTAATATTAAATATACCAACATCATCAACATTACCAGATGTTGTGATGTTTGATGTTAATGACCATTAAACATCAAACATCATCATCATCATCATCAAAACAACATCATCATCATCATCAAAATAACATCAAACATCACAACATCATTATCAAAACAACATCAAACATCATTATTAAAATAACATCAAACATCACAACATCTTCATCAACATCAAACATCATTATCAAAACAACATCAAATATGACAAACATAATCATCAAAACAACATCAAATATCACAACATCACCATCATCAACAACACAACATCACAACATCAAACATCACAACAACACGTTGACAATTAACCATATTTTTTTTGAACATCCAAAATTACATCGACAAAACATCATGGTGTAAATGTTTGATAATGATATTGATGCTGTATATAACATCACAGAAACACCATTACGAAACACCATTAATATATATTGATGATGTTGATATCGGTGAGTCGGAAACCAGATCAGATGTCTATGGCGAGATCTTCATCAAATCGCACCGTCATCCGCTCCTCCAACCGCGAGATCCAGACCCACAGAAACAGAAGGGTTTGGAAACCCTAGAAATGGCGTCACTCTTGTTCTCTGCGATCATACTACTGATTTTATTCAATCTCGCCTCCGCTCTTCATCGCAAGATACCGACGACTCTGGATGGTTCGTTCGAGCCTGTGACTGTCTCTTTCGATCAGAGTTTGCGCGGTAACGCCATCGATTTGCAGATCTCGGACGCGAACCACGACTCTCTCAGTTCGGTGATGTAACCGATCGAAGGTCCGTTTGATCCACACGTCGCAGAGATCAGATCAGTTCCGCAGATCTGTTCCGAACGGTCAGGATCTTGACGGGAGCAACATCACCGTCGACGAGGCCCAGTCGCGCGGAAGCGGTGGTGGTGGAGGCGGCGGGTTCCCCGGTGGTGGTGGTCGTCGTGAGGGAGGATACGGCTTGACTAGAGGGGACACCAAAGGCAGAGGGGTAATGGTTGGCGATGTGGGTGCAAAGGGAAGAAAGAGAGATGATGTTTGATGATGGAACGAATGATGTTTGTAGGGTTTGATCATGGCCATGATGTTTGGCACAAACACAATGTTGTAACGTCGCACTCAGATTTAGATATACTCCAATCCCTAATTTCAGTTTCAAACACCAGGAATTGCAATGTTTCAGGATTGGAAATGTGTCCATGTCTAAATCGGTAATTCACCCAATACTAAATACCAATTTTTGCCCCCCTATTAAAACTTTCAAATACAATTTACTGAGGATAATGTTGACATTACCCAAACATTAGGACCTATCGGTTCAACAGAAAAAAGACAGGACTAATCAGTCTACAAGTTACTAATTCAGGATTTATTGGTGCTTCTCCCTAATTGAAATCTACTAACGACATCATTAAAAATTGTTAATTGACTTGAAAATGTTATTTATAAAAAAAATCATTTTTTATCAAAATTAAAAGCTTTAAGAGGCAGAAATAAGTAATTTATATTGTAAGTAAATTTTAAAAAGTATTTTTGTAATTTTTTTTATTTATAAAATTCATGTAATAGACTAGAAAATTTTGAGAAGTTTGATGAAAGTGGGGGGAGAGGGGTAGTCGTGGATATACAGTAACCGCACGTGCGCGTGATGTGGGGCTGTTTAAGATTACATACACATGGCATGCAAATCATGAGAATGGATGGGGAACCGTTAAAACAAGTTGTTTAGTTCTTTATTCTGCGCGTGATCTCCCTTTGTTTTTTTATTATTATTTTATAACCTCAGATATTTATGTTTGCAATCTTTTATGTGATTTGAGGTATATGACACTTTAATGTCATATTAATAAATTGGGGAGGCTTCGCTCTAGTTTATTGCCTAAATTGGAACGTATGGTTAGGTTTGTAAGGTATATTATGAGTTTCGTTTCAATAATTTGAACCGTTTAATGTGTAGAACTCATCTAGTATTTTATGTTGAGAAAAAATAACATTGATCGGATATCGTTAGCCCGTTGATCAGAACACATTTTTGTCAATGGTAAAAATGATTTTAAAAATAAATTATTAACAAAATGTGTTGCGATGAAGGGGCTACCAATATCCAATTAACGTGATTTTTTGCAACCATGAAATACTCGACGAGCTTTACACAGTGAACGGTTTGGATCATCGAAACAGGACCCGTGGTGAGCCCTACAGACCTAACAGTATGCTTTAGTTCACACAATAAACTAGAGAGACGCCTCCCCTTAATAAATAAATATAAAAATGAGAAATACGGTGGTACACACCCTTCAAATGGTGTATTGTACCATATGCACCTTATAGCTAAAGAAGAAAATGATACAATTTCATACTTTCTGAGTGATAATTATAATAATAATAAAAAAACATAACTAAATACTACATGAGGCATAGCTAAATATCTCAAAATAATATCATAATTAAAGAAAAAAATAACGTAACTAAGGGTGTATATGATATGGGGTGTGTATTGTAGGATTCTCCTACAAAGATGTATTAGGAAATTCTTTTTCAAGTACTTATATTCTAATTAGTCCATAACATATTCTTATATTCCAATAAATCCTATTATTTGGACATTTAATCCACAAAATCCTAATTCTCATAATTAAAATATTTTATGAACAATTTTATCTTTACAAATATTTTTAGAACTGTTAGCAACTTGGTAATGTAAATATTCATATTTTACAGTGTGACACATTGATGTGTGAATGTTCACATTGATGATGTGAACATTCACATTGACAGCATGAATATTCACATCATGGAACATGTGAGCATTCACACTGTCAATGTGAATATTATTATTAGGGGTATTTTGGTAACTATCACCTATAGGATTTATTAAAATATAAGAAAATAATTTGGACTAAGTGAAACATAAGTAGGTGATTTATGAACAAATGCCATAAATTTTAAAGGGTAAATTACACTAATTTCTTTTGAGATTTAAAAAAAATATAATGAATAGAGAGATTAATAAAATGTCCATGAATAGCCCTATTACTCAAAAAATAGAGAAATTAATCAAGACGTGTGTAAGTTGATCCGAACACCTAATTGCTAAATCAAAAATAAGCAAATAAAGAGATTTGCTAGGAACAGTATCATTGCTCCTTAAAAGATTAACATATTTTTGTTAATTAAGATAATATTTAGCTTGTTTGGTTTTGATTTCTAGAAAACACTTCTCACCTTTTTTATTTGGGAAAATTAGTCTAAAATCTCTCTCCCATGTTTAATAATGAAAAAAATCCATAATATTATTTTATAATGTCTAAGGTCTCTTAACTCCCACACCAATATATCACAAAAGAAATTGTTGAAGGGAATGAGAGTTATGGAGACGAAGAGCGAGAGTACCAGGAGGACTCAACCGGTGGCTCTCTTCATGGCCTTCGGCACTAAAGGCGACGTCTATCCTATCTCAGTAACTCTCTCTCTCTCTCTCTCTCTCTCTATTTATATATATATATATATATATTTATGTGTGTATGTTTATGATGTATCCAAGCAAAGCAATCCAACAAACCCTTTTAGCCATTCGAGAAATTTGATCAATATATAGAAGCTTAAATAGTTTGAATTGTGATTATTGAGTAATTATATGAATGGTAATACTATTGTGTTTTCTGATACATATTATATGTGAAATGGACATCATGAACAACTACTTCAAAAATAGATTTCTTCTTGGTAGGGTTTGAGGGAAGTAATAGGACCCTGATTTTGACTATCCATGTTGATTGGTTTTTTTATGGGAATTTAACTTTACTTTTTGTCATGTGATCCATTGTTGATAACAATGAAAAAATCCTTTGAAGAAAATGTTCAACAATGGTGGTTGAGTTAAATTCCCATAAAAAAAATCACACAAATTTTCTCTAACATAATTTTTTCTGGATAGAGCCACATAAAGTCATACAAATTTTCTCTGGATAGAGCCACACAAAGCAATACAAATTTTCTCTACACAAAGCCACACAAATTTTTTCTGGATAGATCCATACAAAGCCATACAAATTTTCTCTGGATAGAGCCACACAAAGTTACACAAATTTTCTCTATACAATTTTCTCTGGATTTCTTTGGTACTCAAAGAAATTTCGATTTTCTCTGGTTTGTTGTTGTTCAATTTTCTCTGGTTTGCTGTTGTGTGAATGTTTTACAGTCCAAAGAAAATTGGTCAAAATGGTGATTGTTTAATTTTCTCTGGTTTATTGTTGAGTGAATGTCTTACAATCTAGAGGAAATTAAACGACAAAAAACTAGAGAAAATTGGAAAAGAGCCACACAAATTTTCTCTGGATAGAGCCACACAATTTTTCTCTAACACAATTTTCTCTAGTGTTCAATTTTCTCTGGGTTGTTGTTGTCTGAATGTCTTACAGTTCAGAGAAAATTGGTTAAAATGAAAATGGTCGTTGTTCAATTTTCTCTGGTTTGATAAAAAATACAGAGAAAATTATGAGCAAATTAGATAAAATTGATCAAAAACACAGAGAAATTCCCAAGAGAGAATTCCTCTAGAGAGAAAATCTCTGAGAGGTTCAAAGAAATTCTCTGGGAAATCCAGAGAATTTCTCCGGATCGAATTTTCTCTGGATCGATGTTGAGGGACCTTAGATATTATGAAAATATTGGGCGTCCTTTATTCTATAAAATCTTAATACCAGGAACATTAAAAAAAAAAAAAAAAAAAAATCCCTTTTATTTTTGGTATTTTTTTTTATTTTCAATGAATTTTTTTAATATTTAGAAATTTTTTTAATTTTTAGACACACTTAACATAAATACACTTAAAAGGTATAATATTTGTAAAAAAAAATCTTTAAAAAATTCACTAAATACAAAAAATATAAAAAAAATACGAAAATTCAGTACATGTTTCATATTTTTGTATATTTATTAATTTTTAAAAATATTTTTCACAAATATTTTACTATTTAGATACGTCTAATTAAGGTGCATTTAAAAAAATAAAAAAAATTACTTCAAATTTTAAAAATATTTATTAAAAACAAAAAAATTAAAAAAATTAAAAATTAAATTTAAAAAAAATTAAATTTAAAAAACTAAAACCAAACATACTTATTAGCATTTAATAGAGACAGTTGTCCATTTTCTGGTCTCCAAGCTACCCCACCTACTAAATTCTATCATCACATGCATTTGGTTGTTGTTAAACTAAACAAAAATGAGTGGGAGCTCTAAAAGTTGAGCTTAAATTATCTTTTTCCTACTCATATTTTATCCTTTATCTCTCTTTTTTTTTTTTTTCTTTTTTTTTTTAAAATGATGCCAGCTCATTAGAGCTGTTTGAGGACAGCTCTAATTAGAGCTCTCTAGCAAAGCCCTAAACTAAAAAACCAATTACAAAATCTACAATAATAGAATTATTCTCTTAGAACATAATAGAGCTCAATAATAACCGACAATTACAGTGCACAAAAGAACATCGTTTGGTTTCTAGTTTTCCAAAACACTTTTTAGAAATTTATACTTTCTTATTTTTCGTATTTTTTTGTTTTTACTGAATTTTTTTAATATTTTAAGCAATTTTTTTACTTTTTAGACACATCTAACATAAACACACCTAAAAAGTAAAAAAAATTGTAAAAAAAATCTTTTAAAAATTTACTAAATACCAAAAATACAAAAAAATACAAGAATTTAGTACATTTTTTGTATTTTTATATATTTATTAATTTTTTAAAATATTTTTTCACAAATTTTTTACTTTTTAGATACATCTAAGTAAAGTGCATTTAAAAAAGTAAAAAAAATGTTTAAAATTTAAAAAATATTCACTAAAAATAAAAAAACACAAAAACCAAAAAAGTCAATTTTCAAAAAACTTAATCCAAAAAACTCAAACTAAACACAGTGAGTCACTAAAAATTCTCAAATCGACCAAGTTGTGAAATGAATTTTGATGAAATCTACTTTTAAGTGAATTTGAATGAGAAAGAGTATTAAATCCAATAACAATCACCTAGTGACACTGTTAGTAAAAATTATGTTTATTTTCAGTTGACGGGAATTAAACCACAATTTAAATCAAACAGTTAAACAAGAATAACTAAGTAACGGTGTAATTGATTCAAACGTCTCAAAGGAATGAGAACTTCTTTGAAATAATTGACAGTTACAAAGTAAACAAAGAGTAATTTCAAAAGTGAAACTACTGAAGTTTATAAAAGCTTACAGAGTACAGTAATGAACTACTCCTATTTCGAAAGAAAAACTACTCATAAATTATGCTAAGTCTAAAACTAGTTTTTTGATTGTTGTTGCTGTCTCTCTTGCTCCTTTACTGCCTTTGTAATGCCCCAAATCTCAGCCATGCCTTTTTAGCTACTGTCACAGGATTTTTCAAATCAGCAAGCCACTTTCATTCAATTACTCAAAACTGCCTAGGCCTTCTTGAATTTTTGAACCTTCTCTGGTTCCTCTTTCTAAAGCAAAACCAACTTCCTCAATCTGTCACATGTCTCTCAAAACTTGTTGAGCCAAATTGACAGGCTATCTTGCCATCTACAAGTACAAACATCCATTGAAAACTAGCCCATTACTCCAACCATCCGCAACTGCTTCGTTACTTCTATCTAAAAAGTCAAAGTTCCTTGAAATTTAATATCACGTGTTGTAAGCAATCCCTTATTCTTTATCAACAAACATTTTACAAAAATGAGTGTAAACAAACACTCAAAATTTTCCTTTGGAACTCCTAAAATCATCACTCAACCCATGACAGTTGATGTCTTGAAAGTGATATTTAAAGATAAAATTTGATACATTAGTATCATCATTTTAATAATTGATATTTCTACCATAAATCCCCACTTGCCTCTTCACCACAACCTCAATATCCCACCTCCAAAAGCCTCCCTCTTCTTCCAATGGTGGTGCTGCAACGAATAAGAATAATATGAAGGGTGAAATAGTAATTTTACAAGAATAAAGGGTTCAAAAGTAGTTTCACCTAATCTGTTCGTTGATATTAAAAAGAAGATTAATATATATTAAAATTTTTGAACAATTTATAATTTTTTCAAACTTTAGTGAAATTCAATACAATTAAAAAAAGAAAAAGTATTTGACGTCCTGATGGACCATTTTTCTTATTTTTCCAATAGTCAAGTCATTAAAACAGTAATGTTCCACACTATTTATTGTCGGGTTATTTCTATAAAATCAACATAAAAATATTTATTTTTACTATTTTGATCAATAAAAATCTAATTTTTTTTTGAGAATCATAAAAATCTAATTAAGACACTATATAAATTTTACTCTAAAACCACTGAACAATTTTTCTTATAACAACTATTAACTAACCCAAACAATTTACGGATAATTACAGAAAAAATGGCATAAACTTAAAATAATTACAAAAAGATAAAAGTATAAGATTTAATTACACAATCTAATATATAAATGATTTATACTTTCCTGACATTGCAATTATTTGTGTTGATATAATTTTTGTGCAATTCGACCAACAACTTGTGTAATTATGATTTTGTTGATCATTATTAAGTCCTTCATTAATAAGGTGGTCAAAATCAAACAAATCCGAATTGTACCATTATTAAACTAGGAACTTACTAAACCCACAATTAAACAGAATCTTATGCCACTTAGGGGTGTTTTAGAAAAATGGTTAAAAATTAATTTTTTGATTTTTTTTTTTAAAAAAAAATGTAAAAAATGTGAGAAATGATATAACTCAAAATTAATTAAAAAACTAGAAAGTGACTTTTAATCCACTTTTCAAAATAGGTGTGTGTACTGTTTTCTGACCACACTGCCAAACATGTACTCAGTTGGAGAATACTGGTAGAATAGATTGCGCCCAAACGCCCTGTCACAGAAAGAAAAAGACTCCGATGGTGGTTCGTCCACCCGGGGACACTCCGACGATTAAGTCAGTTATCTCTCAAAGATAGCAAAAGTGTTTTACTCACTATTCAGAATACAAAAAGTGTACCTTAGACCCATAAGGGTGCCTTACTTTTATAACCAACACTGACCTGATCCCTGTAGGAACCTAACTTCAATGGACTCTGACTAAATGCCTATCTAGGACTCTCAAATAGATAAAGACAAACTCCCTAAGAGTTTTATCCTTATCCAGGCTGAAGTCTCTCCTTACTCTAGGACTCTTGTAACTTATCCACTTAACTCGGATTTCGGCATCTCCGTAGATAACCTTGGCCTAGCCGAGATTACCTCAGCATCAAGTCAAGGATACGTGGCACCTCGGCTGGCACTTCGGTGCCACCTTGGCCATGTGTTGTTATCCAAAAAATATATCCCCACAACTGTCCCCTAGGTTCTATTACCTTGGCATCCTGAGGTGATGGAACCTATATCATTTGAACCCGCAGCAGGCGGCTAAACTTGCCATATTATTCGTTATCGAGGTTATCATTAGTTGGCTTCTCATGACCAAGACTTGTAGTCTGTTTTCTCAAATGCCTTAGAACCAAGAACTAAGTTTTTTCAAACATCTCTAGCCGAGATCATCTCCATAGCCGAGGTCTTTGCTTCATTAAATCAAGAACTCCAAGAGTTTTTTTACGCGTATGAGCTGTCATGCACAACAACTCAACCGTTTTTACCACGTATCTCTTCCCCATTGAACCGTACCTGACACGCACCATTAAGTCGTGTCACATTTGCTTGCGCCGCCTGACAGGCACGTCATCCAAGGCACATTCATTGTGGTTTGCCGCCTTTTCGTGTTTTGACAAAATCACTTCCCTTTCTTTCCGTCTTTTCACTTTTGCAAACACACTTTCTCTCTCTGCTTTGAGCCTTTCTCTCTGAAATTCTTCAAACCGCCATTTTCGTTCCTTTGGAGCTCTCTGCAATCACTCCGTTTGTCTTCTTCCGGTGAAGCTCTCTCCACTCTGTTCTACCTTTTTCCATTGTCAGACTCTGGCGAATCTTATACCGACGTCAATCTTCCTGGTAAGCCACTTCTTCCCTTCGTTTCAACTTAAAACTCTGTTGCCTCTACTTACTTGCTATGACGAATACATTCATGTTCTTCAGTCTCTATCTGTGATTTAAACTTCATCATTTGCATGTTTTGAGCATGTTCTGTCTTGCAATTTTGTGTTCATTCAATCTGCTTTTGATTCATGGCCTTTGTGCACACATCGCTCATGCACTTGTTTATTTTGCCACTTTTCTTGGCCTTACTCACCTGCACAAACTTTACTCAGTGTTCTTTGAATTCTTGCTCATTTTCTTGAGTCTGAATCATGTTCTTGTTTCTGTTTTCTTGCTATTTTTTTCTAGATTCTTGCCTTTAATCCTCCTGTTTTAGTAACTCTAGGATTGGGATTTGCTTTATAACTCCAAACTCTAGGAAAAATTGAAACAAATTCCACTTAGGTCCTAAAAAACACTTGCCCCAATATACGTTTAGGTTTTGCCGAGGTCCTTCAAACCCTAGACAAAAAATACTGCCTTCTAAAATCTAACACCTCGTCCCTCTATCCGACATCATGGGTATGTTCATGTGGATGGTAAACACCCCAACTAAGTTAGAATACTTTAGGCAGGAGTTTGTCGTCCCTGCCGACGTTCATCTTAGATTGGCAAGGGAAGAAGACTCTATCATGCCCAAGGACGACTCCATGCCTTTCCCAGTGGTAGCCTTCATAGAGTGTGGACTTAGGTTCCCTCTTGGCACCCTTTTCAAAGGTATAATGGCACCCCAACTTGCCATTAACTCCTACCGAGTTATCAAAGGTATAATTGCCTTAGCCAAAAAAGAGAATGCTAGGGTTACCCTTGCCGACATCCAATACTGTTACACCATGTGCAACCTGAACTCAGAAAAGGGCTATATCTATTACCTTAAGCCGAGATCCACGGAACACAAACTTGTCGCCGACCTCCCAAACTCCAACAAGGGTGCTGGAGACAATTACTTCATCGTCTCGGGCAACTAGGAGTTCCATCCAGATGATGACTTTCATCTCTATCCCCTAAGCCGAACAACTTTTAGGGAGGGAGATGGTAAGAGCCAAATGTTTACTTTTACTTGCTTCTCAAGTCTTTTTTACTTTGATATTTTTATATGTTCTAATGTCTGTTCGTTTTGTCTTTGCAGCTCTTCCTCAGCCTCGAAAGACTTCCGCAAAAACTTTTATCCCAGTAAAGATTTCAAGAAGCTGCTGGACTTGCCTGTTAATCAGCGCAAGGCTCCTCTGCTTCTGAATTTCATCCCTACCTACAAGTCAATGTTGCCCGACGTCCCTAAAAAGAGCAAGTCCCTTCCTTCAGCAACAACTCCTCAAGCTGAATCATCAAGGCCTGACCAGGGATCAATCTCTGCTCCAGTAGAACAGCCATCTACTTCAGCTCCTCAATTGATTCCACCCTCTCAGTGCCAACGCCGACGTTGAGCGCCACTTTTTGCACCAACAAGCAGGACCCGTAGCCGAAAACACCAAAGTGCCGAGGCGTCCTCTTACGATCCAGCCAACCCACCAATAGCTCTACTAGTAATCCGCCTTGGCACTAAAGTTACCGTTGCCATCTCCTCTGACGAAATGGGTCGCAAGAAGGCAGTTGCTAATGATCTTCTGGCCGACATCCCGAACGTTGTTATCGCTCAATCTCCATCATCTCAATCTCAACCCAAACCAAAACCAAAGAGGCTAAAGAAAGCCCAACCTAAGGCAACGGTAACTCAAATTGACATTGAGGACACCTTGCCAATTTCAAAACTGGCCGAGGGCGAGAAGACTTCCTCCGCCGCCGAGAAAAGGCCCGCCGAGGCCGAACCATCTGAATCTACCAAGTCAAAGAGACTGAGGTCGGACTCTGCGGCCACCTCGGGTTCTCTCAAATCCGATGCCCCTTGGGCCCCCTCAATCACAATTGAGGACAAGCCAGTCAGAGCTGGTGACAGCGCCGATGACATCGAAATCGGCATTGCCCTCTTTATTACCTTGCTCCTTTCCAAAGACCTCGACTGCAACGCCGAGGTCAACGAATATGAAAATTTCGCTCTGATGTTGCAGCACTCTGTAAAAGTAAGCCCCTAACACTTAATATTCTCCATACTCTATTTTTCCATACTTAGAGTTTTATTAACTTTTGTTTTGTCTATTTCTTTTAGGCAATTCAGCACGCCCACTCCTTTGCGATGCAGGCTTTCGACATCAAGAAGGAGTTAGTCAACAAGACTAAGGAGGCTGCTAATTTGTTGAAGACCGTCAACAGAGCCGAGGCCAAGATGAAGACGCTCATAGATCAGGCCAAGGCAGCCAAACAGACCCAAGAAGAGGCAAGGAGAAAGCAAGAGCTGCTGAGGCCGTCGCTAAGGTCCTCGAAGCCGAGAAAAAAGAGGCCGAGGCAAAGACCGTCGAAGCCCAAGCCGAGCTCATTGCTGCCTTGGCTATAAAGGACGCCGAAATCAAGGCCGCGGACAAGAAAGCGTACGCCGAGGGGGCAGCCGATGTCCACGAAGACTACAAGAAGCAAGTAAAACATGCATGCAACAAGGGTTTCACCCTTGGTTGGATAGTTGCCTTAAAGGAGTTGGCTGTCCCCGAGGACTCGCCTCTCTGAGAAAATAGCCGCATCATCCTGGCATTCCCTTCCTTTCCAAGCTAGTCCGAGGACGAAGCTGAATCCGAGGATCAGGCTGAGTACGAGAAGATCGAAGAAGCTGCTGGGGCCAAGTCCCTAACTCTGAATGAGCAAGTCTTGGACTTGACTCAAGATGAGGAGGATGAAGTCTCTAAAGGTGCCTCCTCCCAGAAGACAGCCTCCGAGGTGCCAATCGCCGAGAAGAGCATCGATTAGACTCTACAAGAGATCGACGCCGAGCTCGAGGCTGAGAAGGCTGCCGAGAAGGGCTCACAGTTGTCTTCTGAGGCTGGGACACAACCAACTATTGGCACTGAGTAGTCCATTTTGATGATTTTCTTTATTTCTTGTACCTTGTACTTTTTTCTTACTTTTAAAACAATGTTAGCTTTAATTTGGCCAACATGCTACCTTTGTAATCCGAACAAGTAATCACTTTGTAGGCCGAAATGCCTTTTTCCATCTTTGAATGCAAGTTCAACTTCTTCTTTCAAATGTTTGTATGTTTGTCTTTCTTTTTCTGCCTTGTGTGATTCCATACTTAGAATATTTTGCATGTCTTCAGTTGATGCCTTTTAGCTGTATAATCTCCTCGGATTAATGTACTTCGGATATTTCTGCTGAATGTTTATCTCAGTCTTGTCGTAGTACTTGAAAAACATTGTAAGAAAGTTTTCTCAAGTGTTTATCTAAAACATGCCACTTTACTTTCAGCTATCAAGACTTCTGTCTTCCATTATTTTCCAAGTGTTAACAACATGGTAATCTCAGCAAGTACGTAGGTACTTCTTTCAATATAATCTCGGGTTAACTTCAACTTGTAAATTTAAAATTTCAACGAGTGTTTAAACCAATTTCTTTTCAACATGACCTAGGGTTAACTTCAACTTGTAAATTTTTCTTAAAATTTCAACAAGTGTTAAACCAACTTTAGCTTGTAAATTCTAACTTCCAAGCATTATTCTCCAACTCTCTGCTCCCTAATGTGAACTTAAGTCTCACTTATGTTCACATTAAGTATGTACCTATGATCTTGTCGCCGAGATCAGATTCAAACAGAGACTGGCCGAGGTTGTCAACCTCGGTCTTTCTATTTGGTGTCATTCAAAGTTTTCATTCTGTCAACACAACAAATCTAGGTTAATTCAACTTAGTTCAACATGATTATATGCAAGTATAATTCAACTCTGCCATATAATAAGTCTAAGTTATTCGTCATGTTTCAATCAGAAACATCGCCAACTTAGTTCAACTCTATTATATGCAAGTATAATTCAACTCTATTATATAATAAGTCTAAGTTATTCGTCATGTTTCAATCAGAAATATCGCCAACTTAGTTCAGCTCTATTATATGCAAGTATAATTCAACTCTGTCATATAATAAGTCTAAGTTATTCGCCATGTTTCAATCAGAAACATCGCAAATTTTGTTCAACTTTATTAGATGCAAGTATAATTCAACTCTGCCATATAATAAGTCTAAGTTATTCGTCATGTTTCAATCAGAAACATCGCTAAGTGACTGGTCAATTCTTTTACACAAGTTTGGAATAAAAAATCGAGCTAAAATTTTATTAATTACTTCGGCTAATAATAGAAAAACTTAAAAACAAAAGGAAATTTTAATGATAGAAGAACTTCAGGTTGCAAGTATTCCAAAGTCTTGGCAATTCTTTGCCTTCACTATCTTCAAGCCAATATGCCCCATTGCCTAGGACCGAGATGATTCTATAAGGTCCTTCCCAATTTGGGCCAAGCTTGCCCTCTCTGGGATCCTTCTTGTTGCCGACGACTTTTCTCAGGATAAGGTCCCCAACTTGAAACTCTCGTGGGTTGACCTTTTTGTTGTAAGCCTTGGCAAGCTGCTACTGGTATGCTCCCAGCTGAATTGTTGCTTTCTCCCTTCTTTCTTCCAACAAGTCCAAATCTCGGGCTAAAAATGCATTATTAGTCCCATTCTCCACTCCCTGGGTTCTGACTTCTGGGATACCGACCTCTAATGGGATTACTACATCTGTGCCATAAGCCATGACAAATGAGGATTCTCCAGTTAATCTTCTCGGCATAGTCTGATATGCCCAGAGTACACTGGGCAACTCATCTACCTACTTGCCCTTTGCTGCTTCCAACATTTTCTTAATTCCATCTAGGATAACCTTATTGGATGCTTCTGCTTGGCCATTACTCTGAGGGAAACTTGGAGTAATCTTGTATTTTGCACAGAAGTTCTTGATTAGCTTACTGTCAAACTGCGTATCATTGTTTGCTATTATTGCCCTTGGGATCCCAAACCTGGTGATGATGTTCTTCCATATGAAGTTCTTTACATCAATGTCCCGAATCTTTGCAAGGGGTTCAGCTTCAACCCACTTGGTGAAGTAATCTGTTACCACTAGAAGGAATTTCCTTTGTCCAATTGCTTGAGGCAATTGTTCAACAAGATCTATGCCCCATTGGGCAAATGGCCAAGGGCTGGACACTGGGTTCAAGTCTGTTGCTGATTGGTGTATCAAAGGTGCAAACCTTTGACACTTCTCACACTTTTTGACATAGGCTCCAGCATCTTTCTACATATAGGGCCACCAGTACCCCTGAGTAATGGCCCTATGAGCAAGTGACCTGCCCCTAGTGTGGCTTCCACATACTCTTTCATGTATCTCATACAAGAAGTCTTCAACTTGTGAAGGATGCACACACCTCAAAAGGGGACCAGTAAAAGATCTTCTGTAGAGATGCCCTTCTGCTGACAGACTGAATCTTGCTAACTTCAGTCTGATCTTGTGTGCTTCTTTATGATTATCTAGCAGTTTCCCCTCTTTAAGGAATACTATTATTGCATCCATCTAGCTTGGTTCTATCTCCACACACATTACTTCATGCTCTGTGTTCAGTGGTTCTACACTTGGACCTGATAAGTAGTCAACCATTATTGTCCTTGCCTCTCCTAGTTTTATTGCACTAGCTAGGTTGGCCAAGGCATCAGCATGGCTGTTGTCATCTCGGCTAACTTGCTGTAGTCGGCAATTTTGGAACAATACTATCAGTTTGCCTACCTCCTTTACATAGGCCACCATCCTTTCATCTCGGGCAGCGTATTCGCTTGTTGCCTGGTTGACGATAAACTGGGAGTCACAGAAGACCATTACCTCGTCAGCTTCCATTGTTGCTGCCAACTTTAATCCTGCTATCAGTGCTTCATACTCTGCTTCGTTGTTTAAGGCCTTAAACCCCAAACGAATGGATTGTTCCAGGATCTGTCCATCCAGCAATACTAGCACTACTCCTGCCCCCGCTCCTTGTCGGTTTGAACTTCCGTCAACAAACAGTCGGAAGGAGTCGCCGACATAAATACTGCAGGGCCTGAGTTTCTCTTATTTCCTCTGTTTGGCTATCCCCAACTGGATTTCTTTTTGTTCACCTGGGCATTGTATACCTCGACTCAACGGAGCCCGATGTATGATGGCACCTGGTGTGAACTCGGCCACGAAGTTGGCCAACACTTGGCCTTTGATCGCTGTTCTAGGTTTGAATTCCAGGTCATATTGGCCTAATACCACTGCCAATCTGGCTATCTTGTCAATCAGATCCCTTTGCTGCAACAGGGACTTTAGAGGGTTCTCAGTTAACACCACAATCTTGTGGTCTTGAAAGTAATGATTCAGCTTCTTGGAGGCCATTACCAAAGCTAGTGTTAGCTTTTCCAAAGATAGATATCTGGTCTTTGCGTCTACTAGGGTTTTACTCACGTAGTAAACTGCCCTCTGTTCTTCCTTATCCTCCCTGATTATTACTGCACTGACTGCATGCTCTAAGACCGCCAAGTATAAGAACAGCTCTTCTCTAGGTACTGGATTTGAGAGAACTAGAGTCGTGGTCAAGTACTTCTTCAAATTAGCCAGAGCGACTTCGTACTCCTCTGTCCATAAGAAATCTGTGGCTTTCTTTACTAGACTGAAGAAGGATTTGCATTTATCAGAACTTCTGCTTATGAATCTATTTAGGGCTGCAGCCCTTCCAGTCAACATTTGCACTTGTTTTGACGACGTTGGGCTCTCTAACTCCAGAATGGCCTTGATTTGATATGGGCTTGCCTCAATGCCCTTTCTGGTGACCAAGTATCCCAGGAATTTTCCTGATCCAACTCCAAATGTACACTTTGATGCATTGAATCGAAGCCGAAATGTCCTTAGGATGTCAAAGACTGTCTTCAGGTCGGCCAGATGATCTTCAGGTTCCTTGGTCTTCACGACCATGTCGTTAATGTATACCTCAACTATTTTCCTTTTAGATGCCTGAACATCTTAGTCACCAATCTTTGGTAAGTTGCTCCTGTATTTTTCAACCCAAAAGGCATCACTCTGTAACAATACAACCCTTTTGGGGTGATAAATGCAGTCTTCTCCTCATCTGGGGGGTACATGGCTATCTGATGATACCCTCTGTAAGTGTCCAGGAAGCTCATCCTTCCATGTCTTGAAATGGCATCCACCAATTGGTCAATCTTGGGTAGTGGAAAACTGTCTTTGGGACAAGCCTTGTTCAGGCTAGTGAAGTCTACGCAGACCCTCTACTTCCCATTCTTTTTCTTCACGACCACCGTGTTTAATAACCAAGTTGGGTAGTTTACCTCTCGAATGGCTCTGGCCTCTAGAAGTTTATCCACTTCTTCTTCTACTGTCTCAACATGCATCAACGTCAGCCTTCTTGCTCGCGGGATGACAGGTTTAGCCGACCTGTCCACATTCAGTTTATGGCAAGTGAACTCGGGGTCAATGCCAAGCATCTCGTACGGTATCCAAGCAAACACCTCAAGGTTTGCCCTCAAGAATGCCTTTAATTCCCTTTCCTCTTCCTCTGCCAAGCCTGAGCCGAGGAGGAAAAAGCGTTCTTCATCCCCTTACTGGACTAAGATCTTCTTCAGGGCTTCTTCACTTTTCTCGGCTGGTTCCTTGCCGACGTCCTCAAGGACCTCCATGTCCTTCTCTTCAATCTGTGCTGCTTCTGTTTCTCGTATGTTGCATATGGATTTCATTATTGCTATGGAGTAATTCTTTGCCTGTACTTGATCCCCTCTAACCTCCTCAATTCCATGTTCTGTTTGGGAATCGCAACAGCTGGTACAATGTTGAGGGAATAGCCCCCATCGCATGCAGCCATGGCCTTCCCAGGATAGCATTGTAAGGGGAGGGAGTGTCAATTATTGTAAACTCAGTTTTCACCTTCTTGGTGCCAGCCTTGTGATACCCCTGTTCCGTAGTATGCTAATTGGTCCTTAATTTGAGTATGATTATGTGTTTAGCACGATTTTGTGTGCCATTATGTAAATATATGTGATTTTGAAATTCTATCTGTTCACCGTAGGGATATCTGTTTGAATAATCTGCTTTGGAAATTAAATCGAGGGCCTTATTGGCCACAGAACCCAAAATTAATTACGCCATTGTGATTGGCGTAATTTTTAGAGCCTACGGTGAAATTTAATTAAAAATTGATTTGGATCAAATTAATCAAATTAATATTGATGATTTAGTGCCCAATTATTTAATATTGTTAAATGGAATTAGTGGGTTTGTTGAATAAAGGCACTACACTCTCTATTCTTCTCCTTTTGTTACATTTTGGCTGATCAAAAACATTAAGGAAGAGAGGGGGGTTTGCTAAGAGAGGAGAGAGTGAAGAAATTGGAGTTTTGGCCTCAAAGCCTGATAATTTGTAGACCAACTCAAGAATTAAGCTTAAGTTTGGAAAATCAAAGCTTCTAGGTGAGTGATTCATGCATTTATAGTCATCATCTTGTGAATTCAAGTTTAATAGATGGTCAAGAGCATGAATTAGTTTGAATGTAATGGAATTGAGTTGTATATGTTGGATTTCAAGATTATAGAGGCATGTATGTAAAGAATGGTTATAGATTTCCATGTTTGAGCTTAATTTGTGTAATCTATGTTGAAGTTGAATGAAATCCATGTGTTTGACCATCTTTTCACCAAATAAGTTGTGAATAATGAGTATTTCTTGCATGCAAGAGTAGATCATGAAAGAGTAAGCTTTGCATGTTTGAATTTGAGCATGTTGGTGATGGGTTGAGATATTTTGGGGCATGCATGTAGATAAATCATGAAATTGAGCTTTCTAATGTTGTAATCTTGTATTGGTAGCATGTTAACATGTGTAAATGTGTAATTTGAGCCATAACATGCATGAATTGTTGGTTGGAAGTCGCAATGCAGCTCAAGAACACAATTCTGGGTTTTCCAGAATTTTGAGGTCCGCTCGAGCGGGGAACATGACGCTCGAGCGGGAAAATCGTGCTCCCAGCACTTTTTGCAGAGTTGGATGTCCGCTCGAGCGGTATATCTCACGCTCGAGCGGGGAGTTTTGTAGACAGGCCTTCCGCTCGAGCGCTCTATTACACGCTCGAGCGTATTTTTCATGCAACCAGTACTTTTGCAGGCCTTAAGGGTCCGCTCGAGCGGGGAAGTTTACGCTCGAGCGGGGACCCTGTTTTCTGAAAGTTTGTTCATGCGTTCTGTGTTTCGTTTTCCGTTCTCTTTCACTTGTAATCACTCTTAGGCATATGTTAAGCATTGTAAATGAGTTAATGAGATAAGAATAAAGCCTAAAGAGGAATATGTGAATTAAGGAACGGATTGAATTGTTAGTGACCCTTTTGTGTTCATGCAATGTGTAGGGTCAAGCTCCAGGGCAAATCCACAAGCTGATCACTGTGAGTAATATCGATATTCGAATGCTTGCGAATGTCCAATTGTTTATTCCCTTATAAGCTTTATGAGTTGCTAATTGGGACTATGAATAAAAGTCTGACATGAATAAATGAATGGACCAAAGGTCGTTTTGATAAACATAAATGGATCAAAGGTCGTTTTGATAGAATCGAATGGACCGAAGGTCGTTTCGATAGAGATGAATGGACCAAAGGTCGTTTTGACATATATGAATGGACCAAAGGTCGTTTTGGACATATATGAATGGACCAAAGGTCGTTTTGACTTATACGAATGGACCGAAGGTCGTTTTGACATGAATGAGTGGGCCGAAGGCCGTTTTGACACAAATGAGTGGGCCGAAGGCCGTTTGACAAGAATGAATAGGCTAAAGGCCGTTTTGACCTAAATGATCGGGCCGAAGGCCGTTTTGACATAAATGAGTGGGCCGAAGGCCGTTTTGACATGAATGGAAATCTGAATGGGCCAAAGGCCAGAATGTTGAAACTACAAGTCACTTGATTTGGAAGTCGTATAGTTATATATCTGTTAAATAGCAATATGAATTGGGCCCAAGGCCGTTTGGAACCTGTTGTTCTATATTGTTATATAACTTCTGTATTTGATATTATTCACTGGGCTATCGCTCACGCTCATTCATGTGTTTGTAGGTGAGCCAAGAGAAGTCCAAACCCAGCCCTAGTGAAGCCTGCCATGAACAACACGAGTTTTTGGAGAGTCAGCCTTATGTCTCACGCACGAGACCCATCCTTGCCATTTTGTTATACATTTATGTTTCGTCTTGTTGGCAATGACTTTGTGTACATTTGTATATAGTTTGTTATGGGTTGGCTCAATGTAGATGATCCTGTCTGTAAAGAAGTTTATGCTACTGTACTTTTGATGTGGGTTATTAACGCATATGAGTATGGTTTGTTTGATGTGCATATAAGCACGGCTCTACGGACAAAGTTTCAAATTTTTGCTTCCGTTTGGCCCCTTTACTCTGACGAGTTATGTCTGTTTTGGTCTGAGGCCGTAGGTAATCACAGGATTACTGGCCGGTTATGTCCTTAACCCATAGGGGCAGGTTCGGGCCATGACAGAGTGGTATCAGAGCACGAGTTAATAACTCACACACTTGTCCAAAAGAGCAATAAGCGTCTAGACGAGATCTAGGATACATTCATGTGATGAATATGAATTTGGAGGCATTGATTATATGCTTAAATGTTTTGAGATGAGCAATTATATGTGTAAGTTGTGAATTACTTGCATTGCAAACTATCTGGAAATATGTGCTTTTAGTGTATGCATACTTGTGTACCTTTTGTATGGAATATAATGCAAGTTTAATCAGATGGTGAGAACCAGAGGTGATGAGATAGAGAAGTCTTCTACAGCCAGACTGGACAGAATGGAAAGACTGATTCAGGAAATGACAGAGGCTTTGAGACAACAACAGGAGTGGCAACAACAGTGGCAGCAACCACACCCGCCACCTCCACCTCCGGCACCACCCGTGCCAGATAATCAAAATGATGACCGGATAATAGCCCTCACCAAGGAATTCAAGAAAATGAAACCACCACAGTTCCACGGGGGATTAGATCCGTTGAAAGCCGAAGCGTGGGTCCTCGGCATTGAGAAATTATTTGAAGTGTTCCCCTGTTCAGAGACACAAAAGGTGCTTCTAGCCACTTTTATGCTAGAAGACGAGGCAAGAAGGTGGTGGATGCTAATGCGAGAAAACCATAAAGATGTTGACTGGGTGAAATTTCTGGAGATCTTTTACGACAAGTACTTCCCGCAGTGTGTTCGGGATAGGAAAGTGGCCGAGTTCATGGAACTCAAGCAGGACAGCATGACTGTAGCCGAGTATGAGGCCAAATTCACTGAATTGGCCAGGTTTGCACCACATGTAATTGACACTTGATTATAAGAAGGCAAGACATTTTGAGGGTGGGCTCCGAAGCGACATCCTAGAGAGAGTGAATGTCCTGAAGTTGGAGACCTACATTGGGGTGCTTGACAGGGCCATCATGTCAGAGGCTAACATAGCTAGACAAGCTAAGCCAACAACAGAATGGAAAGGCAACAAAAGGCAAGGCTTCTTTTCGAAGAAGAAATTTCTGAAAAAGCAAAACACGGGCTCCTCAACTACTTCAAGTTCTTCCCGAGACACAGCTTCCATGTGCAACGTTTGTAGCAAAAGGCACCGGGGAGTCTGTTACCATGCATCAGGAGCCTGTTTCAAATGTGGGAAGCAAGGGCACATAGCCCAAGAATGTAATCAGAATAGTGGAAAACTCGCAGCTAGTTCAACTGCATCAGTTCCAAAGCCGGGAAACACTTTGAGGTCTGCTATTACTAGGGATACAGTGAGACAGGGGAGAGTTTTTGCGCTTGTTCCGGGCGATACACGGAATGCCAATGCCGTTGTCTCAGGTACTATTTCAATATGTAATCAGGATGCCTTTGTATTAATTGATTCTGGATCAACACACTCATTTGTGACATATACATTTGCATCTAGACTGAATAGACCCCTAGAGTTGTTACCATATTTGTTGTGCGTGTCTGCTCCATTGGGGGAATCTGTGTTATGTGACTATATATATCGGTTTTGTGACATGCATATTGAGGATGCTACCTTATATGCAGATTTATTGCCCTTGAACTTTAGACATTTTGATGTAATTTTGGGCATAGATTGGTTGACCAAGTATTGTGCCACCATAGATTGTGTGACAAAAAGGGTTGTATTTAAACCACCAGAACAAAAAGAAATGGTGTTTGTGGGTAATGGGGTAGTGCCTCCACCTTATTTGATATCTGCAATGAAAGCATGTAAACTGATCAGCAAGGGGTGCCAAGGTTATCTATGCTATGTGTTGACTGAACAATCTATGAATGTTGAATTGAATGATATTCCTATTGTTAGAGAATTCCCAGATGTGTTCCAAAATGAATTACCAGGGGAATTGGTAGACAGGGAGATATAGTTTACTATTGAGACTGTGCCAGGCACCCAGCCTATTTCTAAGACTCCCTACAGAATGGCTACTGCCGAGATAAAAGAATTGAAAGAACAGTTGCAAGACTTGCTTAACAAGGGGTTTATCCGGCCTAGCATTTCGCCTTGGGGCGCACCGGTGTTATTTGTGAAAAAGAAGAATGGTACCTTGCGCTTGTGCATCGATTATCGGGAATTGAACAAGGTAACGATAAAGAACAAGTATCCCTTACCCCGTATTGATGATTTATTTGACCAGTTGCAGGGATCACAGGTGTTTTCTAAGATTGATTTGAGATCCGGGTATCATCAGCTGAAAGTTGAGGCAGAGGATGTTGAGAAAACAGCATTCAGAACGAGGTATGGTCATTTTGAGTTTCTTGTTATGCCATTTGGAGTGACTAATGCTCCAGCAGCATTTATGGACCTAATGAATAGAATTTTTAAAACCTACCTTGATGAGTTTGTTGTATTCTTCATCGATGATATTTTGATATACTCTAAAGATAGACTTGAACATGAACATCATTTGAGGACTGTTTTACAAATACTTCGAGAAAGGAAATTATTTGCTAAACTAAAGAAATGTGAGTTTTGGTTGGATGAAGTTGTTTTCTAAGGGCATGTGATCAACAAGGAAGGAATTTCAGTGGACCCGCAGAAAATAGAGGCAATTGTGAATTGGCCTACACCGACTAATGTGACAGAGGTTCGCAGTTTCATGGGCCTAGCAGGGTATTATCGGAGGTTTGTGAAGGACTTTTCGAAATTAGCCGTGCCTCTTACCCAATTGACACGTAAAGGGCAACCGTTTGAATGGAATGATGAAAGAGAATCTGCTTTTCAAGAACTGAAAACAAGATTGACCACTGCACCAATTTTGACACTACCTTCAGGTATGGAAAATTTTGTAATCTTCAGTGATGCGTCTTATAAAGGTTTGGGTTGTGTGTTAATGCAGAGGGGAAAAGTTATTGCCTACGCCTCCCGACAGTTGAGGCCACATGAGAAGAATTATCCAACGCATGACCTGGAATTGGCCGCAGTTGTTTTTGCTTTGAAAATCTGGCGGCATTATTTGTATGGGGCAAAGTGTGAAGTCTACACAGATCACAAGAGCCTAAAATACTTCTTTACACAGAAAGAACTGAATATGCGACAGAGGAGATGGCTTGAACTAATCAAAGACTATGATCTCGAGATTCAGTACCACCCCGGGAAAGCCAATACAGTTGCTGATGCCTTGAGCAGGAAATCAACAGGGAGTATGGCTTGTTTGCTTACAGAACAAAGGGAAATTTTGCAAGACTTTGAGAGGTCTGAAATTGAAGTAATAGTATGTGGGCAGGGCAGATTGATAGCCGCTATTACCGCTGAGCCGGCTATTGTTGATGAAATCAAACAGAAACAGAAAGAGGATGAGTTCCTCAGAAAGGTGATTGATGAATTTGAGACAAGTTCGAAAGCAGAGTTTGGCATTGAGAATGAAGCGTTGAAATTTCAAAACCGACTATGTGTCCCTGATATCTCGGAACTAAAGAAGAGGGTCCTCGATGAAGCTCACAGATCCGTATTTGCTATGCATCCGGGTAACAATAAAATGCATCGGGACTTGAAGCAAACCTATTGGTGGCCTAAAATGAAGAAAGAGATTGCAGAATATGTGTCCAAGTGCCTTCAGTGTCAGCAAGTTAAGGCTGAACATCAGAAATCAGGCGGTCTACTTCAACCTCTCCCTATTCCTGAATGGAAGTGGGAACATGTGACTATGGATTTCGTTGTTGGCCTACCTCGGACTTCTCGAGGTATGGATTCTGTTTGGGTTGTAGTTGATAGACTGACTAAATCTGCACATTTTCTGCCTGTCAAAGCTACATTTACTGCTTATAGATTGGCTACCATTTATGTTGATGAGATTGTCTGTTTACACGGAGTTCCGGTATCCATTGTGTCGGATAGAGATCCGAAATTCGTGTCTAGACTGTGGAAGAGTTTGCAGGAGGTTATGGGAACATAACTAAGATTCAGTACTGCATTCCACCCACAGACAGATGGGCAGTCAGAACGAACGATACAAACTTTGGAAGATATGCTTCGCATGTGTGCTTTGGATTTTCGGGGGAGTTGGGAAGACTATTTGCCACTTACAGAATTTGCTTATAATAACAGCTTCCACTCCAGCATCGGTATGGCACCATACGAGGCTTTGTATGGTAGGAAGTGTAGATCACCTATTTGTTGGACAGAGGCCGGGGATAGAGCTTTGCTTGGGCCAAAAATTGTGCAAGACACTTCTGATAAAATCAAGACTATTCGCCAAAGGCTCAAAACAGCTCAAGACCGACAAAAGAATTATGCAGATATTCGGAGAAGACCTCTTGAGTATGAGGTTGGTGACCATGTTGTAATAACCCTCACCACTGTTTACCGAATGACCACTGATTACTGTTAAACCGAGACTGATTATGATTGATAACTGAAGTAATCGAAATACTGAACTGACTGACTGAAATCTGAAACTGATTGATTGAGTATATGTTAGTTAAATTGCATTCTATCTGTTTGCTTGCCAAATTATCTGTTCATGTCTTTGTGTTTAAATTGCTAATTGAAGGCCTTATCGGCGGCCGAACCAGAAATCGATTAGTGTTTTATGATCGTCATAATTTATGTGATTTTATGGTGTAATTATCTGAAAATTGATTTGGTATGATTAAATTAAGTTATATATTGACAAATTGCAAGTATTGGACTTATTTACCAAACTAACCCTTAGTGGGCCACTACTCTAGACATATTGAGACTTGTATACACTCAAACAAACATTGTGCTCAGCCATTTTTCTTGTTCTTGCCGTCCAATAGAGTGAGAGGGAGAGAATTGACTTGTTCTTGAGGAAATTGCTTGAAGACTTGGAGATTTTAGAAGATAATTATCCAATTGAACCTCTAGACTTGTCATTGAGGAACCTAGGTATGAATTTCATCCTCTTAATTGTGTGTTTAAGTTCCTTCTAGCATGGATCATGGTGGTTTAAAGAGTTAAGTCATGAATTGGTCCAAAAGTGTTGAATTAAAGCTTAATTGTCACATGCATGTGTGTATTTGGAAGTTTTGAGAATGTAGATTCATAATTCCTCACATGCATGTCCATCTTTTGATCATACTCCATGATTTCATCTTGTTCTTGAAGATCTAAGCTCATTTGAGCAAGCATTAAAGCTTTGAAATGGTTTAAATTCATGCATGTTTGCATGTTCATCTTGTTCATGAAAAATTGGATTTAATTAACTCACCCTTGGGCTTTGATTTTTCAAATTGAGCTTTGAAACTTGTTGTATATTGAGTTTAGATGTATTTTCCAGGAATTGGGCCCAAGAGGTCGAGTTTTGAGCTAAGGAATGCTTGGTTTGAGCTTGGGAGGCAAATCTGGAAATTCTAGAATTTGGCTTCTTCGCTCGAGCGAAGGATTCCACGCTCGAGTGACCATCGTTTATTCTGAGCTCCGCTCGAGCGAAGGAATGATGGCTCGAGCGTAAATTGCAAGCTCTCAGATTCTTGGTGCACGCAGACGCACGCTCGAGCGAGAGAACCTACGCTCGAGCGAGGACTGTGTCTTACGCTCGAGCGGGCATCGAGCTAGCATCGAGCGGAGATTTCCAACATTCAGCACTTTTTGCATTTTTACAGACCGCTCGAGCGAGGAAGTCCACGCTCGAGCGACCCCACTGTTTTGACAAGCTCGCTTGAGCGAAGAAAGCCACGCTCGAGCGAGACCCCTGTTTTCTGAAAATTCTGAAAAATGCTTTTAAAGTGCATCTTTGCATCCTCATCCCATCTTGAGCATTCTTAGGCCTAGTTTTACATATCTTAATGAGGATATAGAAGTAGAACCACACCGAGGCAAATTAGGGATTAAGTTATCATCTTTCCCAACTGTGTAGCTTAGTGTGTGTTCAATCTGTAAACTGTGTAGGGTTGGCTTTCCGAGGAGACGCTCTAGCTTACCGTAGCCCAAAACTCTGTGAGTAACAATTGTGTAAAGATATGTTCAACTGTGAATATTTTTGACTGTTTAACTGAACTACTTTCTCAACTGAAAATGTTAATTGAATGAATGTATGTCCTATATTCTGAACTGTATTGTGGCATCCTTAGCAACTACTGTTACTGACTGTTACTGTTACAGAGATCTCTGTCGGTTCCCTTGTTGGAACCACTACTGTTTACTGATTGATGGCCATCATTTACTGTTCGGTCTTTAAGACCTACTGCTTACTGTACTGCTATGCTAACGGATGTAAAACATATGACTATCATGACTGAATGACTGATATACTGAATCAATTGACTGTTTTCAATACTGAAAGGACATTCATTCTTAACCTCTTTACGCATTATGTTATTCACTGGGCTTTAGCTCACTGCTCATATATATATGTAGGTGTACAGGCACCAGACCGCGGCTAGAAGCGTCGAGGTAAACTCCAATTTTGTCAAGCCAACCTATGTGCCTCACCGCGAGGTTCCGAGCCTGTCAAGCTTTGGCTTAGGGGTGTTTTAATTCCCTATCTGTCTCTGTATCTGTTTTGTAATAACTGTAGACCGTACCGTACTGTTTAATAGGGATTAGGTCCCTGCTTTGAATGATTGTATATAATGTACATACTGTTCTGCCACTGACTGTATATATGTATGAAAAGTCTTTTTGCATACAGACTATCACAGCTTATTGGACACTGTTTATTTACTGTTTTGGCTTCCGCCAGCCCTTGTACTCTGTTTTACTGTATTACTGTTAAGCAGGCCTTTGGTAATCTCGGATTACTGGCCGGTTACGGTGCTAAACCCATAAGGGTGGGTTTGGGTCGTGACACATGTGTTCATCCGTGTTTCTCCGATGAAAGGCCAAGTCAGATTTGGGAAAAATAGGAAGTTGTCGCCCCGCTACATTGGGCCGTTTCAGATTTTGGAGAGGCTTGGTCCAGTTGCCTACAGAGTTGCTTTGCCACCGGGATTCGAGCAAATCCATAATGTGTTTCATGTGTCGATGTTGAGGGGTTACCTCCGGGACCCGTTACATGTGATTGATTATCACCGGATAGCTATTGATGAGAATATGGAATACGCCGAGTGGCCGGAAAGAATTGTTGATCGACAAGTGAAAGAATTGAGAAACAAATCCATCCCAATGGTGAAAGTGGAATGGAAGAAACACTATGGTACATATGCCACTTGGGAAAAAGAGGAGGAAATGTGACTACACTATCCACATTTGTTTCCTGACGAAGGTAAACTAAGTTTGGAGGACCAAACTTCCTAAAGGGGGAAGACTGTGATACCCCTGTTCCGTAGTATGCTAATTGGTCCTTAATTTGAGTATGATTATGTGTTTAGCACGATTTTGTGTGCCATTATGTGAATATATGTGATTTTGAAATTCTATCTGTTCACCGTAGGGATATCTGTTTGAATAATCTGCTTTGAAAATTAAATCGAGAGCCTTATTGGCCACAGAACCCAAAATTGATTACGCCATTGTGATTGGCGTAATTTTTAGAGCCTATGGTGAAATTTAATTGAAAATTGATTTGGATCAAATTAATCAGATTAATGTTGATGATTTAGTGCCCAATTATTTAATATTGTTAAATGGAATTAGTGGGTTTGTTGAATAAAGGCACTACACTCTCTATTCTTCTCCTTTTGTTACATTTTGGCTGATCAAAAACATTAAGGAAGAGAGGGGGGTCGGCTAAGAAAGGGAGAGAGTGAAGAAATTGGAGTTTTGGCCTCAAAGCCTGATAATTTGTAGACCAACTCAAGAATTAAGCTTAAGTTTGGAAAATCAAAGCTTCTAGGTGAGTGATTCATGCATTTATAGTCATCATCTTGTGAATTCAAGTTTAATAGATGGTCAAGAGCATGAATTAGTTTGAATGTAATGGAATTGAGTTGTATATGTTGGATTTCAAGATTATAGAGGCATGTATGTAAAGAATGGTTATAGATTTCCATGTTTGAGCTTAATTTGTGTAATCTATGTTGAAGTTGAATGAAATCCATGTGTTTGACCATCTTTCCACCAAATAAGTTGTGAATAATGAGTATTTCTTGCATGCAAGAGTAGATCATGAAAGAGTAAGCTTTGCATGTTTGAATTTGAGCATGTTGGTGATGGGTTGAGATATTTTGGGGCATGCATGTAGATAAATCATGAAATTGAGCTTTCTAATGTTGTAATCTTGTATTGGTAGCATGTTAACATGTGTAAATGTGTAATTTGAGCCATAACATGCATGAATTGTTGGTTGGAAGTCGCAATGCAGCTCAAGAACACAATTCTGGGTTTTCCAGAATTTTGAGGTCCGCTCGAGCGGGGAACATGACGCTCGAGCGGGAAAATCGTGCTCCCAGCACTTTTTGCAGAGTTGGATGTCCGCTCGAGCGGTATATCTCACGCTCGAGCGGGGAGTTTTGTAGACAGGCCTTCCGCTCGAGCGCTCTATTACACGCTCGAGCGTATTTTTCATGCAACCAGTACTTTTGCAGGCCTTAAGGGTCCGCTCGAGCGGGAAAGTTTACGCTCGAGCAAGGACCCTGTTTTCTGAAAGCTTGTTCATGCGTTCTGTGTTTCGTTTTCCGTTCTCTTTCACTTGTAATCACTCTTAGGCATATGTTAAGCATTGTAAATGAGTTAATGAGATAAGAATAAAGCCTAAAGAGGAATATGTGAATTAAGGAACGGATTGAATTGTTAGTGACCTTTTTGTGTTCATGCAATGTGTAGGGTCAAGCTCCAGGGCAAATCCACAAGCCGATCACTGTGAGTAATATCGATATTCGAATGCTTGCGAATGTCCAATTGTTTATTCCCTTATAAGCTTTATGAGTTGCTAATTGGGACTGTGGATAAAAGTCTGACATGAATAAATGAATGGACCAAAGGTTGTTTTGATAAACATAAATGGATCAAAGGTCGTTTTGATAGAATCGGATGGACCGAAGGTCGTTTTGATAGAGATGAATGGACCAAAGGTCATTTTGACATATATGAATGGACCAAAGGTTGTTTTGGACATATATGAATGGACCAAAGGTCGTTTTGACTTATACGAATGGACCAAAGGTCGTTTTGACATGAATGAGTGGATCGAAGGCCGTTTTAACACAAATGAGTGGGCCGAAGGCCGTTTGACAAGAATGAATAGGCCGAAGGCCGTTTTGACCAAAATGATCGGGCCGAAGGCCGTTTTGACATAAATGAGTGGGCCGAAGGCCGTTTTGACATAAATGGAAATCTGAATGGGCCAAAGGCCAGAATGTTGAAACTACAAGTCACTTGATTTGGAAGTCGTATAGTTATATATCTGTTAAATAGCAATATGAATTGGGCCCAAGGCCGTTTGGAACCTGTTGTTCTACATTGTTATATAACTTCTGTATTTGATATTATTCACTGGGCTATCGCTCACGCTCATTCATGTGTTTGTAGGTGAGCCAAGAGAAGTCCAAACCCAGCCCTAGTGAAGCCTGCCATGAACAACACGAGTTTTTGGAGAGTCAGCCTTGTGTCTCATGCACGAGACCCATCCTTGCCATTTTGTTATACATTTACGTTTCGTCTTGTTGGTAAGGACTTTGTGTACATTTGTATATAGTCTGTTATGGGTTGGCTCAGTGTAAATGATCCTGTCTGTAAAGAAGTTTATACTACTGTACTTTTGATGTGGGTTATTAACGCATATGAGTATGGTTTGTTTGATGTGCATATAAGCACGGCTCTATGGACAAAGTTTCAAATTTTTGCTTCCGTTTGGCCCATTTACTCTGATGAGTTATGTCT
>CM069913.1:32910921-33276229 GCA_036172215.1 Camellia granthamiana
CGAGGCGATGATATGCGATGCAAAATCGGATAAAACCGAAGTGCCTCGAAATGCGCGCCCACAGGCACGCAAACCGAGGCGATGATATGGGATGAAATGGCATACGGAATGCAACGATGGGCTTACACCTACATGGGAGAGCCTCAGCTCACTCACATAGGAGGCCGTCGGATAAAACAGGGGTGCCTCGAAGTGCGTGCACACGGGCACGCAAACCGAGGCAATGCAAAAATGATACAAATGGCATAGGAAATGATATGCAAGCATGGAAACCATATTTCAGCACCTAAACGAAGGGGGAAACAGCCCCGAAACAATTCGAAATGAAACCCGAAGCATGCAATCATCCCGAAAATGTGAAATTAAGCCCCGAAATGGCCTATAGCCATGCTATTTATGCAGAATATGATCATGGCAGCAAGAACAGTAGCAAGGCAGTCCCAAATATGGCATTTTTCAGTAATAAACATGGCCAAATTGCAAGCATAAACATAGCAACAAAAGCTCGCAAGAATACGGTAAAAGAAAGGATTTACAAAGCAAGTAGTATACAGAAAATTCAAATGGAAAAACTTTCTTCTACAACACTGAAGAGGGCCCAAAAATAAGCATATATTCAGTTTATGGAAACCCCAAAATCAGAATAAAAACATGCTAGAAATTCCATGCAAAATAGGCTCAAAATAGGCTATATCATGAGACTTGCCAAACCATGCACCAAACAGCAAACTTTTCTTCATGAAACATGTAAAGGGGGTCAAAATAAGACCCCTTTCAGTTCTGACCAAAGGCCAAAACCAAAAGCACAAGAGGCTACAAAACATGCAAGAATACGGTAATTTTGAGGAATTACAAGGCAAGTACCAAAAACATTCACCAAATGGCTTAAGGCCCTCAACATAACATGGAAAGGAAACAAAAACAAGGCTATTTCTAAGCCTGATGAAGGCTGAAATCCGGAGCCAAATAAGCTTAACAAAGCCTGCAAGAATTAGGGCCTAAAATGGATTTCAAAGGGAGGTGGTATATAGAATGGCCAAATGAGGTTGAGACCTTCTACAATGTTGTAGAGGGGCTCAATATAAGCACAAAACTAGTAGGGGTCGGAGCCCCAAAAACAAATGCAAAGAGGCTAAAACTAGCATTCAAGATTGTGACATACAAGGTGTATATTGAAACAAGTATATCATGGAAACACCAAATGAAGTTGATCCCTTCTACAAAGTTGTAGAGGGGCTCAAAATAAGCCTAAAACCAGTAGGGGTCGGAGCCCCAAAAACAAAAGGAAATAGGGTAAAAATTTGATTCAAGATTATGCAAGAAAAAGGGATTTGAATGCTTACCCTTGAAGATCTTTCTTTCTTTGCTTCTTGACTTGAATTTGTAGCTTCTTGACCTCTGAAAAACCCTTCCTTGCTGCTGGAATGGTAGTGGAGATGGTGAGGCTTGGTGTTGGTGAAGAAATAATGCAAGACTTGGAAGTTTTTTCGAGGTTTTTAGCTATGGAAATGGAAGATTTGGGAGAGGAAGTCTTGAGAGCAAATTTTTGTAACCCCCATACCAGCTGGAAGCTGCTGGTTTTATAGCCAAAAATGTGAGAAATATCTTCCCTCAAATATCTAGATATTTTGAGGGCAAAAACAAAAGATTTTGTTCGGCTACGAAGTGGGCATCTGAGACCGCAGTGTTCCTCGGAATGATGAAACAGAGGTACCTGCCAAAATTGAACAAAAAATAATGCAAAACGAAAGCTCGGGGACCAAAACCGCGCGGGGTCCCGAAAATGGGCTGCCGGGCACCAGAAGTGGTGTTCGGCTGCGAAGTGGGTCTCGGAGATCCCAGTGTTCTTCGGAATGCTAAAATAGAGGTCTCTGCCAAAAACCGGAGAAAACGGATGCGAAATGAATGCTCGGGACCAAAACCGCGCAGTTTGGGGTCCCGAAAATGGGCTGCCGGGCACCGGAAGTGGTGTTCGGCTGCGAAGTGGGTTTTTGAGACCCCAGTGTTCCTCGGAATGCTAAAATAGAGGTTTCTGCCAAAAATGAACAGACATCGATGCAAAATGAATGCTCGGGGCCAAAACCGCGCGGTTCGGGATCCCGAAAATGGGCTGCCGGGCACCGGAAGTGGTGTTTGGCTGCGAAGTGGGTCTCAGAGACCCCAGTGTCCCTCGGAAGGACCAAACAGAGGTTTCGGCCAAAAATGAACAGACATCGATGCAAAATGAATGCTCGGGGCCAAAACCGCGTGGTTCGGGATCCCGAAAATGGGCTGCCGGGCACCGGAAGTGGTGTTCGGCTGCGAAGTGGGTTTCTGAGCCCCCAGTGTCCCTCGGAAGGACCAAACAGAGGTGTCTGCCAAAAATGAACAGACATCGATGCAAAATGAATGCTCGGGGCCAAAACCGCGTGGTTCGGGATCCCGAAAATGGGCTGCCGGGCACCGGAAGTGGTGTTCGGCTGCGAAGTGGGTTTCTGAGCCCCCAGTGTCCCTCGGAAGGACCAAACAGAGGTGTCTGCCAAAAATGAACAGACATCGATGCAAAATGAATGCTCGGGGCCAAAACCGCGTGGTTCGGGATCCCGAAAATGGGCTGCCGGGCACCGGAAGTGGTGTTCGGCTGCGAAGTGGGTTTCTGAGCCCCCAGTGTCCCTTAAATGGGAGTAAATGAGATGCATGCCAAAAACCGGAGAAATCGGAGATGGTTGGGCGGTCCCGAACCGAGGCACACGGCCTAACGGCTCCGAAAACCGGGAACCGGGCTCCGAAATGGGAAAAATGGCCTACGGCCACTGAGAGATAGTCTACGGGACCACTCCCTCCCCTCAGGAAAGAAAACAGAGAAAAACCGAGCCTGGTTCGCAAACCGAGACAAGGCACAGAAGAGAGTTCGATAGTCCGGAGGCAGGGCGCACGGCCGCGACTCTGAGACTTCTGAACGAGCACAGCATGCAACATCACTGAGCGCTCAATCGGTGACGTCTGAGTCTTAAGGTCGGTCAAAAATGGGGTGTCTACAGTTGCCCCTCTTTGACAGAACTCGGAAGTCATAAGAATGACGGGAGTGAATGTCAAAGCCCAGAGACGACCCATTTTTGACAAGGCCGAAGACTTAGACAAACATACAGGATAAACAAAGATGCATGCCTGCAGGCAAAAAGGGGGGGGCAAAATGCAAAATGAGAGGCGCGGAGCCAGATGATCATGCAAATGCAGCAAGCTGTAATGAAGCAGGTATTGACAAATAGATGCAACAGTTTTAAGCAAGAATGCAAAGCAACAACTACATCTCATGCAGTTTAGGAATGCGGAGAATTATTCAATTCTCGTCGCGTCTCACACGGAGAAGATACAATACCTGCGCGATTCGTCTGGTCGCACCAGCCTCAAATGAACCGTACATACAATATCGTGCCTGCGAAATAGAGAAACTCAACAAGAACAATATGCTAACAACATATATTCAATGCGATTCCTGTAATTCGAAAAGTTTGACACACGCAGTGTCGGCAAGTGAATGCAAATCTAACCACATTTCATGCAGAAAGGATTGCAGAAAGGATGTAAGAAAATTTTTGCAATTCTCACTGTGAATACAGTGTGCATTTGTGATAGATACACAAAGCGAACGTGTGTGATTGATACACCAAACGAACATGTGTGACAGATACAAAGCGAAGCGAGTGTGATGGATACACTATATGAAGCAAAGCGTGATGGATACACAAGATGAGCATAGTGTGATAGATGCACAAAGAGAAAGTGTGTGATTGATACACAAAGCGAGCTTGTGATTGATACACAAAGCGAAAGTGTGTGATTGATACACAAAGCGAGCGTGTGTGATTGATACACAAAGTGAGCATGTGATAGACACGTAAAGTAGGCATAGTGTGATAGATACAAAGCAAGTGTGTGATAGATACACTATATGAACGAAGTGTGATTGATACACTAAATGAATGAAGTGAGCAAAGTGTGATGGATACACAAAAGGCAAACACAAAGTGTGATAGATGCACTAAGTGAACAAGTGTGATGGATACACAATAGGTGAACACGAAGTGTGATCGATGCACTTAGTGAACAAGGTATGATTGATATACTAAATGTGAACACGAAGTGTGATCGATGCACTTAGTGAACAAGTATGATGGATATGCTGAATGTGAACACGAAGTGTGATAGATGCACTTAGTGAACAAGTATGATTGATATACTAAAGGTGAACACGAAGTGTGATAGATGCACTTAGTGAACAAGTATGATTGATATACTGAAGGTGAACACAAAGTGGGATAGATGCCCTTAGTGAACAGGAGTATGATTGATATACTAAATGTGAACACGAAGTGTGATAGATGCACTTAGTGAACAAGTATGATGGATATACTGAGGGTGAACACGAAGTGGGATAGATGCACTTAGTGAACAGGAGTATGATTGATATACTAAATGTGAACACGAAGTGTGATAGATGCACTTAGTGAACAAGTATGATTGATATACTGAGGGTGAACACGAAGTGGGATAGATGCACTTAGTGAACAGGAGTATGATTGATATACTAAATGTGAACACGAAGTGTGATAGATGCACTTAGTGAACAAGTATGATTGATATACTAAATGTGAACACGAAGTGTGATAGATGCACTTAGTGAACAGGAGTATGATTGATATACTAAATGTGAACACGAAGTGTGATAGATGCACTTAGTGAACAAGTATGATGGATATACTGAGGGTGAACACGAAGTGGGATAGATGCACTTAGTGAACAAGTATGATGGATATACTAAATGTGAACACGAAGTGGGATAGATGCACTTAGTGAACAAGTATGATGGATATACTAAATGTGAACACGAAGTGGGATAGATGCACTTAGTGAACAAGTATGATGGATATACTAAATGTGAACACGAAGTGGGATAGATGCACTTAGTGAACAAGTATGATGGATATACTAAATGTGAACACGAAGTGGGATAGATGCACTTAGTGAACAGGAGTATGATTGATATACTAAATGTGAACACGAAGTGGGATAGATGCACTTAGTGAACAAGTATGATGGATATACTAAATGTGAACACGAAGTGGGATAGATGCACTTAGTGAACAAGTATGATGGATATACTAAATGTGAACACGAAGTGGGATAGATGCACTTAGTGAACAGGAGTATGATTGATATACTAAATTTGAACACGAAGTGGGATAGATGCACTTAGTGAACAAGTATGATGGATATACTAAATGTGAACACGAAGTGGGATAGATGCACTTAGTGAACAAGTATGATGGATATACTAAATGTGATAAAGTGTGTGATTGATACATCAAATGAAATGAAGTGTGTGATTGATACACTGAATGCAATAAAGTGTGATGAGAGTGTGATTGATACACTAAATAAATGAAGTGTGATTGATACACTAAGTGAATGAAGTGTGATTGATACACTGAGTGAAATGAGAAAGAAACTTGATAGGTACAATGCAATACAATGCATGATGCTTACGGAAAGCAATAAATGGACAAAGCGGCGCTTTTAGAAAGCACCTCATGAGGTGAGTGGCGGTGAACCGCTCTACTCTGATGGGGATCTCCCCTCGTGCTCTTCGAACACTTTACCTTGAACTCACAGTACAAAGGCTCTGGAATGCTGACAAATAACAACATCTGGATGTAGGAGCCAACGGCTGCTGCTTGTTTTCCTGATCATATTCACAACTTTCCCTATTCTCCAACGGGGTGACAGACTAGGTTGGTTCAGTATCCAGAACTGAGGCGCATACACATGCTATCTCAATCTATGGGGCTGCCATACAGATTTCAAGCCGAGGACATGCCTCTGGGTATTTAAACCAGACTCTAGTCTCGGAAATCCCGAACCTTTGCGTTCTAGGCCACGGCCATTCGAACTCTAGTTTCCACCGTCGCAGTTGGTCTCCTAGGAACTCATCGCAAACACGGCCAAGATGCCTCTGGCAGGGAATGGTACTCAGGGAGAGCACTTCTGATCGCCATTCTGGCTTGAAGTAGACTTGATCTTGAGCTTGAGGTAGAAGCACACTCATACTTCAGAGCATTGGCAAGACCTGAAGAGGTACACACGGGATGCAATCTCGGAACTTACTGATGCCGGAACAAACTCAGATGCCCGATATTTTCCTCTTTTGCTTTTGCTTTGCAGCCCGAAACTCATAGCTTCAGATAGGTCCTGGTTCTACTGTTCACACTTATCGGGGGTGGACCCTGCGGCTTTCTGAAAGAACAAATTCTGTTTTGCACAAATGTGGAGAACGGCACGGCACGGCACTCGGAGCACAAAACGATTTTATTTTTGAAATTGAGAAAATGAGTTCTCGACCGGGTATTGAACCTACAACTGAACACAGCGAAAGAGACTCAATCAACGGAAAACAAAAGGTAAACAACCTAAACACATCTGTAACACTCGAAACGACTCAAAACAAGAATCGAGATAAAACAAAAAGACACGACACTCAGACGTGCACAGGGAGCCTGTTTCACCGGGTAGTGTTTCCCATCCTTTCTTATTTGGTGATTCTCACATCACTCGGCCCTCAGGCTCTGTTTTTTCTGAAAAAGCCCTTTTCTCACTTTTTCTCTCATCGTACATCTCTCTATTCTTCAATCTCTCATTTTTCATCCCTTCCCTAGGTGGTTGATGGATAAACAGCAAGTTGTGGGCTCAGGCCCCTAGCATTCAGCTAGATCCTTCTTCTTCTGCATACAGCTAGTGAATTCCTCCCACAGAGGGGTTATGCTACAAATGAGTGTGTAGCGAATCTGCAACTAACACCGGTTGATGATGCTCTGCCGGGGAGCTTGGACGTGATCAGATCCGTCTAGATGAGGGAGTGGAATTTCTTGATCCATTCCAGTTCGTGCTTCGCACTTGGCTTGATACCTCGTTGCTTGGAGGATGAGAGAGCTTTCTGCCCTCTTGCTGACAGCTTGAGTGGTGCCCTTTTCCGGCAGGTATAGTGCCCTTCTTGGCAAATACGTTGACAAAGGGGAAAAGACAGAACTCCTGACTCAACTATGCCCCTAGTTCATCATTTTGACCATTTTTTGTTTTAGTTTTCTACTAAGAAATTCTGACCAAAATGAGAGTTGGATTAACATGCTTGTTCGATTTTTGATTTAAAATCATGCAAGTCAGGCTATGAGCACTGAAAATTTTCCTTTTTTTTTTTTTGGGTCCAAGAAATGGCCTAGTTTTTGGAAAAGATGGAACAATTTTCGAGAAAATTAGTCAACCTCAGTAAAAATCCTCAAAAACTATTTTTGCAAATGGCCACTTGCTCAACGAGCATGAAACCTACTCCTGAGATGCACAACCTCGGATCCAAAGGAAAACTGCCCCGTGCTTGAAGAGAACTGCATGGCAACGGAAAGTTGCCCCTTGTTTGAACGGCACCGCGGCGCATGAATGGCAACGGAAAGTTGCCCCTTGTTTGGATAGCACCGCGGCGCGTTTGAATGGCAACGGAAAGTTGCCCCTTGTTTGAATGGCACCGCAGTACATTGTAGTCAGTCCTCAGAGCGATGAACACAACCAGACTCTCAGATACAGAGGAGGCAAAGATGGTCAAAACCATCACATGGACACAATTGAATTTGAATTGTTTTACGGCTGGACTTCAGAATGAAGTTGCCTACGTATCCCAAAGATGGGAATCAAGCCTTACGTAGTTCGGGGTTAAGGTACACTCGGGTATTAACCTCTCCTTTTTATGCTCTAACTTTTGCCAAGGCGCCTGTTGCAGGTTTTTAACCTTGCGAGCTTTGTTTTTCTTTTTTTTCATTTTCATGTCTTTTCTTCTTCTTTTCTTTTCTTTTTTCTTTTCTTTTTTTTGCATTTTTTTTTCTTTTCTTTTATATTTTTGCTTTCTTTTTTTGTATTTTTCTCTTGCTCTAACTTTTGCCTGGGTCGCCCTTCCGGGTTTTCGGCCCAGCGAGCCTCTCAAGGGTAAAAAGTGTAGCTTTGTCCATGTTGAATGGTTTTAAGATCGCGAAGCCATCCGTATCCAGGAGAATGACTACTGTATTGACTTGCAGAAGGATTCATCTTCGGCTCTTCGAGCACATCTGACACATTTTGCCCCTAGTTCGAAGGGTACTACTGTTCTACCTTTGCAAGCTTCTTCTGATGAGGTCTGACCTTCTTGATCTGACTTTGGTGCCTCTTGTTCGAGGGCTGCTTCAAATCTGGCCACACAGGCCTTGCATTGTGGTTAACCGTTGAACATTCTGAATGCACGTTCAAGGTTTGAAAGCAATGGGGGGTCGAGTCTTGAGGCTGAGAGAAATCCTAAGCTGCACAATCTCAAGAGCGATTCCACACATGTCTTTGCAGGACCGCGCAAAACATTTTTTTTGAAAGTTTTTAAGAAAGCGACAAATCGCTCGCGCTGAAGACAGTGTAGGACCAATCTGGATCAAAGCTAGGGTCCTTCTCAGTACTCACACTAACAAGCATGATTTCATTCATTAAGGGCTTAGTGTGCCTCTCTTTCTCTCATTTGATCAAAGTTTTGCAAATCCCGAGGAATTCCTCCCTCTTTGTTTTCACCGCAGTGTTCAAAAAGTTTTGAAAAACTTAGGTCAATACAATGACTTCAAGGCACAAGAGAGCAGGTGGAATGCACTGCCATTTCATTCAAATCCCGGCACAACTAGCACACGGCAGAAGCAAATGCGAGAGCGTGGAAATCACTGCTGTTTCATTCAAAATCTGTTGGCACAACTGGCTCCTTGGCAGAAACAGACTCAAAACAAAACAAAAAGACAAACGCAAAACAAAATGGTGATGCCCGAGGTAACACCCCCGGAATCACCCGACTCCTATACAACAGGACTGACTCAATACAACAAGACAGACCCAAAACAAAAAGACTGACTTAAAACAAAAAGACAGACTCAAGACAAAACAACAAAACTGACCCAATACCCAAGTCAGAAAGCAAAAACTGGTATTTGCACATTGCTCAGAACAGTGCGTGCCATTCCCACGTCTGGAGTTGATCGAGCGCCATCCACAGCTGGTTCATTCCCCGATCACATAATCACATTATCCCCCTCAAGTTCACTGATCAAGTGCCGATAGACTTTGCAGGAACTGGTGCAGCAATGACCCCTTTGTCAAACAGATCTTGTACATCATGGCGCAGACGAAAGCAACTGTCGGTGTCATGACCGGTTTGCTGATGGTAGGCACAGTATTTAGTCTGGTCATGCTTTGCAGGGATAGGATCGGGTAGGGGCCGTTGTTCCAACGGTTTCAAATGTCCTTCCCGGAGTAAGACCTCTAGAGCCTTTGACAGAGGCATATGAAGTGGAGTGAAAACCCTCTTGACTCGGGGTGGATATTTGGCCGTCTGTGAGTTACTCCCGGACGTACCGGTGAATGGGGTGGACTTTCTTGACGTGGTGGTAACCATGCCCACTTCGGAAGATCTTGCAGCCACATCACCGCTTGTGCCTGTGTTGTTGTTGCGGTTGAAGGTTCTCCGGGGCTGATCCCGGTCTTGGTCAAACAGACCTTGCTTCATCGCATCCTCGATCTGCATTCCCATATCATGTAGATCTGCGAAGGTCGGGAAGGGGACTACGATCATCTTCTTCATTAATCCCGGTTGGAGATTACGCACAATCATCCGGATTTGATCTCTGTCTGTAGGCCTCACGGTCATCATTGATGCCTTTGCTCTCCACCGGGTGACAAAATCAGAGAAGGTCTCTTTCTGTTCCTGCCTCGTTGTCTCGAGATCACGAGTTGTGACCTCGATTTGCGTGTTGTACGAATATTGTGCAAGGAAGGCCTCAGCCATCTCATCCCAGTTTGTCTTCACATCATCTTCCAGCTTTGCATACCAAGTGGATGCCACACCCGATAAAGTTCGACCGAACAAGGAAAGCTTTTGCGGTCGGGTTAGGCCCATTGGTCTTAAAATGTCTGAGAATAGCCGGAGGTGAACCATAGGGTCCCCGGATCCATCAAAGCGATCGATCTGGGGCATCTTAAATCTGTCCGGCAGTGTCACGGCCACATCAGTATAGCCGTCTTCAATGTCTGGAATGGCTTTCACCCCTTGGGATTTCTTAAAAAGCTTCTCCAGCTTGCTCAATTTCAGAGCGGTATGATCTACCTCAAACTCGAAGGGAGAGTCCGGGTGATTGACAAGTGTGTGGGTCTTGGACAGTTGTGGCGGAAGCGGAGGCGGAGCTGGCCTCGTTGGAAGATCCGTGTCCTCCTGGATATTTTGGACATTTGGCGTCTCCCCAGGTGCTGGAGCTCCTGCTGGGGGAGGAACTTGTTGTGAAGCAGACGCGCCGCTTTGCTGTTGCAGCCTGGTGATGAGCTCAGCCTGCTGAGCCATGATTGCAGCTTGCTGCTTGGAAAATTCCGCTTGGCGGACAGCGTCTTGCTGCATGAGTTTCATACTTTCTTGCATTTGACACATCATTGCCTCCATCCCTGATGTATTCCCCTGATCCATCTAACTGACCGGTATCTATCCCTACAGTAGAAACTGAGACCTCAGCCTGACTGTTCACTGGTGGGGTGGATAAAGACCACTGATCTGGTAACTGCTGAATTGGTGATTCGCGCCTGACTGGCCCTTTTCACTCTGCCTCTGGTAAAGGAACACTGATTGCCCTTGAACTGAATCTCTGACCTGACAAAGTCTATCAACACAAATTTGGTGTACTCGGGGGATAGTGGAGCCTTCTGAAGCTATGGTTCCAGGACTACCTAGCAAAAGAGAAAACGGACAGCATCTCAGCCCAATTTCACCAGAACAGATACGAACAAAACCGAAACCGAATGTGTGCTCTCTACTGAATTCTGCCTCCAAAATTCCGCCTGTAAGCTGATACCCTCAGGTAAAACTGAATCCCAAAATACTGATGCCCGCAGGCTTGATACCCAAAATACTGAATTGGTGCCCGCAGGCCTGATGCCCAAACTCACTGATACATGCATTCCCTGTAGAGACGCACTCTAACAAGCACATAGCAGATAAATGAGAGCTCAAAACACCCCTATGTTGGGGTAGGGTTTCCCTGTCCTATTTTGTCAGGAACTAGGGTTTCACTACGCACGCAGCGGTTTCAAACAACCTATCGGGTAAGCAACCTGTCCTAGTTTGGAATGGTCACTATGGATCCGTATATGCACTAGGTCGAATGGTCAAAAAGGGTGCCCCGGTAAAACCGGGGTTTGTGTTCCCATGCTGTCAGAGCCCAGAGCCGATCAGCCTTACGGACATGACTTGACAAGACAAGCCTCCGGCAAATCGTTCGGGAATGGCATATGGCAAACACGGTGTCCTAGGCGCACCAATGCAAATGCAATGCAAAGAAACACACAAGTGTAGTCAAAAAATCGATATCATGAGTTCGAGTCAAGTTCTCTAAATCCCCAGCAGAGTCGCCAGAAACTGTAACAACGCCCGCGGGGGACCTCGCTACAGTTCGGACTCGATTTTTGTTGCGGTTCTCAATCTTGAACCAAAGAGTCCAAATCCGGCAAATCGTTTTGAGAAAACTGATTTTTTGAAAGAAGTGCCAAACATGGACTGCTTTGCCAGATAACAGAGTCGCCACCTAAATATTTTTTAAATGGGAAATTTAGGAAACCCTGACTCGGTGCCAAAGGCCACGTGTCCGTCATCACCAAAGTTGGCTCGGGAACTTGGGTACGATTGGGGAAGGTCACATCGTGAGCACCCCCGCTCGCCCGGTCAAAGACCGGCCTCTACTAACCATGATATCTGTTTTTGAAAACTTTGTGAGTTCTTAATCCGGTTATTAGCCTAGATTTACTATGTGATGCTCGCAGCAAACAAGTATAGACCGAGTCGTCTGAATTGGAACAAAAACATCTCATGTTTGTTTGTTTGAAAGTGGTTTGATGGTGCTACTCGTAAGTAGGCTAAAATGCGGATTTGCCACCCTCAGGTGGGCTTAGAAAAACAGTGATTTTGCCACTATCTAGTGGGCTTAAAACAAACAGTCAACGAATTGTCCCAATTCAGGTAACTCAACCTCCACCCACAGGCATTCAAGGCAGTTATATCACATAAGCACATAGCCTCATGGCAAGCATGCTATCATGGCAGTCACTCACACGCATGCAAGGATGCTAAAGCATAAAAACTCACCGAGTACTCCAAGCCAAAACAAAAGCTTATTAGAAATCATGCATGATCCTAGAATATACAGAATGCCTAATGCAACACATGCAAAAATGCAACTATAGCAGGCTCGGCTATTCTAAACATGGCATGTGAAATGCAACAACTAACATGTATTCATCTTGTAATTGAAATACAATGCAGTTTGTATGATGCGCCGAGCCCGGTGCGTGCAAAACAGATGAATGATGCAAACATGCTGTCATACTGTATGCTAATTGAAATATGCCCTATATCTAACCATCCAAAGCGGGTAAATAAAAGGGAGAAAGAAATGGGGGTTGGAAGACATACATCACACTCACCCACCCTTATTACATTATTGCCCTCGCGCGGAGGGTCCGAATAAATAATACAGTCCGAATAAAAGAATAATACAGTCCGCAATGTACAAATTCTAATTAATTAACAAATTAATTACAAAAGAAATAAAACTGGCATGCAAGCCAGGGACTGCCTTGCTTCTGACGGATGATACATGTTGGGCTGCCTGGCGCGGAAATCCACTGAGATGCTCCAATTAGCCTCTGTTTGCAATTTTCTCGAAATGCGTGCCGGCCTCCGAAAAGTTGTTGATTGTTGATTTTGCTGCAACAGAGAGCAGGAAAGGGGCACAGCAATGTATTTCACAAATATATGCATGCCTCGATCCTCGCGCCACCAATCACGCATATCGATGCATGATGGGCCGAGGAATCGAATTGCACAATTCAATATAGGATGAATGCAGATGAATGCTATAACAAAACCTAACTCCATCATGGGTAATCCGGAGTGTCGGTGACTGGGGAATTGAGACATGCTCCGCCACTCGGAGTGCGAAACGCGCCTCGTTTCCCGTGCAATATGCATGATATGCATGAAATGCAACTAACATACAATCCTAGCATGCGCAATGCTATGAAAATGAGATGCCTCGAAATGCGTGTCCACGGGCACGCAAACCGAGGCGATGCAGAATGACATGCGAAATGTAATGATGGGCTTATACCAACATGAAGGGGGCCTCAGCCGCACTCACATAGGATGCCGGAATGATAAGAATGAGGTGCCTCGAAATGCGTGCCCACTGGCACGCAAACCGAGGCAATGATGAAATGCAAATCGGATAAAATCGAAGTACCTCGAAATGCGTGCACACGGGCACGCAAATCGAGGCAGAAGCATACGCAATGCCAAACGGATAAAACAGAATGTCTCGAAATGCGTGCACACGGGCACGCAAACCGAGGCGGAGGCATACGCAATGCCAATCGGATAAAACAGAGTGTCTCGAAATGCGTGCCTACAGGCACGCAAACTGAGGCAGAGGCATACGCAATGCCAAGCGGATAAAACAGAGTGTCTCGAAATGCGTGCCCACAGGCACGCAAACCGAGGCAGAGGCATACGCAATGCCAAGCGGATAAAACAGAGTGTCTCGAAATGCGTGCACACGGGCACGCAAACCGAGGCGATGATGAAATAGGATGTAAAAATCGGATAAAACTGAAGTGCCTCGAAATGCGCGCCCACAGGCACGCAAACCGAGGCGATGATATGCGATGTAAAATCGGATAAAACTGAAGTGCCTCGAAATGCGCGCCCACAGGCACGCGAACCGAGGCGATGATATGCGATGCAAAAATCGGATAAAATCGAAGTGCCTCGAAATGCGCGCCCACAGGCACGCAAACCGAGGCGATGATATGCGATGCAAAATCGGATAAAACTGAAGTGCCTCGAAATGCGCGCCCACAGGCACGCGAACCGAGGCGATGATATGCGATGTAAAATCGGATAAAACCGAAGTGCCTCGAAATGCGCGTCCACAGGCACGCAAACCGAGGCGATGATATGGGATGAAATGGCATACGGAATGCAACGATGGCTTACACCTACATGGGAGAGCCTCAGCTCACTCACATAGGAGGCCGTCGGATAAAACAGGGATGCCTCGAAGTGCGTGCACACGGGCACGCAAACCGAGGCAATGCAAAAATGATACAAATGGCATAGGAAATGATATGCAAGCATGCAAACCATATTTCAGCACCTAAACGAAGGGGGAAACAGCCCCGAAACAATTCGAAATGAAACCCGAAGCATGCAATCATCCCGAAAATGTGAAATTAAGCCCCGAAATGGCCTATAGCCATGCTATTTATGCAGAATATGATCATGGCAGCAAGAACAGTAGCAAGGCAGTCCCAAATATGGCATTTTTTAGTAATAAACATGGCCAAATTGCAAGCATAAACATAGCAACAAAAGCTCGCAAGAATACGGTAAAAGAAAGGATTTACAAAGCAAGTAGTATACAGAAAATTCAAATGGAAAAACTTTCTTCTACAACACTGAAGAGGGCCCAAAAATAAGCATATATTCAGTTTATGGAAACCCCAAAATCAGAATAAAAACATGCTAGAAATTCCATGCAAAATAGGCTCAAAATAGGCTATATCATGAGACTTGCCAAACCATGCACCAAACAGCAAACTTTTCTTCATGAAACATGTAAAGGAGGTCAAAATAAGACCCATTTCAGTTCTGACCAAAGGCCAAAACCAAAAGCACAAGAGGCTACAAAACATGCAAGAATACGGTAATTTTGAGGAATTACAAGGCAAGTACCAAAAACATTCACCAAATGGCTTAAGGCCCTCAACATAACATGGAAAGGAAACAAAAACAAGGCTATTTCTAAGCCTGATGAAGGCTGAAATCCGGAGCCAAATAAGCTTAACAAAGCCTGCAAGAATTAGGGCCTAAAATGGATTTCAAAGGGAGGTGGTATATAGAATGGCCAAATGAGGTTGAGCCCTTCTACAATGTTGTAAAGGGTCTCAATATAAGCACAAAACCAGTAGGGGGTCGGAGCCCCAAAAACAAATGCAAAGAGGCTAAAACTAGCATTCAAGATTGTGACATACAAGGTGTATATTGAAACAAGTATATCATGGAAACACCAAATGAAGTTGAGCCCTTCTACAAAGTTGTAGAGGGGCTCAAAATAAGCCTAAAACCAGTAGGGGTCGGAGCCCCAAAAACAAAAGGAAATAGGGTAAAAATTTGATTCAAGATTATGCAAGAAAAAGGGATTTGAATGCTTACCCGTGAAGATCTTTCTTTCTTTGCTTCTTGACTTAAATTTGTAGCTTCTTGACCTCTGAAAAACCCTTCCTTGCTGCTGGAATGGTAGTGGAGATGGTGAGGCTTGGTGTTGGTGAAGAAATAATGCAAGACTTGGAAGTTTTTTTGAGGTTTTTAGCTATGGAAATGGAAGATTTGGGAGAGGAAGTCTTGAGAGCAAATTTTTGTAACCCCCATACCAGCTGGAAGCTGCTGGTTTTATAGCCAAAAAGGTGAGAAATATCTTCCCTCAAATATCTAGATATTTTGAGGGCAAAATATCTAGATATTTTGAGGGCAAAAACAAAAGATTTTGTTCGGCTACGAAGTGGGCATCTGAGACCGCAGTGTTCCTCGGAATGATGAAACAGAGGTACCTGCCAAAATTGAACAAAAAATAATGCAAAACGAAAGCTTGGGGACCAAAACCGCGCGGGGGTCCCGAAAATGGGCTGCCGGGCACCAGAAGTGGTGTTCGGCTGCGAAGTGGGTCTCGGAGATCCCAGTGTTCTTCGGAATGCTAAAATAGAGGTCTCTGCCAAAAACCGGAGAAAACGGATGCGAAATGAATGCTCGGGACCAAAACCGCGCAGTTTGGGGTCCCGAAAATGGGCTGCCGGGCACCGGAAGTGGTGTTCGGCTGCGAAGTGGGTTTCTGAGACCCCAGTGTTCCTCGGAATGCTAAAATAGAGGTTTCTGCCAAAAATGAACAGACATCGATGCAAAATGAATGCTCGGGGCCAAAACCGCGCGGTTCGGGATCCCGAAAATGGGCTGCCGGGCACCGGAAGTGGTGTTTGGCTGCGAAGTGGGTCTCAGAGACCCCAGTGTCCCTCGGAAGGACCAAACAGAGGTTTCGGCCAAAAATGAACAGACATCGATGCAAAATGAATGCTCGGGGCCAAAACCGCGTGGTTCGGGATCCCGAAAATGGGCTGCCGGGCACCGGAAGTGGTGTTCGGCTGCGAAGTGGGTTTCTGAGCCCCCAGTGTCCCTCGGAAGGACCAAACAGAGGTGTCTGCCAAAAATGAACAGACATCGATGCAAAATGAATGCTCGGGGCCAAAACCGCGTGGTTCGGGATCCCGAAAATGGGCTGCCGGGCACCGGAAGTGGTGTTCGGCTGCGAAGTGGGTTTCTGAGCCCCCAGTGTCCCTCGGAAGGACCAAACAGAGGTGTCTGCCAAAAATGAACAGACATCGATGCAAAATGAATGCTCGGGGCCAAAACCGCGTGGTTCGGGATCCCGAAAATGGGCTGCCGGGCACCGGAAGTGGTGTTCGGCTGCGAAGTGGGTTTCTGAGCCCCCAGTGTCCCTCGGAAGGACCAAACAGAGGTGTCTGCCAAAAATGAACAGACATCGATGCAAAATGAATGCTCGGGGCCAAAACCGCGTGGTTCGGGATCCCGAAAATGGGCTGCCGGGCACCGGAAGTGGTGTTCGGCTGCGAAGTGGGTTTCTGAGCCCCCCAGTGTCCCTCGGAAGGACCAAACAGAGGTGTCTGCCAAAAATGAACAGACATCGATGCAAAATGAATGCTCGGGGCCAAAACCGCGTGGTTCGGGATCCCGAAAATGGGCTGCCGGGCACCGGAAGTGGTGTTCGGCTGCGAAGTGGGTTTCTGAGCCCCCAGTGTCCCTTAAATGGGAGTAAATGAGATGCATGCCAAAAACCGGAGAAATCGGAGATGGTTGGGTGGTCCCGAACCGAGGCACACGGCCTAACGGCTCCGAAAACCGGGAACCGGGCTCCGAAATGGGAAAAATGGCCTACGGCCACGAAAAGTAGCCCACGGCCACTGAGAGATAGTCTACGGGACCACTCCCTCCCCTCAGGAAAGAAAACAGAGAAAAACCGAGCCTGGTTCGCAAACCGAGACAAGGCACAGAAGAGAGTTCGATAGTCCGGAGGCAGGGCGCACGGCCGCGACTCTGAGACTTCTGAACGAGCACAGCATGCAACATCACCGAGCGCTCAATCGGTGACGTCTGAGTCTTAAGGTCGGTCAAAAATGGGGTGTCTACAGCTGCAGAGTGTAATCAGTTTTGTAGGTGGAGCATGGGGGATGTTGGCAAAGCGGTGGCATTTATCACACTTAAGCACAAATTCGGTGGCATCTTAGTTGAGAGTAAGCTATAAGTTGCCGATGCGAAGGATTTTATGGGCCAGTGACCTGGTACCCGAATGATTACCACATACGCCCTTGTGGACTTCCCTCATCACATAGGTCGCTTGATCAGGACTGAGACACTTGAGGTATGGGCGTGAAAATCCACGTTTGTACAGTAGGCCGCTGATGAGGATGTAGTTGGATGACCAGGATCTGACTTTGGCGGCCTGCTATTTATCGTCTAGCAACTCCCTACTTGTAAAAAACAGAAGGATGTCTGCGGCCCACGAGATAGGTTCGTTTTGGAGGAAGTAAACCTCCTGCTGGCTTAGCGAAGTAGCCGGATGGGCAAGGTATTCAAGGTGGACGCCATGGCTGAGGTTTGACTGGTCGGCCGAGGCTAATTAGGCCATTTCATCTGCCTTGGAGTTTTCTGACCGAGGGATGTGTTTGATATAGAAAGTATTGAAAAGGCGAACAAGAGGGAGTGCAATATCTCTGTAAGCTCGCATCGTGTCCTTCTTCGCATTGAATTCCCTCGACAATCAATTAGGAATCACTGAATACTTGGATATGGCTTACACCAATGTCTCTGGCTAGGCGAAGACCTGCTATCAAGGCCTCATATTCGGCTTCATTATTGCTGGCATCGAACAAGAAACAGAGGGCACACTTGAAATAACCCGCCCTCAGGAGTGGTGGGGATGAGACTAGCCCCACTGCCTTCTTTGCTGGATGATCCATCGACATTGAGGGTCCATGAGTGGGGATCTTCTGCCTCAGTGTTGATTGCCTTGGTAGAGGGGGCGTGGTTGGAGTGGGATTGGTGAATTCCAAGATAAAATCGGCGACAACCTATCCTTTGATTTCTATTCGAGGTCGGTAAGAGATTTCAAATTGTTTGAGCTCGACAGACCATTGCATAAGTCTACCGGATAATTCTGGTTGTTGCAGTACCTTCTTCAAAGGTTGATCAGTGAGGACCACTATGGAGTGAGCTTGGAAATAAGGTCGGAGTCGTCTTGAAGCTATGACTAATGCGAGGGCCATTTTTTCTAGCAGAGGGTAGTTCTGTTCTGCCCCCTTGAGAGCTCGGCTAATGTAATAAACCGGACGCTGGACTGAGCTGTCCTCCCTAATGAGGGCCGTACTGACTGCGGTGTTTGATACGGCTAAATAGAGAAAGACGGTCTCGCTTGAGAACGCTTGAGAGAGTAAAGGGGGTTGGCCATGCACTGCTTCAATTGTTGAAAGGTCTCTTCAGATTCGGTGGTCCACTCAAAGGCCTGTCGAAGGACTTTGAAAAAGGGAAGGCATTTGTCCGTTACGCGAGAAATAAAATGGTTGAGGGTAGCGACTCTGCCGGTAAGCCATTGAACCTCTTTGACCGTCCTGGGAGACTGCATTTCTATCAGGGCCTTGATCTTTTTGGGGTTGGCCTCGATGCCCCCGCTGACTGACCATAAAACCAAAGAATTTCCCAGATTCTACGCCGAAGGCTCACTTTTCTGGATTCAGCTTCATGTGATACTTGTATAGGGTTTCGAAGGTCTTTCGCAGGTCTGTCAGATGATCGGAGGAGAGTTTGCTCTTGACAAGCATGTCGTCGACGTAGACTTCCATGTTCCGACCTATCTGATGGTAAAAGACAGCATTGACCAACCGTTGGTAAGTTGCTCCAGCATTTTTCAATCCGAATGGCATAACACGATAGTGATAAGTTCCTCTGTCTGTGATGAAAGAGGTGTGTTCCTGGTCTGCTGGGTGCATCAAAATTTGATTGTAGCCGGAGAAGGCGTCCATGAAACTGAGCATCTGATATTCAGCAGTAGCGTCGACAAGCAGATCTATGCGGGGAAGGGGATAACTATCTTTAGGGCAAGCTCGATTAAGGTCGAAGTAGTCGGCGTAGAGTTGCCATTTACCGTTGTTTTTACGGACCAGGACTACATTTGACAGCCATCTGGGGTAGTCTACGTTTTTAACGAACCATGCCTCTAGTAGTTTGTCTACCTCAGAAGTAATAAGGGCGTTGCGTTCTGGGTGAAAGACACATTGCTTTTGGCGGAAGGGTCGAAAATGGGGCTCAATGGTGAGACGATGAGTGACAAAGAAGGGATCGATACCCAACATGTCGATATGGGTCTGGGCAAATACATCATTGTTCTCGGTTAGGAGGGCTGTAAGGTCGGCCTTGGCTTGGGAGGATAGTTGGCTGCCGATCTTGGCTATTTTTGTTGGGTTGGCAAGGTCGATGGAGACTTCAACAAGTTCTTCCACTGGTTCCCCTCTGACTAACTCGTCTTCGTCTCTGACGTCGAGTCCTTCGATGATCATGGCCTCTTTCAGCCTGACCTCTTTGAGTGAAGCGACGTAGCATTCTCTGGCCACCGTCTGCTCTCTCCTCACAGTGCCAACCCTGAGGTCGATAGGGAATTTTATGGCTAGATGGCATGTGGATGTGACAGCTTGAAAAGTGTTAAGGGTTGTGCGGCTAAGGATGATGTTATAAGCAGAGGGATAATCGACGACAAGGAAAGTGAGTAACTTGGTGGTCTGCCTTGGATATTCTCCGATGGTGATGGGGAGATCAATGAAGCCCATAGAGGTCACCCGATCCCTCGTGAAGCCGACCAGTGGGGTTTGGAGAGGGGACAATCTTTCTTCCCCGACCTTGAGTTGGCGATAAGCGTTCAGGAAGATGATGTCTGAAGAGCTGCCATTGTCGACAAGCACTCGTCTGACTTTGTAGTTGGACAGGAGAGTAGAGATGACGAGGGGGTCGTCATGAAGGTAACGGATGCCTGTGCAATCGGCCTCCGTAAAGGTGATGGGTTCCATCCACTGTTTGGGGTGTTTGAAGGGGCGATCCAATGTCGCGACTTTTTTGTCGGAGCCCTGCCTGATTTTTCAGAGTTTGGCATGCTGGGCTGAGCGGGATGGTCCTCCGCAAGCAAGCCCGCCAGTAATGACTCTGATCTCTCCAACCGGGAAAGTAGGGTTGCCTTGTGCTCGGGGTTGTGGTAGGGGCCGATCATTGCCTTGGTTAGGTTGTGCGGGTTGTCTGGGAGGGGTGTGTTGGCGGTTGCTCTTGGTAGGTTTGGTCCTTGGTCGTTGCTGGGGACGGGTTGCCGTAAACCGACTGAGGCGTCCTTGGCATATCAAGCTCTCTACCTGGTCTTTAAGGTTAACACATTCCTTGGTGTTGTGGCCGTGGTCCTGATGGAAATGGTAATACTTAGATTGGTCTCGCTGGTTGGAAGGAGACCGTGAGGGTTGTGGCCATTTCAAGTTGTAATCTCGTTGGATCTGGTTTAAGACTTGTTCCATGGGGGAGTTAAGGGGTGTGTACCATTCGGACTGACCGGGTGGTCGGGTAGGTGTCAATTGGTCGGCTCGAGCGATTCGGTTGGTATACTGAGGTGTTTGCTGTGTGTATTTGGTGGTTCTGGTTTCAAATTCCTTTCTCTTCTCTTTGAGGGTTGGGTTTTTGGTTGTGGAATCTTGGCGGGCCGCCAGAGAATCTTCGGCATTCATGTATTTTTGGGCTTTGGAAATGAGGGTTGTCATGGAGGTTGGAGGGTTTTTGGAGAGGGAGGAAAGGAAATCGGATGATCGTAAACCAGCCATGAAAGCCATGAGAATGACCTTGTCGTCGTTTTCCGCCACCTGCAAGGCTTCGGTGTTGAAATGGGTGACGAAGCTACATAGCGACGCCCCCTCCGTTTGACAGATGTTGAGGAGCTAGGTCGCTGGACGTCGCTCGCGCTGGGCACCAATGAAGTGGTTAAGAAATGAGTCACTTAAGTGCTGGAAAGTAGAAACGGAGTCCGTCAGCAGCTGACTAAACCACAGTCGGGCTGACCCCTTAAGCGTTATGGGGAAAGCCTGACACATGATCTCATCAGGGAATACATGGAGGACCATCAGGGTCCTGTAAGTCTCCAAGTGGTCAACTAGGTCCGTTGTTCCGTCGAAAAGGTCGATCGAGGGCATCTTGAACTTAAGAGGTAGGGGTTTGTCCCTGATGGAGGCAACAAACGATGATTGGCTGTTGTGGAGGGCTTATTCTGCATGTTCTGCATGACTCCTTGAAGCTGGAGTTTCATGGCTCGGAGTTCCGTATCCCAGATAGGGACGTTGTCACCACCAGAATATAATGGAGGTTGAACACTACTGGCCTTTCCCTCGGGAGTAGGCGCTTGGGCTGATGGGTATAGACCCCGAGGTGGCGGGTTCATGTCTTGGGGTGGGGGTCGCGAACCCTCCAAGTTGGAGGGATGGGCTTGTTGGAAGGGATGGCACGGGGTTCGTTCTTGGTTAGGTAGGATATCTTGCGGTGGTAGAGGAGGCACAGGGAGGTTTCGCTGAAGCAAAGCATTGATCAAGGCTTAGTTTTGTTCGGCTAGGCGGTTCATGCTGTTGGTGAGTTCTGTGAAATACTGAGGTGGGTTGTTTGGGTTAGGAGGGTCGGCTTGGAGGTCGGCATCGTTGTGTTGAGAAGCCATGGATCTCGTTGTGACCATCCACCTTGGTGGGTGGCAGATAGGGATTATCGGAAATGGGTCTCCGGCAATAATGAGTACAATCACGGAGTGAAAAAGTTTCCCACAGACGGCGCCAACTGATGATACTACTAGTCCCTAAGGAACGGATCAGGCTGATCCACACTTCCCACACCGTTGTCCGATCGCTGGGCCCACTGAGAAACCTGCACAAGAGTTCAATGGGGAACGAGCGACGAGCAAGTCAGAGAAGAGAGATTAATGGAATATAGGGATAGGATGGTGATAAAGAACTTAACCTTCTTTCTGTCTTAGAAACCTGCTTATATCCTTTGTTCATCATTTCCTTGTCCACTCCGATCTGTCATGTTGGCTAAAAGCCTATGTTTTAGCTTGCTTTGTTCATAGTGAGGCTGTTTTGTCCCGACGTGAAGGGATTCTCGCATTAAATGCTGCAGGGAACCTCATTAATGGCTAATGTGTGGTACAATAACTCTGTAGGATCTTTGTCTGCTTATGTGGCTAGTTCTTCTCTTGACAAGTGTTTAGATGTCATTGGTCCTTGGTGCAACGTTGGGCTCCAGCAATGTTGGGATTTAGTGTTTGAATTATGTATTGGGCTCTAAGTGGTGGGCCAAAAGCCCCTATAGGCCCACCTATGTCAAGTTGAATGAGTTGAAAAATGTAGGAGTAGTTATATATAGGGGTGTGCATAATATCGCCAAAACCGCCAAAACCGCTCCGAACCGCACCGAACCGCGCATTTTTTGAACTATGGCGGGCGGGTTGGGTTCCAACTCTGGCGGGTCAGCGCGGGTGGCGGGTTAAAATTTGCCAACTCGCGGTTATAACCGACCCGCCCCTCATATTATGCAAAAAAAAAATTCCTGTGCTACACTACACACACAGCAACAAATTTCAGCCATAGATTACACAAATACACATCTAGCACACATACACTCACACACACACAATAATTCTTCAACTAAACCTAATTGACCCACACATTTCATCTCATTCATTTGTATCGATTCATCGTCGCTGTCTTGTGGTCTCATTCCTCACCTCGTCGATTAGCTCACCGCCGCTGTAGTCTCTTCTCACCGCCGCCGCCGCTGTCTCCTTTCCTTGCCGATCGGCGCCTACTCGTCGTCGTCGACTCATCACGTCGGTATGTGACTCTTTCGCTGCTCATTGTCTCTGTTCTTCTCTCTTTCGCTTCGCTGATCTCTCTTTCTCTCTTTGCTTTTTTTCTTTTTCTCTGGCTGATCTCTCTTCTTTGTTCTTTACTTTGCAATGTTGTTTGTTTGTTAGCCCTCATTGATATATATATAAATAAAAAATCAAAAACCAGTTTAGATTCAAATATATATATATAATCTGAGTGTATAGATTCAAATATATATATATATATAACATCATTGATATATATAGTTTACCTGCTGATAGTTTTTGATGTTCTGGTTGTTTCTGTCAAATTTGGTTATTTAGTTTTAATTTTGTAAGATCAATCATCACTGTGCATTGCCCATTTTCGAGATGCGATGGGTGGTTGAGATTGATTTATAGACTGAACTAGATGATTTATAGTTGTTGTTCTGAACTTATGTTGAGGTTGATTTTGTTTATTTTTTCCTTGATGGTTTGATCAGTCCTTTTTTCATATGTTAAACCAGAAAACTTAATGACTTTTGTTCAGAATTTGGTTGTATTGTGTATCTCATAGTCCGTTGATAGGAAACTTAGGTTGTGTTTGGACTTGGACCTTGGATTTGTGGAGGGAAAGGAAAAGAAAATAAAATTTAGCTTCTCCTTCATTCACTTTTTTGATGAATCAATGATCCAAACCCAACAATAGAGAATCTCTGATGGATGGGAGTATTTGTGGGATATTTTTTTCTCAAATTTCCATAGTTTTAAATTGTGTTTTTTTTCCATGTATAGTAAATCAGATGAAATACTGATTTTTAAACCTCGGAGTGTTTCCTTCGTTTTTTATTTTTTGGTCCATGGGAGGCCATAAGACCAAGAACTAATGGAGGGTGATACCAGTTATGTCTTCCCTTCAGGGAATCAGGATAGGAAGCAGCCCCATAGGAGGATTCACGAAGGCTTCACAATAATTGTTTTCATGCTTGTTAGCCTGTTCCTGTCAAGGTGATCACAATGCCTCATGGACTTTGGACAAAGTGGAAAATTAAATAAAAATGAAAATGTGAAATAAAATAGTGATTATCAAATTTTGGTTGAGATTATGTTTAGATGACAGTAATTTTGAGAGTAATGGTAATCTCATTATTGGTAATCCTCCATTATTTGCCAACCGCCAATCCGTTCGAACCGCCAAGGCAAATCCTCCATTATTTGCCAACCGAACCGCCGGTTTTTGATAATAAAAATGGCAAATTCTAATGATAATTTTATCAATCCGCCACCCCGCCTTACGGTTTCTAATTTTCCTTTAAACCGCACCAACCCGCACCGCGCACACCCCTAGTTATATATATGTTAAAGCATATTTAGAATATATTATTTTTCATACTTGTTAAGTTTTCATACTTTTATAATTTTTCTTATTCTCATGATTTCTTGATTACCTCTCCATATAAGTTTCATATATAGGTCACCTCTTATAATAGTTTAATACACAATAATATATAACATTATTCAACATACAGAGATTTTTCTCGCTCTCTCTCTCTCTCTCCATACAATTATTTTAATATGATATTAGAGCTATAAGATCCGACCTATCTTTCTAGTTCAGTAGTGGGTGGCCGATTGGCAACCTTGCCTTCACTACTCTCTGGAGTTTCAACACATGCCTGTATTAATCCCAATCTCCATCAACCAATAAACCACCACCTCCACTATGGACTTCAAATCTCAATCTTCCATTCTTTCAATCTAGATATGAATCTAGATCAAAATCCACTCATTTATTTTATTTTGTTTACGTGCCCTCTTTTAGTTCTCTTCATTTCAATCTCAAATAGGTTTATATCTTAAAACCTATTGAGTTTGAGGGAGAATAATATACCTATATCATGGTGAGCACGGTGATACACCATGTGAACTACCCAAGCTGCCCATTGGCGCACTACCTAAGTCACCTCATAGCGCACTCTTTCATCTGTTACTATCACTGTTCATCATCGCATCATAAGTTACATGTGTGTTATGTTTGCTGGTTTAACATGCGTTCTTCTTCAAGCGCCTCCCAAGGGCCATCACATTAGTCATCTTAGCAAGTTCCTCTCATGGTGAACACGCCATTCAACATAGCCTTTAGCAAGCCGTCTTATCATTTACCTTAGCAGCAGAATCCTCCTAACCGTCCTTAGCAAGCCTTTATCGTTTGCCCTAGCAGTAGACTTATCTTAATCGCTCTTAGTAGGCCTTTATCAATTGCCCTAGCAGCAGACTCTTCGCAAACTCTTATTTATGTTTTGTTTGTTCTTCCAAACTCAAGTTAGTTTATCTGCTTGAGTTTGAGGAGCTGTTAAAGTATATTTAAAATATATTATTTTCCATATTTGTTAAGTTTTCATATTTTTATAACTTTCTTTATTCTCATGGTTTCTTAATTACCACTCCGTATAAATCCTATATATAGGTCACCTCTTATAATAGTTCAATGCACAACAATATACAAAATTATTCAATATATAGATATTTTTTTTCCTCTTCATATAATTATCTTAACAATATGATACACTGGAATGTGAAAAAGCTCATCAAGGGTGTGTTCGGACCGGCATTAAAAAAAATATATAGTAATTTTTTTTATAAATTTTTAATTTTAAATTTTTTAGATCTGTCTAGTATATAAGGATCTAATAAGCAAAAAAAATTGTGAATAAATAATTAAAAAATTTACTAAAGATAAATAATAATAAAAATTTACTAAAGATAAAAAAATCCAAAAAATTAATTAATTAATTTGGTTTTTAAAAAAAATTTATGGTCTATCTAGTTTTTTTTTTTATATTTATTTTTATTTTTTATAACAGATAATCTGTCTAGTTTGAGTAGAGTTTAATAGTGTAAAACTTTTTCAATTGTTTAAAAGTTCACTAAAAACGAAAAATAAATAAATAAATAAATAAACACTAAAAAAATTAATCCTGCACACACCCTTACTTTGTCCAAAAATTATTGAGGGCAAATTCACGTAGCAATGACAAATTCTCCCCGTCCCACATCCCTTGTCTAGTCTTGTATGGGTTTTTCCTACCCTAATGAGATAATAAGGTGAAACAGGGAAATGTTTTCTTCCTTTCGTTCTAATTTTTTAAATAAAATAAAATTAAAACTTTAAAATATTTCACTTTTTTAATTAATCGATAGGAGATTATTTACTATAGGTAAAGAATTACATATGAACAATCATAATCTAACAACTATAGGAGCCCAATCAACCCTTTTAAATATAGGTTTGAATTAAAATGTTTTCTACTTTTAAGCCTATAGAAAAGAAAATAGTTTAAATTTAAATGTTAAAATTTAAATTAAATAAAATTAAAAAATTATTTTGTTACATAAAGAGTTTTTTTTAATTATTTTTCCTAACAATTTTGGCTTATTTTGAAAAGTTAGTTTTTTATTTTTTTTAAAAAAATATGTAAAAATAATAATAATAATTCAACCCAAAATAAATTAAAAATTAATTTTTAATCAAATCCCTAAAACACTTTATAAAATTTGAGAGGTGATGCCGCACTCCCTCCATTGGTCTTACCTACTTAAAGAAAAGACGAAAAAAAAAATAAATAAAAAAAAAAATTATAGTACACACGGTGATGCAAATCAATGACTGTGAACATTTTCTTAATTAAATAAGGACTGCACTTCTCTCCTGTCAATGATTAGATTGGAGAATATTGTGAGATTTATGAGGATTCATTATGAATTTTATTTTGATAATTCGAACGGTTTAATCTGTAAAATTTATTGAATATTATATGTTTGTAAAAAATTACGTTGATTAAATATTCAATAGCTGTCTCATCGGAGCAGATTTCTGTCAACCGTTTATTTTTTTACCATTCATTTTTTTTTATACAAAACTGATTTGATTACATAGATATCGATATTCAATCAACGTGATTTTTTACAAATATATAGTAATCGACGAGTTGTGCATATTGAACAGTTCAGATTATCAAAACGGAACTCGTGGTAGGCCCCTACGGGTCTAAGAGTACTCTCCAATCTGATCACGGACTGGAAGGAAGCTACCCCATAAAATAAAGGTTAAGTTTTTTTCATGTTCATATTTTAACATGAGAGAATTTGAGAAGCTCATAGAGTTTATCACATGTTTCATTTCGATAATCTGAACTTTTCCTATTTTAAGATTTGTTGAATATAATATTCATTTAAAAAACTAAAATGATTCGAATATTAGTAACTATATGCTTGAATCAAATTTGTATTACAAAAAATGAATTCTTATTCTTAAAATTATATTTGTACGGGAAAGAAATACACCTTCTCGTATAATCCTGTTGATCAAGTCTGCGTTCCTCCGTACGACGTCGTTCCACTACCTGAAAACACAAACGTGAGCTAGCCGGCGGGTGTGTGCCGGAAACCTCTCCGATGCCTAAGTCAGTCAACAAGACAAATAGGCAAAAGCTCTATGTATTCAGGGAGCAAAATTGCATTACCTCTTCATAGGTGATATTGGTGAGTTTTTATAAGTTTCGTGTGGCACAATCCTAGTAGGACTTTTATTCCTCCATGCAGAGTCCTCCCAGGATTCATACTCCTGAAGGATAATGCTTATCCCCCAACACCCCCCTCACTGCTTAAACCAAGTGAGATGGTCTTATTACAGCCGGACTACCATATAACCGAAGTAAGCAAGGCATATGTGATCTTCAACCGAACGGTACTTAGTTCGGCTCTCCAATATGGCCTAAGTAACCGTTAGTTCGGCCCCTACCTTCCTTTCCCTTATCTCGGCTTTCCCACGCTAAGACCGAGCTAACCATAAGAGTGGATCCGAACTAATTACTGAAGACCGAATTCCCCACAACACATCCCTTAACCGAAGTAGAAATAAGCCTTATGTGACCGAACTAATTACCACGGTTGTGACCGATCTAACTTCAAGACTACTTCCTCAGACCGGAGTAACTTATATGGCCTTTTTACTCAGCCCTTCGTAGTGCGGCCCAAAACGACCCACTACTTAGCTTGGCCCAATTTACCCAGCTCGGCCCAATTTACCCAGCTCGGCTCAATTTTCTTATAAATTACCCTCTCAATTGCCCCTTAATTCCATCCGCGTAGCATGATAGGGATTACCTGTCCATCAGCCGAGCTAGAGTTCGTAAGCCTTTCCAGCCGAGCTATAATCCTATAGCTATTCTGGTCGAGCTTAAAAAACCTTTCAAGCCTCTCCAGCCGAGCTAAAACCATTTAGCTTATCCAGCCGAGCTAATCTTAAGCTGAGCTGCCCTTATCCGGTCACCACGTCTTTTCAGTTATAGCAACTGAATCGATTACCTTTCCAGTGACACGTGGCAGGCTCTCATTGGTCATCCATAGCTGTAACGCCGCCCTCGTACTCCGCAATTTTTGAATAGTTCCCGCTTTTCCTTTCGACTAAAACAAAAAAACCTTTCATTTTATCCAAATCAAACACTACATTATTCACTTTTTCTGCTCTCTCTCTCTCTTGCTCTATTGCTTTTCAACGTTTGCAACTGTGAATCTTGCTTCGTGTTCTTCATTACTGCCGTTGTTTCCTCTTCCAGTTTCTCTGCTTCATCTGGTAAGTTTTGTACATCCATCTTGCTTTTCTTTGTTTTTGTCCATTTTGCTGTGTGTATTTTTACAAAACACTTCTTTTCCTTGTTGCTTTATTTCTTCCGAAAACACCATGTTTAGAACCTCTGGTACTCATGAAATAATCTGTAAAACACTCCCTTTGATCCAAAATCATACACAACCGAACTAGTGAGCTGTTTGTAGTTGTACGTAGATTTAGGCAGACTAAAACCGAACTATGACTTGCGCATATACCAGTAGTTTCAATAGGTCTCCATCTGATTCACACTAGCCGAAATAAAAAACGCACCGAACTAGAAGTCTAAGCCCTCAACCGGACTAAGCTTTTGGGGTTAAGCCAGCTTTCTTAGTTTCTAAACCGAACTCAGAAAGCTGCCCCTTGATGCTTAACCGAAGTAACAAAAACCATAAGCAGAACCGAGATAACCCAACATCTTGCCAAACCGAGATAACAAGCACTTTGGTTACAACCGAGGTAGATCCCGTAGTACACTGCGTAGCCGAAGTAGGACTTGTCTCTGTTGTTGTTGTTGTTTTTTTTTTTTGTAGCACGGTCAACGATCTGTGCTTAACACCTTGTTTTTCGACTTTGCAGACTTAGGTTGCCAGGTACTTCCCTGCACTCAGCCGAGCTACTGAGCACACTTTTTCAACCGAGATAATTTATTCTTAACTTATACAATAAATGGGGAAATATAGGTTCCTAGTAGAAACCCCAGGAGGCCTAGCCGAATTCAGAAAAGAATACAACATTCCAGCCGATGTAAATCTTACCTTAGCCGAACAAGACGTTGACCCATGGGACAACGAAGGCTTTGTCCCCTTTACCATCCAATCAATAATAGAAACCGGACTCAGATTCCCAGTCCAACATTTAATATGCGAATCCCTTAGACAAACCAGATTATGTCCAACCCAGCTATCCACCAACACTTACCGTATAATAATGGGCATAGACGCGCTAAACCGCCAAACCGGTCTCAACCTCGGTTTAGCCGAAATATTCCATCAATACTCCTTAGGATCCAAAGATGAAGGCTGGTGTTATTATTTAAGAATACGCCGTGGCCGAGAGAAAATAATAAAACATACACCGGACAAAGACCTAAATGACGATGACTTCTTCTGGGTGTCTGGGAACTTCGAAGATCATCAAGCCCAGATTCCTGGCCGAAGAATAAATTGGAAAAAAGGAGTACCTGGTATACATACTTCGGTTCAAATTCAATCTTTTCTTTATTTCAGCTTTCTCTTCTGAACCGAACTAACAGTTTGTCTCTTTTTTGCAGATAAAGCCCATCTCCTATCAAATTACGGCCACCCAAACCTTGGTATTCTGCGCACCGCACTACGAGTTAAGGAGAGAAGTTGGGCAAAACTTCTAAATTTCGAGCCGACCTACCGATACAGTGGTCGCCGAAAAGCGAAGGTGACCGACTTTCTTCTTGAAGAGGCACCAGAACCGGACCCATCCTTGCCCCAGATCAATCTTGTGCCCCTTACTGCCGAACAAGAAATGGCAAAGAAGAATAGGCTAAAGGCCCTTCTAACCGCAACAACTCCAGCCGACGTACCACAAACCGGCCAGACCACTGAGACCGTGGTGGCCCTTCCATCCCAACGGCCGCTCTCATCTCGCCCAAGCAAACGCGCCCGGACTAACCAAACCGAGCCACGTCTTGCTGATGAAGATGAGACCATCCTGCCACCAAGTCCTCCCCCAAGCATTCAACCAAGCCCCCAGCCTGAGCACTCCGACCGAACTGCATCTTCCTCCAAATGGGCCCCCGAACTGACCTTCAACAACCGAGATATCATTGCCTCTGATTCGGTTGTGACAGAGAAGGACCACCTGATGGCTTTCAACTTAGCCAAGAGTGTGTGCCTTCCCAAGGACATGGAGCACCACTACAAACAGCTCAACACCGAGCTGAAGTCCATCCGGTCTTCGACCAAGTCCATGATCCTGGTAAGTAACTTTCTCTCTTTCTTTCTAATTTTTTCCCAACTTTCAGTTCGGCTAACGTCACTTCTCCTTTGCAGGCCATCCAGAAAAATCAAGTTACTCACAGGAAGGTCATGGAACTTAGGCGAAGTACAAGGGAAGCCATGGCGGAGGCTGAAGCAAAGTCGGCCGAGCTAGAGGAAGCCAAAAAACATCTGGCCGAGCTGCGTGCTGAGAATAGTCGGCTGACCGAGCTTGCTGATTCGGTCGAAGCTGAAAAGCGAAAGGTTGCCAGTGAGGCAAAAGACAAATATCTGCGCCTTTTGGCAAAAATTGAGAAGAAAAAAGACACCGAAATAAACGAACTTAAGGCCGAAATGAAGAAGGCCGAAAAAGAGGCTTCAAGAAGGCTGAAGACGCCTACACCCTCCAGTGCGATGCAGCAAAGGACTTATTCTTCAAATGTGGCTGGAGGAGTGCGGTGGAGCGGCTCGGTTGTACGCCTGACACCGATGTCTACAATGCTCCACCGTATTCTATTCCGGCCTTGCTTTCGCAATATGCTACCGATCTCCAAAGGCAACTTCTTGAGGGGTCCGGTGATGATGAAGATGATGATGATGATGATGAAGAGGATGAGGAGCCAACTCTCACCCCGGTCGTCAATGAAGAACATCAAAATAATCAAACAGTTCGGGAGCCAGTCACTGAAGACCAAACGGACGGGCTGCAACCAACTGAGACCGAGGTTCATGTTGAGACCGAGGTTCAGGCTGAGACCGAGCTCCCAGCTGGAACTGTGCTCCCAACCAACGCCGGATTCCAGACAGTTGCTGATGCTGATTTCGATGCTGAACTTGATGAACTTTTCCGTTGATTTTGGTTCCTTTCTTCTTTTCTTTTGTTTGAAACTTGTAACCGGGCTGCGGCCCCTCAGTTGTACTGCCTTTTGTACTTCTTAATGAAAAAATCTTCTTCTGTGCTCCAACTCTTATTTCGATTTTATTACCTATTTGATCATGCTGGCACTTGTAATGAATTTTCCGCGAACTCATTTGCTGTACTGTGATCTCGGTTTAAGCTATCTAACTTACTAGCCAACCACTCTTCTGCCGATATAGATATTTCGGCTGAAGAGTATCCAGTGTTGGTTTAATCCAGCCAACCACTCCTCAGCCATACACTTACTTCGGCTGAAGAGTACAAAGAGTTGGTTTAATCCAGCCAACCACTCTTTAGCCATACACTTACTTCGGCTGAAGAGTAAAAAATAGTTGGTTTAATCCAGCCAACCACTCTTCAGCCATACACTTACTTCGGCTGAAGAGTACAAAGAGCTGGTTTAATCCAGCCAACCACTCTTCAGCCATACGCTTACTTCGGCTGAAGAGTACAAAGAGTTGGTTTAATCCAGCCAACCACTCTTCAGCCATACGCTTACTTCGGCTGAAGAGTACAAAGAGTTGGTTTAATCCAGCCAACCACTCTTCAGCCATACGCTTACTTCGGCTGAAGAGTACAAAGAGTTGGTTTAATCCAGCCAACCACTCTTCAGCCATACGCTTACTTCGGCTGAAGAGTAAAAAATAGTTGGTTTAATCCAGCCAACCTCTAAGTTGGTTTTTCTAGCCAACTTAGAATAAAGTGTTTGGTTATTCCGACCAAACGTCCTGCAGCCTGGATCCTTATCCTGGGCTTAGGAGGGGTCATAGTTGGTTATTCCGGCCGACTATGTTTACAATGCTACTTACTAAAGCTACTTTTTACTGAAAACAATTTTACTAAGAAAGAATCGACTTGTTTTATTGAGAAAGTAAAAAATTACACATGCTTAAAAGAAAAAAGCTAAAAATAAAACAACTTAAGATTGGCAGTGTTCCACGGCCTAGGAATTGCTTTGCCGTCCTTATCTTCCAAGTGGTATGCCCCTTTGCCTGCTAGTCCGACCACTTTGTAAGGTCCTTCCCAATTTGGCCCCAACTTGCCATTTCCTGGAATCAGGGTGTTTCCCATTACTTTGCGAAGTACCCAATCGCCGATCTTGAACTGTCTTGGATGCACTGTTTTGTTATACTTTCTAGACAACTCTTGTTGGTAGGAGGTGATGTGAACCAATGCTCTGTCTCTTCTTTCTTCCACAAGGTCAAGCTCTAATGCTATGGCCTCGCCATTTAAGTCTGGATCAAAGTTTTCGCTCCGAATTGTGGGGAGGCCAACTTCTAATGGGATAACTGCTTCCATGCCATAAGTTAAGGAGAATGGTGTTTCTCCCGTTGATCGACGAGGCGTGGTGCGGTAAGCCCATAAAACATGAGGAAGCTCTTCTGCCCACTTTCCTTTGGCTTTCTCTAACCTTTTCTTCAACCCATCCAAGACGACTTTATTTGATGCTTCTGCCTGGCCATTTGCTTGGGGATACGCCGGTGTAGAATTGTAGAACTCTATCTTGTATTCTTCACAAAAGCCTCTGAAAATTCTGCCGTCGAATTGAGTGCCATTGTCTGAAATTAGTGCCTTTGGTATGCCAAAGCGAGTGATGATATTCTGCCAAACAAACTTCTTCACATCTTTTTCCTTGATTGAAGCCAAGGCGTCTGCTTCCACCCACTTTGTGAAGTAGTTGGTTGCCGCAAGGAAGAACTTCCTGTTGCCTGGTGCCGTCGGAAGTGGTCCTACTATGTCTAAGCCCCACATTGCGAAAGGCCATGGGCTAGTTAGAGGTAGAAGTTCTCTGGCAGGTTGGTGTATTTGGTGTGCGAACTTTTGACACTTTTCGCACTTTTTAACATACTTTTCTGAATCCGCTTGCATGTATGGCCACCAATATCCTTGTGAAATCGCTCTATATGCCAATGATCTTCCTCCTTGATGGCTGCCACATACACCCTCATGTATTTCAAACAGGAATGCTTCCACTTTGCTGGGGTGAACACACTTTAAGTAAGGTCCTGAGAACGACTTTTTGTATAAGGCTAAGGATGGAGAGAGCCAAAATCGCTGCGACTTTGCTTTTATTCTGTTGGCTTCTTTCTTTTCTTCTGGTAAGGTGCCGTCCTTCAGGAACAGTATGATGGGATCCATCCAAGAAGGGCCTAACTCAGCACAACATACCTCTTCTGTTTCTAGGTCTTCAATGCTTGGTCTAGGCAGGTAGTCGATTAGTAGTGGGTGAGGAGTGGAGATGTCTGCCATTGAGGGGAAGCCTGCAAGTTCGTCTACTCTGCTGTTTTCCTCTCTGCCGATCTGTTCTATCCTCACTACTTCAAACTTCTTTATCTCTGTTCTGACCAATTCTTGGTACTTGGCCATTCTATCATCCTTTGCCTCGTAGTCGCCAGATATTTGGTTTACCACCAGCTGCGAGTCGCTGTAAAACCATTAGCTCGGTGGCCTTCATGTAGAATGCTGACTTGAGGCCTGCCAGGAGCGCTTCATACTCCGCTTCGTTGTTTGATGCTGGGAAGCCAAGGTTGATTGCCTGCTCCACTACTAGGCCGTCTGGAGAGATGAGAACTATGCCAAGTCCTGCTCCATGCCGGTTGGATGCTCCATCCACGAAGAGCTTCCACATCTCTCCGACAAACAATTTCCAGCAGGTGGAGGGATCAGATGATGCCTTGGGATCTTCCAGGTTGCTGGCGTTTTCTTCAGAGTCCATGCTCGCTGTCTGCCCCTTGCTTTCTGTTTGTACCAAGTCTTTATTTGTCGGTGGGTCCTAACTTGGTATAGCATGGTTCGTTTCTTCCTTCCTTACTTTGCTCTGGTCTGCCTTGGGGCCTGACTGAGTAACCAGTACCAGGGGTTGCGTTATTCCGACGTCAACTTCCATCCCTAGTTCGGTTGTCTCAGTTAGGTCGATTGGGCAGATGTGATGACTCCCTGGTGTGAATTCTACAACAAAATCTGCCAATGCTTGTGCTTTTATTGCGGTCCTAGGTTGGAACTTGATGTTGTATTTGTCCCAACTCTACTGCCCACTTCAGAATTCGCCCAGAGAAGTTTGCTCTTTCAAATAAAGCCTTCAATGGGAAGGCTGTGAGAACAACTATGGTGTGGGCGTGAAAGTAATGTGATAACTTTCTTGAGGCCATTATCAAGGCCAATGCCAGTTTCTCCAGTGGCAAGTACCTCGTTTCGGCGCCCAGTAATGTCTTGCTGACATAGTAGATGGGAAGATGTTGGACTCCTTCTGCGCGGACCAACACTGCGCTGATCGCATGCTGCGATACTGCCAAGTATAAGAAGAGTTCTTCTCCAGGGATTGGTGTTACAAGTAGTGGTGGAGAAGACATGTATTCTTTTAGGCTTTCCAGTGCGCGGTCGCATTCTTCGTCCCACTCAAACTTGGCCTTCAGCGCATGAAAGAATGGTCGTAGTCTATCTGACGACCGGCTTATGAACCGATTGAGTGCGGCTGCCATGCCGGTGAGATGTTGCACTTCCTTCACCGAATTTGGCCTTTCCAGATCCTGTATTGCCTTGATCTGAGAAGGGTTTGCTTCTATACCTCGGTTGGTCACCAAGAAGCCCAGGAATTTGCCTGATCCTACTCCGAATGCACACTTCGACGCGTTGAGGCGTAACTTATGCTTCTTCAGGATCTCAAACATCTCACTTAGGTCTTTGAGGTGGTCATTCTCATTCTTGCTCTTGACCACCATATCATCGATGTAAGCCTCCATTGTTCTGCCTAACAACGGCTCAAACATCTTGGTGACCATTCTTTGGAATGTCGCCCCTTGCGTTTTTTAGGCCAAAGGGCATGACCTTGTAGCAGTATAGTCCTCTTGGAGTTGTGAAGGATGTCACCTCCTGATCTGGTTCATGCATGGCGATTTGGTGGTAGCCTCTGTATGCATTCAGAAAGCTAAGTCGGTTGTGACCTGCCGTCAGGTCTACTAGTTGATCTATCCGTGGTAGGGGAAAACTGTCTTTTGGGCATGCCTTGTTGACTGTTTTGTAGTCGACGCAGACACGCCACTTGCCATTCTTCTTCGGCACCACCACTGTGTTGGAGATCCATCTTGGGTAGTGTACCTCTCTGATTGCCCCTGCCTCCAGCAGGTTTCCTACCTCTTCCGCCACTATCTCGGCGTGGTGGAGTGCCGATCTGCGAGTTCGCTGAATGATTGGTCTGGCGAATGGGTGGACATTGAGTTGGTGACAGATGAAGTTGGGATCAATGCCTGGCATGTTGTAAGGTGTCCAGGCGAACACTTCGATGTTAGAGGTCAAAAATTCCAAGACCTCTAACCTCTCGGTGCTGGACAACGACGAACCGAGCAAAAAGAACTTATCCGGGTTCTTTTCATCTATTCTTACCTCTACCAAGTCTTCCACTGCTTTCTGGCTAGCCGCTTTGCCAACATCTGCGAATAGTTCATTACTCTCAGGTTCTTCCACCGAATGAACATATCCTTTGGCAGGGCGACTGCCATTCACCGTGACAAAGCACTGCTTTGACATGATTTGGTCTCCATAAACTTCTTCTATCACTCCGGTGTCGTTGGGAAACCGCATTACTTGGTGGTAGGAGGACGCCACCGAGCGCATGGCATGCAGCCATGTTCTGCCCAAGATGATGTTGTAAGTTAAGGGGACTTTCAACACCCAGAACTCCACTTGTTTTGTCACACTCCCTGCTCTGACTGGGAGGATTATTTTGCCGACGGGCCATTCTGGCATGGAGTTGAATCCTATTAGGGGAGAAACGGCAGGTGCCAAGTCCTTGTCTTGTAACTTCAATTGTTTGAATGTCTCGTAGTACATGATTTCGCATGAACTACCTTGGTCAATCAGTATCCGCTTGACGTCAAAATCCTTGACTCGGAGAGTGACGACCAAGGCATCATTGTGTGGGCAATATATTCTGTCCAAGTCTTTATTTGAAAAAGACATGACGTTTGTGGCTTTTGTCCTCCCCTTTTTGATGATAGGCTGAGTGCTTAGTACCTCCCTTAAGTGCTCAGCCTTTTTGATCGACCCTCTAAGCTCGCATACACGCTCAGGTTCGAAGACTCCATGTATCACATTAATTACGCCTTGAGGTGGGGCGTCGATTGGCATTCCATTGGGGTTATTGTGGACCTGGGGGGCTGGATGTGCCCCCCCTTCAATATATTTATCCAGGTGGCCCGCAGCCACCAACTCTTCCAGGTGTTGCCTTAATGGCGTGCAATTCTGAGTGCGGTGCCCCTTTTCTTTGTGGAAGGTGCACCGAGATCTGTCGTCGTAGTCCTTCTGAGCTTCGCCTAGCTTGGCTGGCCACTTGACGAAAGGCTCGTCGCGAATCTCACTAAGTATTTGGTAGATCGGTTTCTTGAAGACCGTGGTTATGGCAGTGCGGACTCTCAACCATCTTTTGTCTTGGTCTTCTCCGTTATCTCGTTTGCCACGTCCGTTTCTGTTCGGCCGGTCTACCGTATTGACCTTTGCTGAGGCCTTCTTTTCTGGTGCTGCAGTTGCGCCTGACTTTGCTTTGGCGCGTGCGCCATCCTCTTCTACCCTGATGTGCTGGTGCACTCTTTCCATCAGGGCTTCCATAGTAAGTGGCGGCGTCATGGTGATTGAGTCCCTTAGTCTATTGCCGACTGGAAGGCCTCTTTTGTATTGTGCAATGGCGAGATTGGTGGGGCAGTCCCCAATCTGGTTGAATGTCTCCCAGTAGCGACTGTTATAAGATCTTAGGGTCTCCTTGTCACCCATGTCGATGGAGAGTAACTGGTCGATCTCCACCGGAGTTTTGGTAGTTGTCCTGAATCTTGTGAGAAACGCTTCCGCCAATTGCGCCCAGGAGGCTATGTTGCCTTCTGGGAGTTTCTCGAACCAAGTTAAGCCTAAGTCGCCAAGGCTGGAAGGGAAGAGGATGCACATCAAGGCTTCGTTTCGCCGGTATACAGCCATAACCTGGCGAAAGTGGCTCAAGTGTGAGTAGGGGTCCGTCTTCCCCTCATACGTAGTGAATTTGGGCTGAAGGAAGCCTGATGGTAAGGGCGCGTTCTCAATTGCAGGAACAAACGGTGAGGTCTGCAGCCTTGCCAATGCTTTCTCCGTTGGTTCGTAGGCAGGGCGCGGTATTGGCATTCCAACCTCGACGCTTCCATGCGACCGAGGAGCCAACCGCTGTAAGGCAGAAACTCTATGTAGATCACGTGCCTTGGCGTCCTCTCTCCATCGTGCCTTCTCTTCGAGCATGGTCCGTAAGTCGGATGATTTGGGTAATTCCGTCTGTCTGGACCTTGTTTGGTGCATATGTGAGGGCCAGTAAGTGCTTCCTTCCGTGTAAGACCTTTCAGATCTCGTCCTCTCAGACTTGGAGTGACGAGTCCTGGAAGATCTGGCTTGTGTGTCGCCTGTCCTGAGGCTTCTGTTTTCTGCTTGGGAGGGTGTAGAATTTCTACTACGACCCTCTGAGTGGCGAGGGGGCGTCTTGTTGTTGCGCCCCTCTCCTGTCGCCACTTCTTTTCCTTTCATCTGGCGTTTTAGAGATTCCATGTCCGCCGCCATCCGCCGTATCAACTCGTCTTGTTCCCTGACGCGATCCTCCAAAGTTTGAGGATCAATCCTGCGCCTTTGTCTCTCTAGGCTTTGCGAACGAGAGGGATGAGGGCTGTTATTCCTCCTTCTACCCCTGGCATCCCTCCTGGAATTTGGTCGTGGCTCCAAGTCCGCCATAGGAGGGACCAAAGGTAGACCCTCGCGCCTTGCACCTCCCTCTGGCGTTAGTCCGTCGACGGCGGACTGTGATAAATCTTCGTTATGCGCCATTGATTCTAAAGAGAAATAGCTTGATCAAGAGGTTTGTTCTTGTCTGTAATTCCCACAGACGGCGCCAATTGTACGGGAAAGAAATACACCTTCTCGTATAATCCTGTTGATCAAGTCTGCGCTCCTCCGTATGACGTCATTCCACTACCTGAAAACACAAACGTGAGCTAGCCGGCGGGTGTGTGCCGGAAACCTCTCCGATGCCTAAGTCAGTCAACAAGACAAATAGGCAAAAGCTCTATGTATTCAGGGAGCAAAATTGCATTACCTCTTCATAGGTGATATTGGTGAGCTTTTATAAGTTTCGTGTGGCACAATCCTAGTAGGACTTTTATTCCTCCATGCAGAGTCCTCCCAGGATTCATACTCCTGAAGGATAATGCTTATCCCCCAACACCCCCCTCACTGCTTAAACCAAGTGAGATGGTCTTATCACAGCCGGACTACCATATAACCGAAGTAAGCAAGGCATATGTGATCTTCAACCGAACGGTACTTAGTCCGGCTCTCCAATATGGCCTAAGTAACCGTTAGTTCGGCCCCTACCTTCCTTTCCCTTATCTCGGCTTTCCCACGCTAAGACCGAGCTAACCATAAGAGTGGATCCGAACTAATTACTGAAGACCGAATTCCCCACAACACATCCCTTAACCGAAGTAGAAATAAGCCTTATGTGACCGAACTAATTACCACGGTTGTGACCGATCTAACTCCAAGACTACTTCCTCAGACCGGAGTAACTTATATGGCCTTTTTACTCAGCCCTTCGTAGTGCGGCCCAAAACGACCCACTACTTAGCTTGGCCCAATTTACCCAGCTCGGCCCAATTTACCCAGCTCGGCTCAATTTTCTTATAAATTACCCTCTCAATATTTATTATATATTTTTATAAAACAAATATGATTCAAATATATAGTTACCAATATCTAATCATTTTAATTTTTTTTTATAAATATTTTACTTAATAAATTCAAAAAAGTGAGCTGTTCATATTACCACAATTGATTCCAAAATGAGTTTACAAAATCTAAACGCTCTCTAAACCCATAAAACAAATCTAAGTTATTTTATTTTGACTTTTGTTCTTTTAACTAAAAGTAAATAGTAAATTATTGTGATCATTTTAAAATTTAAAAAAAGTATAACAAATATTATGATTTTAATAATTTATTTTATTTTAGTAAAGTTAAAAACGACTAAAATTAAGGCATATGACATGTAAACTCATTAATCAATAAATTAAAAAATATATTATAATATAAAAAGATGATAATATTAATTTTGGGATTTTTTTTTCACTCCCTCATTATAGATCTTTTAGTTTAAGGACAAGAAGAAAAAAAAATGCTAGTTTCGGTTCTCTATTTTTTTTGGGTCTTTTTTCGGACTAAAATATCCTTAAGGTTATGTTTGTTTCGCCGCTTGAGTGGTCGGATTAGACTATCATGGTTGTCGGTCTCACTTACAGCATGTTTGGTAGTGAAATAGAAAGACAGATTGATAGTCTAAAGAGCTTAATAATCTTCCTCAGTAGAGGGATTAACTTGGTTAGGTTTTGGGTGAGATTAAGAAAATAGTGAGGAGATTGAGTATATTTTATATAAAAATTTTATTTCTTTTTACCAAGTGCACTTGTTTGTTTTAATATTTCTTTTAATTTTTTTAATATAAAAATAATTTATTTATTTATTTTATATAAAAAAATTTAATAATCTCATCGCTAACAATCTTCCATACTATCATCAAAATAAACACAAGTTTACTTAATCCCTCACTAACAATCTCCACATAAACAATCTCTTCATTAACTATCTTCTCACTAACAATCCCATCCAACCTAATTCGCCCAACAAACGTGTCCTAAAGGTGTTAGCAAGCAACAACTATTTTTTGATTTTGAATATAATCATAACTTATAAATTCAATAACTTTTGATCTAGATATCCGTTTTTCATAAAATTTATATTTTTGGAATTATTTTATCGAGATCTATCAAACAAGATCTATGATGAATATGAAATAAATAAAAAATTATGACATTTTCAATAAATTTGTTATCCTCAAAGTCAGTGAAATTTCATTAACTTCTAAAACTTAGTGAAATTCCACTAATGTGCAGTCAATAACAATAAAATTTCGCTGACTAATTCAATGAATTTTTATATTAGTCAGTGTCACTGTTACTGACTATAAATTAGTGAATTTCTCTATTTCTAAAATAACAAAATTCTTCAATAAGAATTAACCATTGGAAAAATTGAAAATTGCAAAAGTTGTGTACCTAATTCAATTTGAGGTACCATTAGAATAATGGCACTATAAATATTTTTAAAAAAATTCTTTAAATTTTACTTTTCTCTATTTCTTAAATTGTAGTCAAATTGCAAGAAATCAAGGAAGACCAAGTCTAAATCAGTGAAATTTCACTAATTGAAGATAAGACAATTGAAAAGTCAATGAATTTTTTCGACTTTTGGTTGGAAAACTCAGTGAATTTTTTTTTTCTTTTCAAAATTTCACATTCATCATGATTTTAAAAATATAAATTTTACAAAGTACGGAGTTTTAGATCAAAAGTGATTAAATTTTAAAGTTTTGAAATACATTTCAAAATACAACTTGTCTATAGTAAAGAGAAAGAAGGCACTGGACAAAAGTTTAGGGTTACAAGGATATTATTGACATTTATATTAAAGTTTGTCCTTATCTTCATGAAATTTCAAATCTCGAAGACTTTAACTAGAAAACAAATTATTGTTATTCTTAAATTCTTACACAAATATATAGAAGGATCCCTACCTATACGCAAATTATCAATGAAAATAAAATATTATGAAAATTAAAATATTAAAATTGCTCAATATATATTATATTAAATTTGTTAGAATAGGTGGCCTTTCAAGTTTGTTTTTTTCAATAGCTTTTATTTATTTATTTATTTAATATTAGTTTTGATTCCGGATAATTGCTTACATGATCATGAAAAGAACACTTACGTGTTAAGGTGAATAAAATTTTATATTCAAATCTATAGAAAGACATAATATTATAATCTAATCACTAACATGGAAAAAAAATTTAGTTAATGCTTTAGAAAGTTGTTAAATTTTGTTTGTAAGTGTGATGTTATATTTGACTTTTCTTAGTTTTTGATAATCAATTTAATGATATTTTAAAGTTTTTTTTAGTAATTTTTAGTTTCTTTTGTCCTTTTGGTGATTCCCAAACAGATATTTTCTTTCTCAATAACGTTTAATTTATTCTTAAAAAACTGTATATACAAATAACATTAAAAAATGCTATAAAACCTACATAGTAATCCCACAATAACTGGCGCGTTGGTTACTCAGCGCGTGAGTGTACAGCAATAACATGTTTGTTTACGCGGATTAAATAAAAGGATAAAAGGATCAACAATGATAGAGACCATTAATTTTGGAGCTCTAAAAAGATCACTAGTGACATGGCACTCAATAAAAAAAGAAAAAAAATATAACACGAAGGTCAAAACATCAAATTATTCATGGTGAAGTCCACTGCCACATCATTAGTGGTAACACTAATTAGTACTCTCACTCATTTTCCTAAAATGATGGTAATATATTGCACTGTTAATTTTACAATTATAATTCTTAAATTATTTGATTGAAAATTATATATATCTTATATTTATTTAGTTATAAAATTAGATTTAGAAGCATTTTTAAAATTACTTTTTATTTTTTAAAAAAAATTTAAAATTAATCTCTAAAATCTAATCCAAACATGTCTTAAATATTTAGAGAGAATTTTTTATCTTTTTATTAACTAATCTAAAGGAGAACTTGTTTGGGAGTGTATCCCACCCCTTTACGACAGGGGGTGTTTGGTCTAGTTTTTGGACCAACTTATAGCTTTTAGTTTTAAAAAAATAATTTTAGATTGTTTGTTTCAACTTCGAAAAAATTGCTTCTCCTTCTAATAGCTTTTTTGAGAGGAAAATAAGCTGAGAATCGAAAGCTGCTCTAGGAAGCTGCCGCAATTGAGATTATGTGGAGGGGTGTGCAAATACTTAAATGCCCTTCACAATTTTCAGTTATTACAAGTGTGCCATGTATATAAATAAAAAATAATCATTCTCTCTGTCTCTTTGTCTCTCTCTCTAGTGTTATCCGATCGCTCATAGTGAGCGATCTGAACTAGAGCTTAAACCCTAACCATCACAATCTCTCTTTTCGCGATCGCTCAAAGTGACGATCACGATCTCTCTCTTCTGCGATCTCTTTTCGTGATCGATCTGAAACTCTAGCGCCGCTGATGACGATCTCAAGCCGTGGTCTGACGGCGACGATCGCGATCTCTTCTCTCTCTCTCTCTCTACGGCGATATCTTCTCTCTTTCTATCTCTTCTGCGATCTCACACTAATTGTGATTGCAGTTAGGATTTGACGATCGATAGCTGCCAACGGTGGGACGAAGATGAAGAGAAAAAGGAGCTGTCGGCAGTAGAAGTACGAGGAGGAGAAAGAGGGAGTTGCCGGTAGTTATCGGTGGTGGGATTAGGGTTTGTAATTAAAAAAAATTAATAAATTAAAAAATGAATATAAGAGCAAACTTCCATTAATGAATATTCATTGCACTATTAATTGGTATTTGTGTAATGAAAAAAAAATATTAATGAATAATTGGTATTTTATTAATTGGTATTTAATGAATAATTTTTATAATAAATTATTTAATTTTTATATAAGGGTAAACTTCCATTAACAATTTTTATATTATTAATTGGTATTGTGTAATCAAAAAAACAATTAATAAAAAAATTACAATTTACTTCCACTAATGAAAAGAAATTAAACAAAATTAACAAAGAAAGAAGAGAAGGAAAAAAAGAAAAGAAAAAAAAGAAAGAAAAGAAAAGAAAATTAAATAAAACGAAGTAAAAGAAAAAAATGTATTATAAATGAAATCACAAATTTTATATCTTATAAGTGCAAAAAGGACATTACACAGCAAAAAACTATTTTACAACTTATTTAACCAAATACTACTCTGCTGATTAAATCTATAATTTCACAGGTACACCAAACAGGTTAACAATTTATATTTAAAGGTATAATCTATAATCTGTTAAGTTATAATTTATAATCACTTTTCTTATAACTATACCAAACGGAGCCAACATAATTGAGTTACCCCGAATGGCTCGAAATGTTTGTTTTCCATGACATTCACGCGCTTGTTAAATAAAAGAAAACGACAAAAAAATAAAAAAATAAATAAATAAACAACCAAACAAATAGAAAAGAGAGGAGAGGATAAAGAGAGGGGAACCAATGTTGAGACTTTGAAGGGTAGTCATGCAATTTTGAAGCTGAATTTTTCCTTTCACCTCAATTCTCAGCAACCAAACAAAACAAACACCACGGATGAGAGCAATAGGATTTTCCAGAGAGGAGAAAGAATGATGTCAAACTTTGGGTCTGAAAAACTTTATAAAAAAAAAACCCAAAAAAAAAAAACTGAGAAGAAGAAAGACAGAAAATATTGCCGGAGATCTCGCCGTCACTTGCTCTCTGGCAAACTCGCCATCCCTTTTCCATCCCTTACCTCCATACACCCACCGGCCCGCCACCACCTCGCTGTCATAATCTACCTACGTCCCTTTTTCTTCCTCTAGTCCGACCGCCACGAGCCCTTTTTTTTTTTTTTTTTCTTCTTCTTCTTCTTCTTCTCTCTTCTCTCTCTCTCTCTCTCTCTCTCTCTCGTGATCTTGACCTCGCCACTAACACCTAGCCACCATTATCGGTCAACATTCCACAGCTGCCGCCACTACCGTAAGACTCTTCTCTCTCGATTTCTCTTCGCCGCTGCAAACCATAGATCTAGGGTTTGCATTTAAAAACCACATCAATTATCCATTCAATTCCAGTTTGTAAGTATAATAGAGTCCATGGACTTGTTGAAGAAATAGAGTGCTTTGTTTGCTTAAATGAGTTTCAAGAAGATGAGACTCTTAGATTGTTGCCCAAATGTAACCATCCCTTCACATACACTGCATTGATATTTTTGGCTCAAATCACACACCAATTGGTGAAAGTGAAGGAATTTGATATGGGTATTGTTCCGAAGAAAGTTGAGGTGAATCAGGGCTTGATGACATTAATGTGAGTTGCCTTGGTGCCTCTCTCTCTTCTTCGTGCCTCTTTCTTTTTCTCTCTTCAAATATATATATATATATTTTTTTAAAGTTTCGTCCCAAAACGACGTCGTTTTGGGGGCATAATAGGCAGCACGCGCGTGAATCCAAACATTCGGGCCGTTCGGACCAAATGTTTCGAGCTACGAAACACTATTGAATCCCATATATAGTGACTAACAGTCCAATTGCATTGTTAATTCAATGCATACTTTTTTAACCAAACAATGCCTGCTTTATAAGGTAGACATTACTATTTTGGTATATAGATTAAAAGTCAATTTTTTTAAAATTTTTTTTTAATATCACATATTTTTTATTTTTATTTTTTAACACATTTTTAAAAAAAGATAAATTATAAATATATTTTTGAGATTTGCTTGAAATATGAATTACTCTCTGTAATTTAGAAAATTACAAATATCTCCATGTCAAAATTTTTTATTTAACAGAATTAATTGAAAAAGTAAAATTTCTAACTGTTCACCTATATAATAATAAAATTATTTGAATTATTAATTGAAATAAAATTTTAACATTGTTAAAAACTATTAATTAACTTGATGATTTATTAATAAAATAGCCTATTTGTTATAAAATTAGAAACCTTAGGGGACATAATGTAATTTCTAAAACTACAGAGTGTAATTTATAATTTAAGTAAACTTCAAAGATGTATTTATAATTTATCCTTAAAAAAATTTAAAAAATTAATTTTTAACCCACTCACCAAAATAATGGGATGTTTGGTGTAAATTATAGGGATGATTATAGTTTATTTTAATATGAGAATCTGTGTTAGATAGTATACTTATGGACAACTTTGTTCCATTATAACCGATGAAGGACTTTCATTGTATAATGATCTCAAACTTCATTATCAAATGAAACAACAGAATTTAACAGGAAGAAAAGAATTAGGAGAATTTTGTGATCAATTTGCATATGAACCAGTTATCCAGTATCCCAACAGATCTAGGAAGATGTCTCATAGGAAATCTTCCAAACCTTACCGTAAGTCACACAAAACTAGCCATCCGAAAACTAGGAAGAAGTTTTATTCCAAAAAACCTTCAACCAGTAAGCCTACAAGTAAAAGAAAAGATAAATCAGAAGTAAAATGTTATAAATGTGGACAAACAGGACATTATGCTAACCGATGTAAATCGAAAGCTAAATCTAAGATTAATGAATTAATTTTAGATGAAAAACTTAAAGAACAGATAATTAATGCTTTGGAAGCTGAAGAAAATTCATCTAGTGAAGAAACTCCATCTGAAGATGAAATTAACCAGTTATATTCTACATCCTCAACAAGTGATGAAGAACCAACAGAATCTTGTCCTTGTAGTACCAATCAGGAACAAATATCAGAAATTAACTACTGGAAATCCATAGTTGAAATGAATGGTTTACACCTAAGAGAACCCAGTAGTATTAATGTTTTAACAGATACTCAAAGAGATATGCTTGCTGTAGCAGACCAGATACAAGATCCAGAAATAAAACTAAAATACTTAAAAATGTGTTACGAACATCAACAAACAGTACAAGAAACACCAAACATACCTGATTATTCCTATAGCTTGAAACATGTTGTTGATAGAATTCAAGCAAAACCCGTTCTTGAACAACCAACAACAGTCCAAGATTTGAAAATGGAAATAAATATTTTAAAAACAGAAGTAAAACATTTACAAACCGCTAGTGCAGCAGCCATTAAAGATATTAAATATCTTCATTCCCAATTACCACAAAAACAGAAAGAAATAATCCAAGAAACTGAACAAAAACTTGAATCTAAAGAAGAATCTAATCAGTACTTGTTACTTGTAAATCAAGTGACCTTTCATGTCACGACCCCATTCCGCCCCTAGTAGAATGGTGCCATGATGGCCAGTAATCTGAGATTACCAAAGGCCACTTACAGGAATCCACACGCAAATCAGGGTATACATATGGGGCTTACAAATGCGGAAGCAATAAATCAAGACTAAGTAATCCATGAGAGCAGTGCATAAGTTAAATGAAATGTCATACATCATTACATAGCTTTAATACAACAAATGGAGTACAAAAATACATCTTGACCAAAAGGCTTCTCAGCCGTCAAATACAAAATACAATAAGATAACCAAGAAGCATGATCTTCAAGATGATGCAAAAACACGAATCCAAAAATACATCGGCAAGAATACATCAGCGAAACACATCTAGGCGTCGTCGCCGCCCTGCTCATCACCTACATATATATAGAGAGGGTGAGCTTGGATACTCAGTGAATGACATAAATAATAAAGGGTTTACATGAATGATATCCGAGATCTTTTAACAAACAATACATGAAATAAATCAAGCTCATTTCAAATCTTTCAAGGCTCCAAGGGATGCTTACTAACATCAATGTAATACAAGAGATGACATCTCGGACGAACAAGCCCACGCGGTAAAACCGTCAGTGGCAAGACAAGACAAGACAAGACAAGAGAGATCTCTAACAAGGGTGTCGTTGCATTATAGTCCCCGAACACTAAGGACTTGTGCTACAAATGCTTATAGTCCCCTAGCACGTACGGACTTTCCAAGCTTTGTGCTACAAATGCTTATAGTCCCCTAGCACGTACGGACTTTCCAAGAATGTCATCGAAGCAAAATATAATACTTATTGCAAGTAGGAATAATCATTCATGCTTGTAAATAATTTCCGAACAAAGCAAAACAAGGTTTTATCAAGGCTTTACAACATATCTTTATTAAAATACCACTCACATAGTTCTTCGGACGTCGGCGTCAAGGCGAATCCAAGTCCTACAAACACACGGCAAGTCTATTGAATGCTCTTTCAAACAAGCTTCACATGCATACAAAATGACCTCGGCGTTCTCCAAAACTAAGTCAAACCTAAACAAACACTGTTCCTCATCTCGGGGAACATGCCGGGCACTAACCAGGTCTTGGCCGAGGTCCCACACCTTCTTGCCGAGGTGTGGTCCCGAGGGCCACATCCAAAATGAAGTCGGGAAAAATCTGGGTTTTCCCTCTGCTCAAGAACATGAAGAACATGAAGAAGATGAATGCAAGGATCATAACTTATGATTGTAAAACCTGAGATTTCAGGCTATGAGTTTGAAAACATGGACCTGGGTACCCGTGATGGAAGATCTTACGAAAACAAACACAAAAGCATGAGACTTGTTGCAACTTTCGGATCAAACGGGGTTTTTCTTCAAGAACTCATGAACTCTAACTTTCTTTTTCCAAAACCAACTTTGAATCAATGCATGGCATGCAAAACAGACCCAATCGTGCAATGCAGCTAAGTGATTGATAAGAACAACAAGAGTAAATCAAGATTCTCACCTCAAATCAAGGATCTAACGGTTTGAACTCCAAAGATCAAGCTTGCTATCTACTCTCTCACTCTAAGACTCCCTCCTAGAGCTTCTCTCTCTTCAAGAACAAGATATGAGACAAAATGATTTGTTTCTAGGTCCTCCGGCTGTCTTAACCCTCAGCTCGGACACGTGGCAGCGGTTGGTTGGCTTAGCTCAAAAAGGTGACTGATTGATAAGACAAGTCTCTGACAAAGCGTATACAACAAGCTAGGCGGCAAGGGACTCCGGCGAGTAATGACATCGGCTAACAACAAGACTTCGGCAAGCAAGGGAACAATGACCTCGGCCAGAAAGGACAACACTTGGCCCAGCTGTGCCACACCTCGGCCTAGGTGTGCCACACCTCGGTCTAGGTCGTACCAGTCTAGGGCAAGATCACTTGGGTTCAAGGGAAACATCTCGGCCTAGATAATACACATCTCGGCCTTGGCGATGAACACCTCGGCCAAGACAATGACATCTCGGCCAACATGCCAGGATGAAGGTGGAGGTCAATCAAAGGGGTTCTAAGGCAGTTCTAGGCTTAGGGTGACCTCGGTTTGGTTGGCCTAAGCTGACTACTCACACCGAACAAGAAGCAAAGCATGCAAGCAGCACTTAAGCAAAACAAGGACAAGGTCTGAAATGCAAACATAACAAGACAAAACATATAAATGCATATAAGTATGGCTAAGACAATGTGAGGGTCATTACATTTCAAAAATGGTATATAAAAATATCTTTTATGATTAAACCTGATTTTATTATCAAAGATGCTATTGCTTTAGTAGATAGCGGGGCAGATATGAACTGTATCCAAGAAGGTATAGTTCCCACCAGGTATTTTGAAAAAACTACCCAAAGTTTAACCAGTGCAAGTGGTAATTCCATGCAGATCAGGTATAAAATTCCAGAAGCTTATATTTGTAACAATGATCTCTGTCTTCCAACATCATTTGTTTTAGTCAGAAATCTAGCTACAAATATTATTTTAGGCACACCATTTTTATGTCTTTTAATGCCTATTCAAAAAATTGATTCAACTGGAATTTATTCCCAACTGCAGGGAAGATCTGTTATTTTTGAATTCATCACACAACCATATACTAAAGAATTAGATCAAATTCGAGATCTAGTTACTTTTAAACAGAATCAAATTAATTTTTTAGCTAAGGAAGTTTCTTTCTTAACAACAGAACAAAGGTTACAACAACCTTCTTTGCAACAGAAAATTAAAATAATTGAAAATGAATTTCAAACAGAAGTTTGTGGTACTATTCCTAATGCTTTTTGGAATAGGAAAAAGTATACAGTTACTTTACCATATGAACCCGATTTTGATGAAAAATATATTCCAACTAGAGCTCGCCCTAGTCAAATGAAAAAGGAATATATGGAATTATGCAAAACAGAAATTCAAAGTCTTTTAGATAAAAAGCTAATCCGATCTAGTCACTCTCCTTGGAGTTGTACTGCTTTTTATGTTAATAAAAATGCTGAAATTGAACGAGGTGTTCCTCGCCTTGTTATCAATTATAAACCGTTAAATGATAAATTAAAATGGATCAGATATCCTCTTCCGAATAAAAAAGATCTTTTGGATCGTCTACAGGATGCAATCATATTTTCCAAATTTGATTTAAAATCAGGATATTGGCAAATTGAAATTGCTGAACAGGATCGTTATAAAACTGCATTTACAGTCCCATTTGGACATTATGAATGGAACGTAATGCCTTTTGGATTGAAAAATGCTCCATCTGAATTTCAACATATTATGAATGATATCTTTAATCCGTTTTCTGAATTTACCTTATCATATATTGATGACGTATTAATTTATTCTTCATCAATTGAACAGCATATTAAACATCTTAATATTTTTAAGCATGTTATCCACAGAAATGGTTTAGTACTTTCTGCACCAAAGATGCAACTGTTTCAAACAACTATCAGATATCTTGGACATAATATTTCAAATGGAAGTATTATTCCCATCAACCGCAGTATTGAGTTTGCTTCTAAATTTCCTGATGAAATTAAGGATAAAACGCAATTACAACGGTTCTTAGGAAGTCTCAATTATATCCGTGATTATTATCCTAATATTACAGCTGATTGTAGCATTCTATTTACCCGACTCCGGAAGAATCCTCCTCCCTGGGGCGAAGAACATACTGCAGCCGTAAAGAAAATCAAATCTAAAGTTAAACAGTTACCATGTTTACAGTTACCCCATCCTAACTGGAAGAAAATAGTTGAAACTGATGCTTCCAATGAAGGATTTGGTGGGATCTTAAAGCAACTTAATCCCAAAACCCAGAATGAAGAATTACTTAGATTCCATTCTGGTCATTGGAATAAAGCCGCTTTAAATTACTCCACGATTAAACAGGAATGTTTAGCCATTGTAAAATGTGTTTTAAAATTCCAGGATGATCTTTTAAACCAGTATTTTCTTATCAGAGTTGATTGCTCTGCTGCTAAACAGATTTTCAAAAAAGATGTTAAAAATTTAGCATCTAAACAGATATTTCTTACTTGGCAAAGTTATTTATCTAATTTTGATTTTGATATTGAACATATTAAAGGAGAAAATAACTCTTTGCCTGATTTCTTAACCAGGGAATATCTGCAAAAATCCGCTCCCGACGAGGAGCATGACCAGTAGAGGTTCCGGTCGAGGACGTGGCCGTGGTCGAGGTGGTCATACCCCTCGCTATGACTCATCAGAATTCCCTCCTTTGAGAGGACAAACCAGTAATCCTTCTACCAAGGATATTCTGCTTAAGACAGAAGAACCGTATACACCAAACAGTATCACTGAGGAAATAGTCCTATGGATTGAAACAGCTGATGAACAGTGGATAACTGATCCTTGGGAAATCAAGAAACGTTATCTGACTACCCAACAGTCACCTCCACATTTTGATCAGTATCGTTATATATATGAACAAATCTTAACAGAAACTGGAGCTTGCGAATTTAAGCATCATCTCCATGATCCGCATAAATCCACCAGTCCCATCTCCTTTAGCAAAATTACTATCCGCAATCTTATGCCCATTGCAACTTGGGGTATTCATCCGCATACATTACGAGATCTTGATCTCCGTAATAAACAGACTAAATATACATACTGGGATTATATTGATGCTTTTACCCAGGTGTTTTATTACCAGAACCCTATCCGTTCTCATTCTTGGTTTATCCGCATTTGCCCGGATGTTCTCCAACACGATGTTCCTAACTGGTTTCTCGTGTAGTGGGATAAGTTTGGATTATCTCTTGATATCCTACCAGAAGAAATCCGACTTGCTTTTAATGATTGGCATTATGCCTATTCTCGGGCTTATGCTTATCTTAACAAAAACAGGGAATTATCCATCAGTAAATCATTAGTTCATTTTTCCATCCGATTCAGTATCCCATGGATTTGGAAGTGGGATTTTGCATGTGATTATCAGAACAAGGTACCCCGCCTGAAACGAATTTTCTTTGTAAAATGGTGGGATAAAGGCATGAATCCGATTATTTCTGAAACAGTAACAAAAATCCAGGAACATGCACAAGCATGTAGAGAAACAGTTAAGCAGCCAACTCTCTCTGCTCCACCAGCATTATCACAGAATCCATTTATCCAAATTCAAAAAGAATTAAGAAACCAGCATCCTGAATTATCTGAAAATGAGATTATCATCAAAAGTATGAATTATCTCAAAGAACAGTTCCTACAAACCGTACCTCCTGAAGATGATGCATCTATGAGGTCAGGAACCAGTCAGCCCTCATCAGAACCAGATGTAGATCCAGCCGAACACGTGTTAGCTGGAGAAAGCCAATTACCCGAAGATGATGATGATTCCAACTTTGGTGACTTTTGGGATTCCTTGACAGATGTCCTCACCGAAAAACTCGCCAAAAGCAGAAAAGGAAAGAGGCACGATTGAATGTCGGTGTCGGCACAAACAGACAAATAACTTTGGGAAAAGTAGATTCCTCCACCAGCAAAAGAGAAGATACTGTCTCCATTATCTGTATTCGTCATCACTTACGTCAACAGTCAGGATAAGGGTAATCTGTCAGTGCAATGAATAGCCTACACCTGTCCCTTCTTTTATCCGAATTTGTATTATAAAAGGGCATGCTCTCACCCTTGTTGAGGTAGAGGAGTCAGAGTCAGTTTTAATTTTATTTTCAATCCTTGTAAGATTTTCCTTTCCCCCCTCCTGTAAAATATTTGTACTTCTTCAATAAAACTTTGTTTTCATGTATGCCCTCTGTCGATACACTTGAACAACTTTTATGGTTTAAACAATTTTGGGAAAATCAAAAACACCATTACGTTAATACACCAATAGATTGGTATACTCAACCGTATATCACTGCTCGCATCACAGAGTGTGATCAACAGCTAGCCAGGATCCAGGAGCTGATCCAAGAACAGGTAGTGGCCTGGGCGGCCAGGAGGAATCCTCCTCCAACCTAACAGTAAGTAGATGAGATCATATATGTTATAATTTGTTTTCTTTATATCTGTATTATGTATATATTTATTCCTGGATGTGTGCTAATGTAAGGTTAATTAATTGTTGAAGTTTGAGGTTAGTGGGACGTCATCCAAGTCGCGTTAGGTTAGGTCAAGGGCAGATTGCGTGAGGACCGTTGATGCCTGTAAATCGTTGACAGACGTGCTAATCATTGTCAAGCTAAAACCTTTAGTGAGCACCTTTATTGGTATTAGAGCCAAGTTTAAGTATTCACATAATACTAGTATAAATTAAATAAATTAGACATATATGATCACCATACAACCATGTCAGATCAAGAGAATACCGTAGCCATACCAGAAAATGAATCCATAACCTCTATAGGAAATACAGTTTCCTCTTTAGCCGAAGCAGCTGAAATGGTAGCTTACCAGGACGTAAATGACGCTTTAGATAAGTGGACTATTCTGTCAGTTGATCCGAAAACAATTTATAAGAAAGGTAAATTTCAGTTCTTCAGTAAAACCATCATTAAAACATTTGAGCATGCATCTTGCATCCAAAATAATGATGAAATAATCCGCTTGATTCATATTAATGATTTTATTCCGTTTGTTAAAGACTATAAGTACATCCACATAGGATTGGTACAAATAGCCTTTAAACCATTAACCCTTCTAGGTCAGAATACCAGTATTCAGTGTACCCTCCGAGATAGTAGATGCCTCAACTGGAGAGCGTCACTCATGGGAGCCATAGAAACCAGTCTTTCCCATGGACCAGTATATTTTGATGTTTATCCAAATTTAAGTATTTCAATGACAGATGCAAATATATCAGATGTACTTGAACTTAGAGTTCTAACTCATGGGTATGAATATAAACCAGGATCTCCTCCATTTTCAGTTCATTCCAGAATTTACATTAAGGCTTTAACAACTTTAAATCCTTATGTTAGAAAGAAAACTGAAAACGGTAAAACAGTATTAATTGAAACTAACCTGTATAGCAGCCAGGTAGCTGTACCTAGGCAAATCCCGTGGTCACAAATAACCTTTCCAGAAAGATGGCATATTCCAAATGCTGTACCTCCACAACCGATAATTCAACATAACATAGATGATGTTATTCAAACACAAGGAGGTAATGTTTATCTCCAATTCCAACGACCCATGCTTACCCGAAGCACTTCTTCAAATGCTTGTTTTAGAACAGCTCCCCGAAGCTTGTCTAATAATAGCTTTAGAACTGCTAACAGAAGTTTTTCTAACAACAGTTTTCAATCAATTCCTCCATACCGAGTTGATTTACCAGAATCTAGCCGACAGTCTGTAGACTCACTGCAAATACCTGATAGGCCTCCAAGCCGACCTTCTAGTGATCCTCAAGAAGATCATCTAGATCCTATGACATCAGAGATCCAAGGTATTAGATTATCACGAAATCAAATACCTCATGGTGTTTATACAGCACCAATTCAACCACCAGGTAGCCCAACGGCCAGTGACATGAATTTTGATATCTAATGGATTTCACACCAGGTAGTGAAAATAGGAAATTAATAAATCAGGAATTTTATCAGGATAAAAATAAAGAATTTAGAGAATGGTATTTTACCACTCAAAATCCAGAACAATTAAAACAATATAAAACTCAATTTTATCAACATCTTGAGTTACATCAGGAACTAACTCCATTTATAGAATGGTTTCATAAGGAGACCCAACCTAAAATTACCGTTATAGAAGATCAGTATAAGACCTGGACCACAACAGATGGCCAAGCAATTAACTCTATACATCCACCTCCTCAGGCTCTAGAGCTAGTCCCTAATGGCGAAACCATTAGGCAACCGTTAGTCGCCACTGCATATATAGACGCACAAGCTGGGAGATTTGTGAAAAATGAATTCATCCAACTCAAAGACTTCAGCTTGACTATCCGACAACATAATTATACTAATCTGATTTGTCAAACTATGAGTAAGCAATTAACCAGAATTGAAGAAATAGTTTCTACCTTTAAAGATAGAAGCTTAGCTCCACCAGTCGCTGGAACTTCAACCATTCATCCCGTTTCTATTAAACCTCCATTAGAACTAAGTAATTTTAAGCTAAAAGCTTCTAATACTGAGTTCATGGATACTCTTTTACAGAAAATGCAACATCTCAATGTTCGCCCTCCAGAACCTCCACAGGAATCATCCAGTGGAACTATCAATATGCTCAGATCTGAACCACAAGTTGGTGATGAATTATCACCAGAACAGATAAATGAAATTCAGTTGAATTTTCAAGAACCATTTTCTATTAATAAATTGCATTCTTATAGTTCAGGTAGACCCCATACTCTACCTTATACCAGAAATTATTATGCTAGACCGACTCCACCTGATCTCCTTTATGAAGAAACCTACCTTAACGATCAAGGTAGTTATCATGGTAAAACCATTTATGAATGGAATATCGATGGTGAATCCGAATATGCTATTTTAAAAAAATTACATCAGATGTTAATGTTTGCTACTGTATGTCGCCAATACAGTAACCAGGATCGCGATATTGCTAAGTTTATTATTAATGGTTTCACCGGCCAACTCAAAGGCTGGTGGGATAATATCATCACCTATGCTCAACAACAGGAAATCCTCCATTCCATTAAAGTGGAAGTTGATCCTACCACCCGACAACCCGTACAACAGCAAGATGCTGTTTACACTCTCATCCAAACTATTATCCTTCATTTCCTTGGCACCAGTACTAGCACTCAGGATCGTAGTCGCGAACTTCTCCAGAATTTGCGATGCCCATCTCTTACTCATTTCCGTTGGTATAAGGATGTTTTCCTTATTAAGGTTATGCAACGCCCTGATGGTAACAGTGAACATTGGAAAGCCAAATTTATTGATGGCCTTCCTACCCTTTTTGCCGAACGCGTTAGGAAAAAACTTCGGGACCGCCATGACCGGATGTCTATTCCTTATGAACAGTATACTTATGGACAACTTTGTTCCATTATAACCGATGAAGGACTTTCATTGTGTAATGATCTCAAACTTCATTATCAAATGAAACAACAGAATTTAACAGGAAGAAAAGAATTAGGAGAATTTTGTGATCAATTTGCATATGAACCAGTCATCCAGTATCCCAACAGATCTAGGAAGATGTCTCATAGGAAATCTTCCAAACCTTACCGTAAGTCACACAAAACTAGCCATCCGAAAACTAGGAAGAAGTTTTATTCCAAAAAACCTTCAACCAGTAAGCCTACAAGTAAAAGAAAAGATAAATCAGAAGTAAAATGTTATAAATGTGGACAAACAGGACATTATGCTAACCGATGTAAATCGAAAGCTAAATCTAAGATTAATGAATTAATTTTAGATGAAAAACTTAAAGAACAGATAATTAATGCTTTGGAAGCTGAAGAAAATTCATCTAGTGAAGAAACTCCATCTGAAGATGAAATTAACCAGTTATATTCTACATCCTCAACAAGTGATGAAGAACCAACAGAATCCTGTCCTTGTAGTACCAATCAGGAACAAATATCAGAAATTAACTACTGGAAATCCATAGTTGAAATGAATGGTTTACACCTAGGAGAACCCAGTAGTATTAATGTTTTAACAGATACTCAAAGAGATATGCTTGCTGTAGCAGACCAGATACAAGATCTAGAAATAAAACTAAAATACTTAAAAATGTGTTACGAACATCAACAAACAGTACAAGAAACACCAAACATACCTGATTATTCCTATAGCTTGAAACATGTTGTTGATAGAATTCAAGCAAAACCCGTTCTTGAACAACCAACAACAGTCCAAGATTTGAAAATGGAAATAAATATTTTAAAAACAGAAGTAAAACATTTACAAACCGCTAGTGCAGCAGCCATTAAAGATATTAAATATCTTCATTCCCAATTACCACAAAAACAGAAAGAAATAATCCAAGAAACTGAACAAAAACTTGAATCTAAAGAAGAATCTAATCAGTACTTGTTACTTGTAAATCAAGTGACCTTTCAAAAATGGTATATAAAAATATCTTTTATGATTAAACCTGATTTTATTATCAAAGATGCTATTGCTTTAGTAGATAGCGGGGCAGATATGAACTGTATCCAAGAAGGTATAGTTCCCACCAGGTATTTTGAAAAAACTACCCAAAGTTTAACCAGTGCAAGTGGTAATTCCATGCAGATCAGGTATAAAATTCCAGAAGCTTATATTTGTAACAATGATCTCTGTCTTCCAACATCATTTGTTTTAGTCAGAAATCTAGCTACAAATATTATTTTAGGCACACCATTTTTATGTCTTTTAATGCCTATTCAAAAAATTGATTCAACTGGAATTTATTCCCAACTGCAGGGAAGATCTGTTATTTTTGAATTCATCACACAACCATATACTAAAGAATTAGATCAAATTCGAGATCTAGTTACTTTTAAACAGAATCAAATTAATTTTTTAGCTAAGGAAGTTTCTTTCTTAACAACAGAACAAAGGTTACAACAACCTTCTTTGCAACAGAAAATTAAAATAATTGAAAATGAATTTCAAACAGAAGTTTGTGGTACTATTCCTAATGCTTTTTGGAATAGGAAAAAGTATACAGTTACTTTACCATATGAACCCGATTTTGATGAAAAATATATTCCAACTAGAGCTCGCCCTAGTCAAATGAAAAAGGAATATATGGAATTATGCAAAACAGAAATTCAAAGTCTTTTAGATAAAAAGCTAATCCGATCTAGTCACTCTCCTTGGAGTTGTACTGCTTTTTATGTTAATAAAAATGCTGAAATTGAACGAGGTGTTCCTCGCCTTGTTATCAATTATAAACCGTTAAATGATAAATTAAAATGGATCAGATATCCTCTTCCGAATAAAAAAGATCTTTTGGATCGTCTACAGGATGCAATCATATTTTCCAAATTTGATTTAAAATCAGGATATTGGCAAATTGAAATTGCTGAACAGGATCGTTATAAAACTGCATTTACAGTCCCATTTGGACATTATGAATGGAACGTAATGCCTTTTGGATTGAAAAATGCTCCATCTGAATTTCAACATATTATGAATGATATCTTTAATCCGTTTTCTGAATTTACCTTATCATATATTGATGACGTATTAATTTATTCTTCATCAATTGAACAGCATATTAAACATCTTAATATTTTTAAGCATGTTATCCACAGAAATGGTTTAGTACTTTCTGCACCAAAGATGCAACTGTTTCAAACAACTATCAGATATCTTGGACATAATATTTCAAATGGAAGTATTATTCCCATCAACCGCAGTATTGAGTTTGCTTCTAAATTTCCTGATGAAATTAAGGATAAAACGCAATTACAACGGTTCTTAGGAAGTCTCAATTATATCCGTGATTATTATCCTAATATTGCAGCTGATTGTAGCATTCTATTTACCCGACTCCGGAAGAATCCTCCTCCCTGGGGCGAAGAACATACTGTAGCCGTAAAGAAAATCAAATCTAAAGTTAAACAGTTACCATGTTTACAGTTACCCCATCCTAACTGGAAGAAAATAGTTGAAACTGATGCTTCCAATGAAGGATTTGGTGGGATCTTAAAGCAACTTAATCCCAAAACCCAGAAGGAAGAATTACTTAGATTCCATTCTGGTCATTGGAATAAAGCCGCTTTAAATTACTCCACGATTAAACAGGAATGTTTAGCCATTGTAAAATGTGTTTTAAAATTCCAGGATGATCTTTTAAACCAGTATTTTCTTATCAGAGTTGATTGCTCTGCTGCTAAACAGATTTTCAAAAAAGATGTTAAAAATTTAGCATCTAAACAGATATTTCTTACTTGGCAAAGTTATTTATCTAATTTTGATTTTGATATTGAACATATTAAAGGAGAAAATAACTCTTTGCCTGATTTCTTAACCAGGGAATATCTGTAAAAATCCGCTCCCGACGAGGAGCATGACCAGTAGAGGTTCCGGTCGAGGACGTGGCCGTGGTCGAGGTGGTCATACCCCTCGCTATGACTCATCAGAATTCCCTCCTTTGAGAGGACAAACCAGTAATCCTTCTACCAAGGATATTCTGCTTAAGACAGAAGAACCGTATACACCAAACAGTATCACTGAGGAAACAGTCCTATGGATTGAAACAGCTGATGAACAGTGGATGACTGATCCTTGGGAAATCAAGAAACGTTATCTGACTACCCAACAGTCACCTCCACATTTTGATCAGTATCGTTATATATATGAACAAATCTTAACAGAAACTGGAGCTTGCGAATTTAAGCATCATCTCCATGATCCGCATAAATCCACCAGTCCCATCTCCTTTAGCAAAATTACTATCCGCAATCTTATGCCCATTGCAACTTGGGGTATTCATCCGCATACATTACGAGATCTTGATCTCCGTAATAAACAGACTAAATATACATACTGGGATTATATTGATGCTTTTACCCAGGTGTTTTATTACCAGAACCCTATCCGTTCTCATTCTTGGTTTATCCGCATTTGCCCGGATGTTCTCCAACACGATGTTCCTAACTGGTTCCTCGTGTGGTGGGATAAGTTTGGATTATCTCTTGATATCCTACCAGAAGAAATCCGACTTGCTTTTAATGATTGGCATTATGCCTATTCTCGGGCTTATGCTTATCTTAACAAAAACAGGGAATTATCCATCAGTAAATCATTAGTTCATTTTTCCATCCGATTCAGTATCCCATGGATTTGGAAGTGGGATTTTGCATGTGATTATCAGAACAAGGTACCCTGCCTGAAACGAATTTTCTTTGTAAAATGGTGGGATAAAGGCATGAATCCGATTATTTCTGAAACAGTAACAAAAATCCAGGAACATGCACAAGCATGTAGAGAAACAGTTAAGCAGCCAACTCTCTCTGCTCCACCAGCATTATCACAGAATCCATTTATCCAAATTCAAAAAGAATTAAGAAACCAGCATCCTGAATTATCTGAAAATGAGATTATCATCAAAAGTATGAATTATCTCAAAGAACAGTTCCTACAAACCGTACCTCCTGAAGATGATGCATCTATGAGGTCAGGAACCAGTCAGCCCTCATCAGAACCAGATGTAGATCCAGCCGAACACGTGTTAGCTGGAGAAAGCCAATTACCCGAAGATGATGATGATTCCAACTTTGGTGACTTTTGGGATTCCTTGACAGATGTCCTCACCGAAAAACTCGCCAAAAGCAGAAAAGGAAAGAGGCACGATTGAATGTCGGTGTCGGCACAAACAGACAAATAACTTTGGGAAAAGTAGATTCCTCCACCAGCAAAAGAGAAGATACTGTCTCCATTATCTGTATTCGTCATCACTTACGTCAACAGTCAGGATAAGGGTAATCTGTCGGTGCAATGAATAGCCTACACCTGTCCCTTCTTTTATCCGAATTTGTATTATAAAAGGGCATGCTCTCACCCTTGTTGAGGTAGAGGAGTCAGAGTTAGTTTTAATTTTATTTTCAATCCTTGTAAGATTTTCCTTTCCCCCCTCCTGTAAAATATTTGTACTTCTTCAATAAAACTTTATTTTCATGTATGCCCTCTGTCGATACACTTGAACAACTTTTATGGTTTAAACAATTTTGGGAAAATCAAAAACACCATTACGTTAATATACCAGTAGATTGGTATACTCAACCGTATATCACTGCTCGCATCACAGAGTGTGATCAACAGCTAGCCAGGATCCAGGAGCTGATCCAAGAACAGGTAGTGGCCTGGGCGGCCAGGAGGAATCCTCCTCCAACCTAACAGTAAGTAGATGAGATCATATATGTTATAATTTGTTTTCTTTATATCTGTATTATGTATATATTTATTCCTGGATGTGTGCTAATGTAAGGTTAATTAATTGTTGAAGTTTGAGGTTAGTGGGACGTCATCCAAGTCGCGTTAGGTTAGGTCAAGGGCAGATTGCGTGAGGACCGTTGATGCCTGTAAATCGTTGACAGACGTGCTAATCATTGTCAAGCTAAAACCTTTAGTGAGCACCTTTATTGGTTTCCGAAGAAAGTTGAGGTGAATCAGGGCTTGATGACATTAATGTGAGTTGCCTTGGTGCCTCTCTCTCTTCTTCGTGCCTCTTTCTTTTTCTCTCTTCAAATATATATATATATATTTTTAAAGTTTCGTCCCAAAACGATGTCGTTTTGGGGGCATAATAGGCAGCACGCGCGTGAATCCAAACATTCGGGCCGTTCGAACCAAATGTTTCGAGCTACGAAACACTATCGAATCCCATATATAGTGACTAACAGTCCAATTGCATTGTTAATTCAATGCATACTTTTTTAACCAAACAATGCCTGCTTTATAAGGTAGACATTACTATTTTGGTATATAGATTAAAAGTCAATTTTTTTAAAATTTTTTTTTAATATCACATATTTTTTATTTTTATTTTTTAACACATTTTTAAAAAAAGATAAATTATAAATATATTTTTGAGATTTGCTTGAAATATGAATTACTCTCTGTAATTTAGAAAATTACAAATATCTCCATGTCAAAATTTTTTATTTAACAGAATTAATTGAAAAAGTAAAATTTCTAACTGTTCACCTATATAATAATAAAATTATTTGAATTATTAATTGAAATAAAATTTTAACATTGTTAAAAACTATTAATTAACTTGATGATTTATTAATAAAATAGCCTATTTGTTATAAAATTAGAAACCTTAGGGGACATAATGTAATTTCTAAAACTACAGAGTGTAATTTATAATTTAAGTAAACTTCAAAGATGTATTTATAATTTATCCTTAAAAAAATTTAAAAAATTAATTTTTAACCCACTCACCAAAATAATGGGATGTTTGGTGTAAATTATAGGGATGATTATAGTTTATTTTAATATGAGAATCTGTGTTAGACTGTTTGGTGTAACTTCTGTTTACAGTTTTTTAGGTAAAAATAGCTTAAATAAGCTAAGAAAAATTAATTATTTCGAAGCTGAGGAAATAATACTTTTAATTTTTATTTTGTGATTATCAACTTTTAGTTTATAATAAACTACACCAAACAACATGTAAGTCATAAATTCCAATTTCTCCTTCAATAATACTTGGTATCCTGAAAATTCATAATTCAAATGACTCAAATATATCAAAACGACATCATTTTAAAAATAAAATAATATTATTTTAATACATTTATACTATTCAAATCATACAAATTCAGGTGACTAAGCATCTCCAATGGTTCATCAAATTTTTCACTTTTCACCAAATCTAAGTAAAAAAAAGACCATTTTCTCAATCTGATACAGACTGCTCCAATGGTTGTCATCAAAGCAGGGGTCGACCAGTGGGTCGACCGGTTAGTATATATATATATATATATTTTTTTACACCTCTTTGAACCTTTTGACCTGTTTGAACCAACTATTTGCAAGGGAACCGGTCGACCGGTTGGTCAACCGGCTGGTCAACCGACTGGTTGACCAGTTGGTCTCCCTCAACGGTCACGCACAGTAAATTGGTGAAATCTTCCTCCTGTTCTCATTTTGATGAAAAATTTGGTGAATTCTCGTTTTGGTACCAATTTGATAAAACCATTGAAATTACAAAAAATAATTTTTTTACCAAATTTCAAATCTGATGCAAGGTTTGGTGAAACGTTGGAGATGGTCTAAGAGCATCTCCAACGGTGAACTTCTTTTTTCACCAAATTTGAGTAAAAAATGACTCATTTTCTCAATTTGATATCAGTTGCTCCAACGGTGCATCAAATTCCCGTGGGTCAACTGATTGGTCGACTGGTAAGCCCACATTCCAGATCAAAGATCCAAGAATTACTGATCAGAAATGAAATAAAAAAAATCTGAACTTAAAATCATCAACTGTCATGTCAACAAACAAACTAAATATTAAAGTTTACTCCTTTTCTTTTCTTTTCTTTGACTTCTTTGAGAAAGAAATCAATCAGTAATTGTCGAGAGAGATTCTCGGTGACCAAACAGAAAGAGTTGTAAAGAAAATTTAAGATAAACACTCACGTACAACGACAGTGAGGCCTCGGAAGACGTCGAGAGAGGTGAGTCGTTGATTCTGGTCAACAAATTTAGGTGTTGGTTCATCTGGCTCGTTCGATGATGGTGAAGGGACGATCTTTTCGCTTTCAATGTTTGAGGCTCTGTACGGAACCAGAGGTGATGAATTATTATGAAGGAGATGTGTTCGTTCGTCTCCATTTGCAGTTGATGGGTTGACCGGCCGATCAACCGGTAAGGTATATTTTCTTTTTTTTTTTACCTCTTTGAACCTTTTGACCAGTTTGAACCAAAATTTTTGCAAGGGAACCGGTGGACCGGTTGACCGACAGGTCGACCGGTTGCTCTCTCCAACGATTACGCACAGTGAAATGGTGAAAGAAGCTGCCTGTTCTCACTTTGATAAATTTTTTGATAAATTCTCAATTTGATACCGATTTAATGCACCCGTTGAAATAACAAACAATAACTTTTTTACTAAAATTTAAATTTAATATCAAATTTAATAAAACGTTAGAGATGGCCTAAGCCTTTCAATATTTCAAAACAAACATCGCAGCAGTCATCTCATTCCTCTCTCTCGACTTTCTTCTCACTCTCAGTTCCTCTCTCTGATCAGAGTCCTTTTTTAATTTTAAGGCGCATCTTTCTGTGGTGCTTCTTCAATCTTTGCCTGGCTGTGACATTCCCAACACATCCCCTCAAGATTCACTCTCTCTCTCTCTCTCTCTCTCACACACACACACACACACACACACACACACACACACACAGATCTCCATTTAAACCCTTTGTTTCCTCCATGAACTAGCCTGTCCCTTTCCCTTCACAAATCTCTTCCTTTCCCACCCATTTTCCTTCAGAAAGGAAGAGAAAGAATCAGAGAGCAATACCCACTTGTCAGATCCCTCTTTTTTCCCCATCCATGGCTGAACCCACCAAGCGATTCATCACATTTGAATCCCTCAAAGCACACAACAAACCAGGCGATCTATGGATTTCTATTCAAGGCAAGGTCTACGATGTCTCTGATTGGGCTAAAGACCACCCTGGTGGTTATCTTCCATTGTTGAGCCTCGCAGGCCAAGACGTGACCGATGCTTTTGTCGCGTACCATCCAAACACTGCTTGGCAATATCTTGACAAGTTCTTCAATGGCTATTTCATAGAAGACTACTCTGTCTCTGAGGTTTCCAAAGATTACAGAATGCTTGTTTCTGAATTTTCCCAAATGGGTTTGTTTGAAAAAAAAGGCCATCTTGCTTTAATTTCGTTTTGTTTCATGGCATTGTTGTTTTCTGTGAGTGTTTGGGGTGTTTTGTGTTGTTCTAGCATTTGGGTTCATCTTGTTTGTGGTGGATTGATGGGGGGTTTGTGGATTCAGAGTGGTTGGGCAGGGCATGATTCAGGGCATTATCAGATTATGCCTAGCAAAAATCTGAATCGATTTGTTCAGATCTTAACTGGGAATTGCCTTGCTGGGATCAGCATTGCTTGGTGGAAATGGAATCACAATGCTCATCACATTTCTTGTAACAGTCTTGATTTCGATCCGGATCTCCAACACATGCCTTTCTTTGTGGTTTCTTCGAAACTATTCAATTCCCTCACTTCTTGCTTTTATGAAAGAAAGATGCCTTTTGATTCAGTTACTAGATTGTTTGTGAGTTACCAACATTGGACTTTCTATCCTGTTATGTGCTTTGCTAGACTCAATCTCTTTGCACAATCATTCATGTTGTTGTGTTCTAAGCGAAAAGTACCCAACAGGGTTCAGGAGATTTTGGGGATTTCCGTGTTTTGGATTTGGTATCCACTTCTTGTTTCTTGTTTACCCAATTGGGGAGAAAGACTAATGTTTGTCCTTGCTAGCTTTGCTGTTTCTGGAATTCAACATGTTCAGTTCTGTTTGAACCATTTCTCATCAATTGTCTATGTCGGTCCGCCTAGTGGGAGTGATTGGTGTGGGAAACAAACTCGTGGGACGCTCGATATAGCATGCCCGTCTTGGATGGACTGGTTTCATGGTGGATTGCAGTTTCAGATTGAGCACCATTTGTTTCCCCGATTGCCTCGTTCCCAGCTGAGAAAAGTCTCTCCCTTTGTGAGAGAGCTCTGCAAGAAGCACAATTTGCCTTATGATAGTGCATCATTCTGGAAGGCCAATGCATTGACAGTTAGGACGCTTAGGAATGCGGCCTTGCAGGCTCGGGATGTTGCTAATCCAGTTCAGAAGAATTTAGTCTGGGAGGCTGTCAATACTCATGGATGATTTGAAGGTCATGGGAAGCTTTTGTTTTTCTTATTTTTTATAATGCACTTGTTTTTCTTTTCTAGTATTTTGAGTATGGTGATCTTATCTCAATTTGTTTTCTGAGGGTTATATCTTATATATCCTTGGTATTGCAACAAAAGGTAATCATCTTTGTCATTGCTTAGAGTCTTCAGTTATATGTTTTCTTGATGCTTTTTATGTTTGCAGGATCAGCTCAAGTCCTCTTAATAAGATTAGGTGGTGAGCCATTGAGACAGTTGATCTCCAATGTGTTGTAGATCTTTGTAGTTCTGTCATCTTGTTCCAACATTGGCTTTGGGTGGTCCACTCTGGCTTTATGAATTACAGGTCCTCCTAGTCTCTATCTATGGATTTGAGTTGGGTTGAATTTTCATGGGTGTCTAGGTGAGAAGTACTGTAAAATTTGAATTTTTTTGTGTCCATTCAATTCCAATATTGGTTTGAAATTGGATGATCTCTTTTTGTGGCTCGTAGAATTGCATGTCGTAACATGGTATGTCTCTATTCTTGTTCTAATAGGCTATTGGTTTTGGGCACATTATAATTCAGTGGGATATGGGGCAAAATATTGCAAACCACTGAGAAATTTTGTGAGGTTACTATAGGAGTGGGAGGTTGAAAAATATTTACAAACTCATGGAAACTTGAGGACAATTTTGCTTCTCTCTCTCTCTCTCTCTCTCTCTCTCTCTCTCATCCCCTTCTTCCTCCTCTCTCTTTTTCTTCAGTCCCTCTACAAATCCAGCAGCGACCCACTTGCTACTAGCCGTCCCACACCACCCCACCCCTCTCCCCAGCTGTTGAAGACTCCCATTTATCAGACAGTTTCTGGAGTCTGTCCTAGTCTCTTATGTATTGATTTGAGTTGGGTTGAATTTTCATTGGCGTCTAGGCAAAAAATATTGTACACATTTTCCATTGAATTCCAAATATGTTTTGAAATTGGATGCTCTCTCTTTGTGGCTCTTAGAATTGCATGTCCTGATATGGTATTCTCTCTTTTTCTGTTCTATTAGGTGATTAGTTTTCAACTCTTTCAACTTTGGATTTCACAAGCAATGTTTGTGAAACTAGTTTGTGGAGCCAATAATTAGTGGTTGAACTGGTTTGAAGCCAAGTTGATCCTTTTTACTAACAAAGTTGTAGTGTATTTGAATTCAACATTGGGGTTTCATTGCTCAACATTAGAACTGGAATATAGTTTGAATTGGCTTCTTATTTTTACAGATGAAATTGTTTAAAAAATTGCGAAAATATACAGACTGAAAAGTTGAAGCTTTGTTCTGGTGCATTGTCTTGCATCTGAGTCTCATGAAGCTCGAGCTCATCTTGATTGTTGCTTGTTCGATCTCGAACCTAAAATTGAAGCTTGCTTAATTGATATTTAATGAGCTGAACTCAAGTTCGTTCAATTGTGTATTCGATCTCCAGCTTGTTCAATTGTACTGGTAGTTTCACAATTTTGCAGAGCATGGAAGAGTCTGTTAATTTCTTGATACAGAGATAACTTCCTCTGCATTACTCTCAAAACCTGAGGGTTATGTAGGATAGAAATTCTAAATCTACTCTTTCTTTGTTTTTTGTTTTTTGTTTCTCATAAGTTTAAATTTCATGGAACTGGTGAAATATTAATAAAAATGTTTTATTTTAACTCAATTCCATTATCTCTAATTCTGAAAATCTAAAACAAAAAATATCAGATCATCTCAAATAAGAAACAAAAAGACTATTTTCTTACATTTTTATTTTATTGAATTAGATTACATAAGAGATTTAACATGTTATAACATCATGTTTGGGGCTGTGGGTTCGCCACTAATCTGACTTTTATTTATTTATTTTTATTTTTTTAACTTTCGTATTATCATGTGGTATCACTTTTAAATGGATATGAAGAACTAGGTAACTCTAATTTAATAATTTTGTGTCGTCAAAAATTCATAACAAATTGAGTTTTTAGCATTTGAGAAAGGAAGCCTAATGGAGTTGCCTCTTGTTGGGCTTTGTCTCATATTTATTGGGCTTGCCTCTTCTAGCCTAGGAAAAAAGTATTTTAGTGATTTTGGGTAAAGTCATATGGTGCTCTGACTGGATTTATTATTTATCTGTTCTATTTAATTCTTTAAAAAAAAATTAAAATTAAAATGTAGAAATCTTATTTGCTTACGAGGGTCATAAAAACTAAAGTAATTATTTGATAAACATAAGCAACTCTTTGTTAAATCTGCCTGGGAGACGAGTAATTATGTTGGGTACATTACAGTTCATTATGGGAGAAATTACTTATCAGTGGCCTGATCAGAAAATTATTACAAAATCATAAAAAAGTTTATATATATATATTTTGATAATCGGGTATTTGGGCCAGTTTACACGCACCTTAACTAATCTTGAGGTCCTGAAGTTAACGACCAGACAAACCTTCAGTGATCTTAAGGCGTGACTCGAACTCGAGATCTGTGGATTTTATTCTCCAAGCATAAAAAAGTTTATATTTTTAATTAGGGGAAATTACAAAAAAAAAAAAAAAAAAACCCCAGAATTTGGCGTGTTTTTCACATTAAATCCTAACATTTTAATTTTAACAATTTAAACCCTAAATTTTTAACTGTGTCCCAAAGTTGACCCTCCGTCTATTTCCGTTTGTTTTTGTTAACTTTTTATACTTATTTGATACTGTGTCACTTTTTAACTCTTCCATAATTATTATAATTATTTTATTTCAAAATTATTCCAACACTTTCTCTCTTCTCACCCTCTTTTCTCTTCCCACCCTATCTTCTCTTCCCTCTGTCATCAATCAGTCCCATTTTTTTTTCCTATCAGCTCTCTCTCTCTCTAGTTGTCACCGTCGCCGTTCATTGATCCCCACTACCGATCGCCACCTCTCATGGCCACCCGTAACTCCACATAAGTCCCACACACACACACACACACACACACACACACACACACACACACACACTCTCTCTCTCTCTCTCTCATCATCGTCCTCCTCCTCCACCTGCAAACTATGAAAACATACTTCAGTAGCAGTATAAGAGTAAGGGAATATGTACGAGCACAAAATAATTTTCTCGTATAATCTTATTGACCAAGTTTGCACTCCTCTAAACGTTGTCGCTTTGCTACCTAAAAACACAAATGTGAGTTAGCCAACGGGTGTGTGTCAGAAACCTCTCCGATGCCTAAGTCAGCAAGTAGACAATAGACAACAAGCTCTGTGTATTTGACAATAAGAATTGTAATACCTGGGAATAGGTGAAGTCACGAGTTTTATAGATTCCGTCTGGCATAATCCTAATAGGACTCTACTCTTTCCAACATAGTCCTCCTAGGAATCCCACCTCTAAAGGATAAAACCTATCCTTGGAATACCCTCTTCACTGCAAGCCAAGTGAGATGCCCAAACCTATATGTTTGGCTCCAAATGCCGGGCTGAGCTTCCGTGTCTCGGTCCCTTACTGTCCAGACCGTGTGATTATTCTTCAAACGGACTCTGTTAAGCTAATAATAGCTTGGTCTCTTTCATTTGGGTGGTCGTTTGTTTGCTGAGCCTAAACCTATTGTTCGGCCTAACATCCACTCGGCTCAGGGCCGAGTTACCCAAGCTCTTCCTTGGCCCATAGTGCAACCCAATCTTCACTAACAATGTGAGCTAGCTCGGCCCAATTTGTACACACAAATTAACTTATCAGAGTATATAAACGCATTTGTGTGTATATCTATTCTATTATATAAAGCACACAACTCAAAACAATTTTGAAGGTTTGCCACGCCTTCCCCCTTCTCCCCAGGTATGCCTATATTGTTAACTGGTTCAGTAAATACACCAAATAGTTTTCAAATTCAACCTATTTTACTCATTCATCAATTCGCCAAAAAATTTAGATGTAAAATTGCAAATGCCTTAGTCACACTTTTTTTTTCTTCTTCAAGAAACCCAAATTGTTAACCGCTCCCATAAAAAATGTTTTCAAATTCAACCCATTTTCCTCATTTGTTAAATTGCCAAAAAATTTAGCTGTAAAGTTGCAAAAAACTAACAGGACTTAATTAGACCCACAATCAATATTGAGAAATTGAACAATTCACATCTATACAAAGTTATATATATAAAGAATGTGTCCATATATACATATATATGATCTCAAATTACTTGCCTACGACTCTGAATAAGCTCAATCGTGTGGTTCCAGACAGCAAAACGAAGCTGGTTGGGACTCAAAACCCTAAATTTAGGGCAACTACCGAGAACAACTACGTGGTGATCCAGAACCAAAGGGACAATTAGGGTTCGATTGAGTATCGCGGTCATCAAAATGGCGTACTTGAACTCAGACAACTAGTTGCTGAACCCACTGTGGGGTGCGTACCAGAGGAATTTCTCTTCAGTTAGGGTTTTCTGTGAGGTGCAGAGGTAGGAGGACTGGGGTTGGGGGGAATTTTTTAGGGTGGAGCGGAGAGAATAGGAAATGTGCTTGTAGGAGAGGAAGAGGAGGAGAGAGATGAGGAGGAAGAGGAGAGAGGGGGGTGATTTGAGAGGGGTTTCTTTTTCCATCTGATGTTTGTTATGTTGTTGAAGTTGAGAGATTCCATCACACACACACACACACACACACACACACACACACACGCTCTCTCTCTCTCTCTCTCTCTCTCTCTTCTTGGGTGATGAAAATTACTGGTTTTGATTTCAATTGGTGAGTTCGGATTCTCGGCCGCCCTTCTCGGCGGCCGTTTCCTGCAGCCCCCAAAACGGCGTTATTTTGGGGGGTAAATTTTCAAAAAAAAAAAACGCAGAGGAAGAGAGAGGAAGGAGAGGAAGAGGGAGGAAGGAGGAGGGAGGAGGAAGAGGAGGAGGAAGGGAAGGGTCGGATTGGAGGGGGCCATAATCACAAGGGGAGGAGGAGGAGGAGGAGGCGGAGGCGGGGCCAGAGGCGGAGGCGACGGCGGTGCAACTGCTGTGATGAGCTGGATCGGGCGACGATCGGGCGGCTGCGATGGCGGGCCGCGAGGCGACGAGCTGCGACGGCGAGCTCGTAGCCTCCTTTCTCCTCCTCCTCCTCCCTCCTCCTTCCTCCCTCTTCCTCTGGGTTTTTTTTTTTTTTTTTGAAAATTTACCCCCCAAAACGACGTCGTTTTGGGGGCTGCAGGAAACGGCCGCCGAGAAGGGCGGCCGAGGATCCGGATTCGTGGTGGTGGTCTAAAAATGGTTCCTTGATTTAATAGTACTGATTGGTTGTCGAGAAAATATGTAAGAAAATGGAAAGAAAGAATAATTTCGTTGGGAGAATTCTATTATACAACCCCATATCATACATATATATATATATATATATTTAATTATGATCAATTTTTTTAAAATTTTTTTTTATAGTTATGATTCAAAAAATGTGAGATATATTTCCTCTATGTTTGGCTCTTGTGTGATTTTTGGCTCTGGTGTGATTTTACATTTTTTTTTCTTTTTTCCTTTGGTTTAATTTTTTGAAAACGTATTTTTAGATTTTATAAATGTTTTAGTTTTAATATTTAGATTATATGTATTTAAAAAGTTAAAAAACAAAAGCAAAATTTGACTTATAGTGATTTTGCTAAAGATTGAAACACGCAAAAAGTAAAAAAACTCTAGGATAAATTACAAATATAAGAAACGTTAGAGATCCTAAGTGTTTTACCAAATATCTCACATGAGTGTGAGACCCACATGTGAGACATTTGATAGAAAATTTGGTAAAACATTTGGGATCTCTAACATTACTCTATAAATATATCTTCTAAGGTTTGATTAAAATACAAAGCGCTTATGTGGTTTTGGAATTATATTCTATTCCCTGAGATTTCTAATTTCATAATAAATTGTCCCTTTTATTAATAAATCATCAAGTCAATTAACGGTTTCTAATGATGTTAGAAATACATCTCAATTAATCATTTAGGTAATTTTATTATTATATAAGAGAGCAATTGTGAATTTTACTTTTTTAGTTAATTTTGTTAAATGAAAAGTTCTAACAATGAAATAATTGTAATTTTTCAAATTATATGAGATAATTTGTACTTTAAGCAAACGCAAAAAGTATATTTGTAATCTACCCAAAACTATAAAACAAGCTAAAAATTCAACCCAAACAAAGTTACAATTGAAAATTATTTTGTATAAAAAGTTTAATATGAAAGCATCAAGTGTTTTCGAAATTTATTATTTTTACTTTTTTTTTAAAAAGAAAGCCACAAAATTGAATTTGATACCAAACGGAAACTACTCTCATTTTATTGATATTGAAAAATACCCATTACAATGTCTTGACAACAAAAGAAAAAAAAAAAACCCAAAAATAAATGTTTCAAATTAAGATCTCTTTTGGAAAGGTAATAAAAAAAAGTAACTTATGAACTTATTTGGATCACATCACTTCTTTATTTTATTGTACAAATTTTTTTTTTTTTTTTATAAAAAAAGTCAATAAATCAAAAAACAACAAAAAAAGTCTCCTTCCAAAATAGACCTAAGTGAGCTTGATTATTATTGTTTTATCATTGAGTTATTTTTCCCATCTATTATGTCTATATAATGACATTTCTAACGGTGTATCTTTTTTTCATTAAATTTGAATAAAAATTTAAATAAAAACTTCATTTGATATTGAAGTGCTCTAACGGAGGTATTTAAGACTTTATCAAACCACCGATCGACTGGGCAGACGACTGGACAGATGTCCGGCCGGTCGACTAACCAGTGTAAGTTTTTCACAAATTTTTGCAAAGAGGTGGTCATTCAGGGGGACATCCGGGAGTGAAAATACAATGACTATAAACAGTGAAATGATGAAAGGTCCAGACGTCCTTAATTTGGTGAAAGATTTTTTATATCCTCAATTTTAATACTCATTTGATGAAACTATTAGAGCAGAAAAAAAAAAAAAAAAAGTTAATTTTTTTTATCAAAATTTGATGATCCATTTGATAAACCATTAGAGATGGTCTAAATGAGGAGGCTTTTCCATGATTTTATGTAAAACTAGTGATTACATCACTTTGTTTGGTTCCATTTTTCCAAAAATACTTTTCAAAAAATTCTACTTTCTATTTTCTGTGTTTTTTTGTTTTTGCTGATTTTTTTTAATATTTTAAATAATTTTTTTTTTTACTTTTTAGACATACCTAACATAAATATACCTAACAAGTAAAAAAATTGTAAAAAAAACCTTTTAAAAATTCACTAAATACCAAAAATACAAAAAAAAAAGAAAAAGGAATTCAGTACATTTTTTTTTGTATTTTTATGTATTTATTATTTTTAAAAAATATTTTTTCACAATTTTTTACTTTTTAGATACATTTAAGTAAGGTGTATCTAAAAAAGTAAAAAAAAAATGTTTAAAAATTTTAAAAATATTTACTAAAAACAAAAAAATACGAAAATCAAAAAATTCAGTTTTCAAAAAACTTAATCCAAAAAACTCAAACCACCAAGTTTGGCAAACCCCCAATATAATCTATCTTTTTATTTTTTTATCTTTTTTTTATCACATCACCTCTCTACTTTTCTGTACATTTTTTCGTAAAAAGACAAAAAATACACTTATTTAGGTCATAACATAAATTGACTATAGTGGTAAAAGTATTTTATGTGAATAAGTAGTTAATAGAAAGTTATAGGATAAATTATACTAATCTTTTTTAATAAAAAAAAAATACACCAAGTCTTATAAGTTTGACAAAATAAAATTGTGTGTGCTTAAATTTTTTTTTTTTTTAAAATTTATGTAATACTTTATCTTCTTTTCCAGCAATCATTCATTATTTTATTTATATATATTTTCATGATTGTGGAAGTCAGGTTGTAGTTTATACTTCTCTTTTAAAATTTTTGAGGTTTTAGTTTATACTTCTCTTTTAAAATTTTTGTTAGTATATATGTTCGTCTCTTATGTTAAAATTCTAAATTTGTCTCTGTTATTATGACTTAGTTATAATTCTTTATGATATTAGTTATGCCTTAATTATGACATATAATAGTTGTTATTTTAGCTATGATTGAAGAAATTTAATTATATTTCAAGAGGTGTTTGGTTATTACCCATTTTAGTATTTATGATTTAGTTATGACTTTGTAGTGTTAGTTATGAACTATCATGATTATAATTTTGGTTATGGCTCAAGTGATAAATCATTATGCATTTTTTTTTTCCAGATTGAAATAAACCATTGTGCTTGTTTTAGTTATGACATTATAATATTAACACCACAAATTATTATAACTTTAAGGGTTTGTTTGGGATGTAGATTGACTTTTTGACTTTTTGGCTATTTTAATATGGGGTTAAAAAGTCTCGTTTGAGATAGGCTTTTTAGTTTTTTTGATTTTTGTGAAAGAAAAAATGAAATGATTATAGTTTGGATGAAATGTTTTGTCTTATTGAACTAAAAAATCTATTTTGTTTTTTTGTAGTTAAAATAGTCAAAAAGTCAAAAAGTCTAACATGCCAAGTATACAAAAAAAAAAAAAAAGAAAAAAGAAAAAAGAAAAAGATAAAAGAAGGGGTATTTATTATAAAAATATCCTGAAAATTGTATAAGTAAAACATTTCTTAACATTAATTAATTTGAAGTCTCTACCATATTGAAGGCTATAATATATATATATATATATATATTCGTTTGGGAAGTAATTATTTTTTGACTTTTTGGCCATTTGATTATTTTAATAGGTTATTTTAATTTTTGTGTTTGGAAAGTTGGGTTAAATTTTTTGATTGATTGTTGTATTAAAAAATGTGTTTGAAATGATATTTGAGACTAAAATGACAAATTTGTCCCTAACTTTAGACAATTACGTTTTTTCAAAATTAGTCTAAAAGAACAAAATTGCTATTTATTACCTGTGGTGGTAGGCTGTCAACGTGATAGTGGCTTAGGCTGCTCTCTTTTCCTTTTTTTTATTTTTATATATATATATTTTATTTTAAATATAAGTCAGTGACTTAGGTTACTATTTGGTTGGGAGATTTGAAAAGAGATTTAGAAAAGAAAATAGAAAAGGTAAGTAAAATGAGAATAAAATATATTTACATTTCACCTAATTTAACACTCATTTTTCCTTTCTATTTTTAAATCCTTTCTCAAATTTCTCAATCAAATACAACATTAATATTTAAGACTGTTTTAACCCAAACCCAGGTTCCCATATATGTGTGCAACATTCCTTGACAAGTTTTATTTTTTTAAGGAACCACTATTGTCATGGTTGAGACGATGAGTGATACAAGTTGTAAAAACCCTTGTTAGAAAACACATAAACAAACACCACCAAAAATATTCCAGACGACACACAAAGTAGCATAAAAGCACAACGCTGAAGAGAAAATTGAATCTTTAGATACACTTTTTTATAATTATAATACTTCATAATAAATATCATAATAAATTATAATTTTTTTTATCAAAATAATTTGTAACATTATTTATAAAAAATTATTCATAACATTTGCACTATATTATTCCTAACATAATAATTTAGTGATACATGCCATAGATCTAAGTAACTTTTATTACAAAATGATGTAACACACCATCGAATTTGTGTTTTTGCCACAAAAAATTTTAACATTTTCATAGCGTGTCAATTTTTAAGGGCGTATGCGTCACAAATTTATCTATTATCCTTTGAATTTTAAATTTGTCACCCACAACCTCACATGTAGTGCTACGTATACAATCACTAATGAAAGGCCATGGTCAAAATAAAACTACTCAGCCTCCGTTTGGGAAGTGGGCTGGCTCTTTGGCTTTTTGGCTTTTTTGGCTATATGAGCCTGGGCTCAAAAGCTTGGTTTGGGAAGGGCTCTTGGCTTTTTGACTTTTTTGACTTTTTTTGTGAGAGAAGAGTGTAATGATTATGGGATTGGATGTGATATTTTGTCTGTTGTGGCTCATGAGCCTGTTTTGTCTTTTGTGGCTCATGAGCCACTTGAGCCCTTCCCAAACGGACCCTCAGAGTATCAATATTAAGCTCTCAAACATCAATAATATGGGCTTCATTAGACTCGGCATACGTTCAGTTATTTTGTTAATGCTACAGTATCTTGCCACAACAAGCGAGGTACTATTCATCGCTACAAGAGGCGGAGTTGTGTGTTACTGGACATCCAACTGGTCAACCGGCCGATTAATCGGTCAACGGCAAATTTTGTTTATTTATTATTTTTTTTAGTTTTACCTTTTGTAAAATATAAGAATTGTTTGGTTCATAACTCATCAATTTAATTATAAAAAAAAAAGAATAACAAGTATTTTAATAGGATTGAGTTAAAATAGAGAGTTTGATGTAGTGCGGTGACTAGCTAAAATAGAAAAATGACTTTTTAAGTTATAATTTGACTAAAATTTTGAAGAGCCTGATACTGATGCTCTTACACATTTTTTTTTTATGACTTATAAGTAATTAAACGAAAAGAAAAAATTAACTTATTTTTCCTAGTTTTTAACTTTTTTTTTTTTTTTAGAGGCACAAATCTAAAACTCAAGTTCTACACCCATTTTTTTTAATACATTGGATGTTGAGGGGTATCTAATCCACACCCTCTTGATCTCGTCATCGGCTAGTTGTGACTGACTTAAAAAAAAATGGAAATAGAAGATATTTGTCCTTTTAACAATATTTATATGCAGAATATAATGGATTATCATATTGAATCATTGAAATAAGAGTCTTAAACGAGGTCAAATAGATAATCACACATTCAATTAAGTAGAACATAATATTAGCTTCACCTCAGTATTTTGTCAAAACTAGTTTGCTTGACGAAATATAATGGAATAAAATAATTATTCGTTAATCTTTATGAATAACTATTAGTGTATTTGGTTTCAAATTTTTAGAAATTGAGTTTTTTATTTTTTGTATTTTCTTTTTTATTTTCAGTGAATGTTTTTAAAATTTTAAGTAATTTTTTTACTTTTTTAGATGCACCTTACTAAGATGTATCTAAAAAGTAAAATATTTGTGAAAAAATATTTTAAAAAATTATCAAATGCACAAAAATACAAAAAAAAATATTGAATTTTCATATATATATATATATATATTTGGTATTTAGTGAATTTTTTAAAGATTTTTTTCATAAAAATTATACATTTTAAGCGTATTTATGTTAGGTGTGTCTAAAAATTTAAAAAAAAATTGCTTAAAATATTAAAAAAATTCAGTAAAAATAAAAAAATACGGAAAATAATTTTTTTTTTTTAATTTTAAAAAAAGTGAATTTTAGAAACCAAAACCAAGTAGAGTGTATGTTTTTACAATTGCAAATTGTTTCATTTGTAATACACTTTTTATCATTTTATTAGTGAATCAAATGAAAAAAATGAATATTACGTAAAAATGATCATTTCTAGCAAACCAAATAAAATATGTGAAATAATATCACCATTATATACAATCTTGCTCCCTAATATGGTATTGGAGGACAATGAACAGAAAATCTACTAACTCAAAATATTGTATTAAAATCTTACACAAATAGCTGACTTGTGATATGAATTCTACTTTTATATTGTGAGCACTATACTTAGAATAAATGATGAATTACATTAATAGTCCCTATAGTTTGAGACTTGTGTTACTTTGGTCCATGACTTTTCAATTGTGACACATTTGATCATAAATTTTGAATCTTGTTCCAAATAAGGAGAATTGAAAATATTATCAGATTTTTCAAGGTAAAATCGTCAATTTGATAAAATATAAACTAATTTGATAAAAATAAATGTCAAACAAATATTTTTGAATTTTTAAAAATTATTTCTACCCACTAAAAATAAAATTATGTAAAATTGATAAATCTTTTAAACATTTATTTATTTATTTTTTACCAAATTAATTTTTATTATGTGTTTGGATGATGATCATGTAAAATTAATTTTAAAAAATTAATCATGTAATTTTTATTAATTTTACATAATTTTATCATTGATGGATAAAAATAATTTTTAAAAAATTAAAAATATTTTTTTGACATTTATGTTTGTTAAATTAGTTTATATTTTATTAAATTGACGATTTTGCCCTTGAAATTAAACAATGGTATCTTCAATTGTCGTTATTTGGAACAAGATTCAAAATTCAGGTTCAAATGTGTCATAATTGAAAAATCAGGGATCAAAGTGACACAAGTCCCAAATTATAGGGACTATTTATGTAATTTGCTCTAGAATAAATCTCAATCACATGATTAATTTTGTAAAGTAAATTTTTTAAATGTTTAATATTATTGGGGCAGTTAATTAACCAAGTTCCACTCAAACTTTTTAGATAATTTCTTCCTTTTTTCCTCTTTTCTTCGTTGTCACCCCTCCACATAACTAAAACCTGTCTTTGTCTCAAAAGACTTTCAACATTTGCGCATACAAAAATGTTGGACATCCAACATGGTCTAACTCATTGAACTCAATGAACCTATTGACATCATATTCCAATGTAAAAGTCAGTAACCAAAAGGTTCTCAACCCACCCATGTCTCACCCATGGAAAAAGTTTCCTCGCCCATTTATATTTTAGTCTCTATGCCCTCTCTGAACTCTTTTATACTCTTCTCCATTATCCAATCCACGCAAAAAATTTTCCCTCTCTAATGGAATCCCAAAAAGTAAATTTATTACATTGTCTCTAGCTGTTCACCAAGGATCCTTCAGAGTGTTTTTTTTTTAAAGTTTCTTAAAGTGGTATATTGTGTGGTTGAGATTTAATACTGAAAAATTAATATGACTTATCATTAAATCTCAACCACACAATGCACCACTCTAAAAAAAATTTTTAAAAAAAAAACTTTAAAGAATCCTTGCTCTTAGCTGTTTAGTGCCACCAAACTTTCTATATAAAAAAAAAAAAACACAAGCACAAACACCTCATTCATTGAAAATCATAAACTTCGTAAAAATACTAACAGCCTATCTCCATTCCCTTCTTTCTTAATCTTATACTCTATACATTTGATTTTTCATATTTCATTGTTTTCCAACTCATTCTTATCCATCTTTTTGCAGATCATAATCAGCCAAACAGGACCTTAAATCCAAGACATGAACAACAACAACATCAATGTCTTATTTATCAACTGGAGGGCCTTCTACCTCTCCCACCACCACCGCCGGGACGCGCCCACTTCCCGCCACGCCGTCCTCGCCTTCCTCGCTCCGGTGCTCCTCGACTTCATCGAACTGAAATTTCAAGGAAAAAATGTTTCTTCATTCGAAACTCACCAAAAGGCCATCTGGGTTGCCATTGCTAGTCTGATCTTGTATTGCTTCGCCTACGAAGCTAAACTCCGATTACCGGCCTATTCTCGCGTAATTCGCCGTGGAATGGTGGTGTTTGGTTCGGTTTCTTCGGTGTCTCTGACTTCCATTCTTTTCCCAGGTAATGGCAGACATGTGTTCTATCTGTTGAATGCTCTGTTTTTGGCAAGCGAGTCGGCAGTGATTCGCCGCCGATTCCAGATGGTGTGGAACTGGGTTTATCAGAGAATCATCGGTTATCTTCTGCGAGAATGGCGGCGGCGAATGGGTCGTGCCGGGAACAGGAGAGACCTGCTTCCACGGTATGTGTAAGAAATGAAAGCTATGGTGGATTGAGGGTTGTTTGTGTTGTTTGTGAGTCTATGTAAGTGTCTCTGTTTTCAGAAATGAAAGCTATGTAAGAAATGAAAGCTATGTAAGTGTCTCTGTTTTTTGTTACTGCCCTGTTTTGTCCTTTGATGTTTCCCTATTTAGTATAGATTGTTGGTTTATGTTGTTATTCTATGTTGTATTGGAAAAGAGTTTAAATTGTTGCTATATTAATAGATCATCTATTTGAATTGCATATGTATTTTTTGTAAAGGTTTTTTTTTTGGATAATTTTTTTTTTTTGTAAAGGGGTTTTTTTTTTGATTCAAAAAAAAAAAAAAAGAAAAAGAAAAAAAAGTTGAATTGTCTGAGGTACTTTATCAGTGAAGATGCTGTTGAATTGTCTGAGGCACTTTATCAGTGTATTAATAGATGATGGAAAAGACCCTAGGCCCGAGTGGGGTGTGATTGGTCCATATATATATTTTTTTTTGATGCAATGACCAATCCCCACGTGCGTGTGGGGGTGCTTGGAGACTGGGGGTCTCTAGCACGTTTGAATAGATCATCTATTTGAATTGAATGTTTTTATTTTTTATTTTTTATATTTTATTTTTTATTATAAAGGTTTTGATGTCAAGTGAAGATGCTGTTGAATTGTCTGAGTTACTATCTGTGTTTGTAATGCTAATTGGGATTGGCATGATAAGGTTTCTACAAACCCATTTTCTTGTAAAACTTCATAAAATAAAATAAATAAACACACATAGATCCTTGTCCATTTTTCAAAGTTTTTATATGTGTAAATATCCTAAAAAGTAATGAAGTAATGTCCTAAATGTCAATGCCAGATACTGCTTAGAGAACAAATGTGTAGATCAGCCCTTTGGTCCCTTTGAACCAGATTGAAATAGTGAATATGAATTTGAATGGTGTAATTATGGATTTCTAGAGGGAGATTTGCATTCGAGCTTATTGAGAAGTATCGAACGCTTGATTAAGATTTAGCATTCGCCTGGGTCGGGACGGGTTGGGCTACGAAAATGATGTCGAAGCCTGTTTGCAAATTAAGCCCAGCAAGTTTTTTTGACAGATCAAGTAAAGCCGTAAGCCAAAATCTTAGGTCCAAGTCTTTTCCAACAAGCTTGGCCTAGACAGGCTAACGGGCTAACGGGCTTGGCCGGGCTGTGAAAATTGTGTCCACGTTTACTTGTGAGCTAAGCCCAACGAGCTTTTACCCCTGACGGCTAGCCTAGTTGGTCAATGAATTTTCCTTAATATGCCCAACCCAAGTTCACTTTTATTGGCCTCTCCCGTTTGCCCTCCTAGGGAGGGCCTAAAAGTCCCCACTTGAGACAAAAAAAAAAAAGGCCCAAGGAGCTTTTTCTGACAAGTTAAACTTTGCGAACTAAAACCTTAAGCTCAAGCTCTCTTATCAACTGGGTTTGACCTTGATAGGCCAATGGGTTAGGCATGTGTGCTTGTCTTGATGAGTCGAGATTCAAGCCTATTTTTTTGTATCGATGTTGATGATTTAGAATGAAATGAACTACTATCAATAATTTAGCCATTCAAATTGATAATTCAAAAGATTAAAGTAGTATAAAAATGATAGTTTGAAGGGATAAAATAATTTTTTCTATAGAAGGTATCGTAGTGTCTCAAGTCATTTAGCAACCTAAGAAACTCTTCAATCTTATTGGATAATCTGATGATAATGATTATGATGGTGACTCTCATCCATCGATCAAAACAAGCTTTGAATGACATTCACTAGTTTGATTGATGACTTTTCCCTATTAAAAATATGACAACTTGGTACACGGAATGACACTTATGTTCACATATATACTAGTACCTTAAGCTTTGCTACTGGCAGGTTTGGTTAAGATTGACCAATATATAGCAGCATTTATCAAACTTAAATTATAATTTTGCCTCTTAATTTCTACTGGAAGGAAGTTTTACAATTCTATTTCATTCAAAATCATCCCCTTCACTCCATGGCGCTTAATTTTGATGCCCTTTGCTTTAGACTTGTATCAATAAACAGATCATCTGTTGACATTTGCTCAGCTGACCTTTCTATATCTAGATTCCCTATTGCTTTTGTTTCTGCGACTCTTGAGACTATTGTCTCCGAAGCAGGATGTTTTGACTCTTCAGTTTCACTGATTTATATTGTTTGACAACTTGGCTTTACTTTTTTTCCCCTTTTAAATTGACTGTTACCACATGTTGGACCTCTCATATGAGCTGCATTTGTTGTGGATGTATTTTTTTTCTTTTGTGGCAAATGATTAGTAGCTCAGCTCAGTTTATGAGGCTTTCCTTATTAGGAGAGAGTGTGAGAAACAGTGCATCTCTTTCTACAGTGATCCAATGGCTATGAATTTAGTTGGAAACTAGAGTTTCTGCAGCAGACCTGTAGCTTCTTCCTCCTCAGGCTGCTCTAACTCGACATCTTCATGGTACTTGTGATGTATCAATCTATCTTTTAGTTACTCATTGCAACTTCATAAAATATCATTTCCAATGACGAATTCTTTGTTTATCTTTCATTATTTTGATAGTGTATTCGTAATTAGTCTTTGACTCATTTAGAACTCATTTAACCATAGATTTTTGTATTTCCTACGGAAGTTCATTTATTTCTAGGCAAATATGTGATAACAAACTGAACCATTGTATCTTGTGAATTAAAAAAAGTATGAAACTGATTTGTGTTCTATTAAAATTACTCATTCTGCAGCTAGGGTATGTATTTTATGAGCCACTCCCTCCACTTAGTTTGTTTATTTCATGTATAGCCTGCAATAGTGATAATAAATACTTCATAATGGTTTACCACTCATGTTTGTTGCAGGATGGTATTGAAGAGTGCCGAAAATTATGTGGCGGCCATGGCTACCTTTGTACCAGTGGGCTTCCTGAATTATTTGCCATTTATGTCCCTGCCTGTACATATGAAGGATACAATATTGTGCTTCTTTTATAGGTACGTGATATGACTTACTTTTAACATTGTTTTTAATTGTTTTGATTTCTCTTTTATTCTTGATATGAAGGTTTTGAGATACGGTATTGAATGAACTTAACTTGCTGCAGCAGTAGTACTATTTGGAAACAAGATCTGCCTTCTTGTGTTGAATGCCCAGAATTCCCACATTAATTTATAGTTTTAGTAAGCAGGGGATTAGTGATATTGATATCGGTAGAGATCTTCCATAGTATCATAATTGTGTTTTATATCTGAGCATTTCTTATAGAATCTGAAACTCATCAATCTTCATGCTGGACTTTGGTTTCCGGAATTGAAATTTTGACTTGTAATTTGCATTTTATTTCTTTGGATAGACAGTAGATTGTAGAACTTATTGAGAAAGGGGGAATCATACAAAATATTTTGTTGAAGTTTCAATCAATTCAATCTGCCTTGATAAATATGTCTTGGATTTATCTTTTTTTTTTTCTCTTTTTTTTTTAATCAGCAAAAAAAGAAGCTTTATTGATGAAAAAAAACATACAAAGTATGAAAAGGACCATCAATAAAGAGGAGAGTGCAAAAAGCATCACAGAGAAAAAGGTGAAGGAGATTTGGAAGACAATTCCTCTAGCAGTCATGTGGTCAGTGTGGAAAATAACGAATGAGTGCTTATTTAATGAAGCACAACCAGATTTGGCTGTTGTGGAAGAGTTGGTTAAGGTCAGAGTTGCTATGTGGGCATCTTTCTTTTTGAAAGAGTTTAAGTACTCAGTGCAAGACGTTATTTATAACCTGAAGCAGGTCTGCTACTGTTTGTAGTAAGAGTGTCACAAGGGAGCTTTGAACTGCCTGCTGCTGGGAAAGGTGTGGCACAGGGGTGTTTTGATCTGCTGCTGTTGTGGCCTACTGCTGTTTTGTTGTCTACTACTATTTATAACCTGGAGCTATTGGAAAGGTGTGGCACAGGGGTGTTTTGATCTGCTGTTGTGGCCTACTGCTATATAGATACTGCAATGTTGCCTACTGCTGTTTTGTTGTCTGCTGCTGTGTGTCACAGGGGAGCTTTGAACTGCCTGCTGATGTATTGTTTTGGTGGACTGCAGAGGGTTTTGTTGCTTTGATATGTTGTTTCGGGAAGGTAGAATTGATATGTTCTGTTTCAAAGGGATTTTGGTGTCTTGTTGATGCTGCTGTCCTGATGCACTGCTACTAGTCCTGCTGTTCTGTTTTTCTTTTTCTTTCTTTCTTGTTTTTCTTTCTCTGGTTTGATGCACTGCTGCTAGTTTTTGCTGATAATGGTCTCTGTTGCTATTGATTTGGTGCTGGGGTTGCGGGATCCCAGTTCTGGTGCTGTGCTTTTTGTTTGATTGTTGTTAGTAATGGTTGGAGTGGTATTTGGAAAGAGGGTTCTGTTTCAAAGGGATTTTGGTACCTCCAGCAGAGGGGTTTCTTGCTAAATGGTGTTCAAGGGCAGTGTTTTGCTGAAGGGGATATTCTCAACTCAGATGTTGCAAGGGGAGTTAATAGCTGGGTGGAGTTAATAGTGTTGGTTGTATTTGCACTGGTATTTTCTTGCTATGAGTTCAAGTATTGTATCTACTACTGTTTTAAGTCACTAGATAGATAGCTGAATAATGTTATAATCCAAACTCCCATGACTGGAGTTTGGATAGGTTTAAACTATTAGGTTTCAGTGTATACCAGTTGAGCATTTGGGTATTAATATGTGGTAGATTGCAACTGGGTTATTCCATCACATCTGCTCATGTGCCTTTCTTTTATAGGTTGCAAGGTTTCTCATGAAGACTGTTTCCCAGCTCGGGTCTGGCAAGAAACCAGTTGGTACAACATCTTATATGGGACAAATTGAGCATCTAATGCAATGCTGTTCCAATGTTCAAAAAGGTATTTGGTCCTTTTTTGAGTGTGCTGATTATTTCCTCTTATTTGAGCTTTCAGGAGTGAGAAGGTTGTAACAGTGTTCTGCGACCTAAGTGTGATAATTTACATATAACCATTTATTGTTGTCTTAAGAAGTTATTAAACCACAATCATGTAATACTCGATTGTAATTTGAACTGTCAACTACACAAGGCACCTTAACAAATCACTAGTCCAAGAGACAATGGTCTCGATTTGCATTCACATCTCTTCACTTGTATTCTTTGTCTTCTTTGATGACATGCAGCTGAGGATTGGTTAAAGCCTAGTGCAATATTGGAAGCATTTGAGTCAAGAGCTGCTAGGTTGTCTGTTGCCTGTGCTCAAAATTTAACCAAGTTTACAAATCCAGAAGAAGGTATTTCTGCTTTGATAGAAGTCAAATCTTCTATGTTTTTTTTTTAATTTTCTGCTGTTACTGTGTAAAATTTCACTGAACTTAATGGAGGAACATATGTGCAGGAATGGTTAGATGCTTTCATCATTGTTATTCATCAATTTTGGATCATCATTAGCTATCTGATGCATTGGCTTGGTTGGGTAGTCTAATGATGAGAATTACATGAACTAGATGATACGGTTCTTTAAGCGTTTCTTCTTATGCAGTTGTGCTTATAATAAAATAGATTTACATTTCTATCTATTGTTGTTTTTTCTCTTTAGGCTTTGCAGAACTCTCAGCTGATTTGGTGGAGGCCGCAGTTGCTCACTGCCAATTAATTATAGTTTCCAAGTGAGCTACTTTTCCTCTCCTGTTAATTTTAGATCCGAGAACTCAACAATATCTTTGCTTCAGCTATCTCCACTAGAGATGAATGCTCAAGGAAAATTGTTTTCTTGTTCTTCTACCTTTCTGTTTTTATTTTTTTATTTTTGATGTGGAAATAAGAAAATTTCTTCTCATTCAGGTTCATCGAGAAATTACTACAAGACATTCCTGGAAAGGGGGTCAGAGAACAATTAGAGGCGCTCTGTAACATCTATGCACTATTCCTTCTTCACAAGCATCAAGGTGATTTTCTCCCCATCGGCTGCATCACTGCCAAGCAGGCTTCACTTGCAAATGATCAGCTCCAATCTTTGTATTCTCAGGTTTGTCCCAATAATTCAGCTTTAACTACTACCCTTTTTAACCCAGCTTGATTTGAAACTGCCAGTTTGCTTACTAGCTTCAAATTCATGTTTTGTCTTTAGGTTCGTCCAAATGCAATTGCTCTTGTTGATGCATTTAACTACGCTGACCACTTCCTTGGCTCGATACTTGGCTGCTATGACGGAAATGTATATCCGAAACTCTACGAGGCAGCGTGGAAAGATCCTCTGAACGATTCAGTTGTGCCTGAGGGCTACCATGAATACATCCGCCCATTACTGAAGCAAAATCTCCGTACTGCCAGACTCTGAAAGAACTTTGTCCGACTGATACATCTGAAATTTCGCTCTCTTGTATTGCTAATAAAGGTACCTGTTTGTTGCCCTTCAAATAGGGAAGGTTTAAGGTAGATTAATGGGATTTTTTTCATGTTGGTTGATAGAACAATACTATTTATCATTATGGTGAAATTGGCTCCAAGAATTGTTAATTAAGGATTATATATCCCTTAAGAAATGGCTCATGTTTGGATCTTGAACGTGAATATTTCTCTCTTTTTTTCGACAAATTAAAAATCTCTTTTATATTGGGGAAAGATTTTGGAGATGGGTCTTCCATGCCTCCTGATAGGGTTTTGGATACACTAATCATCTCCATTATTATGCTAATTAATTAAGAGGTTAATTTTGCTCATGCTCTGTAACAATGTTATTGTTCATGAAACAATAGTGTGAGAGAGTGAGAGAGAGAGAGAGGGATAGAGAGCAATTGATAGCTCTTGTATTAATCTGTAATGGTGTGTATACAATGGAGAGAATGAACTCTCTTTTATAGAGAGAATGTGATACAATGGAGCAATCAAAATAATGGAGCACTAAACTAAAATGGAGCACTAAACTAAAGTAATGGAGCATTAACCTAAAGCCTTGCTGCACTATAAGAATAATGGAGCACTTGCTTGCTGCACTATAAGAATAATGGAGCACTTGCCGTATTATACTAAAGTATTACATATATTAACAGCCCCCCGCAAACTCAAGGAGGGTAGGCATCGACCAAGTTGAGTTTGGAAACAAGATCACGGAAGCGTCCAGGAGGATGACCCTTAGTGAGAATATCAGCAGGTTGATTGGCAGAAGCAATAGGGAGAAGATGAACAGTACCACGTGTAACATGCTGTCGAATGAAATGACAATCAATCTCAATATGCTTTGTGCGATCATGAAACACATCATTGTGAGCAATCTGAATGGCGCTCTGATTGTCACAATAAAGAGAGGTAGTGCCAGAAGAGGAAACACCCATATCAGTGAGGAGCCAACGAAGCCAGAGAAGTTCCTGAGTAGTATCAGCAAGAGCTCGGTATTCAGCTTCGGTGCTAGAACGAGCAGTGAGGGATTGTTTCTTGCTACGCCAAGTAATAAGAGAATCCCCTAAGAAGAAACAAAATCTCGTGGTGGAGCGTCGATCCGTAGGATCCCCAGCCCAATCAGCATCAGAAAAGGCACGCAGTTCAAGAGAGGAGGAAGCAGAGTAGTGAAGGCTATGGAACAGAGTGCCTTTGAGGTATCGAAGGATGTGGAGTAGAGCAGTATAGTGGGGAGTGCGAGGAGCCGACATGTACTGACTTACAATGTGAACAGCATATGCAATGTCAGGACGAGTCACGGTGAGATAGACAAGACTACCGACGAGCTGGCGATAAAGAGTAGCATCATTGAGGAGATCCCCATCGAGAGGAGTGAGACGAATCTGAGGATCAACTGGAGTAGAGGTAGTTTTGCAATCGGTAAGACCAGCACGAGCCAGAAGATCTGATGCATATTTGGCCTGAGATAAATAAGAACCAGTGGAATCATAAGAGACTTCAAGGCCTAAAAAATAGTTAAGAGTACCAAGGTCCTTCATTTCAAACTGACGGTGGAGAAAACGTTTGAGTTGGAGAATACCAGCTGCATCATTGCCAGTGATAATCATGTTATCCACATACAGAAGGAGAAGAGTGGTACCATGAGGAGTAGTCCGTATAAAAAGAGCAGAGTCATAGGAGCTAGAGGTGAACCCAAAGTCATGAATGGTAGAACTGAATTTAGCAAACCAGGCGCGGGGTGCTTGCTTGAGGCCATAGAGAGCACGCTGTATTTTGCAAACCTTATGAGGGGGAAAAGTGGACCCAGGTGGAGGTTGCATGTAGACCTCCTCAAGAAGATTACCATTGAGGAAAGCATTTTTGACATCCATCTGAAAAAGCTCCCACTGGCGAGCAGCAGAAACAGCAAGTAAACTGCGAACAGAGGTAAGCCGAGCAACATGGGAGAAGGTTTCCTCATAATCAATCCCATATTCCTGGTTGAAACCTTTGGCAACAAGACGAGCTTTGTAGCGTTCAATAGAGCCATCAGAATGAGTCTTGATTTTGTAAACCCATTTGCAACCAATCGCAGTTTTGCCAGGAGGAAGATCAACAATATCCCAAGTATGAGTTTTGTCCAAAGCTTGGAGTTCATCAGTCATAGCTTGCTGCCAAAGAGGATTAGTACAAGCCTCACGATAGGAGGTAGGTTCATAAGTAGAAAAGGCAGCAGATCCAACAATATAATCACGAAGATGGATAGGAGGTTGAGTTACCCGGTGTGGGCGACCCGTAGGAGGATCGGTGGAAGGAAGAACCGGTGGAGAAGGAGGTGGTGGAATGAGAGGTGGACCTTTAGGGAGAGCAGTCTGGTCGGGAGCAGGAGTGAGCAAGGGCGTCTCAATGAAGGAGGAACCGGTATCAAAATCATCAGAAAAGATATCTATGGAAGGATTAGTAAACAATACATTGGTGGAAAGTGCGGGTAAGTGAAAGGAGGAAAGGGAGGAAAACATTTTGTGCTCCCAGAAAACGACATGGCGGGAGATACGAAGACGTTTAGAGAGAGGGTCCCAACAGCGAAAGCCTTTATGTTCAATTCCATAACCAAGAAAGCAACAAAGACGAGAACGAGGTTCAAGCTTGGTGTGTTCATGAGATTGAAGTAGAACAAAGCAGGCAGAGCCAAAAACCCGAAGATTAGTATATGGAGGGGGAGTGCCATGCAGACGTTCAAAGGGAGTTTGATTATGGATGACAGGGGTAGGAGCACAATTGATAGTGTAGACAGCAGTGAGGGCAGCTTCCCCCCAAAAGTTTTCAGGGCAGGAAGAAGAGAGAAGGAGAGCACGAGTAGTGTCAAGAATGTGCCTATGTTTCCGTTCAGCACGGCCATTTTGCTGGGACGTGCCAGCATAGGAACGATGAGGCAGTGTACCATGACTCTGAAGAAAAGAAAGAAAATCTGAGTCCCGATATTCCATAGCATTGTTAGAGCGAAAAAGTTTGATGGTTTTTGAAAATTGGGTGTGGATCATTTGGGCAAAATTATAATAAATGGTTTTGAGTTCAGACCGAGTTTTCATGAGAAAAATCCAAGTAAACCGTGAAAAATCATCAATAAAAACAACAAAATAACGAGATCCCCCCATAGTAGGAGTAGGAGAGGGGCCCTAAATATCTGAATGTATAAGATCAAAAGGGGCACAGGAAACAGAAGTACTTTTATTGAATGATAAAGCATGTTGTTTAGCAAGTTGACAGGGTATACAATCGAAAGTATCCGGAAGTACATGACCCAATTGTCCACTAGAAACCAAAGACTTTAAGCGATTAACAGAAATATGCCCTAACTGACAATGCCAAAGATGAAAAGGAGATAAGGAGGAAGCAGATGCAGGAGCAGCAATCTGAGGAGAGTCAGGAACATGAAGGTGAATGAGCTCATAGAGACGTCCGTGCTTACGGCCGATCCCAATAGTCTGCCCCGTCTGAGGGTCCTGCACCAAACAATGAGTAGAAGAAAATGTGACAGTTAGACCACGTTCACATAATTGACCAATAGAAATAAGGTTTAAAGTGAGAGCAGGGATATGATAAACTTGAGGCAACGATAAAGAAGATGTGGAAACAGTACCAATATGACGAACAGTCATGAGAGAACCATCAGCAGTTTGAATTGAGGGAATATGAGGAGATGAAGAGATAGAAGAAAATATAGTAGAACTGGAGGTCATATGATTACAACAGGCAGAGTCAAAATACCAAGAAGAGTTACCTGGAATCACAGACAAAGCAGTAGGAGGAGGTGTACCGGAAGGGGAGAGAAGGTGTTGGAACATGGCCTCTACATCCGTTGGAGAAAAGAGAGGGGTAGATGGAGCAGGAGACTCAGAAAAACCCTCAGAGGTAGCAGTAGAGGCAGCAATAGCAGTGTGATGAGACTGATTCCTAGAATGAGACTGATTCCCGGAATGAGACTGATTCCCAGAATGAGACTGATTCCCGGAACGATGAAAGCTCTCCTTGGAAGAACCACCGCGAGAAGAGTGGTTGTTGGAGGAGGAGCGGGATGGATTGCGAAAACAATCCTGTTGCAGATGACCAGGACTAAGTTTGTTGCAGTATCAGCAGGTTCTGACAGGGCAATGGACCAGGAGATGTGTGGAAGGAAGGCCCCGATTCTGACAATAGAGGCAGGCAGTGGTCCGCTGGGTAAATGATGGCCGGTACGGAGGAGTGGCAAGAACAGAGTCCACATGATGAGTTTGGAGAGTGCCAAGACGAGTTTCCTCTGATAGCAGCTCAGAAATGGCTTGTTCCAGAGTGGGCAAAGGATGACGATGAAGAAGAGAGGCACGTAAGGGCTCAAAAGATGAAGTGAGAGCCATAAGAAAGTGCACCAACCTTTGCTGATTACGATAGGCAGTAAACAAGGCAGCATCTTCTCGGTGGGGCCAAGTCGGCTCGGAAAGAGCAAGCTGGTCCCAAACGGAGTACATTTGAGAAAGGAAGTCATTGATGGACTGACTAGATTCTTGGCGCATCCGATGAAGTTGGCTCTGAAGTTGATATTGATGAACATGACCAGTAGTCTGGTATCGTTCTTTCAAAAAATCCCAGATGTCCTTGGCAGGGGTGGTGACAGAATCAAGCTGAAAGCGACCAAACTGAAGACTGATAGAAGTAACAGATGTATTTCGAAACCAGGTAATGATTTGGTAATTTTTACTGTACCAGTCCTCAAGTCGGTCTTCATATGTAGTAGCAGTAGTTGCAGCAGTAGTTGCAGCAGTGTCTTTCACTGGGTGGGTTACATCCCTGGTGATAATTCGCCAAAGCTTCTTTCCTTTGAGGAAGGAAGACATGGCTTGGGCCCACAAAACATAGTTGGAGCCATTTAAAATAACAGAAATGGGATGGGAGGCATCAGGACGATCCATAATAATGGTTGAGTAGGGCTAAATTGATAGGAATAGACCTGTAGGAGCAAAATTAGGTAAAACAGAGTGTACCAGTGAGTCCGGAAGGTCGAAAATAGCTAGGAAATGTGAGCTTGTGCAGAGATAATGTTAGCAGGCTGAAAAATGATGTCAGCGGCGCACGTTAGCAGAACGGCGCACGCGGGGCTTACGGTAGCAAGTTGGCGCACGCGGGTGCACGTTAGCAGAACGGCGCAGGCGCGGCTCAAGCTAGACAGATGGCGCACGCTGGTGCATGGTAGCAGGTACGGCGCACGAAAGCGCAGAGCTGTGGGCGCGTGAAGGCGCGTGTGAGCGTGGCAACGGAAGAAGAGACGCGCCGATCACAAATTTGGCGCGTGAGAGCGCGTGAGTGAGTCTTTGACGACGGGTGAGGTGCCGTTGGAATCGTAAGGAGATTCCGAACTGTTTGGTGTATGCCACTGTGTACGGGACTAAACAATAAAATTGAAGAATGCCAGAATTGTATAACTGGGCTCTGATACCATGAAACAATAGTGTGAGAGAGTGAGAGAGAGAGAGAGAGGGATAGAGAGCAATTGATAGCTCTTGTATTAATCTGTAATGGTGTGTATACAATGGAGAGAATGAACTCTCTTTTATAGAGAGAATGGGATACAATGGAGCAATCAAAATAATGGAGCACTAAACTAAAATGGAGCACTAAACTAAAGTAATGGAGCATTAACCTAAAGCCTTGCTGCACTATAAGAATAATGGAGCACTTGCTTGCTGCACTATAAGAATAATGGAGCACTTGCCGTATTATACTAAAGTATTACATATATTAACAGTTCATTTTTATTCATGCGTGCATGTGATTAAGTTTATTGTATCTCTCACATCATTATAAACTGATTAGTTACCTACAATCTTCACATGAAACATGGTTCGAAATCATGTGAGAACGGGACTAATCCTTGAACATCTCGAAGAATGTGAACTCTTCAACAAAATGGTGAAGAACATGGGTTTGGATCCCAAATTGGTGAAAAGGGTCATTGTGTTGTGGCTCGTTCTTGAAGACTACGGTTACCAAGACTTCACGAAAGTTGTTCTTCGTCAAGACAATCGAACCATGGGTTGATCAAGATTTTGCTCCAAAACCCACATGCTACCTCTGTTTTTAGTTCTATCTTCAATTTCCAATCCAGTAACCATGCAAAGCTAGCAACTGATTCCACCCTTTTTACCTCTCTCTCTCTCATCAAACGATTATGGGATCTTAGGATTTTGGGGAAGAAGGAAAGGGATTATAGGGTCTTAGGCTTTTGGGAAAGAAGGAAAGGGTTTTGGTAGTGTTTTTCTCCGGCTGCTTTTCTCCTTTGCTTTCTCACTCCGATGTGCCCAGTCCGGCAAACCAATTTGATTAGAGAGCTCTGATATGGATTTGAGGAAAAAGGCGATTGAGAGGTGTGGAAGATGTTGTGGTAGCGCAGCGGTGATGTGGACGAAGGTCGGCGAAAGGGCGGAGGTCAGCGATGGGGCATCCGGAGGTCGGTGATCGTTCATCCTGGAAGAGAGAGAGAGAGAGAGAGAGAGAGAGAGAGAGTTGATAGAAAAAAAAAAGAAAAGTAATTTAGAAATAAAATAATTATAATGATTATGGGTGAATCAAAAAGTGACATGTGTATTAAATAAGCGTAAAAAGTTAACAGAAACAAACGAAAACAAACGGAGGGTCAATATTAAGACACTGTTAAAAATTCAAGATTTAAATTGTTATAATTAAAATGTTGGAATTTAATGTGAAAAAGACGTCAAATCGTGTGATTTTTTTTTTTGGTACCCTTTTAATTATTAATGTGTATAAAATTTATTATTTATTTACAATTTGTTTTTAAACATTACACAGAATTAAAACTCCCCTTCGTTATATTGGACTTTATATATACATCATTTTTGAAAAAATTATTTTGATTTAATAATTGTAATTATAATTTTACTATATTTATTTCTAAAAATAAAATAAAATTATTTTTAAAATTATAGTTGTCCTTTATTTTTTTGAATACAAATATAATCAAATTATACCATTATAATTATCAAATTAATGTGATTTATTTTATTTTATTTTATTTTTTTATGGATGATTTACATACAATGCCTCTACAAAATGAAAGGCCCACGCAACCAAAATGAGAAAAATAGTTAAGCAACTATTGAGATGTCGTTTGCGATGTGAGTTTTTAGATTAAATTAGTCATAAAAAATAAAATAAGTTAAGAAATTAATAAGATAAAATATTATATTTAAAGTATTATCATTTCACTTTTTTTAAAATTTGTTTTATAAAAATTAAAAAAAAACTTAAATAAGCTTTTTAATCAAAATTAAAATAGCGAAAAAATCGAAAAGCTAACCAAACTTCTCAAAGGAAACCTGAATGGGCTAGTTGTTGGATGTGAAAGGACTTCTTGATAAAAATAATATAGTATTATGATTGCATTCATACCATTAGGTTGTACGCTTTATATGATATGTAAGACCATCTCTAACGGTTCATCAGAGTTGATATCAAATTTAAATTTTGATGAAAAAGCCACTGTTCACTGCTCCAACGGTTCATCAGAGTTGATATCAGATTGAAAATTCATCAAACAATTCATCAAATCGACGACAAGATACTGATTTCACCAAATTACTGTTCCTGACCGTTGGGGGAGACCAACCGGTCGACCAGCCGGTTGCCCGGCAGGTTGACCGACCGGTCGACCACCAAATGATTCAAACAGTTCCAAAAAAGGTTCAGACAGTTTAAAAAAAAAAAAATAAAAAAAAAAAAATCCTCACACCGGTCGACCAACCGGTTGTCCCGGAAAAAGGTTCAGGCAGTTCAGAAAAAGGTTCAAACAATTTGGAAAAAAAAAAAAATTCCTTCTAACCGGTCGACCGGCCGGTCGACCACCCGGTTGTCCCGAAGCATATTTCATGAATTTGGTGCACGGTTGGAGTGAGTGGAATCAAATTTGGTGAAATGGATCATTTTCTACTCAGATTTGATGAAAAATTTGAGTCACCGTTTGAGATGCTCTAACGTAAGATAGATACATTTTGGAAACAACTATGATACATACCATTAAAAGAAGACCACTAAAAGCAACTCTAGTTAAGTGACATGTCTAAAAAAAAAATTAAAAAAAAAAAAAAGAGGAAAAAGACAAAATACAAAGAGAAAAAAGATAATTTAATGCTCCTTTAGTGCTCTAAATCATTTTTCTTTTGGAAAAGTCAATGAGTAGGAAAAAAAAAAGAAAAAAAAAGTGAAAGCACTAAATCTTAAAATATGATTTGAGTTGTTTGAATTTTTTATTTTTTATTTTATGAACTCAAATATTCTATTAAAGTGAAAATTATGTAAAAAGATATTCACTTACATGTTTGAGTTTTATTTTTTAAGAATAAAAATGAGTTTTTCTAAATGTAAAACTATACATTTGAGTAATTTGCACTATAGAAGTTTTAAATTTTCACTCCTAAAATAAATCCCACATTACTAATAAAAATTTAACACTCTAATAATGTAACACTCCAATATAACACGTTAAAAAATTTTTTGGTGTATTTTTCTTAAACGTAACAATGTAACACTAAAAAAAATCTCTTTAATGTATTTTTTCTAAACGTAACACTCTAATATAATACAAAAATAAATAAATAAATTCCTTAGTGTATGAAAACCAAACATAACATTCCAATTAATGTAATCCCAAACATAACACTCAAATCAATACAAAAAATTAAGGTTTTAGAGACCAAAATTTAGAGACAAAATTATTTTTTAGGGATCAAATATTTTTGTTGCGAAAAGTGTTGTCATTATATTTTTAGCAATGAAAATTACACATTAGTGATGAATTATTATCCTTTTGTGACCAAATTTTTTGTCTCAAAAAATAAACTATTTTGAGATCAAATTATTTTGTTCCTAAAAATCTATTTATTAATGACATTTTCAAAATTTTGTCGCTAAAAGTTTTGTTTTTGACTTTTCGGGCCGACCTTTTAGCGACTATCTTAATGACGATAGAAATTGGTCCCTAAATATCTTTTGCAACAAAATTTTCATTTTTAGAGACCAAAACTTTTGGTCTCTAAAACTGTTATATGTTGTAGTGAATGTAATATACTTCAATGTAACACACACAAAAATATTAAAAAACTTTTTAGTGTACTTTTTTCAAACATAACACTCACAGTTTAAAATTACACATTTGTCAAAACTTACTAAGGAATTTTTGTAATCCTTTTCGAATAGTTTGAAGAATCTCAAATTTTTTTTAGAGTGTTACGTTTAATAAAAGTACACTAAAGAGTTTTTGTTGTGTGTTACATTAAAGTATTACACTAAGGAAAAATATACTAAGGAGTTTTTTTGTGTTACATTATAGTGTTACACTAAAGAATTTTTTTAGAATGCTATGTTTGAGAAAAATACACTAAAGAGTATTTTTGTGTGTTACATTAGAGTGTTACACTAAAGAATTTTTTTTAAGTGTTACGTTTGGAAAAAAGTATAATTAGAATTTTTTTTTTTGAAAAATCTCATATTTTAAGTTATTTTTGTACTCATTTTGAAATATTTTCCAAATAAAAAATATTCTCATATAAAAATTCATCCCAAATTTGATTGTCGTAGATTGTATACCTTACCTTTCTAGTCCAAAAGACAAAAAAAAAAAAAAGAGAACGAAATATAATAAAAATAAGAGTATAACCGTAAATTCAATTTTCAAATAATATATTAAATCTATTTTTTCAAAATCAATGAGACTAATTGGTTTATAAGAAAATCCTTGGGATTAACGCCTCGTTTGGGGGCTGACTATTTTAGCCAAAAAGTCAAAAAGTCAACTAAAACTAGTCACATCACCTATCTATTGTTCTGCACATCTTTTCATAAAAAGTCAAAAAATTACTAAAATAGCTTGTTCCCAAACGAGGCCTAAATGATTTACCATTTCTGAAGATGGGATTTATGGGTAAATTTTTTATAAAAAAAATATAAAATTAAAAACCAAAAGCTTAGGTGCCGTTTGGTAACACTTACGTTTTCAATTTTCAGTTTATATTTACAAAAATTTTAAAAACTCAAATAAAAACTTGTTTGGTAAATTTTTGATTAATAAATCAATGGTCTCAGTTTATAAAATTTGGCCAAAAAATGTAAACTCAAAAAATGAGTTTACGTTCTGAGTTTTCAATTTTTTTTTTTTACCACCCAACACTAGCCACCACCAGCCACCATTTTCCACCACCATCTTCCGCCACCACCACTCACCACCTACCTGCCACCCACTCGCCACCACCACCTGCCACCCACCTGCTACCACCCACCACTCGCCACTACTATCCACCGCCCACCGCTACCACTCGCCACCACCATTCACCACCCACCTGCAACCACCATCCACCACCTGTCACCCCCAGTCACTTGCCACCCACCTGCCACCACCACCCCACCACCACCATCACCCACCATCCACCTGCCACCACCACCTACCACTCGCCGCCGCCGCTGCGACCACCACCACCACCCACTCGCTACCACCCACCACTTACCACCGTCACCCACCCACCCACCCACCCACCGCCACCACCACCCGCCATCACCACCCACCACCATCCGCCATCCGTCACCCACCTGCCACCACCACTCACCACCCCGCCACCACTACTACCACCACCCACTCGCTACCACCCACCACTCGCCACCGTCACCCACCTACCCGCCACTACCACCCACTCGCCACCATTCGCCATCCACCACCCACCTGCCGCCACCACCACCACCTACTCGCTACCACCTGCCACCGTCACCCACCCACCCACCCACCACTACCACCCGCCACCATCCGCCATCCGCCACTCACCTACCACCACCAGCCACCACCAGCCACCACCACCACCCACTCGCTACCACCCACCACCCGCTACCACCCACCACCCGCCACTGTCACCCACCCACCCATCACCGTCACCCACCCACCCACCTACCACCATCACCCGCCACCACCACCCACCCGCCCGCCACCACCCTCCACCACCCGCCATTCGCCACCCACTTGCCATCACCATCCACCACCCGCTGCCACCACCACCACTACCCACTCGCTACCACCCACCACCCACCACCGTCACCCACCCACTTGCTACCATTTTCCACCACCGTCTTCTGCCACCACCACCACCCGCTACCATTTTCCATTACCGTCTTCTGCCGCCACCACTCGTCTCCACCCACCACCACATGCCATTTCTCACTATTTTTTATATTTTTAAATTTTTTTGAACATTTTATTTAAACCAAACGCGTTTGTAATTTATATTTTTTTAAAAATAAACAAAAAATAAACAAAAATCAATTTATAAAATTTTTATAAATATAAATTGAAAACGTAAACATTACCAAACAGGTTCAGGCATAAATTTAACCTTTTTATTACTCTACAAATGAATGCTCACCTTAGATTTAAAGGCCCATTTTGGTAATTTTGACTTTTTTATTTGTTTTTTTAAAATTTTTTTTTTGGGCTTTTCAAGGTCAAATCACCTTTTTATTTTTTATTTTTTCAAAAAAAATTAAAAAATCAACTTTCAACATATTTCTCAAAAAAATCCAAAATCGTTATAACATTTGTAAACCTACCGTATATATTTTTTTGTTAGAGTGAACATATATTTGGAAAAAATAATTCATATTTGGAAACTGTTTTATTGCTTAAAAAAAATAATTCGGTTTTGGAAACAATAAATAATTGCCTACATTAATGTTTTTGACCTTATGACTTACACCCCATAAATAGAATAAAATAATAATAAATATAAAATTTAAGCCATGTTAAGACATTAACAAATTTAAAAAGTATTTCACAATTTGTATGGTATCTAATATTTTCAAATTAGAATTCAAACTTCCAAAAAGAAAAAAAGAAGAAGATAAATTTGAAATCAAGAAACTTTAACCCACACACAAACTCACTCCTACAATCCACGTCCCGTATTTCTCTCAACACATCATACATATCATCCAAAATCCCTAACACACAAAACCAAATCAATTAAAACGCTCTCTCTCTCCTCCTTTATTTTCTCCTCTCTCTCTCTCTCTCTCTCTCTCTCTCATCCATCTTTTTTCCATCGAGAGAAAATACAGGAAACTTCATCCCCACAAAAATGTCCAATTTTATCTAAACCCCTCCATAAAAAAGGCAAACCCTAAAAATGAGCAATACAAATAGCCACACAAACACAAGTCCTACTACTAGGTTTGGTCCAGGAGGCACCAATGTTTCACAAGCCTGTGCCGCATGTAAGTACCAACGTAGGAAATGTGCCCCAGACTGTCCTCTCGCTCCTTACTTCCCTCAACACCAACACAAACACTTCCTCAATGTCCACAAACTCTTTGGGGTCAGTAATATAGTCAAAGTACTCAAAACTGTGAGGTCTTTCGAAGAAGAAACCGCTATGAAGTCGATGATTTTCCACGCGAATGTACGTGCTAATGACCCCGTTGGCGGGTGTCATCGGATAATTCGTGAACTCGAGCAGCAGATTCAGCATTACGAGGCTGAGCTCGAGGTTGTTCTTCGTCAACTAGTGGTTTGTCGTGTAGAAAATGTAGTGAATGAAATGCAAAACCCTAATAGTGTAGTTGGTTTGAGTGACTGCTATAGTCATCAACCTATTCAAGATCCATTAGGGTTTGATGATGTGCAAAGAAGTGGTGCAATTAAAGCAGATATGCAAGCTTCTTCTTCGTCGTCGATGGTGATGAATAATGGTAAGCAGATTTTTGTTGAGGAATCGGAAGATATCAAGCCACAACAGCCCATTCTATTCAAGTCCGATGAATCAATTGAGTTATTCAGGTTTGTATTATTATCATTATTTAGAATTTTTTTTCTTCTTCCTATTTTAATTTTGTTCAAGTCTAGAGAATGTGTAGAATTGATGCTAAAACCCTAAATTGTCTAAAATTGCACTTATTAAGATTTATGTTCATTTATTGAATATAAGGCAATTTATAGTGTAATTTATTGAGGATTCTAGACACAAACTGCATTTTTTTTTTATCGACGAAAGTTAATTATTAGATTAGCAACTATGAGAGTAATTCTTCTTTATCCATGCAAAGCCTGACATACTTGCCTCCTAATTTAATTCTTTCTTAGGGAGAGTTGAATCTATGACTGCACCCTTGAGATTAAATCCTTCGAAAAGTCATAGTTGTCCTAGTTGGTTGACACAAAGTACATTAATTGTTATTGGAAAAAATTTCAATATAAAATAGATTAAGGAATTTATTTACTTCAATTATGGGAAACTTTGGGCGTAACTATGACGCTTTTGCAATAACCATTCTGTTAAAGGGAAATTTCAATTCAGTTGAAGTTGCTAAAAAAAAAAAATTAAAAATAGTGGTAAACTGTAGAAATTTTAATAATCAAAGTCTTAAACTTTTTCATGAATGTGTAATTATTTTATGAAAATTTCATTGAATTGTAATTTTCCATTTTGTTAATGGTATTTTTGACTAAAAATTATTTTGATAGTATGTACTATTTAAGAAGGAATTTAATTCGCAACATTTCAGTTTAAATGGGGAATAATTTCTATGTGTTCAAACTTTGAAATTATCTATAAATTCATTTGTGGGAGTTGAGGTTAGAGTAAATAGATTCAAACTAAGCTTGTGAGGACTATAAAGAATATAGTTATGATAAAATGTTAATGGGCTTCATATGTTATGTCAGTTCAGTTAATTTGAACCATTAAAGGTTTATAATAAATTAAAAATGGTTCGAAATATTTTGACTTTGCAATGTTGTTTTTTTGGTAATAATATTTCCCTTTTCAATCTCTCATATCTCTACCGTTTAGTCTCATAGTTAGTTATATCTATCTTATAATTGACCTTGCTTAAAGAAGGAATTAGAGTGACAAGCCAAATAAGCGGCTTATTGGCTTAATGGTTTATTTCTGTCACATCAACTCTCTATTTTTTTTACGTCTTTTCGTAATAAGTAAAAAAAATAAGTAAAAGAAAAAAAAGATCATACCCAAATCACCCCCTAATGATTTTGTTTCTACTAACAAGAAAACAAATATTAGATTTGATGAAACCAAACACAAAAGGTTTATTGTGCAATGAATTTGTAATTAATATAAAATAATTATGATTTGGGTATTTTGGAAGGAGGAACATTTCTCTGCATTTATTTAATTGGTGACAATATTTCGTATTGATGTTTCTGAGGTCTATTGATCTTTACCTTATCATGAATTCTTTAGATTCATAAGCCTAAATTAGGAATTTCTCCTATATCCTGGCTAGCTTGTATGTTATACTAAGAATGTACATTTAGTTCGATGGTTACACCACATAATTGCATGAAAAAAATCTAACTAGAACATATTGAGAAGCGATTTCAGTACGGACGTGCACATGGCAAAGCCAATTGTTATGATTAATTTCATTATGTTTTGCATGATCATAGTTAGAACACCTCACATATGATGACCCCAAGATCATGCAAATCATAAATCCATCCCTCTAAACTTTTGACATCTATCTATCTATCTATCAATCTATCTTCTATACTACATATATAATCAAATGTAGTTATTAAGTCAAAAGGCTCCAAAACTTGAATCCTAAATTCTCATAATTTTGAAGAAAAATAAATATTACGTGGCACTTCCCTTCGTATTCCTTCCCCACTCTTCAAGCCTTCTCACTCTCTCTTCCTATATAAAATATTGATCCATATCCATCACCCACAATACGTTTATCTCAAAATAATAAAATATTCATTCATATCTATCAGCCACGATAATATCTATCACACTCTCAATCTCAATTTAAAAATGAAAAATAAAAAAAAATAAAAAGAAACCAAATGTAGTTGTTAAGTCAAAAGGCTCAAAAACTTGAATCCTAAATTTTCATAATTTTGAAGAAAAACAAATATTACGTGGCACTTCTCTTCATATCCCTTTCCACTCTTCAAGCCTTCTCACTCTCTCTTCCTATATAAAATATAAAATAATAAAATATTGATCCATATCCATCACCCATAATATGTTTATCTCAAAATAATAAAATATTCATCTATATCTATCAGCCACAATAATATCTATTCCACTCTCAATCTCAATTTAAAAAAGAAAAAAAACCCATGACTCCTACAATTTCCATACACACGTTTTTGTATTTAGTTTATTCCAGTCAAATTCAATTATTCTCTCATCTACCCATCTTTTATTTTCTCAGAATAACTCATCTTCTCCATTGTTACATTTTGCAAGTTTGATGATATGGAAAAATCGTTACAAGATCGGTGTAATATTATTTCTTATTTTATATGTTTTTTTTTAGTGTGTGTTACTTTGTGTGTATATATTTATTTTCTCAATATTTTTCAATTCATCTACATATCTTTTTATCTTCTTTATTTTTATGCTCCTAATATTATTTCTTACTTTATATGCATTTTCAGTGTTTATTACTTTTGTGTGTATATATTTCTCTTTGTTAATATTTTACAGTTTATCTATATATCTTTTCATCTTCTCCATTATTACATTCAATCATTCTCTCATCTACCTATCTTTCCTCAAAATAACTCATCCTCTCCATTGTTATATTTTACAAGTTTAATGATCTGTGAAAATCATTACAAGGTCAGTGTAATATTATTTCTTACGTTATATGCATTTTTTCAGTGTTTGTTACTTTGTGTGCGTATATTTTTTTCTAATATTTTTCAGTTCATCTATACATCTTTTCATTTTCTCCATTTTAATGCTCCTAATATTATTTCTTACTTTATACGTATTTTTCCAGTGTCTATTACTTTTGTGTGTATATGTATATTTTTCTAATATTTTTCAATTCATACGCATCTTTTCATTTTCTTCATCATTACATTTTGCATGATTTGGGCTTGCTTACTTTTTAATTTGTGATTTGCGTTTATTCTTCAATTTAATCAGATTTGAAACTCATCAAATCTTGAATTTAATATAATTTATTTTATTTTATTTCATGTCTATCACACCATTACATCCATTAATGGTTTCGCGTAAACTCTCGAAATCAAGAAGATCAGCTCTGCATAAAGTTAATCTCACATTTGCTCCTTCAAACTCTCTCAAATGAGAGTTCTTCTGATCATCTGCAACCAATATACACCCAATTAAGTACACACACACACAACAACTTCAAAACCTTAAACACAATTTCTCAATTTTAAAATTTTGGCAAAAATAAAAAATATATTTAATTAAATATATTTTATTCTATTAAAACTTTATTAAAAAAGTAAATTTATTTGCTACTATTCAATAAAATATATATGCCTTTATTTTGATATAACAAACAAAATTAAATTATCTACTCATTCATAATTACTCAAAAATATCTTATCTTTTTAAAATTTTGATTATCAGCAACTGAATTCCCACATTTCTCTCTTGTTTTTTTGTAGGATGTTTATTTTTTACTTTTATCTTTACTTTTCAAATTAGATTTGATATCTATCTTTTTACCTATGTATATATCTATACTATATATAAACAAATATAGTGCGTTCTCTAAAATTTTCAAAGTCTGAATTCTCATTCTTAATCAGAGTTAAGATTCTATTTCCTCCATGTCGCTCTCTCAAAGTTATGTTTTTAATTTTTCGTCATCCTTATTTTTCTCCAATAAAAAAATTTCTTTCTCTTAATATTGTTTTTATTTTAAATTTTTTACTTTATCTAAGACTCCTTATCTCTTTTTATTAATTTTTTATTTTGCTTAATCTTCTCCAGTATCTTCATTTATCTTTATTTCTTATTTCTTCCTTTTTAAATTTTTTTTATCCCCAATCCTATCATTATCTCCAACTTTATTTTTATTTTATTTTTCATATGATCCCTTTTTTAAATTTATTTTAATCTTTAATACAATAATTATCTTCAAATTTATTTCTATCTGATAATGATCTCCAATTTCATTTCTATCTTATTTTTCAAATGCTTCATACTTCAGCTATATACTCTAACATACCATCGAGTTTTTTTAGTGTTTGTATATTGGGTATAAAGTTTTGTTCAAACTCTGCATTTAAGATTCGAGTTGCATTCAATCATCAACAATGTCACAATTGGTTAGGCAGTATTCATTTTTTAATTTTTACATTATTTGTAATAGTACCCATTTTTACATTATTTGTTTTTAAAGCTATAATAATGTCCAATAGAAATAGTTCATGCTGCTAAATGACCTACTTGGACTAAGATAATTTTATAATCAATGTTTCAAATGACAAATTTATGGAAAAAATGAATGTATGAACTTAGGTATTAGATAGTTATCATATTCAAAATATTTGTTAGTTATAACTCCCTATTATATTTTAAATTTATAAGAATATTTTATTTTATAATAAAAAAATGAGTATAATAAATTATTTAAATTATACATTCCCGTGCATAGCACGGGTTGCCACTAGTTTAGAGAGAATAGGAATGTGGGCAGTCCAGTGTCGCGGCCACATTTTCATAGCTAACAGTGATTTCTAAAATCTCTCTACAAGCGATAGAACTAATCAAATCAAGAAAATTCATAGAAGTAGGAAAATGATGTATTTGAATTTGAATTCTCGATGATTGCCATTATCTCTTTAATCATCCCCTAAACACACGACATAGTAACAATCAATATATGTAGGAAAGATTCCCACAAGGCAAGTCGCTACTCGTTCATCTAGATTTATTTGGTTTGAGAGAAAGAAATGAAAGAAATCACACTAAGATCTAGTGCTCATAAGGAATTGACTAGAGCGTTGAAGAGTCTCACACTATTGTCAACTTTATCTATGTTGACTTCTTTATGTGTCTTCTTTGACAGGAAATTCAAAAGACTATAAGTCATGAAGATTTGATACCAACCAAAATGAAGATGTGGAAAGAGGGTTGTGGGAGAGAAATCTTGTTAGACTTGGGTAAGAAGGAAAGCAAGAAAGAGTGAAAGCACACACAATGCACTTGTTAATTACATATATATAGTTTTAATTGCTTTTTTCCTTTGATATTATGATGAAATTTGTGTTTTTGGATTTGCACTTAACTAGTGTTCCATCTGTACTATGTACTGGTTGTGTTTATAATTATTGATATATATATATATAACTTGTGATTTTTAAATATATATTTTTTTACACACAGAAAAATGAATATAACAAATGCAACATATCTTCAATCAATTATTTTATGTTTACTTTTATTCAAAATTTAAAAATAATATGCAAGATAAATTTATAACTAAATTAAGAAAAATTTTATTCCTAATGACATTTTTTTACTTCTATATAAATACTTAAAAAAATAAACCTGAAAAAGGTAGTCAGTATAAATATTATACATTAAGTAAAAAATGCGGTTAGCAATTATGCTTACATAAATTTACTATAGTTTTAATTTCAAATTTAAAATATATATATAAGCATTTTATTTAACTAGTACCAAATAGAATTTTTTTACCAAAAAAGAAAGTTATAAAATTTTGTTGCAAATTTTCAAATGTTTATTATTAAATATTCTATTCTACTTACTTATTTGCTTGCTTGTTTTGGGAGTTTTGATTTTTGATCTTTACTCCACATTCATTGTATTGCTTTATTTAGGGGTGGTTTGAGATTATCTAAATAAGTGCACTTTTTGATTTTTCATGAAATATTGGTTGAGTTTGAAGTGATGTGGTAAAGAGGTGATGTGACTTAAATATGATAGTGACTTTTTGATTTTTTTAGGTTATGACAAACAAGACCTTATTTTTCTTTTTTTTGCTTAATTTTCGCATGATACTTCTTTCATAATGCATCTTTGAGTGTATTAATGAAAACATCATACACATAAAATGCACAAAATTACAATATATAGAAGCAAAAAAAGTAAATAATTGCCCAAAATTAAAACTACTTTAAGAAAAAATAAAAAATAAAGACAAAAATGAAATTGTTTGAACTAGAAAATGATTTATTTATTAATTTTTAAAAATGAACTTTTAAAGAAAACAAATAAAACTATATATAAAAAAAAAGTATAGAAACCAAACATAAAATATAATACAAAAAATAAATGAATTATAAGATTTTCAAGAAGTAAGGTTCACAAACAAATTTTGTAAAATATTGTCTATTCATATACTTTTTATGTATATTTTTGTACTTCTAATCCCGACAATGACATTGAAATGGTTTTTATTTCTTGCATTAGGTTTATCTAATAGCTTTACCAAACAATGATATAATAAATTTCATAATACAAAACACAAGCAATTGTGAGACAAAGTATCTAAAAAAATAAAAACAACGTTCAATGATAGAAGCACACCTGATGTTTTAATTTAAGATATAACCAGATAAATCGTCATAGAAGAGGAAGACGACCTTTATTTTTCATCACAATAATTACATAACTCAATATAGAATTTTAATGTCTCTCACTCTTGCACATGTCCAATTCTCTATCAATATTAAAATAAATGCATGAACCAAAAAAATGAAATATTTGAGAAGACAGAGAGATGTGGTTTAAGACCTTTCAATTGTTGAATTCTATTAATAGTTATTAGGCTTCAATGGTCGGGTTTCTAATATTTGTTATTCATTAAAGCTGAGTTATTTGGTTTCATCTATATTCACTTGATAATTTGAGAGTGGATACGTATCAAGCCTTTACACAAATACTTGGCACATTTTTTGAGCATTATTAATGAAATGCACGTTTCTCTTATTTTATTTTATTTTATTTTTTTCACAATTGCAACATGTTATTTTTTAATAAGAATTTATATTTATTTTAGATATTCTTTTAATATACAAATTATTTTTTACAATGTAATTTTTTTTTCTCTTTTTTTTTTTTCACAATTGCAACCTGTTATTTTTTAATAAGAATTTATATTTGTTTTAGATTTTTTTTAGTATAGATTTTTTTTTGGGATTTTTATTGATAAGTCCAATTTAGAAGTGTTTTAACCCAAGAAGTCCATGAAGGAATTTTTTAACCCATTTAGTCCCATGTATGTATAGTTTTATTCCATAAAGTTCATTTTCTTGATTTACACTATTTTCTTGGACACTTATGCCCTTATATTCAATTTTGATATCCTTATAAATATTTTTTGAACGATTAGCAATTTAATGATGTGAACATTCATATTTTAAAATTCACATTGGTAGGAATGTAAAATTGGCCCGTGGGCGGCCCGAAACCCGCCTGCGAGCCGGGACGGGCCCGGCTCGTTGACAATGTGAATATTTACATTGACATGTTAATATTCACATTAATAGGAGTGTAAAATTGGCCCGCATCCCGTGGTGGCGCAAAACCCCCTCGCGGCCCATGGACGGCTCGGGGCGGGCCCGGTCCGGCCCATTGACAATGTGAATATTTACATTGACATTTTAACATTCACATTGATAAGAGTATAAAATTGGCCCGCGGCCCATGGGCGGCCAAAAGCCGGGAGAGCCCGGTCCGGCCCGTTGACAATGTGAATATTCACATTGACATGTTAACTTTCACATTGACAGGAGTGTAAAATTAGCCCGCGCCTCGTGGCTGCCCGAAACCCACCCACGGCCCGTGGGCGGCTCGGGGCGGGCCCGACCCGGCCTGTTGATAATGTGAATATTCACATTGACATGTTAACATTCACATTGATAAGAGTATAAAATTGGCCAGTAGCCCAGGGCGGGCTCGACCCGGCCTGGCCCGTTGTCAATGTGAATATTCACATTGACATGTTAACATTCACATTAATAGGAGTGTAAAATTGACTCCCGTCCCGTGGCGGTACGAAACCCGCTCGCAGCCCATGGGCGGCCCGGGGCGGGTCTGGTCTGGCCCGTTGACAATGTGAATATTCACATTGACATGTTAACATTCACATTGATAAGAGTATAAAATTGGCCTGCGGCCCATGGGCCGCCAAAAGCCCGCCCACGGCCTGGGGCGGGCCCGGCTCGGCCCGTTGACAATGTGAATATTCACATTGATAAGAGTATAAAATTGGCCCACGACCCGTGGGCGGCCCGAAGCCCAACCGAAACCCGAGGCGGGCTTGGCCCGACCCGTGACAAAGTGAATATTCACATTGACATGTTAACATTCACATTGATAGGAGTGTAAAATTAGCCCACGCCCTGTGGCTGCCCGAAACCCGCCCACGGCCGGTGGGCGGCCCGGGGCGGGCCCGGCCCGGCCTGTTGACAATGTGAATATTCACATTGAGATGTTAACATTCACATTGATAAGAGTGTAAAATTGGCCCGTGACCCGTGGGCAGCCCGAAACCCGACCTCGGGCCGGGGCGGGCTCGGCCCGTTGGCAATGTGAATATTCACATTGACATGTTAACATTCATATTGATAAGAGTGTAAAATTGGCCCGTAGCTTGTGGGCGGCCCGAAGCCAGACCGCAGCCCAAGGCGGGCTTGGCCCGACCCGTGACAATGTGAATATTCACATTGACATGTTAACATTAACATTGATAGGAGTGTAAAATTTGTCCGCTACCCGAAGCTCGCCCGCGGCCTGGGGTAGGCCCGGACCCAAACCCGGGCCGCCCCGGGCCGCCCATGGGACGCGACTCAATTTTACACTCTTATCAATGTGAATGTTAACATGTCAATGTGAATATTCACATTGTCAACAGGCCGGGCCGGGCCCGCCTCGGGTCGCCCACGGGCCGTGGCCGGGTTTCAGGCAGTCACGGGGCACGGGTTAATGTTCCACTCTTATCAATGTGAATGTTAACATGTCAATGTGAATATTCACGTTGTCAACGGGTCGGGCCCACCCCGGCCCGGGGCCGGGCTTCGGGCTGCCCACGGGTCACGGGCCAATTTTACACTGTTATCAATGTTAATGTTAATATGTCAATGTGAATATTCACATTGTCAACGGGCCGGGCCGGGCCCACCCTGGGCAACGGGCGGGCTTCGGGCCGCCCACGGGCCAATTTTACACTCCTATCAATGTGAATATTCACATTGTCAACGGGCTGGGCCGGGCTCGCCCCAGGCAGCCCACGGGCTTCGGGCCGCCCATGGGACGCAAGTCAATTTTACACTCTTATCGATGTGAATGTTAACATGTCAATGTGAATATTCACATTGTCAACAAGCCGGGCCGGGCCCGCCCTGGACCGCCCACGGGCCGTGGGTTGGTTTCAGGCAGCCATGGGGCGCGGGCTAATTTTATACTCTTATCAATGTGAATGTTAACATGTCAATGTGAATATTCACATTATCAACGGGTCGGGCCGGGCCCGCCCAAGGCAGCCCACGAGCCGCGGGCGGGTTTCGAGCCGGCCACAGGCCGCGGGCTAATTTTACACTCCTATCAATATGAATGTTGACATGTCAATGTGAATATTCACATTGTCAACGGGGCGGGCCTGGGCTGGCCCGGCCCGGGCTTCGGGCTGGCCACGGGTCACGGGCTAATTTTACACTTTTATCAATGTTAATGTTAATATGTCAATGTGAATATTCACATTATGAACGGGCCGGCCCGGGCCCGCCCCCGACGGCGGGCTGGCTTCGGGCCGCCCACGGGTCGCGAGCCAATTTTACACTCCTATCAATGTGAATGTTAACTTGTCAATGTGAATATTCACATTATCAACGGGTCAGGTCGGGCCGGGCCTATTTTTTTGGCCTGTGGGCCGGCCCGGCCCGACTCGAATTTTTCCGGGTACCCACGAGGATCGGCATGGGCCGGACCCCTACACATTGACGATATGAACATTCACATTGACGGTGTGAACATTCACATTAAGGGTATTTTGGTAATTATGTCACTCATAGGACTTATTGAAATATAAGAAAATAATGTGAACTAAATGGAACATAAGTAGATGAAAAGGGTATTTTGGTCTTCTTATCTCAAATTGGATCTAATGGAATAATCAAAAAGAATATGGGTTGGATGGAATAAAGCTCTTAGAAAATGGATTTATCAAAAAAGCTCCCTTTTTTTTTTTTTTTTTTTTTTTAAGATTTTAATGAAATGCACAGTGTAATTTTTATTTTTTTTTTCACAATTGCAACCTGTTATTTTTTAATAAGAATTTATATTTGTTTTAAATATTTTTTTAATATACAAATTATTAGTTTTTAGATTTTAATGAAATGCACAGTGTAATTTTTTTCTCTTTCCTTTTTTTTTTTGCAATTGCAATATGTTATTTTTTAATATACAAATTATTTTTTATAGTATAATTTTTTTTTCAATTACAACCTGTTATTTTTTAATAAGATTTTATATTTTTTTTAGATTTTTTTTAATATACAAATTATTTTTTATATATTTTTTATAAAAATAATTTAACAATTCCATCACTAACCATAGTGTATGAGAGAAGTTGAAAATGGTGTGGCAATAGTTACGTGAGAAGTCAAAAAGGCTTGTGGATTGGAAGAAGTCAATAAATGATGATTTTTTTTTAAAATCAAAAAATTAGAAAATTTAGATTGAGATATTGGAGCTCCTACAAGGTTTGTGGATTAGAAACCCTTTTTTTCTTATATAATACTTGCGTATGCCCTTGCCTAATTCATAATGCATATCTAGATTAATTAGTTGGTGAAACTCTGTTGACCTCTACTACGCCTGCAATGTTTTCAAATCCAAAACCCAATATCTAGTTTTTAGAAAATGTAAGGTTATTTCATCTAGTTCTGAAATACAGTGGAAAGAAACAAATAAATAGAAATTCATAAGACATGGATTATTAGTTCAGCTATTAGTGTCATGTGCAAATTCAAACTTCTAGGAACACTCTGTTATCTCAACAGTTATAAAAATTAAATCATAGATAAATTATCGATGAAAAACTCAAAATCAGGAATGGGTAAGAACAACTTAGTAAACAAATCAACTACCAAACAAATTATCAAACTTTTTAACACTCGCATTACAACCACGGAAATAGCCTCTATTTCTCTCTCTCTACCTTAGGAAAATGGTAAACAGTCTAATCCCAAAACTTCATAGTAAAATAATCAAAAACTTCATAGTAAAACAATCCGATTCCCAGATGGTGGTTCACCCTTTGGGAACTCATTTTGTGTAATAACCCTCACCATTGATTACTGGTTAACCACTGGTTACTGCTAAACTGAGACTGATTATGATAAGTAATTGAATCGACTGAAATACTGGACTGACTGATTGAATGTACTAGTTTAAGTGCATACCTATCTGTTGACTGTTAAAATTATCTGTTTATGTTGAATGCTTTAAACTGCAAATTGAAGACCTTATCGGTGGCCGAATCTGAAATTGACTGATGATTTATGATAATTACAATTTATGTGGTTTTATGGTGTATTTAATTGAAATGTAATTTGGTATGATTTAATTAGATTAAATAAGGATAAATTGCAATAGTTGGCTTAATTACCAACATGCCATCCTAGTGGGCCACTACACCAAACATATTGAGACTTGATTACACTTAGACACACATTGCTCAGCCATTTGTTTTCCTTGCTATAGCCGACTAGAGAGAGAGATAGGAGAGAGAGCTTGATTTCATCTCATATTTGCTTGCAGACTTGGAGAAATTGTAAGAAGATTGCAAGAATAGAACTTCCATACTTTAAATTGAAGATTTAGGTAAGGAATTCAACCTCTTAATTGTGTCTTTAAGTTGGTTCTTGCATGGTTCATGTCATATTGAAGAGCTAAGTCATGAATTGGTTCTAGCATGTTGAATTGTAGCTCAAGTCATGCATGCATGTTGCCATTCTTGAGTTTTGAAGTTATTGTTCATGAGATTGCTTCATGCATGTTCATCTTTTGATCATAGTTCATGATTTTACCATGTCTTTGGAAGAAATTGGCTCAGTAGAGCAAGTATTTAAAGCTTGAAAGTGGTTTAAAGTCTTGCATGTTACACATTCATCATGTTCTTGAAGTGTTGTTTGAAATTGGGTTTAATCCCTTCACCTTTGGGCCTTGATTTTACAAATTGAGCCTTAAATCATGTCATACTATGTATTTACAAATGTTTTCCAGGAAATGGGCCCAAAGGAATCGAATTTGGTACATTGAAACTTGATTTTGAGCTTGAAGTTCAAATCTGGAAATTCCAGATTTTGAACTCACGCTCGAGCGGGGTTACTGGCGCTCGAGCGTGAAAATCGTGCTCCCAGTATTTTGTTGTGTTTTGCAGTCCGCTCGAGCGGGGTATTGGACGCTCGAGCGGGAACTTGTGTCTCACGCTCGAGTGGCTATCGAGCGTGATTTTCACACATCCAGTACTTTTGGCATATTTTACAGTCCGCTCGAGCGTAGTATTTTGTTTGCCTTTACGCTCGAGCGGGGTAACCTGTGCTTGAGCGGATCCTCTGTTTCTTGAAAATTCTGAAAAATGTTTTAAAGTGCATCTTTGCATCCTCATTCCATCCTAGGCATTCTTAAGCCTAGTTTAAGGCATCTTAATGAGGATATAGATATAGAACCATGCCGAGTCTAAGTAGGGACTAAGTCTTTGATTCCCGAATGTGAACTTAGTGTGTGTTCGTCCTGTCACTGTTTAGGGTTGGCTTTCGGAGACGTGCTCTAGCTGCTTATAGCTCAGAACTCTGTGAGTAACAATTGTGTAAAGATATGTTCAAATGTGATTGTTTAAACTGTACTGTTTCTGAACTGTTATTGTTTACTGATTGAATGTTTGTCCTCTATTCTAAACTGTATTGTGGCATCCATAGCAACTACTGTTTACTGTTACTGCTACTGTTACAGAGATCTCTGTCAGTTCCTATCTTGAAACTTCTGTTTACTGTTATGATGGCCATCACCGACTGTTCGGTCTTTTAAGACCTACTGTTTACTGTACTGCTATGCTAATGGATGTACCACATATGACTGTTATGGCTGAATGACTGATTTACTGAATCAATTGACTGTTTTCGATACTGAAAGGACATTCATTCTGAACCTCTTTACGCATTATGTTATTCACTGAGTTTTAGCTCACTGTTTATATATATATGTAGGTGTTCAGGCACCAGACCGGAGCTAAGAGCGTGGGTTAGACTCCCCTTTTTGTCAAGCCAACCACTGTGCCTCACCGCGAGGTTCCGAGCCTGCCAAGCTATGGCTTAGGGGTGTTTTATTTCCCCCGTTTGTCTCTGCATCTGTTTTGTAATAACTGTTTAGACTGATACTGTACTGTTTAATAAGGATTAGGTCCTTGTTCTGAATGATTGTAAATGTTGTACATACTGTTTTGTACTGTTTATGTATATATGTATGAAAAGTCTTTTTACATACAGACTGTCACAGCTCATTGGACATTGTTTATTTACTGTTTTGGCTTCCGCCATGCCCCTATACTCTGTAATACTGTCTTACTGTTAAGCAGGCCTTTGGTAATCACAGATTACTGGCTGGTTACGGTGCTAAACCCATAGGGGCAGATTTGGGTCGTGACATTTTGTTTGAGCATTCATGAAAATGAGGCCTGAAACAACTATTCTTAGTAAAAAAGAAAAGAAGCAGAGAATAACATTCTAAGGTAGATGTTGCAAGCATTCTATCATTATATCATAGACAAACCAGTGTTCTGATCATTATACTAACCGTACCTACTGTTTTCAATGTGTTTGATGGAGGTTAGTGGACAAAGTTGTAGTGGTGCATTGGCAGTGAAAAGAGTAGTGAGTTCTACATATAATATAATAATAAATAAGTGGCGCTTTGGTAAAATGGATAACAGAATGCTTTAGAACCATATTTGCATAAATGTGAACACAATTTAGACATTCTGCAGAAATTTGCAGAAACTTGATGGGCAGCAGATGAGGAAATTTACGAACATGTGAACATGCTGGTAAAGTTAGTGTTTTGTATAAAAATTATACAAGAATATCATTTTTGAACTTGGAATTATAATAAGCCTACTTGCAAATATAAAGTGAGTAGCAACCATGAGATTCAAACAGAACAACAAAAGCTCAAAATAAAAAACTGAAGACAGATACTATGTTCAAAACACATGTTCTCTAAGCTCCATACCATAAGTTCCTTTCTACTTGCAAATGTAAAGTCAGCATCAGCCATAAGATTCAAATCAAACAACAAAAGCTCAAAATAAAAAAATGAAGACAGATACTATGTTTAAAACACATGTTCTCTAAGCTCCATACTATAAGTTCTTGACTTTCTTTTTTGAAAAAACAAACACACCACAAGTTTCTGACTTTCTTTAAAAAAGGGAAAAATAGAAAAAAAAAAAAAAAGAAAAAAAGAAGAAGAAGAGTATATTGCTCTGTCTATAACCGCTATCCATACCCAATCAAGCCTTACCTTTGTATGGCTAAATTAACTATGTTTTTTACCTGCACATGCTGAAGAAGAGAATGAAAATAGCACCAAAGTGAGCAATTTCAACTAAATAAAGAAAATGCAATAAGAGGAAACATGCGGTTAGCAAATAAATAAATAAAGCAAAAAAAGGAGCTTAAACTTAAGAATTTAAGGGAAGAAGAATTCAAGCAGATAAAGAAGAATTCTAGCACATAAAGAAACTGCACAGCAAAATAAAGAAACTGCAATGTTAGCAAACAGATAAAGAAATTGCAATGCCTTTATAATTAGGCTTTTGCTCTCAACATCATCATACCAAAAGGTTAAGGAAGAAACTGCAATGCCTTTAATCAAGAAAAAAAATTACAACAGGATAATAACAAAAAAAAAAAAAAAAAGGCACTACAACGTTAGCAACAGGATAAAATAGAAAGGGAAAAAACGACACTGCAATGTTAGCAAACAGATAATTAAAGCAAAAAAAAAAGAAAAAAAAAAGAAACTTCAAGATGAAGAAACTGCAATGCCTTTATAATTAGGCTCTTGTTAACTGGGAAAAAAACAATTACAACAGGAACCACTGTAATCAGATTTGATGCTCAAGAGCAACACTATAAAATGATCATTCTATTTAAATAAAAACAGAACCAACCAAATGATAACAACCATTAAGAAAATGGCAACCATTGTTGAGCTTTGGTGACCCATGTGGAAGTTTGCAGTCAAAGTCATTTTTGGTCTTAGATTGATTCAAAAAAACCCTAAAATAGCCCGTAAACAAAACCCTAAAATATCCTATTTGAAAACAGTCAAAGCCCGACAAAGAGAGAATGGGAAATAATTAGCAATCTTACCTTGCGAGCCGAGTTTGAGAGCAGCAAGAGGGAGGGTTGCGAGTGCGAGTTCAATTATCAGAACCTTGAAGCCACTGAAACAATTAAAAAATAGACACAACCCTACAGAGAGAGAAGGGGAGAGGCATAAATCGATGATTGAAACAATTAGCAATCTTACCTTGCGAGCCGAGTTCGAGAGGCAAAAATCAAGGACTGGAGATCAGCGTCGGGAGCAAGCGAAGAGGGAGGGTATGAAAGAAGAAGAACATAGAGGGAGAGAGAGATAAAGAGGGAATAGAAAGGAGACGTAAGAACAGAGAGGGAGAAAGAGATAAAGAGAGAATGAGGAGGAGACGTGGGTAAGTAGGAGAGAGAGAGAGAGAGAGAGCAGAAAGTGTTTGGACGGGAAAAAAATTAATCTCAACTATTAGATATTGATTAGGAATCATCTTAACCATTCAAACCAAATGCATCTCTGATACATTTTGACAAATTTTCAAAAATTGTTCTGTCTTATTATATAGATTTGTAGTGATTTCTAGGATTAATAATTTTAGTATTGGATTATAAATTCCTGAATTTTTATTTATTATTATTAAATTCTGAGTCCATTCATTCATATTCTCTCTCAATGATGTATAGCAAATTTTTGCATCTACATTTTCATCTCATTCCCACCTATTTTATACATTTGTATTTAGTTTTAAATTACTAATTTTTTAGATACAAATATAATTTGATAAAAATGTTATCAATATTCAATCTGTAAGAATTTTTCCTAAATATGGCTTAATACGGCTTATGCATGATTATACTAGATTCATCTCATTAAGCAAGATACATGTACATCAATTATATGGTGACTAATTATTGATGAATGCACCTATATGTATATAATGTATAGAAGACTAATAGAGATAGTGTCAATGCATTAAATGTGATAGATTCATTATAAATGAATCTTAGAGATACATTATATATCTATTATGAATGTAGAAGATACATTAATCTATCTAATGAGTTCATTGATATAGAAGATGCATTATATATCATGAATGTAAAAGATACATTAATTTATTTATGAAGTTCATTGAATGAATGGATTCTTTGATGGGAAGAATACTAGTATAAATAGTGTAAGGTCCCAAACCACACTCTCTATCACAAAAACTCAAGTTGCCACCACAAGAAGGCTCCCATCGTCTAGAGAGAGAGAAGTGGTTGAAGATCTTAAACAAGTAAAGAACTTGAAGATCAAGGTCTTCTATTCAAGGTTTCTCTTTCTTAAAAGAGATTTTCATACTATCATGGATCAATGTATGTATACACTTATTTTGTATAGTAGAAATTCATATAGTTTTCATGTATAGAATTGAATCCTTAATAATTTTAGTTTATATTCCACAAAGTTTTCTATCAATTGGTATCAGAGCATGGTTCTCAATTTTGATGTATGAAACGTATAAGTATGAATTTCATTTTATGATGATGTTTTGCGTAACAAGTGCATAACCTTGATTTACACTTGTCCAATTTTATTTTTATTTTTATTTTTGGCCAATCTTTTATTCTATTGATATTAAAATAAAAATTAAAAATTATTGAATAAGTGGTAATTGAGATAATGTCTTATACACTTATAATGTTTTGCTACACACCTTATGAGTTGAAACATTGTTGATCAGCCCAATGGAGGTTCAACACTATGTATGTTTGAACAACCGAGATGATTAGTATAATAAATATAGCAACAAGTTTTTCTGCCCAACGGTGGTAAACTTCTCATGTGCTTTAGTTAATAAAATAAAATAAGAGATATTGAGTTTTTTTGCCCAACAGTGATAAACTTGTTACGGTTTCAATGATTATTTTATTTTATTTTATGTTGTTTATTTTTATTAGTCATCTCATTTACTTTTATGAATTGCTAAAATATATTGTTATTTGGCCCAACGGAAGGATAACTTGATTTCGTATCTAACTAATTATGTTTTCTAGTTAGATATATTTAACTTGTGGTGTTATTTTTATGACATGTGAAAAGTAGTTTTTTTTATTATATTATGTAATGGATATTATGTGTTTACAGCATTGATCCTACTACAATTAATAGTTACTTGTCTGGTATTGAAGCTTTGAGTGGAACTAATTTTAAGAAATGGAAGGAACAAATTGGAATTATTTTGGGAATTATGAATTTAGATTATGCATTAAGAGAACCAGCTCCTACAAAGCCTAATGATACAAGTTCTAGGGACACATGGTTTTATATGAAAAAAGGGAACGCTCTAATCGCTTAAGTCTAATGATTATGAAAGGCTCAATTATGCCTGCAATTCAAGGAGCATTCCCTGTTTCTGAAAGTGTAGTGAGCTATATGAAATCTATTGAAAAACAATTCATTAGAACTTTCAAATCCCTTGCTAGTACTCTCATGATTAAAATGATGACAATGAAATATGATGGTTTGAGTGGTGTTCGTGAACATATCTTAAAGATGAATGACATGGCCTCTCAATTAAAGGGAATGGACATGGAAATTTTTGAAGGTTTTCTTGTTCATTTCATTATGACTTCTCTTATTGCGCAATTTGGTCCTTTTAAGAATAATTATAATACGCAGAAAGATAAGTGGAAGATGAGTGAGTTAATTGCCATGTGTGTTCAAGAAGAAAAAAGGCTTAAAGCTGAAAAGCCTAATATGGCTCACCTTACCACCTTGGGTCCAACCAAAAAGATTTTCAAGAAAGGAAAAAGTAAGAAGAAGAAGAATGCAAATGATGAAACTCACAAGGCTAATGAAGAAAATTTTGATGTCATTTCTGTCGAAAGAAATGTCACATAAGAAAAGACTGTCTAGGTTTTAAAAGTTGGTTAGACAAGAAAGGTAACACTCAATGCTTTGTGTCTTATGAATCCCTTTTGGTAGATGTTCTACCAAATTCTTGGTGGATTGACACTGGTGCACGTATTCACATAACAAATTCCATGTAGGGATACCTTACAACTCGGAAACTAAATAAAGGAGAACGAACCTGTAGACACCCCATTTTTGACCGTCCTTAAGACTTGGTTGTGCTTGTAGGTACACCCATTTGGCCGGTTCGATTGCTCGCCCAGCACTCAACTGTCGCAGCGGAACGTCGCCGTTTCGGGTTTTCGGGTTTCCCGAACCTTGTATCCTTTCTGTCTCATTTTTGGACCCTGACCTGGTCCTTTCAGAGTGGACCCTGTAGTGCACTGCCAGCCATGGCATGGCACTGCCGGCCATGGCTTTGCCCCTGCCAGCCACTGATGGAGCCCTGCCGGCCATCAGTGTGGCACTGTCGGCCATTGCTGATGGCCGGCACCCCCCCTATTTCAGCTGGTTTCCGGGAAGATCTTTTGTACCAGCTGGAATCCTCATATTTGTCCTCCATACACGTGTATGGAGGGATCAAAGCCAAGAAAAGCTTGTTCAAGAAGCTTTGGCTTTGCTTTGTTGTATATAAGGAAGAGCCTTCTTCCTTAAGCAGGGGTTCTGAGTTTTGAAGGGCAAAAACTCTGTCTCTCTCTATATTGCTTGTGTTTCATGCTTTAGAGTTGGATTTCTTTGCACTTTTGCACTACAACATTTAGATACACACCTCTATTCTCTATTCCAGAACTTTGGAAGCCATTTGAAGAGGTTGAAAGCTCAGAATCTTGGACCAAAACCTGCTGGAAAGCTGCTCTTCTAGGGTAAGAGTCTATTTCCCTCAAACTTGCACTTTCTTGCTTCATATATAAGCCTTTGTTGCTTACATTTTTGGGCTCCGACCCTAACTGAAAATGATCATATTTTGAGCCCCTTTTCATGTTTGATCAAGGGTCTTTCCCTGTTTGAGGCCATCTTCTACCACTTGCCTCTTTAACTCTCTTTTAGGCCTATTTCTTGCATAGTATTTTAGGATTATTTTTGAGCTGTTTCGGACTTGGTCACAAACTGTAAAGTGAATTTTTTTGAGTCCTTCTTCAACTTTGTTGAAGGGCTCTCCTCTGTTTGAGGCTATCTACTGCCACTTGTCCCTTTATCCCTTTTTTAGGCCGTTTTCTTGCACGATAGTTTAGCCTTACTTGTGTTCATTTTCGTGGCTTTCTATAAACTGAGAAGTGCCTTATTTTGAGCCCCTATTCAACTTTGTTGAAGGGCTCTTTGCCATTTGGGGCCAGCTTCTGTCCCTTGCCTCTAATCCCTCTTTTAGGCCCATTTTTGCATGATAGATTAGCCCTACTTGTGTTCATTTTTGAGAGTTGTCATAAACTGAAAAATATCTTGTTTTAGTCTCATCTTCATATTTTATTAAGGTCTATTCTCTGTTTGGGGTCATCTTCCCCTATGCATGCTTCATCTCTTCATGATTAGAGCCATACATGTGAGCATTTGCATTGGCCTTGTTTTGGCCTCTTAGCCACTGAAATCCAGTGGATTTTCAGTGGCCTTGATGTTTTTTTGAGGACCAAAATTAGAGGGGGGTGACCCCCTCTCTCCTTGTCTTGTTTGGGGATCTTTTAGGCCTTCCAAAGGGACCCTATTTTGCATGCATCAAAGTCTTGTTTCAGGCCTCATTCTGTGAGTTTTGAGGTCTGCCTTGGTGCTGTCCAAGGCCCTTTTGGCCATATTTTATGTCTATGATGCATGTGTAGACCAATCCCATTCAAGGCCTTTCAAAGAGGCCTTTCTTTGCATGTTTCCGGGACCAATTTCAGGGTCAATTTGGTGAGTTTTGGAGCTATCATATTTGATTTGGCTATGCTAAGTGTCCATCTTGCATGTGCTTAAGAATCCCTTGCATAGCCCTCTAAAGGAGTTCATCATTTTTGTATGTATTGGCTTCATTTCAGTGGTTATTTGGGCCTATTTTCACATGTTTAGTTCACTGATTTTTGATGATTTGGTGAGATTCTATGTGCATCATATACTTGCCATGTAAACCATGTTTCCTAGTCAATCTTGCATGCTATGATTAGTCCATCATGCTAACATCTTTTGCCCATGCTTTGAACTAGAAATGTTCATGTTTTGGGGCTGCCTTGCCTCTGTATTTGTGCTTTGTGTGCAAATAATGCATGCTTTGTATAGCTGTAAGTCATTCCATGTGCCTAGTTTTGAGTTTCGGGTCTCACCTCATGCATCGGGTGCCATGTTTTCATGATTCGGGGCTGCTTAGCATCATATTTCAGTGCTGAAATTTTCTTGTTTGCATACCATGTTCCATGCCTTACCATGCTTTGGTAGAGTGGCATTCGTGCCTTATGTTCGGTCCTCGGTTTGCGTGCACGTGTGTATGCATTTTGAGTGTCTCATTTTCATCTAATGGCCTCCTATGTGAGTGTGGCTGAGGTCCACTTGTATTGGTGTAAGCCCATTATGCATTGTGTATGCCATTTCAATTCATAGCATTGTGTATGCCATGTTACCTCGTGCATCGTGTATGCCATTTCATAGCATTGTGCATGATAGGTTGTATCTTAGTTGCATTCATGCATGCCATGCATATTGCATTATGCTTGGGATAGGAGTTAGCCCAAGCACGGGAAACGAGGTACGTTTCGTACTCCGAGTGACGGAACGTGTCTCAATTCCCCAGTCGCCGACACTCCGGATTACCCATGATGGAGTCCAGGCCTTGTTATGGTCATACGTGCATTCATTTCATATTAAGTCGTGCAAATCGACTTCTCGGCCATCATGCATCGATATGCGTGATTGGTGGCACGAGGATCGATGACTACACTCCCTGAAGAGTAGTCGTGCATACATATGTGAAAATACATTGCCATGCCCCTTTTCTGCTCTCTATTGCAGCAAATCAAGAATCAGCAGCCTTCCGAAGCTTGGCACGCATTCCAAAAATAATTGCAAACAGAGGCTAATTGGGGCATCGCAGTGGATTTCCGCGCAAGGCAACCCGAACATGCATCATTCATCATCTGGAGCAGAGCTGAGGCGGTCCCTGGCTTGCATGCCAAATTTAATGCTTTCCTAGTTAAATTTGTTAATTAATTAGGGTTTTGTACTTATTCGGACTGTATTATTTATTTGGGACTGTATTATTTATTCGGACCCTCCGAGCGAGGGCACAACTGTAATAAGTGTGCGTGTGTGTGTGATGTATGTCTTCCAACCCCACGTCTTTCTCCCTTTTATTTACCAGCTTATCATGGTTAGATTAGGGCATGTTTCAATTAGTATACTTATGCTCGCATGTTTGCATTCATTCATCTGTCTTGCATGCACCGGGCTCGGCGCATCATACTAACTGCATTTGTATTTCAATTCCAAGTTGAACACATGTTAACTGTAGCATTTCACATGCCATGTTTAGAATAGCCGAGCCTGCTATAGTTGCATTTTGCATGTGTTGCATTTGGCATTTCTGTATAGTTAGGATCATGCATTGATTTCTAACTGATTTCTATTTTGGCTCGGAGTACTCGGTGAGTGTTATGCTTTAGCATCTTGCATGAGTGTGAGTGTTGCCATGTTAGCATGCTTGCCATGAGGCTAATTGCTTATTTGCTATATCTGCCTGAATGCCAGTGGATGGAGGTCTTTTTGTCTGGATTGGGACAAATTCAACGAAACTCTTTTCCTAAGCCCACTGAGGTGGCAAAATCTCTTTTCCTAAGCCCACTCGTGAAGTGGCAAATTCATATTATTTTCCGAAATCAACCGTGAGTTGAATTTGTTCCAATTCCTACGATTTGGTCTATAATTGTATGCTGTGTGCATCACGTAGTAAATCTAGGCTAATAACCGGAATAAGAACACATAATGTTTTCAAAACAAGATATCATGGTTAGTAGAGGCCGATCTTTGATCGGGCGAGAGGGGGTGCTCATAGCTGACCTTCCCCAATCGTACCCAAGTTCCCGAGCCGAGGCAACTTTGGTGATGACGGACACGTGGCCTTTGGTACCGAGTCAGGGTTTCCTAAATTTCTCCATTATAAAATATTTAGGTGGCGACTCTGTGTCTGGCAAAGCAGTCCATGTTTGGCACTTCTTTTCTAAAAATTTGTTTTTCTCAAAACGATTTGCCAGATTTGGACTCTTTGGTTCAAGATTAAGAACGTGACAAAACGAGTCCGAACTGTGGTAGCATAAGTCCCTCTCCCGGGGCGCGTCTACAGTTTCTGGCGACTCTGCTGGGGAGTTAGAGAACTTAACTCGAACTCATGATATCTGGTTTTGACTACACGTGTGTTTCTTTGCATTGCATTTGCATTGGTGCGCCTAGGACACCGTGTTTGCCATTTGCTATTTCTGAACGGTTTGCCGGAGGCTTGTCTTGTCAAGGCATGACCATAAGGCTGACCGGTTGTGGGCTCTGCCAGTATGGGAACACAAACCCCGGTTTTACTGGGGCACCCTTTTCGACCATTCGACCTAGTGCATATTCGGATCCATAGTGACCATTCCAAACTAGGACAGGTTGCTTACCTGAGTTTAGGTTGTTTGAAACCCCTGCGTGCGTAGTGAAACCCTAGCTCTTACAAAATAGGACAGGGAAAACCTTACCCCAACATAGAGGTGTTTTGGCTCTCACTTGCTTGTTATGTGCTTTTAGAGTGCGTCTCTACAGGAATGCATGTATCAGTTTACAAGTTTGGGCATCAGGCCTGCGGGCACCCGTTCAGTATTTTGGGATTCAGTTTACCTGAGGGTATCAGATTTGAGGCTGAATTTTGGGGGCAGAATTCAGTAGAGGGCACAGTCATCCTGCTACACTCGTATCTGTTTTGGTGAAGTTGAGCTGAGGTGCTGTCTGTTTTCTCTTTTGCTAGGTAGTCCTGGAACCATATCTTCAGAAGGCTCCGATATCCCCCGAGGTTCATCGAACTTGTGCTGATAGACTTTGTCAGGTCAGAGATTCAGTTCAAGGGCAATCAGTGTTCCTTTGCCAGAGGCAGGGTAAAAGGGCCAGTCAGGGACAAATCACCAGTTCAGCAGTTACCAGATCAGTGGCCCCTATCCACCCCACCAGTGAACAGTCAGGCTGAGGTCTCAGTTTCTACTGCAGGGATAGATACCAGTCAGTTAGATGGATCAGCAGAACACATCAGGGATGGAGGCAATGATGCGCCAGATGCAAGAAAGTATGAAACTTATGCAGCAAGATGCTGTTCGCCAAGCTGAATTCGCCAAACAGCAGGCTGCGATCATGGCCCAACAGGCAGAGCTAATCACCAGATTGCAACAGCAAAATGGAGCATCTGCTTTGCATCAAGCTCCCTCCCCACCAGTAGATCCAATACCCGGGGAGACGCCAAATGTCCAAGAAGGTACGGACATTCCGACAGGGCCGGCTCCGCCCCCAATCTTACCCCAGTTGTCTAAAGCACCAATCAACCCACCGGACTCTCCCTTTGAGTTCGAGGTAGACCATACAGCGTTGAAGTTGAGCAAGCTTGAAAAGTTGTTCAAGAAATCCCAGGGGGCAAAGTCCATCCCGGACATTGAGGACGGGTACACCGACGCAGCTGTGACACTGCCGGACAAGTTCAAGATGCCTCACATCGACCGTTTTGACGGGTTAGGAGATCCCATGGTCCACCTGAGTTTGTTTTCAGATGTTCTGCGCCCGATGGGCTTGACAAGATTACAGAAGCTTTCCCTTTTTGGCAGGACCCTGTCGGGTATTGCGGCCATCTGGTACGCCAAATTGGAGGATTCAGTGAAACGAAGCTGGGAGGAGATGGCCGAGGCCTTCATCGCACAATATTCATACAATACCCAAATCGAGATTACGACCCGTGATCTTGAGACGACGAGGCAGGAGCCTAAGGAGAGCTTCTCAGAATTCGTGGCCCGCTGGAGGGCCAAGGCCTCAATGATGACCATTAGGCCAACGGATAAGGATCAAATACGGATGGTTGTGCGCAACCTCCAGCCCAAACTAATGCAGAAAATGATCGTGCTTCCCTTCCCTACCTTTTCAGATTTGCATGAGATGGGAGTACAGATCGAGGGATGCTATGAAGCAGGGCCTCATTGACCAGGAGAAGGAGCAGCCCAGGAGGGCGTTTACCCACAGTTCGAATGCGACCACCAGCGGTGATGCAGCTGCAAGATCTTCTGAAGTGGGCATGGTCGCCACCACCACACCAAGAGCAGCCACCCCCTTTGTTGGTGCATCCACTTCAAACCCCCGAACTTCAGACTATCTACCCTGAGGTAAGAGGGTTTTCACCCCACTCTATATGTCTTTGTCTAAAGCCCTGGGGGTCCTACTCAGGAAAGGACATTTGAAACCGTTAGAGCAACGGCCTCTACCTGATTCTCTCCCTCCAAAGCATGACCCGACTAAGTACTGTGCTTTCCATCAACAAACCGGTCATGACACTGACAGTTGCATCCGTCTCCGCCACGAGATACAAAATTTGATTGACAACAGGGTCATCCCTGCACCAGGTCCTGCAAAGTCTATCGGCACTTGATCAGTGAACTTGTGGGGGATAATGTGATGTGATCGAGGGATGAACCACCTGCGGGCAGCATTCAGTTTATTTCAGATATGGTGTATGGCACTCACTGTTTTGAGCATCTGTGAATGCTGGTTTTTGTACATTCTGACTTAGGTATTGGGTCAGTCTTGTTGTGTTTATTTTGAGTCTGTCTCTTTGTTTTGAGTCAGTCTTTTTGTTTAGGGTCTGTCTTGTTGTATCGAGTCAGTCCTATTGTACAAAAGGTCGGGTGATTCCAGGGGTGTTACCTCGGGCATCACCATTTTGTTTTGCATTTGTCTTTTCGTTTTGAGTCTGTTTCTGCCTTGGAGCCAGTAACGCCAACAGATTTGAATGAACAGCAGTGGTTTTTCATGCTTTTGTGTTTGCTTCTGCCGTGTGCCAGTTGTACCAGAAATTCCAAATGAGATGGCAGTATTTGACTAGAAGCTGTGTCTTTTCTGTGCCTTGAAATTCATTGCATCGACCTAAGTTTTCCAAAACCTTTTTATGAAACATTGTGATAAAAACGAAGAGGAAGGAATTCCTCGGGATTTGCAAAACTTTGATCAATTGAGAGAAAGAGAGGCATGCTAAGCCTTTTAATGAATGAAATTGTGCTTGTTAGCGTGAGTACTGAGAAGGACCCTGGCTTGATCCGGATTGGTTCCGCACTATCTTTAGCGTGAGCGATTTGTCGCTTTCTTAAAAATTTTCAAAAACAAAATGTTTTGCGCGGTCCTGCGAAGACCTGTGTGGAATCGCTCTTGAGATTGTGCAGTTTAGGATCGCTCTCAGCCTCGAGACTTGAGCCTTCGCTTTCAAACCTTGACCTTGGATTCGGAGTGTTCAACGGTCAACCGTGATATGAGGCCTGTGTGGCCAGATTTGAAACAGCCCTCGAACAAGAGGCACCAAAGTCAGATCAAGAAGATCAGACCTCATCAGAAGAAGCTTGCGGAGCTAGAACAGAAGCACCCCTCGAACTAGGGGCGAAAATGTCCGATGTGCTCGAAGAGCCGGAGATGGATCCTTCTGCAAATCGATACAACAGCCACTCTCTTGGATACGGATGGCTTCGAGATCCTAAAACCATTTGGCATGGACTTGTTACACTTTTACCCTTTGAGAGGCTCGCTGGGTCGAAAACCCAGAAGGGCGACCCAGGCAAAAGTTAGAGCGAGATAAAAAAAAATATATACAAAAAGCAAAAAGAAAAAAGAAGAAAAGAGAAAAAAGAAGAAAAGAAAAGAAAAAAAAAGAAATGAAAAAAAAGAAAAGAATGAAAAGAATTGAAAAGAAAAGAAGAACATAGCTCGTAAGGTTGAAAACCCGGAAGGGCGGCCTTGGCAAAAGTTAGAGCGCAAAAGGAGAGGTTAATACCCGAGTGTACCTTTCCCACCCCGAACTACGTAAGGCTTGATTCCCATCTTTGGGATACGTAGGCAACTTCATTCTGAAGTCCAGCCGTAAAACACTTCAAATTGATTGTGCCCATGTAATGGTTTTGATCATCTTCGCCTTCTCTGTATCCGAGAATTTGGTTGTGTTCGTCACTCTAAGGACTGACTATAATACGCTGCAGTGCCATTCAAACAAGGGGCAACTTTCCGTTACCATTCAATACGCTGCAGTGTCGTTCAAACAAGGGGCCACTTTCCGTTGCCATGCAGCTCTCTTCAAGCAAGGGGCAATTTTCCTCCGGATCTGAGGTTGTGCATCTCGAGAGTGGGTTCTATGCTCGTTGAGCAGTGGCCGATTGCAAAAACAGTTTTTGAGAATTTTTACTGAGGTTGACTGATTTTCTCTCAAAAACTATTTCATTTTTTTTCAAAACTGGACCTTTTTCCTGGACCCAAAAAGGGAAAATTTTCAGTGCTCATAACCTAACTTGCATGATTTTGAATCAGAAAATCGAACAAGCGCGTTAATCTAACTCTCATTTTGGTTAAAATTGTTTTAGTAGAAAATCAAAAAATGGTCAAAACGACGAACTAAGGGCACAGTTGAGTCAGGCTTCCTGTCTTTCCCCATTTTCACCATACTTGCCAAGAAGGGCACTCTACTTGCCGGACAGGGCACCGTATTCGCCAGAAAAGGGCACCACTGAAGCTAATCGCAAAGAGCTGAAAGCTCTCTCATCCTCCAAGCAGCAAGGTATCGAGCCAAGTGCGAAGCACGAACTGGAATGGATCAAGATATTCCGCTCCTTCATCTGGATAGATCTGATCATGTCCAAACTCCCTAGCAGAGCATCATCAACCGATGTTAGCTGCAGATTCGCTACACACCCAGTTGTAGCGCAACCCTTCTATGGGGGGAATTCACTAGCTGTGAGCGGAAGAAAGAGAATCTAGCAGCATGCTAGGGGCAAGAGCCCGCAACTTCCTGTTTATCCATCAACCACCCAAGGGAGGGATAAAAAATGAGAGATTAAAGAATAGAGAGATGTGCGATGAGAGAAAAAGTGAGAAAAGGGTTTTGACAGAAAAGCCGAGCCTGAGGGTCGAGTGATGTGAGAATCACAAATGAGAAAGGGTGGGAAGCAATACCCGGAGAAACTGGCTCCTTGCGAACTGAGAGGTCTCTCATCTTTGTAACACGTCTGTGTGTTGTGTCTCTTGTTTTTTGTTTGTCTCGATTCTTGTTTTGAGTCGTTTCGAGTGTTACTCGATGTGTCTAGGTTGTGTGCCTTTTATTTCCGTGTTGAGTTGTCGTGCTGTGTTCAGCCGTAGGCTCAATACCTGGTCGAAAACTCATCTCTCAATTTCAAAAATAAAATCGTTTTGTGCTCAAAGTGCTGTGCTATTCTTCACGTTTGTGCAAAACAAGATTCGTTCTTTCATAAAACCGCACGGTTCAACCTAGGTCATGTGAGAACAGTAAAAACAGGACCTATCTGAAGCTATATGGGTTCCAGACTGCAAAGCAAAAGAAAAGAGGGAAAATTGAAGCATCTGAGTGTGTTTCACCTTCAGCAAATTCCGTGATTGTACTCCAGATGTACTGTAGATGCGCCCTCGGGGCCTCACTACAGTTCAGGAACTCAAAATTTGTCACGGTTCTAAATCTTGAACCAAAGAGTCCAAATCCGGCAAATCGTTTTGAGAAAACAGATTTTTTGAAAGAAGTGCCAAACATGGACTGCTTTGCCAGATACAGAGTCGCCACCTAAATGTTTTATTTTGGGAAATTTAGGAAACCCTGACTCGTTGCCTAAGGCTACGTGTCCGTCATCACCAAAGTTGCCTCAGCTCGGGAACTTGGGTACGATTGGGGAAGGTCACTTCGTGAGCACCCCCGCTCGCCCGATCAAAGATCGGCCTCTACTAACCATGATATCGAGTTTTGAAGACATTATGCGTTCTTATTCCGGTTATTAGCCTAGATTTACTATGTGATGCGCACAGCATACAAGTATAGACTGGATCGCCTGAATTGGAACAAAACATTTCATGTTTGTTTTTTAAAACGGTTTGCTACTCGCAAGTAGGCTTAAAATGCAGATTTTTGCCACCCTCGGGTGGGCTTAGAAAAGATGGTTTTGCCACTATCTAGTGGGCTTAAAACGCGCAGTCGATGATTTGTTCCAATCCAAATAACCCAACCTTCACCCACAGGCATTCAGGCAGTTATATCACATAAGCACATAGCCTCATGGTAAGCATGCTATCATGGCAGTCACTCACACGCATGCAAGGATGCTAAAGCATAAAAACTTACCGAGTACTCCAAGCCAAAACAGAAACTGATTAGAAATCATGCATGAATCCTAACTATGCTGAAATGCCTAATGCAACACATGCAGAATGCAACTATAGCAGGCTCGGCTATTCTAAACATGGCATATGGAATGCTACAGCTAACATGTATTCAACTTAGAATTGAAATACAAATGCAGTTAGTATGATGCACCGAGCCCGGTGCATGCAAGACAGATGAATGAATGTAAACATGCTATCATACTGTATGCTAATTGAAACATGCCTTAATCTGACCATCATAAGCTGGTAAATAAAAGGGAGAAAGACGTGGGGTTGGAAGACATACATCACACGCACGCACACTTATTACAGTTGTGCCCTCGCTCGGAGGGTCCGAATAAATAATATACAGTCCCGAATAAATAGTACAGTCCCGAATAAATACAAAACCCTAATTAGTTAACAAATTTAACTAGGAAAGCAATGAATTGGCATGCAAGCCAGGGACTGCCTCAACTCTGATCCGGATGATGAATGATGCATGCTCGGGTTGCTTTGTGCGGAGAATCCCTCGCAATGCCCCGGTTTGCCTCTATTTGCAATTGTTTTTGGAATGCGTGCCAGACTCCGGAAGGCTGCTGATTCTTGATTTGCTGCAACAGAGAGCAACAAAGGGGCATGGCAAAGTATTTTCACATATGTATGCATGACTACTCTTCGGGGAGTGTAGTCCTCAATCCTCGTGCCACCAATCACGCAACTCGATGCATGATGGCCGAGGAGTAGAATTGCACGACTCACTATGAAATGAATGCACATATGGACAGAACAAGGCCTAGACTCCATCATGGGTAATCCGGAGTGTTGGCGACTGGGGAATTGAGACACGTTCTGTCACTTGGAGTACGAAATATACCTCGTTTCCCGTGCTCGAGCTAACTCCTATCCTGAACACAATGCAATATGCATGACATGCGTGAATGCAACTAAGATACAACCTAACATGCACGATGCTATGAAATGACATACACGATGCACGAGGTAACACGGCATACACAATGCGCTAACATACAACCTAGCATACGCAATGCTATGAAATGAAATGGCATACACAATGCACAATGGACTTACACCAACATGAGTGGACCTCAGCCACACTCACATTAGAGGCCATTAGATGAAAATGAGACACTCGAGATGTGTGCACACGTGCACGCAAACCGAGGACCGACCCTAAGGCACCAAATGCCACTCTAACAAGACATGGTAAGGCATGGAATATGACATACTAGCATGCAAATTTCAGTAGCAAAATATGATGCAAAACAGCCCCAAAACCCGGAAACATGGCACCCGATACATGGAATGAGACCCGAAACATGAAATTAGGTACATGGAATGACCTATGGCTATGCAAAGCATGTGTTATTTGAACATGAAGTGTGAAGACAGAATCAAGGCAGTCCCAAAAAAAGCATATTTACAGTTTTAAGCAAGGCCAAACAGTGAACACAAATAGGACTAAGCTAGCATGCAAAAAATGGCCCCGTAAGAGAGATAAAGAAGCAAGTAACAGCTGCTGGCCATAAATGGCAAAGAGCCCTTCAACAAAGTTGAATAGGGGCTCAAAATGAAGCACTTTACAGTTTACAACAAGCCACGAAAACAAACACAAGTATGGCTAAACTATTATGCAAGAAATGGGCCAAAAGGGAGATAAAGAAGCAAGTGATGGTTTCTGGCCTCAAACAAAGGAGGGCCCTTCAACAAAGTTGAAGAGAGGCCCAAAACATGATATTTTACAGTTTATGACCAAGCCCAAAACAGTGTACAAGCAAACTTAAAATACTATACAAAATAAGGCATAAAAGAGAGCTATAACACGAAGAGCAAAAAGGAAGCCTCAAACAACAAAAGACCCTTGATCAAACATGAAGAAGGGATCAAAATAAGGCTATTTACAGTTCGGACCAGAGCCCAAAAATATAAGCACAAGGGGCTAACAAAATATGCAAAAATAAGGCCAAAAGAGGGATAAAGAGGCAAGTGATCAAAGGAAGCCTCAAACAGTGAAGATCCCTTCAACAATATTGAAGAAGGGCTCAAAATAAACCACTTTTAAGTTTATAGCCAAGCTTAAAACAATTTAAAAATGATCCTAAAATACTATGCAAGAAAGAGGCATACAAGAGAGGTAAAGAAGCAAGTGTAAAAAGGAAGCCTCAAACAGGGAGAGGCCCTTAAATAAACATGAAAAGGAGCTCAAAATAATGCTATTTTCAGTTAGGGTCGGAGCCCAAAAATGCAAGTACAAAGAGCTAAAATATAGATCAAAATAGGGCAAGAAAAGAGGAGAAGAAGACTTACCCTTGAAGAACCAAACTTCAGCAACTCTTGGTCCAAGAAAGGTTGTTCCTAAGCTCTGGAAATGGCCCTCAAGCTGCTGGAATGGAGTAAGGAGGAGTGGTGCTATGGGTTGTAGAGTAAATGGTGCAAGAACCTTTAGGGTTTGAAGGTTGGAAGAGAGAGAGAGAGGGGGGGTGTAATGCAAGGCTCCAAGAGGATTTTCTAACCCTTCAAACTGAAGGGGAGGGGCTGGCTATATAGGCAAAAGAGGGGGGAGAAAAGGGGGGAAAATGAAATTCAAATTTCCCCCCAAAAGTGCAGCCCCCCGGATACACAATCTGGGGGGAAACAAAATACAGATTTGTAATGTACCAGAGGAGGGGAGCAAGGCCGGCCTGGTATTTAAGTTGCAGGTGGCCGGCCGGCCCTCCCCATGGCCGGTCGGCCAAGGGTCAAAAGGTTCAAGTGTGATTAGTGGCCGGCCACCCCAGATTGGTGGCCTCCCATGTGTGCACAACACAACCATGTGGTCAAAAGCTGGAGAAAGTGAACCAGGAGAGAGAAAAATCCATTTTTCAAAGGGGTTCAAAAGGTTCAAGTGCAATTACTGGCCAGCCATGTGATATTGGTGGCCTCCCAGGTGTGTACAACACAAATATGGGGTTTAGGTTTAAAGAAAATGGCCCAAGGGTGGTCAACATTGGCTTTGAAGTGAGAAAAACGGGCGACGGAGGGCGATGAAGGAATAAAACTGGTTGTCAGAACAATTACTGGCCTCCCACCCTTCTACAGCCTTCCTAACAATGAAAATAAGGCCTCCACCAAAAAAGAACCAAAGCCGATGCAAAAATGAAGGTTCGGGGGCCAAAACGCGCAGCCTAGGGCTCCGAAAACTGACTGTTAAGCACCGGAGGTGGCGTTCGACCACGAAGTTGGTCTCTCGGACCACAGTGTCCCTCAAAAGGGAGGAAATAAGATGTATGCCAAAAACCGGAGCAAACGGGGGTGGTTAAGCGGTCCCGAACCGAGGCACACGGGGGACGGCTCCAAAAACCGGGAACCGGGCTCCGAAATGGGAAAAATAGCCTACGACCACGAAACGTAGCCTATGGCCACTGAGAGATGATCTACGAGACCTCTCCCTCCTTTCAAGAAGAGAAAACAGAGCCTGGTTCGCAAACTGAGGCAAGGCACAGAAAAGCCCGGAAGTCCGGAGGCAAGGCTCGCAGCCGAGACTCTAAAACTTCTAAACGAGCACAATATGCAACATCACCGAGCGCTCAATCGGTGACGTCTGAGTCTTAAGGTCGGTCAAAAATGGGGTGTCTACAGTTGCCCCTCTTTGACAGAACTCGAAAGTCATAAGTGACGGGAGTGAATGTCAAAGCCTAGAGACGACCCATTTTTGACAAGGCTGAAGACTTAGACAAACATGCGAGATAAACAGAGATGTGCCCGCAGGCGTACCCGCAGGCAGGGGGGCAAAAATGCAAAACGGTATGCACAAGGCCAGATGTGACTTGGTGATCATGCAAATGCAGCGAGTTGTAATGAAGCAAGTATTCACAAATAGATGCAACAGTTTTAAGCAAGAATGCAAAACAACAACTACATTTCATGCAGTTAGGAATGTAGAGAATTATTCAATTCTCGTCGCGTCTCACACGGAGAAGATACGATACCTGCGCGATTCGTCTGGTCGCACCAGCTTCAAATGAACCGTACATACAATATCGTGCCTGCAAAAGAAGGAAACTCAACAAGCACAACATATCTAACAACATATGTTCAATGTGCTATCGAATGCAGACAATCGCGGTGCCGGTGGAAAGGTGCATCACAATGCGAGGAAAAACGCGCGTGGCAACGCGAGTTTAAGCACGGAGGCTTGGTGATATCAAGGAAACGTGCATAACAATGCAAGTATATGCATGAGAATGCAAGTTATGTACACAACAATGCAGAACAAGTGTAAACTAGAATGCACGTTTGTCGTAAAACAACGAGCAAGGGAGTGCGCGTTTCAGCGAGGGTGACTTGATCGCGGCCTCTGGTTCACCTTCCGGAGAGGTTACAACATGTTCAAAAGGATATATCTCACTTTCAATGAGTAATGATGAGACACGCATCGGAAGTTGAAGCTGAGGTTCCGGCGGAGCGATTTCGCAACAGAAAGTGCACTTCTCTTGTACTTTTTCAGGTCCCGGGGACTCCAATCCTCCCCAAAATTTGCAGGGACCTTGGGGGGCATGTGGGGAACACCACCGGCCATCTTTATTGGGAGAGGGAGGCCACCGGCCAGTTTTTGAAAAGGAAATGGCCGGCCTGCCAGAAAAAGTGGCCGGCCGGCCGGCCACTTTGCCAAATTCGGGGCAATTTTGTACTTTTGCTCTCCTTTCTTTAAATCCATTCGGCCAAAGCACTTTTCCTCACAACTCCAACTCCGAAATTGCCTCCTCTACCTTCCTAGAGCATTTTTCCTCTCAGATCTGTGCTCTATATGCGTTTTCCAACGTCCCACGCAAGTTGTTTTCGCGAAATCTTTCAGTTTTAAGCACTTTGAACCGATTAAATTTTGATTTCGGGGCTTCTTTTCTCATTTTCGCCACTTGAGGTGAGTTTTTCTCAATATTTGGAAGATTTTCTCGGGAGTTGACTTTTGTTGACTTTTTCATTTCCCGAGAGTTGACTTTTGTTGACTTTTTCCAATTTTGGTTCATTTTTGCCCCTTTTGCAGATTTTCTGAAATGGCTGGTCATTTCCCCCACGGTGGAGGTCCTTCGGACGCCGGAGGTGATCCCGATATCATGGCTCTGCCTCCGAGGGTTCGACCCTTCATACCCGAGAGGTACGATCCACCGACACATATTCTTCCGCGGGCTGTTTTCTATCACTTCACCGATTTCGACGAGCGAGCACCCGGGGATCTCCTTCTGCGGGAGCCAGAGTATCACCTCTCCCATGAGGCACGAGAGGTATTTACTTCGCTCTTACCTTTTCTGCAACATATTATGAATTTTTCATGCATTCTGTTTGCATTCTGAACACACGGTTCAATCACTTGAATTTCTGAACACTCAGCCCATAAATTGATTGTGAACACACGGCACACACTGGTTGAGAATTGAACACACGGCCCAAGCACTGATTTTCTGAGCACACAACCCGAACTAGAGGTGAACAAGCAGCAAACACTAATTTAGAGTTGAACACGCAGCCCAAACACTGATTCCCTGAACACACAGCCCGAATTGAAGATGAACACGTAGCACACACTGATTGAGAGTTGAACATGCAGCCCAAACACTGATTTTCTGAACACACAGTTCGAATTGAAGGTGAACATGCATCACACACTGATTGAGAGTTGAACACGCAGCCCAAACACTGATTCCCTGAACACACAGCCCGAATTGAAGGTGAACACGCAGCACACACAGATTTTCTGAACACGCAGCTCGAATTGAAGGTGAACACGCAGCACACACTGATTGAGGGTTGAACACGCAGCCCAAACACTGATTTTCTGAACACACGGTCCTAATTGAAGGTGAACACGCAGCACACACTGATTGAGATTTGAACACGCAGTCCAAACACTGATTTTCTGAACACACAGTCCGAATTGAAGGTGAACACGCAGCACACACTGATTGAGAGTTGAACACGCAGCCCAGACACTGATTTTCTGAACACACAGCCCAAATTGAAGATGAACACGCAGCACACACTGATTTTCTGAACACGCAGCTTGAATTGAAGGTGAACACGCAGCACACACTGATTGAGGGTTGAACACGCAGCCCAAACACTGATTTTCTGAACACACAGCCCAAATTGAAGATGAACACGCAGCACACACTGATTGAGAGTTGAACACGCAGCCCAAACACTGATTTTCTGAATACACAGTCCGAATTGAAGGTGAACACGCAGCACACACTGATTGAGAGTTGAACACGCAGTCCAAACACTGATTTTCTGAACACACAGTCCGAATTGAAGGTGAACACGCAGCACACACTGATTGAGATTTGAACACGCAGCCCAAACACTGATTTTCTGAACACGCAGCTCGAATTGAAGGTGAACACGCAGCACACACTGATTGAGGGTTGAACACGCAGCCCAAACACTGATTTTCTGAATACACAGCCCAAATTGAAGATGAACACGCAGCACACACTGATTGAGAGTTGAACACGTAGCCCAAACACTGATCTTCTGAACACACAGTCCGAATTGAAGGTGAACACGCAGCACACACTGATTGAGAGTTGAACACGCAGTCCAAACACTGATTTTCTGAACACACAGTCCGAATTGAAGGTGAACACGCAGCACACACTGATTGAGATTTGAACACGCAATCCAAACACTGATTTTCTGAACACACAGTCTGAATTGAAGGTGAACACGCAGCACACACTGATTGAGAGTTGAACACGCAGCCTAGACACTGATTTTTTGAACACACAGCCCAAATTGAAGATGAACACGCAGCACACACTGATTCTGAACACGCGGCTCACTTACTTTACTTTGCACGCAGCCTATTCATTTTATTTGCTGAAACATGTATTCATTCTGAATGCAGGTGACTTCTCGCACTGTGCGGGGATATGGCTCTACCGCGGCGAGAGATTGGTATGCCGAGCTCCCGGAGGCTGTTCGGGATTTGGTTGAGTTGGCAGGGTTTGGGCCCTTCTGTACTGGACTATCCCGTTGTCCTGCCAGGAGGACGTTGATGGGCGCCTTGGTGGAGAGATGGTGGGACACCACCAACTCCTTCTATTTTTCTGCGATGGGGGACTTAACTATGACCCAGCTTGACTTTGCCGTATTGACTGGCCTTGACGTGGGAGGTTGGCCCATCCCTTACGACGAGGACATGGGCCAGTGGGAGGCCGCTTGGATATATTTATTGGGGGCTCGCCCGCCTGTTGATAGATCTTCGAGCAGAGTCCGATACACTTGGTTCTCTTCTCATTTCCGGAGGGTAGAGATGGAGCCTGAGACTCTTGCGGAGGCAGCACAGTATGCTCACGGCTTTCTGATGTTCCTCTTCGGGACCACTTTGTTTGCCGATAGGGGGAACACTGTCGGGCTTTATCTGCTGAGTGCTTTGGTGGACCTATCACAGGTCAGGCGGTATGACTGGGGTGGCGCCGGCTTGGCTACCCTTTATTACTACATGAGCGCGACCTCCCGTGGACGGGGGGACTTACTTGGCGGCTATTGGAGAGCTTGGGAGGTACTTTCCGCCCTCTTGATTTATATTTCTGCTCCTCATTACTTGTACATTGCACACACGGCGCACTCTACACTCTGTATTTTGCCCTCAGCACTTTGCATTTACATTCTGCACTGTTTTCCACAGTTATGGGTCTATGTGTACTTCCCGACATTAGCCCCGGAGTTGGTGGTAGAGGGGCCCCTCGTGACCCCGTATTCACTTGTATTCGAGGGCCAGCACCGGCCGAGACCTCGGGGAGTCTCTCCTTTATCTACGGCAGTACTTCGACACGGTGCGGTCGACGGAGGTATTTCAGAACTCTCAGTCCTTTCTGTTTTCATCTTTGATTTGTCTTGTACTTTCCCGATTTCTGATTGGTTTATGCATCGGTTATCCGCAGATCACATGGCAGCCTTGGGCGCCCTTAGGTGAAGGTCTCCAATTCCAGTTTGCCGGAGAGCGGGGTGCCTCCCAGTACAGGATCCTATTCGAAGGGCCAGTTGGTAGGGCCTGGTTTCTGGGGGAGTGCTTCTTGCGTCAGGTATGGGGCTATACTTCTCAGGACCCTCCCTCAGCACCCCCAGTTGGTATGCGGATTGCTGACAGGCTCTCTTCCCGGGATGTTACTAGTGCTATGCTGGGTACTGACGCCTTACTGCATCTTGAGGAGGGAGATTATGCCACTTACCGTCACATATACCTGATGCCTCCATTGACGAGAGTTCGCACTCCGACGATGAGGCCTGCTGGCATGCCATCTTCGAGCCAGGCCTAGGCTCGGGCTGCAGACGCTCCTTTCACCAGCAGGGCTGGTACATTTAGAGGTGGGGGTGGATTTGTTCCCCCGGTTCCTCCGACTTATCCTCATCCTGGATGGCCGAACATGCCGACCGAGTTGATGGTGGTGGCAGTATGGGACTACTTCTCCGATTCCGATCCCGATAGAGCCTCCGATGCCTGGCCACCGATATGTCAGAGACCCCGACTCACCACCGGTATGTTTTTACAGCTTTGATTCATTACTCAGATACTTGGACGTTCATTCATTTACTGATACCCTTGCTTTGCATCTGCAGCCCCCCGTTGAGTACATGGATCAGGTGCTCGAGATGGTAACCTCACTTGAGGGGATGGTCCTGCGGAGAGAGGCGCAGTTGTCTATCATGGGCTTCCAGGTACCCTTTAGTTTTCTGGCATTTATCATACTTCTGATGATATGCTGATTTTGAACATTCTACTGCATTGATAGGCTACTCGTGTAGAGCACATCTGACACACATGCCACTTACACACTGTATTTACATGTACCTACTTCATGTAGTTTTCTTGTATCTGCATCTGATGTACATGTTTGAGCTGACGTATTCAAATTGAACTCTTTATTTTCAGATGCCTCCGGTATATGCTCAGCCGCAGGCCGGGCCACCTGGGCCTTCTTGGAGAGGTGGACCATCTGGGCCTCTTCGAGGAGCCGGGCCATCCAGGCCTTCTCGAGGAGGTGGGCCATCCAGGCCTTTTCGAGGAGCTCGGGGAGGGGGGTCGTCTCGCAGGCGCAGGGCACACATTATAGAGGAGGAGCCCGGTGAGGAGGAAGAGGAGGCTGCAGATTGCCAGTCGGAGACATCTGCTGATAGAGAGGGTGGCTCCGATCCTGGTTCGGGGAGTGGAGGCGAGGCTGAGGGGGATCCCGAGGATAGTAGCTCCGACTCGGATGATGGTGGTTGTGCAGAGGCTACTTCGCAGAAGAGGATGAAGAGGGCCTCTTATTCCTGCTCCTGAGAGCATTGATGCTGCAGTCCCCTGTTTTATTTACCTTTTTGCTAGTAGTTGTAGCACATTGTACATTATTAGGCAATTTTATTTTCTGTAAAACTTGTACCTTTGTTTGTAAAATGTGTTGTAACAAAGGAAGCATGATGGGATGAAACGGCTTTTTGAAAAAGTGTTGTATTTTATGTTCTCAGCATCGCATCGCATCATTTTGCACAAGAATGAGATTTGAATGGAAATGTGCATTGTGTTTTTACCAGGTCAGGTAGTGAACCGACACAACAAACCAAACAACTTAACTTACTAAGATATAACAAAACCTTAGCAAGTTTACAACTCGATAAGCAAAATACAACAAATTCGACAATTCGATAAACAAGACTCAATAAAAATTTGTTTAAACGAGAAGTAACAATTCAAAACACGAAACACGACAGCTCGACAAAAACTTACAACTCGATAAGCAAAACGACAACTCGATAAGCAAGACAACAACTTGATAAGCAAAACTTGACAAAACATAGTGTATTTCGGACGATTTGGGCAACGGAACGCGTCCGAAACAGAGGGAAAGGGAAGCCTTGGACACACCCGATGCATGGAAATGCTTGGAACTTTCCTCTGGAGGGTAAAACAGGGCCAAAGACACACATTGGAGCATGGCCGGCCACTTTTGGGAGCCGGCCGGCCAGTTTTTTTGTATTTGAGGAGAGAAAGGTGGCCGGCCTGCTAGAAAATGTGGCCGGCCAGCCACTTAGCTCTGCAACCACCAAATTTTTGACACGTGTCTCCCGAATAGTGTCTTATCCTCTTTAAAAGTCCCAACTTCGGGGCTGATTCATTTCATCTTAGTTTTTCACCGAAATGGAGGTCTTTCTCGCCGAAAATCTCACAGTTTGGATGGCTCGAAAAAGTTGAATTTCCGGGGTTTCGGCTTGAATGCACTATTCACGTTGAGCCGCACACCGCTGCATTTTCCTTTCCTCCATGCCGTAGCGAGGTTTTGGAACCCGGTAACGCATGTTTTCTGCTTCGGCGGGCAAGAGGTATGTCCAACTTTCGAAGATTTTCAAGTTTTGATGGAATCTGAACACTATGAAGAGATTTTGCCTCAGTTTCGCTTCAGCCACGCCCAAGCTTTAGGGCAGATGTGTGTGCTCACCATGCATGATGCTCGGTCTCTGATCTGCAACGGGGAACTGGACATTCTCGGTTTGATCCATCGCTTTTCTGATGCCGATGACCGCGGCAACCATTATTGGCAAGGTTTTCGGCAGCACGCCCTCTACTTGTGTATGCTATCTCACTTTATGCTTACTCCAGGCTTTGGTGGGTCTAGCATTCGTCTGATTGAAGTTGCTCAAGGCTTGAAAGAAGGAAAGAGTTGTATCGCCATGACATTGGCCGAGACGCTGATGGGCTTGGATGCTTTCTATCGCCGGGAGACGACCAGATTTGCAGGGAGTCCACTACTGCTGCAGGTAAGGTTTCCCATCCAACCTCACATATATATTGCTCACATCACTCGGCCCTCGGGCTCGGTTTTTTCTCACAAAACCCTTTTCTCGCTTTTCTCTCATCGTATATCTCTCTATTCTTTATTCTCTCATTTTTCATCCCTCCCCAGGTATGGTTGATGGATAAATTGCGGGTTGTGGACTCTTGCCCAGCCTATTCAGCTCGCCGCTACTTCTTTCGCCAACGCCTAGTCGATGCACTTGATGAGGGGTGGTGGTTCGACTGGATGTGCAATTTGTCTGCAGATCGCATTGCTTGGCGTTGTCCTTGGCTTAATCTTCCAGCGATGAGCTATAGCATGTCCCGGCTGATCGGGATCCAGTTGATTGGTTTGACCCACTGTGTGTTCTACTTTCCGTTCCGATTCCAGCGCCAGTTTGGTCATGATCAGACTTGCCCGCCAGAGGGGATAGAATACCTGGCTGCATTCCCGGTCCGAGGCCCACAGCTTGCCCGTTATGCCACAGCATGGAGGACTCGAGAGCTCCTGGGCCCCGCTCCCACTTTCAGTTGCACTTTGTCTGACGAGTGCTGGGATTGGCTTAATGAGGAGGCACTGATTGGGCCCAGCTTGGCATCAGAGGCTTCGACTAGCTCTGGGAGGGGGCGCAGGGACACCTGACTTATCCGTGCCCCGGACTTATTGCTTTACTAGTACTTCAAGTTTTCTTTATGAGTGTAATAAAAAGCAACTTCAATTTGTATGCAAGAGTAGGAGAACTCTATTTTGAAATCAATGAAATTGAAGGTTGTGGGTACTAAAAATTTTCCGCTTTGGTCCAAAAATGGTCTTAGTTGTAAAAAGATTAATTTGAACAAAGTCAACTTTTATTAAAACTTTTCAAAACTATTTTCGGTATGGATCAGAACTGGACACACCTGAGATCTGTCACTGAGATGCACAGCCCCGGATTCCAACAACCGGAAAGTTGCCCCTAGTCTGCATAGCACCGCGGCACTGCACAGCAATGGAAAGTTGCCCCTAGTCTGAAAAGTACTGCACCGGAGATCACGATGAATGCTGATGGACAAGGATGACTGAGATGATCAAATGGACAAAGTTGATCGGGGAAAATGTTTATGGCTGAACTTCAGGATGAAGTTGCTTACATATCCCAAAGATGGAAATCAAGCCTTACGTAGTTCAGGCTTAGGTTCGCTCGGGTATTTTTGCTCTCCTTTTACGCTCTAACTTTTGCCAAGGCCGCCCTTTGCGGGTTTTCAACCTTACGAGCTCAGTTTTTATAATTTCAAATTTTTTGTGCTCTGAGTTTTGCCTAGGTCGCCCTTTCGGGTTTTCGGCCTAGCAAGCCTCTCAAGGGTAATATTTCTTCAACTTGTCCATATTGATCGGTTGTGAAAACTCTAAGCCATCCAAATCCATCAGAACCACAGCTCCACCTGACCAGATAGACTTAATGATGTAGGGACCAGTCCAATTAGGTCTGAACTTGCCCCTAGGGTCGTGGATGGGAGCCCGATTGTCCTTAAGTACCAAATCTCCTTTCTTTAAATTCCTGGACTTAACCTTTTTGTTGAAAGCCCGGGCAATTCTGCGCTGGTAACCCTGAATATGGTACAGTGCTTTCAGTCTTCTTTCATCAAAGAGCATGAGTTCCTCAAATCTGCTCTGCTGCCAATCTGCCTCGGTTATTTGACACTCAGCCAATACTCGCAATGACGGAACCTCAATCTCAACAGGTAGAACGGCCTCCATCCCATAAACCAATGAATACGGAGTCGCCCCAGTAGAAGTTTTGATTGAAGTCTGGTAGCCCCAGAGAGCAAACGGCAACTTATCTGGCCTGTCCCGATAGGTTTCCACCATCTTCTGCAATATGTGCTTGATATTCTTGTTGGCAGCCTCAACCACTCCATTGGTCTGCGGCCGGTATATGGATGACTTATGAAAAGCCACGTTGTATTTTTCCAACAAGTCTATCACTTCCTTCTTGAAGTGGGAACCGTTATCTGAAATTATCTCGCATGGGACCCCGTAGCGACAGATGATGTTTCTGATAAACTTCGCAACATGTGAAGCCTTCAACACCGCATAAGATTGGGCCTCAACCCACTTTGTAAAATAATCTATCGCGACCAGGATGAACTCATGCCCATTCGACCCCTTCGGAGTGACAGCCCCGATCACATCAATTCCCCAAACTGAAAATGGCCATGGTGAAGTCATGTTGTACAGCTTCGACGGCGGGATGTTCATACGATTTGCATGAATTTGACACTTGTGGCATCGCCGAACGAAACCGATACAATCCTCCTCCATGGTGGACCAGTAGTAACCCTGTCTGAGGATCTTCCGTGCCAGCATTACCCCGTTTATATGTGCTCCACATTCCTCTCCATGGATGGCTTCCATCAGACGCTTTGACTCTTCGGCATCAACACACAGCTTATGCATTCCCAGATGACCTCTTCTATACAGCTTACCCCCACAGATGATGAACTGAACGGCCAATCTTCTTATTGCCCTTTTATCCTTGGCATTTACCCCTAGCGGGTATGCTTCCTTCTCCAGGAAATTCCAAATGTCATGATACCAGGGGTTTTCATCCTGAACCTCATCTATAGCAGCGATCGACTCGTAGGCTGGCGCAAACTTCTGGTCAATGATGACTGGATGCATCCGGACTCCGTATGGGATGTCTATCATGGAAGATAGAGTTGCTAAAGAATCTGCGAACTTGTTGTTCTCTCTTAGTAGATGAGCAAAGTTTAGCTTCTCAAACCGAGGAATTAACAAATCCAAGGCTTGGTGATACATCATCATTTTTTCTTCTTTGACTTTCCAGTCTCCTTTTGCTTGAGACACAACAAGGTTCGAGTCCCCGATGACGTCCAACCGTCTTGCCCCTAGTTCCAGGGCTGCTTCTAAACCGGCAATGCATGCTTCATATTCAGCTTCATTGTTCGAGACTTTGAATCAGAGTTTGAAGGCTAGGGGGATACGGGAATCGTCGGGTGCTATCAGCAACACCTCTATCCCATACCTGTACTGATTTGACGCTCCGTCAAAGTACATCGTCCAAGTTTCATCGTCGATGTGCAAAACGGCCTCATCTGGGAACAAGTACTCAACTGCTTCACCCCCTTCTACCGGATGATCGGCTAGGAACTCTGCTACTGCCCTTCCCTTGACTGACTTGTGTGTTACATACTTCAAATCAAATTCGGAGAGCAACAGCAACCAACGAGCTAGCCTACCCGTAAGTGCCGGTTTCTCGAAAAGATATTTGATGGGATCGAGTCGTGAAACCAACATTACAGAGTGAGCTAACAGGTAGTGCCGCAGCTTCCTGGTAGCCCATACCAAAGCCAAGCAAGCCTTCTCCAGCGGTGTGTAGCGAGTCTCATACTCTAGCATCTTCTTGCTCAGATAGTAGATGGCCCTCTCCACTTTATCTTCAGATTCTTGTGCGAGCATGCAGCCCATTGTGGTCTCAGTCACTGACAGGTACAATATTAACGGTCTCCCCAGCTCTGGTGGTGACAACACGGGTGGGTTCTGCAAGTATTCCTTGATCTGTTCAAAAGCAACTTGGCATCGGCCGTCCCATTGGAACTTCTTGCCTTTCTTCAGGAGACCAAAAAGTGGTTCACAAGTCAAGGTTAATTTTGAGATAAACCGTCTTATGAATTGCACTTTACCCAGAAAGCCTCGCACCTCCTTTTCAGTCCTTGGTGGGGGCATTTCTAGGATGGCCTTGATTTTGGAAGGGTCGACCTCGATACCTCTATGCGTAATCAGAAACCCCAGTATTTTTCCCGCTGTAACACCAAACGAACATTTCTGAGGGTTCAACCGCAACCGAAACTCTCTGATCCTTTGAAAGAACTTTTGCAAGGCGGTGTAGTGGCCCTCTCTGTCTTTGGACTTGACAATCATGTCGTCCACGTACAGCTCAACCTCCTTGTGGATCATATCATGTAATATTGTGGTCGCGGCCCGTTGATAAGTAGCTCCAGCATTCTTTAACCCAAACGGCATGACTCTATAGCAGTGTGTTCCCCACGGGGTGCTGAATGCAGTCTTTTCTCGGTCTTCTGGTGCCATTACTATCTGATTGTAGCCGTAGAAGCCATCCATGAATGAAGGCAACGCGTGCCCTGCTGTGAAATCCACCAACTCATCAATATACGGCAAGGGAAAGTCGTCCTTCGGACTAGCTCTGTTCAAATCCATGAAATCCACGCATACTCGGATCCTGCCATCCTTCTTCAGCACTAGAACAACGTTGGCCAACCAAGTCGGGTATTCTGATACCAGCAGGAAGCCTGCGTCGATTTGCTTGGTGACCTCTTCCTTAATCTTGAGAGCCCAATCCGGGCGGATCCTCCTGAGTTCCTGTTTGACGGGTTGGGCCTCGGGGTCAAGAGGGATCCGATGCTGTACAATCTCAGGATCGATTCCAGGCATGTCTTCGTAGGACCATGCGAAAACATCTTTGAAATCTTTTAATAAAGCGACTAAGCGCTCGCGTTCCTCTGAAGACAACGTGGACCCGATCTGGACCAGCCGCGGGTCCTCCTCAGTACCAACATTCACGGTAATGATTTCATCCATTAGGGGTTTGACAAATCTCTCCTGTTCTTGTTCAATTAAGCGTTGCAAAACCGGAGGAATTTCTTCCTCGTCGTTTTCATCAAAATTTTGAAAGTCTGAGTTCATGCAATAAATCAAGGGCACAGAAAAGTACTCAGAAACCACAGATATTTGATTCTCATTAAGTTCACCCAAATCGTCCGGTCCCTCAGTTACAACAGACTCAAATGAGAAAGAAAAAGACGACCTGGACAAGACTGTGGCATCCGGGTTATCATGCCCAGGATCACCAGACTCAGACTCAGTCGAGTTGGAACCTGATTCCGACTCACAAGACTCGGTGGAATCAGATTCCGGCTCACTACCTGACCCGGTGCTGCTGGACAAAAATCCCTCCTCGTATTGCCAAGTGAGAGAGGGTGTGATAGATGCATCCAAGATAGTTGCTGGTAGGCCCACAGCCGTTTCATCCCCAATCATGGAAACCGAGAAGCTATCCCCCAAGCACATTTGGTCGATCGGAGGATCTGAAAGTAGACATGCCAGTGCTACCCCTATTTCAATTTCAGTGCCCTCGGAATCCACTGCCTTACACTGCTCAACCTCAGCTGATGGGTCCGTCTGCTCTTCGGCAACATCCTCCCCGGGTAATTGTAGGTCGAAGAAGATCTCGAAACCTGGTACGCGCCGCGTTCAGCCATGGCTCTGGGAAGCCACAAAACGGAAAGTCTTCCCCCTCTCTGACGAAGCGTCCGTTTAGGGTACCCTGAATGGGCCTATGCATCAGCTCAAAAGGCTTCCCAGCCTGCTTTGCTCTGGCTCTTCCAGCCATTTCCTTTCCCTTCCTTACCCAGTCCTCTTTGGTGGGCAGATAACCCAAGCCAAAGGTATGAGGGTTGTGTGGCACTTCGGCCAATGCTGCGACGCCCTTCCGGCCGCTCCTTCCTAATCCCATCCTGGGGATGTGCTGTAACTTGTTCATGAGGTAAACAGATTGAGCACTGACGTACACTCCCTCATTAACAGCCATGATATTCTGCACAACTCGAGCCTCAGCCAGAGTAAATCCTGATAAGAACACATCCTCCATGCCATGCTCGATTTCCAAGACTGGTGTAGACACTTCTGGCGGTGGATGGATTGACGAATTCCCGAAAACAATGGCCACTCCCTTCCCGTGAGGGTACTTCAACATCTGATGTAAAGTGGAAGAGACTGCCTTCACTTGGTGCAACCACGGCCGCCCCAAGAGTAGATTGAAGGTTGCGGGAACGTCCAAGACATGGAATTCAATGTTGTGTTGTCCTGGACCAACCTGGGTCTGAATTTTGACAGTCCCCATCACCTCCCTGCTGGTGTTATCATAGGCCCTGATTACTTGAGTAGTTGGCACGAAATCCGCGGGCTTCAACCCGATCGCATATGCTGTCCTTGACGGGCACACGTTAATGGCGGATCCCGTGTCGACAAGAACCACTGGCACCCACTTGTCTCTACATTCTACAGAGATGTAAAGGGGTTTGTTATGATTTGCGCCCTCAGGCGGCAGTTCCTTGTCTGAAAAGGATAACGTCGGGGAACCTCCTCCCGGAAAGACCAGTCCAACCAGCTGCTCTGGTGTGGTATCTATGGAGAGTTTGGCCTTGTCCATAGCAGATAGGACAGCCTGTCTGTGCACTCGTGATGCCATGAGCAATCCCCAGATGGAGATGTCTGCTTGTATCTTCTTTAATTGCTTCAGCACAGCTTCTTCTTCAATCTGTTTATCTTTCTGCTTCTCAGCTTCCTTGTCCTTCCCAGATGCCTCTGGCTGGTCTAGGTGCGGGGGCTTGAAATACCGCCCGATTCTTGTCATGTGATCAACCTCATCGAGATACCAGGTGTCATCTGGTTGATTGCTTCCCCAATCCTCGTCTGTGTGGGCAAGACATAAATCATCGTCTTCCCACCACATCCCTTGAGTGGCCAACAAACATCTGTCTGGCTCCGGCGTGATTGTACCCGCAGTACTTTCAGCCCACATGCTCGCAGCATCTTCTGTCTTTGTGCCCACAGCACTCTCAATCCTTTCATGGGCTTTGGCTTTCTGGATCCTCTCAGAATCCCAAAACTTTTCTTGTTCTGCCTGCGTTAGCACAGTTTATTGTTCAGCTTTCCCTGCATTCACACTATCCCAGTTCCGAGCGAAATTCTTCGTACCGGCGCTCTCCGACAATGTATTCTGACTCTCGGCCCTTTCGGCCACAGCTAATATCCCTGCCCCTACTGGGCTCTGTTCTGGTTGGAACTCTTCCACAACATCGGGTTGGTCATCTAGCCATCCAGTGGCCTCTGCCGATTCCTCATAATCAAACCAGTTGACTGCCGTGTCCCCTGATTCTTGGTCATCGAAAAACTGTAGGTTGGCAAAGTCCTCCTCCACAACCGTCAAATCATTTGCCCCTTGCTCAAATCCATTCCCCCGGATCACACACAGCTCTGTCTTCTTTGGCAATTCTATACCCAACCTAATCTGGCCTGCTGACAGAATGTGCCTACTCGGATCATAGGCTTCCCCAGCGAAACTCCCAGACTGTTCAATCCCAGACTCCACAATTCCACTCTGCTCTGAAATCTGCTCTGCCCCATCTTCGATGGTCACCACCGTTGGCTCTAGTTGGGTTGTGGAGATGTTCAACATGCACAAAGAGTCGGTGCAGTCGGGAAAGAGCACCTCCGGCTTAGGTAGGTGCGATGGGGTGATATAGACACTAGGATCGTAAGACACGACCCCAGTTTGGATAAAGTTGATTCTGTTGGGAGGGGAGCTTGGTTATGTGGTGGGAGAGGGTTTGTTGTGACATTGGGTTTGTCGGGAGGCGCGATCACCTGTTTGTCAATAAGATCCTGGATCTCGTGACGCAGTCTAAAACAACGGTCGGTGTCGTGACCGTGCTGTTGGTGATACGCGCAGTATCTGGCTGGGTCATGAGAGGGAGGTAGTGGATTTAGTAGTGGCCTCGGCTCCAAGGGTTTCAAATGCTTTTTCCTGATTAATACCCCTAGAGCTTTGGACAGGGGCATATATAGGGGTGTGAAGGTTCTTTGGCCTCTGGGTTGGTATTTAGTGGTTTGGGTATTGCTTCCAGATGCACCGGAGAAAGGTGTGGCTGCCATGGGTTTCGGAAGGGGAGGGGGAATGGTGGTGACCATGCTCACCTCTGAAGTTCTTGCAGTTGCAGCGCCACTCGGGCCTGCATTGTTGTTTCGGTTGAAAGTCCTCCTAGGCTGTTCCCGATCTTGGTCAATCAGACCCTGTTTCATTGTATCTTCAATTTGCACCCCCATCTCGTGTAAATCTGAAAAGGTGGGGAAGGGGAGCACAATCATCTTTTGCATTAGTTTTGGCTGGAGATTGCCCACAATCATCCTGATCTGGTCCTTATCGGTGGGCCGCAAAGTCATCATCGAGGCCTTCGCCCTCCACCGGGTCACGAAATCTGAGAAGCTCTCTTTGGGCTCTTGCCTTGTTGTTTCGAGATCACGAGTTGTAATCTCAATTTGGGTGTTGTAAGAGTATTGCGCAACAAAGGCTTCAGCCATCTCATCCCAACTCCTCTTGACATCGTCTTCTAACTTCGCATACCAGATAGCGGCTACGCCCGACAGGGTCCGGCCGAATAGTGAAAGCTTCTGGGGTCTGGTGAGGCCCATCGGTCGTAATATGTCTGAGAATAGTCGAAGGTGGACCATGGGATCACCAGATCCGTCGAAGCGATCGATCTGTGGCATTTTGAATCTATCTGGCAATGTCACGGCCACATCGGTATATCCGTTCTCGATATCCGGAATAGCCTTTACCCCTTGTGATTTTTTGAAAAGCTTCTCGAGCTTGCTCAGTTTGAGTGCTGTGGGGTCTATTTCGAACTCGAAGGGAGAGTCCGGGTGGTTGATGGGTATAGGTGCTTTGGACAATTGAGGCAGAAGTGGGGGCGGAGCTGGCCCCGTTGGAAGGCCTATGTCCTCCTGGACGTTTTGGACATTCGGCAAGGTGTTCTGGGTGTTTGGCAGGACATTTTGAGCAGCTGGTGCCTGCTCAGGTAGCGGGACCCCTGGTGGAGGAGGAACTGGATGTGAGGCTGATGCTCCGGCCTGCTGCTGGAGTCTAGTGATGAGCTCAGCCTGCTGGGCCATGATTGTGGCCTGCTGTTTAGAGAACTCTACTTGGCGGACAGCGTCCTCCTGCATTTGTCTCATGCTCTCCTGCATTTGGCGCATCATTTCTTCTATCCCGGCCATATTCTGTTGGTCTTGCTGACTGACTGGTATGTGTATCTCTATGGCAGAAACTAAGACCTCAGCCCGACTGTTCACTGCTAGGGTAGACCACTGTTCTGGTAACCTCTGCTCAGACACACTGCGTTTTCTTGGCCTCCGTCTAACGACCGGGGGTAGAGAATGAAACACTGGCTGTCCGTCAACCAAATCCTCAGATCGATTGAGCCGACGACCTCTTGTCCAAAGTGCTTGGGGAATATCTACTGGGTCGGAAGAAATTGTGCTAAAACTGTCCTAGCAAAAAGATAAATAAAGCAATAAGGAAATAAACAACCAGATAAACGAACAGCATAACAGCTTAAAATAAATACACAACACACGGCTGGGCATGACAACACATGATCAATAAGCTGAATACACACTGTCCTCAAACACTGATCACTATCCCTGAACCATTGTTCCCCAAGACTGAATCTGATATCCGCAGACAATTGATTCTCAAATATTGACTGATGCCCGCAGGCCTGATGCCCAAACTCATAAACTGATACATGCATTCCTGTACAGACGCACTCTAAAAGCACATAGCAGATAAGTGAGAGCCAAAACACCCCTATGTTGGGGTAGGGTTTCTCTGTCCTATTTTGTCAGGAGCTAGGGTTTCACTACGCACGCAACGGTTTCAAACAACCTATCGGGTAAGCAACCTGTCCTAGTTTGAAATGGTCACTATGGATCCGAATATGCACTAGGTCGAATGGTCGAAAAGGGTGCCCCGGTAAAACCGGGGTTTGTGTTCCCATACTGGCAGAGCCCACAATCGGTCAGCCTTATAGTCATGCTTTGACAAGACAAGCCTCCGGCAAACCGTTCAGGAATAGCAGATGGCAAACACGGTGTCCTAGGCGCACCAATGCAAATGCAATGCAAAGAAACACATAAGTATAAACAAAACAAGATATCATGAGTTCGAGTCAAGTTCTCTAACTCCCCAGCAGAGTCGCCAGAAACTGTAGACGAGCCCTCGGGGCCTCACTACAGTTCAGGAACTTAAAATTTGCCACGGTTCTAAATCTTAAACCAAAGAGTCCAAATCCGGCAAATCGTTTTGAGAAAACAGATTTTTTGAAAGAAGTGCCAAACATGGACTGCTTTGCCAGATATAGAGTCGCCACCTAAATGTTTTATTTTGGGAAATTTAGGAAACCCTGACTCGTTGCCTAAGGCCACGTGTCCGTCATCACCAAAGTTGCCTCGGCTCGGGAACTTGGGTACGATTGGGGAAGGTCACTTCGTGAGCACCCCCGCTCGCCCGATCAAAGATCGGCCTCTACTAACCATGATATCTAGTTTTGAAGACATTATGCGTTCTTATTCCGGTTATTAGCCTAGATTTACTATGTGATGCACACAGCATACAAGTATAGACTGGATCGCTTGAATTGGAACAAAACATTTCATGTTTGTTTTTGAAAATGGTTTGCTACTCGCAAGTAGGCTTAAAATGCAGATTTTTGCCACCCTCGGGTGGGCTTAGAAAAGATGGTTTTGCCACTATTTAGTGGGCTTAAAACGCGCAGTCGATGATTTGTTCCAATCCAAATAACCCAACCTTCACCCACAGGCATTCAGGCAGTTATATCACATAAGCACATAGCCTCATGGTAAGCATGCTATCATGGCAGTCACTCACACGCATGCAAGGATGCTAAAGCATAAAAACTTACCGAGTACTCCAAGCCAAAACAGAAACAGATTAGAAATCATGCATGAATCCTAACTATGCTGAAATGCCTAATGCAACACATGCAGAATGCAACTATAGCAGGCTCGGCTATTCTAAATATGGCATATGGAATGCTACAGCTAACATGTATTCAACTTAGAATTGAAATACAAATGCAGTTAGTATGATGCGCCGAGCCCGGTGCATGCAAGACAGATGAATGAATGTAAACATGCTATCATACTGTATGCTAATTGAAACATGCCCTAATCTAACCATCATAAGCTGGTAAATAAAAGGGAGAAAGACGTGGGATTGGAAGACATACATCACACGCACGCACACTTATTACAGTTGTGCCCTCGCTCGGAGGGTCCGAATAAATAATATACAGTCCCGAATAAATAGTACAGTCCCGAATAAATACAAAACCCTAATTAATTAACAAATTTAACTAGGAAAGCAATGAATTGCATGCAAGCCAGGGACTGCCTCAACTCTGATCCGGATGATGAATGATGCATGCTCGGGTTGCTTTGTGCGGAGAATCCCTCGCAATGCCCCGGTTTGCCTCTGTTTGCAATTGTTCTTGGAATGCGTGCCAGACTCCGGAAGGCTGCTGATTCTTGATTTGCTGCAACAGAGAGCAACAAAGGGGCATGGCAAAGTATTTTCACATATGTATGCATGACTACTCTTCGGGGAGTGTAGTCCTCAATCCTCGTGCCACCAATCACGCATCTCGATGCATGATGGCCGAGGAGTCGAATTGCACAACTCACTATGAAATGAATGCACATATGGACACAACAAGGCCTAGACTCCATCATGGGTAATCCGGAGTGTCGGCGACTGGGGAATTGAGACACGTTCTGTCACTCGGAGTACGAAATGTACCTCGTTTCCCGTGCTCGAGCTAACTCCTATCCCGAACACAATGCAATATGCATGACATGCGTGAATGCAACTAAGATATAACCTAACATGCACGATGCTATGAAATGACATACACGATGCACGAGGTAACACGGCATACACAATGCGCTAACATACAACCTAGCATACGCAATGCTATGAAATGAAATGGCATACACAATGCACAATGGACTTACACCAACATGAGTGGACCTCAGCCACACTCACATCAGAGGCCATTAGATGAAAATGAGACACTCGAGATGTGTGCACACGTGCACGCAAATCGAGGACCGACCCTAAGGCACCAAATGCCACTCTAACAAGACATGGCAAGGCATGGAATATGACATACTAGCATGCAAATTTCAGTAGCAAAATATGATGCAAAACAGCCCCAAAACCCGGAAACATGGCACCCGATACATGGAATGAGACCCGAAACATGAAATTAGGTACATGGAATGACCTATGGCTATGCAAAGCATGTGTTATTTGAACATGAAGTGTGAATAAAGAATCAAGGAAGTCCCAAAACAAGCATATTTATAGTTTTAAGTAAGGCCAAACAGTGAACACAAATAGGACTAAGCTAGCATGCAAAAAATGGCCCCGAAAGAGAGATAAAGAAGCAAGTAACAGCTACTGGCCCTAAATGGAAAAGAGCCCTTCAACAAAGTTGAATAGAGGCTCAAAATGAAGCACTTTACAGTTTATAACAAGCCACGAAAACAAACACAAGTATGGCTAAACTACTATGCAAGAAATGGGCCAAAAGGGAGATAAAGAAGCAAGTGATGGTTTCTGGCCTCAAAAAAAGGAGGGACCTTCAACAAAGTTGAAGAGGGGATCAAAATATGATATTTTACAGTTTATGACCAAGCCCAAAACAGTGTACAAGCAAGCTTAAAATACTATACAAAATAAGGCATAAAAGAGAGCTATAACACGAAGAGCAAAAAGAAAGCCTCAAACAACAAAAGACCCTTGATCAAACATGAAGAGGGGGTCAAAATAAGGCTACTTACAGTTCGGACCAGAGCCCAAAAATATAAGCACAAGGGGCTAACAAAACATGCAAAAATAAGGCCAAAAGAGGGATAAAGAGGCAAGTGACCAAAGGAAGCCTCAAACAGTGAAGATCCCTTCAACAATGTTGAAGAAGGACTCAAAATAAGCCACTTTTCAGTTTATAACCAAGCTCAAAACAATTTACAAATGAGCCTAAAATACTATGCAAGAAAGAGGCATACAAGAGAGGTAAAGAAGCAAGTGTAAAAAGGAAGCCTCAAACAGGGAGAGGCCCTTAAACAAAAATGAAAAGGAGCTCAAAATAATGCTATTTTCAGTTAGGGTCGGAGCCCAAAAGTGCAAGCACAAAGAGCTAAAATATAGATCAAAATAGGGCAAGAAAAGAGGAGAAGAAGACTTACCCTTGAAAAACCAAACTTCAGCAACTCTTGGTCCAAGAAAGGTTGTTCCTAAGCTCTGGAAATGGCCCTCAAGCTGCTGGAATGGAGTAAGGAGGAGTGGTGCTATGGGTTGTAGAGTAAAGGGTGCAAGAACCTTTAGGGTTTGAAGGTTGGAAGAGAGGGAGAGAGGGGGGTGTAATGCAAGGCTCCAAGAGGATTTTCTAACCCTTCAAACTGAAGGGGAGGGGCTGGCTATATAGGCAAAAGAGGGGGGAGAAAAGGGGGGGAAATGGAATTCAAATTTCCCCCCAAAAGTGCAGCCCCCCGGATACACAATCTGGGGGGAAACAAAATACAGATTTGTAATGTACCAGAGGAGGGGAGCAAGGCCGGCCTGGTATGTAAGTTGCAGGTGGCCGGCCGGCCCTCCCCATGGCCGGTCGGCCAAGGGTCAAAAGGTTCAAGTGTGATTAGTGGCCGGCCACCCCAGATTGGTGGCCTCCCATGTGTGCACAACACAACCATGTGGTCAAAAGCTGGAGAAAGTGAACCAGGAGAGAGAAAAATCCATTTTTCAAAGGGGTTCAAAAAGTTCAAGTGCAATTACTGGCCGGCCATGTGATATTGGTGGCCTCCCAGGTGTGTACAACACAAATATGGGGTTTAGGTTTAAAGAAAATGGCCCAAGGGTGGTCAACATTGGCTTTGAAGTGAGAAAAACGGGCGACGGAGGGCGATAAAGGAATAAAACTAGTTGTCAAAACAATTACTGGCCTCCCACCCTTCTACAGCCTTCTTAACAATGAAAATAAGGCCTCCACCAAAAAAGAACCAAAGCCGATGCAAAATGAAGGTTCGGGGGCCAAAACGCGCAGCCCAAGGCTCCGAAAACTGACTGTTAAGCACCGGAGGTGGCGTTAGACCATGAAGTTGGTCTCTCGGACCACAGTGTCCCTCAAAAGGGAGGAAATAAGATGTATGCCAAAAATCGGAGCAAACAGAGGTGGTTAAGCGGTCCCGAACCGAGGCACACGGGCGACGGCTCCGAAAACCGAGAACCGGGCTCCGAAATGGGAAAAATGGCCTACGACCACGAAACGTAGCCTATGGCCACTGAGAGATGATCTACGAGACCTCTCCCTCCCTTCGAGAAGAGAAAACAGAGCCTGGTTCGCAAATCGAGGCAAGGCACAGAAAAGCCCGGAAGTCCGGAGGCAAGGCTCGCAGCCGAGACTCTGAAACTTCTGAACGAGCACAATATGCAACATCACCGAGCGCTCAATCGGTGACGTCTGAGTCTTAAGGTCGGTCAAAAATGGGGTGTCTACATGTACCTCCTCAGGCCTTGTCACTACTCTGAAGTATGAGTGTATCTCGGCCCCAAGCTTAAGCCTACTCCAAGTCAGAATGGCAATTAAAGCAGCAGCAGATGTTATCTCTCTCTGGTATGAACAGGGTGTGCCCGTTTTTTTGAGCTGAGTGTGTTGCAAACCCCTTCGAAAGGTAAATCGGAGGTCGCGTTTGAATTTGGTCTCGTTAAGGCTTGTATTCCCTTATTCGGTATTTTGTTTCAAATATGCGTTGTCACGCACATTCCATTTGCATCGTGATGCACGTTCCAATTGCATTGTTATGCACCCACTTCACTTGCATCGTGATGCACGTTCCAATTGCATTGTTATGCACCCACTTCACTAGCATTGTTATACCCATTCATTGCATTGATTATGCACATCTATCTCGCATTGTTATGCTCATTACTTGCATTGTTATGCACCATTTCACTTGCAATTATCATTCTTTCTCCTCGCGGGTGCGACGGGTTAGACCTCCTTTGGTTTAGAGCATTTGGAACACGTTCCAATGCCCGCATCTTTTATTCTGAAACACCGGGATACGTCCCTACGTTTCTCCTTCCTTCTGAAACACCGGGATACGTTCCTATGTTTCTCACACCATTCCGAAACACCGGGATATGTCCCTAGGTTTCTTCCTCTTTGGTTAAAAGCGTTCGGAATACGTTCCAATGCTCACACCATTCTGAAACGCCGGGATACGTCCCTATGTTTCTCCCTCTTCGGTTAAAAGTGTTCGGAATACGTTCCAATGCTCACACCATTCCGAAACACCGAGATACGTCCTCAGGTTTCTCCCTCTTTGGTTAAAAGCGTTCGGAATACGTTCCAATGCTCACACCATTCTGAAACGCCGGGATACGTCCCTATGTTTCTCCATCTTCGGTTAAAACCGTTCGGAATACGTTCCAATGCTCGCACTATTCTGAAACACCGGGATACGTCCTTAGGTTTCCCCCTCTTTGGTTAAAAGTATTCGGAATGCGTTCCAATGCTCACACCATTCTGAAACGTCGGGATACGTCCCTATGTTTCTCCCTCTTCGGTTAAAAGTGTTCGGAATACGTTCTGATGCTCACACCATTCTAAAACACCAGAATACGTCTCTATGTTTCTCCCCCTTTGGTTAAAAGCGTTTGGAATACGTTCCAATGCTTATACCATTCCGAAACACTGGGATAAGTCCCTATGTTTCTCTCTTTGTCCCCTTCCTCACACGATTTCAGCGTGTTTGGAATTTATCCCAGGTTGCGTTATAGACGCGCTGGGCGGTTTGTTGGACCTCCTCTCACGATTTCAGCGTGGTTTGAGTGTCCCGTTCCTTACGCGATTTCAACGTGTTTGGAATTTATCCCAGGTTGCGTTGTAGACGCGCTGGGCGGTTTGTTGGACCTCCTCTCACGATTTTAGCGTGGTTTGAGTGTCCCGTTCCTTCAGCGTGTTTGGAATTTATCTCGGGTTGCGTTGTATACGTGCCTGTGTGGTTGTTTTTCTGCCTCTCTTGGTTCTGGCATGGTTAGGGTTTGCCACCCTTTTGCATCTTTACTATCATGCATTCATTGTTCGCGCTATTTTGGGCATCGCGCTGTCTTGCGCACCCTACCTGTTTGCATTTTGGCATGCATTCATTGTTCGCGCTATTTTGCGCACCCTACCTGTTTGCATTTTGGCATGCATTCATTGTTCGCGCTGTCCAGCGCCTCGCACTGTCTTGTGCATTCGTGTAGTCTAACGTATTGCGTTGTCTAGCGCATTGCACTGTCTTGTGCATCTCATATTGCATTTGGCATGCATTTCATCGCGCACCTTTCGCACCTCATCTGTACTTGTTAGTACATTGCATTATTTTGAATTACAAACCGGCTTCGCGTAGCGTATAAGTCCAATTATCAAATCTTGCATCTTGCATATCATTTGCATTTTGCCCCAGCCTTCGGGCGCATCTCTGCATGCTTATATTGATCGATTGTCCGAGTCTTCGGCCTTGTCAAAAATGGGTCGTCTCTGGGCTTTGACACTCGCTCCCGTCACTTTGTGACTGTTGAGTTCTGTCAAAGAGGGGCAACTGTAGACACCCCATTTTTGACCGTCCTTAAGACTTGGTTGTGCTTGTAGGTACACCCATTTGGCCGGTTCGATTGCTCGCCCAACACTCGACTGTCGCAGCGAAACGTCGCCGTTTCGGGTTTTCGGGTTTCCCGAACCTTGTATCCTTTCTGTCTCATTTTTGGACCCTGACCTGGTCCTTTCAGAGTGGATCCTGTAGTGCACTGCCGGCCATGGCATGGCACTGCCGGCCATGGCTTTGCCCCTGCCGGCCACTGATGGAGCCCTGCCGGCCATCAGTGTGGCACTGTCGGCCATTGCTGATGGCCGGCACCCCCCTATTTCAGCTGGTTTCCGGGAAGATCTTTTGTACCAGCTGGAATCCTCATATCTGTCCTCCATACACATGTATGGAGGGATCAAAGCCAAGAAAAGCTTGTTCAAGAAGCTTTGGCTTTGCTTTGTTCTATATAAGGAAGAGCCTTCTTCCTTAAGCAGGGGTTCTGAGTTTTGAAGGGCAAAAACTCTCTCTCTCTATATTGCTTGTGTTTCATGCTTTAGAGTTGGATTTCTTTGTACTTTTGCACTACAACACTTAGATACACACCTCTATTCTCCATTCCAGCACTTTGGAAGCCATTTGAGGAGGTTAAAAGCTCAGAATCTTGGACCAAAACCTGCTGGAAAGCTGCTCTTCTAGGGTAAGAGTCTATTTCCCTCAAACTTGCACTTTCTTGCTTCATATATAAGCCTTTGTTGCTTACATTTTTGGGCTCCGACCCTAACTGAAAATGATCATATTTTGAGCCCCTTTTCATGTTTGATCAAGGGTCTTTCCCTATTTGAGGCCATCTTCTACCACTTGCCTCTTTAACTCTCTTTTAGGCCTATTTTTTGCATAGTATTTTAGGCTTATTTGTGAGCTGTTTCGGACTTGGTCACAAACTGTAAAGTGGCTTGTTTTGAGCCCTCCTTCAACTTTGTTGAAGGGCTCTCCTCTGTTTGAGGCTATCTACTACCACTTGTCCCTTTATCCCTCTTTTAGGCCCTTTTCTTGCATGATAGTTTAGCCTTACTTGTGTTCATTTTCGTGGCTTTCTATAAACTTAGAAGTGCCTTATTTTGAGCCCCTCTTAAACTTTGTTGAAGGGCTCTTTGCCATTTGGGGCCAGCTTCTGTCCCTTGCCTCTAATCCCTCTTTTAGGCCCATTTTTGCATGATAGATTAGCCCTACTTGTGTTCATTTTTGAGAGTTGTCATAAACTGAAAAATATCTTGTTTTAGTCTCATCTTCATGTTTTATTAAGGTCTATTCTCTGTTTGGGGTCATCTTCCCCTATGCATGCTTCATCTCTTCATGATTAGAGCCATACATGTGAGCATTTGCATTGGCCTTGTTTTGGCCTCTTAGCCACTGAAATCCAGTGGATTTTCAATGGCCTTGATATTTTTTTGAGGACCAAAATTAGAGGGGGGTGACCCCTTCTCTCCTTGTCTTGTTTGGGGATCTTTTAGGCCTTCCAAAGGGACCCTATTTTGCATGCATCAAAGTCTTGTTTCAGGCCTCATTCTGTGAGTTTTGAGGTCTGCCTTGGTGCTCTCCAAGGCCCTTTTGGCCATATTTTATGTCTATGATGCATGTGTAGACTAATCCCATTCAAGGCCTTTCAAAGAGGCATTTCTTTGCATGTTTCCGGGACCAATTTCAGGGTCAATTTGGTGAGTTTTGGAGCTATCATATTTGATTTGGCTATGCTAAGTGTCCATCTTGCATGTGCTTAAGAATCCCTTGCATAGCCCTCTAAAGGAGTTCATCATTTTTGTATGTATTGGCTTCATTTCAGTGGTTATTTGGGCCTATTTTCACATGTTTAGTTCACTGATTTTTGATGATTTGGTGAGATTCTATGTGCATCATATACTTGCCATGTAAACCATGTTTCCTAGTCAATCTTGCATGCTATGATTAGTCCATCATGCTAACATCTTTTGCCCATGCTTTGAACTAGAAATGTTCATGTTTTGGGGCTGCCTTGCCTCTGTATTTGTGCTTCATGTGCAAATAATGCATGTTTTGTATAGCTGTAAGTCATTCCATGTGCCTAGTTTTGAGTTTCGGGTCTCACCTCATGCATCGGGTGCCATGTTTTCATGATTCGGGGTTGCTTAGCATCATATTTCAGTGCTGAAATTTTCTTGTTTGCATACCATGTTCCATGCCTTACCATGCTTTGGTAGAGTGGCATTCGTGCCTTATGTTCGGTCCTCGGTTTGCGTGCACGCGTGTACGCATTTCGAGTGTCTCATTTTCATCTAATGGCCTCCTATGTGAGTGTGGCTGAGGTCCACTTGTATTGGTGTAAGCCCATTATGCATTGTGTATGCCATTTCAATTCATAGCATTGTGTATGCCATGTTACCTCGTGCATCGTGTATGCCATTTCATAGCATTGTGCAAGATAGGTTGTATCTTAGTTGCATTCATGCATGCCATGCATATTGCATTATGCTTGGGATAGGAGTTAGCCCAAGCACGGGAAACGAGGTACATTTCGTACTCCGAGTGACGGAACGTGTCTCAATTCCCCGGTCGCCGACACTCCGGATTACCCATGATGGAGTCCAGGCCTTGTTATGGTCATACGTGCATTCATTTCATATTAAGTCGTGCAAATCGACTTCTCGGCCATCATGCATCGATATGCGTGATTGGTGGCACGAGGATCGATGACTACACTCCCTGAAGAGTAGTCGTGCATACATATGTGAAAATACATTGCCATGCCCCTTTTCTGCTCTCTATTGCAGCAAATCAAGAATCAGCAGCCTTCCGAAGCTTGGCACGCATTCCAAAAATAATTGCAAACAGAGGCTAATTGGGGCATCGCAGTGGATTTCCGCGCAAGGCAACCCGAACATGCATCATTCATCATCTGGAGCAGAGCTGAGGCGGTCCCTGGCTTGCATGCCAAATTTAATGCTTTCCTAGTTAAATTTGTTAATTAATTAGGGTTTTGTACTTATTCGGACTGTATTATTTATTTGGGACTGTATTATTTATTCGGACCCTCCGAGCGAGGGCACAACTGTAATAAGTGTGCGTGTGTGTGTGATGTATGTCTTCCAACCCCACGTCTTTCTCCCTTTTATTTACCAGCTTATCATGGTTAGATTAGGGCATGTTTCAATTAGTATACTTATGCTCGCATGTTTGCATTCATTCATCTGTCTTGCATGCACCGGGCTCGGCGCATCATACTAACTGCATTTGTATTTCAATTCCAAGTTGAACACGTGTTAACTGTAGCATTTCACATGCCATGTTTAGAATAGCCGAGCCTGCTATAGTTGCATTTTGCATGTGTTGCATTTGGCATTTCTGTATAGTTAGGATCATGCATTGATTTCTAACTGATTTCTATTTTGGCTCGGAGTACTCGGTGAGTGTTATGCTTTAGCATCTTGCATGAGTGTGAGTGTTGCCATGTTAGCATGCTTGCCATGAGGCTAATTGCTTATTTGCTATATCTGCCTGAATGCCAGTGGATGGAGGTCTTTTTGTCTGGATTGGGACAAATTCAACGAAACTCTTTTCCTAAGCCCACTGAGGTGGCAAAATCTCTTTTCCTAAGCCCACTCGTGAAGTGGCAAATTCATATTATTTTCCGAAATCAACCGTGATGTGAATTTGTTCCAATTCCTACGATTTGGTCTATAATTGTATGCTGTGTGCATCACGTAGTAAATCTAGGCTAATAACCGGAATAAGAACACATAATGTTTTCAAAACAAGATATCATGGTTAGTAGAGGCCGATCTTTGATTGGGCGAGAAGGGGTGCTCATAGCTGACCTTCCCCAATCGTACCCAAGTTCCCGAGCCGAGGCAACTTTGGTGATGACGGACACATGGCCTTTGGCACCGAGTCAGGGTTTCCTAAATTTCCCCATTATAAAATATTTAGGTGGCGACTCTGTATCTGGCAAAGCAGTTCATGTTTGGCACTTCTTTTCTAAAAATCTGTTTTTCTCAAAACGATTTGCCGGATTTGGACTCTTTGGTTCAAGATTAAGAACCGTGACAAAACAAGTCCGAACTGTGGTAGCATAAGTCCCTCTCCCGGGGCGCGTCTACAGAACCATTACAGTTAGGAATGGAATAGAAGTAGACGCTGAGGCTATTGGCACCCTCCATCTAATTTTAGACTCTGGTTTCATTTTAGATTTAGTAAACACAGTTTATGTTCCTATTTTTACTGGAAACCTAATTTCTGTTTCACAACTTGATTCTTGTGGTTATGAATTTAAGTTCGGAAATAATTGAGTCTCTTTATTCCACAATTCTCATATGATTGGTTTTGGTACTTTATATGGTAATTTTTATTCATTGAATTTAGATTTCACTTATGCACAATCTCTTTTATCCTTTAATATAAACGACTTGGTAAATAAAAAGAGAAAGCGAGTGAATGAAAATTCATCCATGTTAAGGCATAAGTGCTTGGGCCACATATCAAGAGAAATGATGGAACATCTTATTAAAGACAGAATTTTAAGTTCACTTGATTTTTCTGATTTTAGTACTTGTGTGAATTGCATTAAAGGAAAATACACAAAGATAAAGAAAAATGGTGCTACTAGGACTACTGAATTATTAGACACAATTTATACTGATATAAGTAGTCTCTCTACTATTCCAACTATTTCTAGACATAAATATTTTATTACTTTTATTAATGACTTTTCTAGGTATACTTATGTGTATCTTATTTGTGAAAAATTAGAAGCACTGGATATGTTCAAACTCTATAAAGTTGAAGTTGAAAATCAACTTGGCAGACAGATTAAAAGTGTAAGATCTAATAGAGGTGGTGAATATTATGGTAGATTCACTGAGTCGGGTCAAAATTCAAGTGCTTTTGCTTTATTTTTGGCTGAGAATGGTATTGTTGCTAACTACACAATGCTTGGTACACCTGAGCAAAATGGTGTAGCTGAGCGATGAAACCGTACTCTTTTGGATATGATGTGAAGCATGATGAGTAACTCTTCTTTGCTAGATTACTAGTGGGGTGAAGTTTTAAAAACTGCTGTACATGTTCTTAATAGGATTCCTAGTAAGGTTATGCCTGTAACTCGTTATGAGTTATGGGTTGGTAGGAAACCTAATTCGAATTATTTATATGTATGGGGTTGTCCTGCTGAAGCAAAAAATTTTAACCCACAAATAAAGAAATTAGACCCTAGAACTATAAGTTGCCACAATAAAGAAATTAGACCCTAGAACTATAAGTTGTTTTTTCGTTGGATATCCTAAGAGATCAAAGGGTTTTAGATTCTATTGTCCCACTCATAGCACAAGAATTGTTGAAACTAGAAATGCTGTGTTCTTAGAGAATGAAAACATTAGTGGGAGTATGAATCTCAAAAATGTTTATTTGGAGGAAAATCGTGCTTTTATGCCTTCTACGATTATCTAAGAAAATGTAGTACCTGAACCTATTGGTACTCAAGAGATTTCTCACATTGAAAAAGAAGTTGTTTCAGTTGCAGAACAACATTTATGCAGATCACAAAGAGAAAAAAAACCAACCATGTTAGATGACTATGAGGTTTACCTAAATGAGTGTGATATAGGCTTGGAGAACGATCTTATTTCTTATGCCCAAGCCATAAATAATAGAAATTCAACTCAATGGTTAAATGCCATGAAAGATGAGTTAAAATCCATGAAAGACAACAATATCTGGGATCTTGTAGAATTTCCTAAGGGAGCCAAAACTGTTGGATGCAAATGGGCTTTTAAAACCAAGCGTGATCCTAAAGGTAATGTCGAAAGATACAAGGCCAGATTAGTTGCTAAAGGATACACTCAAAAAGAAAGGATAGACTATAAGGAAACTTATTCTCTTGTTTCTAATAAGGATTCTCTGAGAATAGTCATAGCCTTAGTAGCTCATTATGATTTAGAGTTATATCAAATGGATGTTAAAACAGCCTTTTTAAATGGTGACTTGCATGAAGTGGTCTACATGGACCAACCTGACGGTTTTTAGGATGAAAGTAAGGAAAATATGGTTTGTAGGCTTAAGAAGTCCATATATGGTCTAAAGCAGGCATCTCGACAATGGTATCTTAAATTTCATGAAGTTTCTCACCAAATTTGATTTTAAAGATAATGTAGTTAACCAATGTGTCTACCTTAAAATCAGTGGGAGCAATATCTGCATTATAGTTTTGTATGTTGATGATATATTGCTTGCTAGTAATAATTTGGAAATGATACATGAGACAAAGAAATTCCTTACGAGAAATTTTGAAATGAAAGATCTTGGTGAAGCCTCTTTTGTCATTGGGATAGAAATTCACCGAGATAGGTCTCGTGGTATTTTAGGATTGTCCCAAAGAGCCTATATCGAAAAGGTTCTTAAGAGGTTCAACATGCAGAACTGTTCAAGTAGTGTTGCCCCTATAGTTAAGGGTGATACATTTAGTGAATTTTAGTGTCTTAAAAATAATTTAGAAAGGGAACAAATGAAAGAAATTCCTTATGCCTTGCAGTTTGGAGCATTATGTATGCTCAAGTTTGTACACATCCTGACATAGCATTTGTAGTTGGTATGCTTGGTTGATTCCAAAGCAATCCCGGACTTGATCATTGGAAAGCAGTTAAGAAAGTGTTGCAATATTTACAAGTCACTAAGGATTACATGCTCATTTATCAAAGAACAGATAGCCTTGAAGTAATTGGTTATTCAGATGCTGATTATGCTGGATGTAAAGAAACTCGAAAGTCCACTTCTGGGTACATTTTTATGCTTGCTAATGTACCCATTTCATGGAAGAGTCATAAGCAGTCTCTGACAGCCTCTTCCACTATGGAGGCAAAGTTCATAGTATGTTATGAAGCCACATGTCATGTAGTATGGCTAAAGAATTTTATATCTATATTACAACTTGTCAATTCAATTTCGAGGCCCTTACAGATTTACTGTGATAATGATGCTGCTGTTCGGTTCTTCAATAATAACAAAACTTCAGGAGGATCAAAGCATATTGATATCAAGTATCTAGTTATTAAAGAAAGGGTTCTGAATTAGACTGTTTTCATCTCTCATATTGGCACTACACTCATGTTGGCAGATATTTTAACTAAAGGTCTCGCACCTAAGCTCTTTCAAGAACATGTTGCGTGCATGGGCTTAATAGAAAGTTTATCATGTTTAGACTTGAAATGAGTGTATGATAATTGTTATGTTATAATTATCTTATGTTAATAATGATTATGTTTATTATTTTCATTCTTCATACTTGTGCACAATTTAGAAGAAGATATAAACAACGGGACCGTTATAGATGAATTAGCATTAATCACCATTATGTTGCTAATGTCATCTCTGTGATTTAAGATTCACTTATTCATGTTGATGGAAAATATTAATACTATAACCATTTTACAGTCTTGATCTATGTGTAAATCACTGACTACAATGATTTGGTGCTAATAATTTCATTGACCAGAATCTAATGGTGATGGTGCAATCTTCTAGTGGGAGAACGTTGGCTATAGTATGATAATCTAGTGACATAATATAATCATGCAAGTCAAGTGAGAGATTGTAAGAATTTTTCCTAAATATGGCTTAATATGGCTTTTGCATGATTATACTAGATTCATCTCATTAAGCAAGATACATGTACATCAATTAGATGGTAACTAATTATTGATGAATACACCTATTTATACATAATGTATAGAAGACTAATGGAGATAGTGTCAATGCATTGAATGTGATAGATTCGTTATGAATGAATCTTAGAGATGTATTATGTATCTATTATGAATGTAGAAGATACATTAATCTATCTAATGAGTTCATTACTATAGAAGATGCATTATGTATCATGAATGTAAAAGATACATTAATCTATTTAATGAAATTCATTGAATGAATGAATTATTTGATGGGAAGAATACTAATATAAATAGTGTAAGGTCCCAAACCACACTCTCCATCACAAAAACTCAAGTTGCCACCACAAGAAGGCTCCTATCGCCTAGAGAGAGAGAAGTGGTTTGAAGATCTTAAACAAGTAAAGAACTTGAAGATCAAGATCTTCTATTCAAGGTTTCTCTTTCTTAAAAAAGGTTTTCATACTATCATGGATCAAGATATGTATATACTTATTTTGTATAGTAGAAATTCATATAGTTTTCATGTATAGAATTGAATCCTTAATGGTTTTTAGTTTATATTCTGCAAAATTCTCTACATATATTCTACTCGATATACTATAAAAAGTGAATATCATTAAAGTGAGATCCGAAGTGAACTTCATTGGCTGCATAGCAGTGTCTACTATGCAACCTGCACAATAACTACTCCAGTTCCTATTTTAATTTTTTAAAATTATTTTGATTAACGGTTGCTTTTATGTGTAACTGGTCTAAATTAATTTAAGGCGTAGTTCCCACTACAATTCAAACGCGCACCTAACATTGAGGAATTTAAATTGAGCAAATAATAGAGAAAGAATAGACAAAATTGAATATATTGAAGTACATATATATGAAAGATTTACCAGAGAAAATGAAGAGAATGAGCAAGAGAGTTGCAAAACTGAAGGACTGGTCATGGTGGAGTGCCGCTTATGTTGGAGAAGTAGTGAGGGTGAACAAGTCATTAAATACTTGGGATTTTGGGCAATTACATTAACTTCCATCAATATTTTGAAAAAAATACATTAAGCCCTATAAATTTGACAATTCTACATTGAATTCTATTAAAAATTTAATTCCAACATAACAATTAACCTCTATTTTATTAGTTGAAAATGGAAGAATGATATTATCATTTCTTTTATACTGTAATATGATATTTTGCCACCGTTTATTTCTATCTACAAAACTATCTTCATTAGTTTTAATCATTTTAACCTTATTATAAAGAAATCAATATAATTATATCAAACTTATGAGATTTATTTTATTTTTTATAAACTTCAAGATTGATTAGTGTAATTAACTCTAATTTTTATTTGCTTTTTGTTGCTTTTACTTAATCAAAGTGTAGTTAATGCACCACGAGATTATCTTAAATTCAACTACTTAATTAAATCGCAAAAAATAGACGATAAATTTTTGATAATCGGAAAATAAATTTGAATGCTGAGAGGGTGCCTCTATTTACACACCACATTTCATCTTAAAGCACACCACTACTTAAGGCACACCTATATTAATTTGATAAATAAGAAATTTTTTCAATACACACCACAATCTTTCATCTTTACCCTTACTCACACACCTCACCCACAATCTTACATCTTTACCCTTACTCACTCACAGACTGCACCTACGATCTTCAATCTTCCATTTCCTTTAAAAAATTTATTACATCTTTATCCTTCTAGTCAATTACATTTTTAATATTCATACAAATTTCTCAATCCACACAATACAAATTTTATTATGAGTTGCAATGTCAGCAATGAAGGAAAAGGCAACGCGAGTTGCTGCCATGGCAAGAACGCAAATGGATTGGGGATGGAAACAGAAAAGGGGATGGTGTCGGTCGGAGGGTAACGGCGACAGGAAGAGGTAGGATGGCTGACGGCAATGGTTGATGGCGGTGGCGGTTGCGGGGTAGAGTTAGGGTTAGGGTTATAGTTATGGTTAGAGAAGATGAGGATATTTTGGAAATTTTTAAAAATTGAGAGTGTGTATTGAGTGAAAAATAAAAAATCAAAATTAGGTGTAGTGTGCAATGAGTAATTGGTGTGTATTACGTAAGGTTTGAATCATAACCCTTTATTATTTGTGGTCATTTTACATTAGGCTAATATTGTAATAAAAAATAAACTAATTAATGGTGTGCCTTGAGATGAAATGTGGTGTGCAAATAGAAACACCCATGCTGAGATAGTCATCACAACTGAGGCATTTCAAGTCTCATATTGGTCATTGAATCCAGACTAAACCATGAACTTAAAAATATGAACTTAAGGACTTGAGGCGAGCTTGGCACATATGGGCCTAATTCAGTCCTAATTTGGACTTTAATCTGGGTTTTTTTTTTATTAAACTAAATATTCATTGGAAAAGTAGAAATTATAATACAAATTTTGAAGTATGTCACAATAATTAGAATTGAATATTAAATTATAAAAAATAAAAAGCTTAACTTTATTTATTGAAATACATATTACCTCCATTATAATTATGTTATTAAATTGTATGAATTTTTAATTTCATGAAAATATAATCATTAATTTCATAATTGGAATTGTTTGATCTTTTTTATTATTAATGTTTACAAAATTAGTTATATTATTTAGTATATATGGGCTTAAAATGGACCTCTAGGCCAGGCTTTGGGTCAGGCTTTAAACAGTCTACGGGCTAAGCTGACACATCCTCTAGTTGGGCCAAGACAAAGCCCAATGGGCTGCCAGGCCTGCAGGCTCAGTACAGTGACAAAGCCATGACCAAAACCATACTTTGTTCTCGTTTGGCAAGTGAGTTAGGTTTAGGTTATGACTAAAAGAGCACAAAAAGATAAAATAAACTAAATAAGATAATAAAAAAAAATATCATATCTAAACCATAATTATTTTATTTTTTCTCTCAAAAAAACAAAAAAAGTCAAAAAGTTCTTCCCAAACGAACCTTTTGAGGCTTAAATTCTGTTTTTGATTTTTTTTTTTTTTTGTATTTTTAGTGAGATTTTTTTTGTATTATAATTAATTTTTTTATTTTTTAAATTTACTTAATCTAAATACATTTAAAAAGTAACATAATTATGAAAAAATCTATACAAAATTGATCTAAATACAATTTTTTTTTTTTTTTTTTTTTTTTGGTATTTAGCCTTTGTTTGGGATGTGTGACTTTTTGGCTATTTTAGTCTAGGGCAAAACGTCTCATTTGAGATGGACTTTTTGACTTTTCTAACTTTTGTGAGAGAAAAAAATGACATGATTACGGTTTGGATGTGATATTTTATCTTATTAGCTTTTTAATCTATTTTGTCTTTTTGGGACTAAAATAACCAAAAAAACTCATGCCAAACATTTATTTTAGATTTCTTTACAAATATTTAACTTTTTAAATATATCTAAATTAGGTTCATCTAAAGTGAAAAAATATGAAATTTTTTACTAAAATCTAAAAAACATGAAAATAAAATTTTCAAAATTAGTATTAAAATACTAAACCAAACATTTTTGTCTTGAAAAAAAAATTTGAGATCCATTACGAGGCACTAAGAAATTCACTATATGATTAATTAAAATATGAAGAAAAAAAAGCACTAAAAATTAAAAAAAACGAAAACAAAAATAAAAAATTGTTTTTAAAAATTAAACCAAATAAATAAGATATTGAAAAAAAATAAAAATAAATAAAACATATGAGGTCCATTGCAAGGCACTAAAGTTTATAAATAAAAGGGATTAGGTGTGATAGGTGGGTCCTGTAGGTAGAACTTTTTCTTCTGTTGGTGATCAAATTTTACTTGCAAGCAAAAGTTTTGCCCAATTCTCTTCATAAAAGTGAGGTCCCAAAAGTAATGAAACCAAAACTTCACTTTTGCTCTGTTTGATTTGAGTTGTTAATTAAGATCAGCAGACAAATCAGAGTGTAGAGACAACATGTTGTTATTACGAAGGACATTGGGGTTGTTGAGTTCTTTCTAATCTCTTTTCAATCTCCAACCTTAAAGTGAGCTCCCCATGAATGAATGAGGCTGCAGAGGAGGAGAACTCCATGTCTCTCGAAAAATTATTGGTTGATCTTAGAACGCGACGTGATTATATTTTATATGAATTACAATTCATGATATTTTATTATATTTTTTAGAATAATATTAGGAATTTTAAAGGGTATGAGTTTTATATTTTTGTGCGATATTTAATAAAAATATTAATAAAATATTTAAAATTACTGACATTTTATTTAACATAAATTCATAAATTTTATCCTCCCACCAATTACAAACACTGTTAAAATACAATAATATCTCAAAATCAATCAATATCTTTTCTAATGTCTCAGCGCGCTCTCTCCCTGATCTCTCTTGTCTCTCTACAGAAAGAGAGACTTTTATTATCACAAAGCTGACATTATTCCAACTGTCTCTGACAGAGCAGACCAAGAAACACTAACACAGATTCCAGGTGCACCCCAATTTAAACCCTCCCCTCATCCTTACTTTGCCTGTTATGTTAGCCTCATAAATTTGAATAAAAATTTAAAATGAAAAAATATATTAAAAAAAATTAATAATTTATATTTCTTTCACTTTTATTTTTTATAAAAAAATTCTATTTAAATACATGGTTCAAATGTACATAAATATAAATAAAACATAAATTAAATATTTTTGTACAATTTGTTTTTCCTTTTTAAATTATTATTTAAATTTATGACCTAAACACAATATTAAAATAGGTCTTGAGAGATTTCCTAAGGCTATGTTTGGATGATTTTTTTTCGCTATTTTAGTCACAAAATGATAAAATAAACTAAAAAATTAATAAAATAAAATGACACATTCAAATCATAATCATTTTATTTTTTTTTCACAAAAGTCAAAAATACTAAAAAGTTCATCATAGACGAGATTTTTTAGCCCTAGGCTAATAGCCAAAAAATTAAAAAGGCAACCCACATCCCAAACGAAAGCTTAATATATTTTATATACATACATAATTAATAAATTTGTAGGTTAAAGTAACACAATTGTATTTTGAGTGCTGCTATTAGTACCTTATTAATTATTTTAGATTTTTCATTTTTTTGGACTCCTATTTATAAATTGTAAAATCTTTAAAATTTCTTTTCTTCTCCCAAATAATACCAAAATCATTGTTGTAAAAATATTTTACCCATTCAAATGCACACCCTTACAACTCAAAAAGCCTCTCTTCCAAAACTTTAACAAAACCTACGATGATGGAACCTCCCAAAATTAGTAGAAAAAATTTATGGTGATTAAGAAGTTTTTTTCTCTATTTCATTATTAGATTTGTCAATCTGTTTGACTTTTTTTTTTTTCCTTCTTATAACCTTGTTTCATACACACAACGCAATCCACTTTCATACTTTTTTAGTTGATTTTTTGTCATTCATCCATGGCATCACTATACTTGTATGCTCTTTGTATGAGCAAAACTGGGCAAAATTTCACCCACCAATTGACTCCCCGGTCAACCAGTCGGTTGACCACCCAAAAATGGTCTGACCTCTTTTGTTTGCTTACTTATACTACTACTTCGGTTATCTGTCTCGAGGAAATAAGAAATGTTTGGTTACTTGATCCTGAACAAATAAACAACGTTCGGACTTGTATTTCCGAATTTCGAACACATGTTCAAGAGTTCAATCTTGAAAAAATAACGAATAATTTTTATTATTTTTGTCATTTTTTTCAAGAAATTTTCCGTTACAAAGCCAATCTCTTCTGAGTTAAAAAATACCATCAAAGTTATGAACCTCTTTTGAGTTTTTGTTGTTATATCCTTTCGTCTCATGGAGTTGTGGTTGTCGAAAAAAATTTCACTCATTGTCATTGCTGGAGAAGTGTATGTAATTAAATAGTTTCTAACGTTGCTGCCGAAATATTGCCATCAAAGGATTTTTAAGGTTTTGAGGGTGGGTATATTTTGAAGGTGAGATTTGGAGACGATGGATAAATGATGATGAAGGTGAGTGCTCTCATAAACCCTAACTCATAATGTAGTGGGTGTGTGCACTATAAGAAAAGTGGGCATAAAAGACGGAACTTTTTGCGATGGCACATTTGCCGTCACAAAAAATGTGACTTTTTTGAGACGGCACAAATTGTTGTCGCAAAAAATGTGATTTTTTTAAGATGACACAACTTACCGTCGCAAAAAAATGTGACTTTTGGAGACAGTTATAACTTGCTGCCGCGAAAAATATGACTTTTTGCGACGGGTGCTATCGCAAAAAATAGAGTATTTACGACGGCAAAAAATGTTGTTGCAAAAAAAAAAAAATAGAGTATTTGCGACGGCAGATATTGCTGTCGCAAAAAAATAGAGTTTTTGCGACAGCACCAGATGCAGTCGTAAAAAAAAAAAAAAAAAAAAAAAAAAAAAAAAAAAGAGTTTTTTGCGACTGTAATAGGTACCGTTGCAAAAAAAAAAAAAATATATATATATATATTGTGGCTTTGTAACACCTTCATATATATATAGTCACAAAATGGTTTAAATAAATGCAACCGATATTTTCTGTCACAAAAAAAAAAAAAGAAGACGTCATCTTACTCTTTTGATATAACATTTCTCTTTTCACTCATTTTTTCATATTCTTGTCTCTCTATCTCTGTCTCTCTTCTCTTTCTCTCTCTCACTTATTACTCTTCTCTGTCTGTCTGTCTGTCTCTTTCTCTTTGTCTCTCTTCTCTTTCTTTCTCTCACTCTCTCTCATTCATCACTCTTCTTTATCTGTCTGTCTCTCTCTTTCTCTTTGTGTCTCTGTCTCTCTTCTGTTTCTCTCTCTCACTCATCACTCTTCTCTATCTATCTGTCTGTTTGTCTTTCTCTTTCTCTCTATGTCTCTCGCCCATCTCTCTTCTCTCTCTCGCTCTTCTCTCTATATCTCTTCTCTCTCTCGCTCATCTCTCTTTGTGTCTCTCTCGTTTATCTCTTTTCGATCTTTTTTTTCTCTCTCTCTTTGTCTATCTTTTTTCATCCATTTTTTCATCTTCTTCTCTCTCTTCTCTTTCTCTCTTTCACTTATCACTCTTCTCTGTCTGTCTGTCTGTCTGTCTCTCTTTTTGTGTGTCTCTCACTCATCTATCTTTTCTCTCATCTCTTTTCTCTCTCTATCTCTTTCGCTCATCTCTTTACTTTCAATCTCTCTTCTCTTTCTGTCTCTCTTGCTTATTTTTCTTCTCTCTATCTCTCTCTGTCTCTCTGTCTCTCTTGCTCATCTCTCTTCTCTCTCTGTCTCTCTCGCTCATCTCTCTTCTCTCTATCTCTCTCTTTGTCTCTCTCGTTCATCTCTCTTCTCTCTCTATCTCTTTTTCTGTCTCTCACTCTCTATCTCTTTCTCTCTTTGTCTCTCTCTCTCACTCATCACTCTTCTCTATTTGTCTGTCTGTCTTTGTCTATGTCTCTCTCTCTTTGTCTCTCACTCATCTCTCTTCTCTTTATCTCTCCCATCTCTCTTCTTTCTCTATCTCTCTCGCTCATTTCTCTTCTCTCTATCTCTCTTTCTGTCTCTCTCGTTCATCTTTCTTCTCTCTCTATCTCTCTCTTTTTCTATGTCTTTCTCTCGATCATCTTTTTTCGCTTTCTTTCTCTCTCTCTTTGTCTATCTCTCGCTGATCTTTTGTTTATCTCTCTTTTTATGTCTCTCTCTCTCTCTTTCTCTATCTCTTTATCTCTCTCTATATATCTCTTTCTGTCTCTGTCTCTCTCTTACTCATTACTCTTCTTTCTCTCTGTGTGTCGTTTTCTCTGTCTCTCACTCTTCTCTCTCTCTCTCTTTCTCTATCTCTTTATCTCTCTCTATATATCTCTTTCTGTCTCTGTCTCTCTCTTACTCATTACTCTTCTTTCTCTCTGTGTGTCGTTTTCTCTGTCTCTCACTCTTCTCTCTCTCTCTCTCTTTCTCTCTCTGTGTCTGTCTGTCTGTCTCTCTCCCCCATTGTGTTCACCTTGCTCACTCTCTCCCTCCCCTCTTCTCTATTTACCGAGCTCTCCACTACAAGAAAATGCACTTTTAGCGACCACTTTGTCTCTCTCTTGCTCATCACTTTGTCTCTGTCTCTGTCTCTCACTCATCTCTCTCTCACCACCTATCTCCTCTACCACATTCACCACTATTGCAAATGCCATTCCACTACTACCACTGTTGCCACTCCAACTCTACGACTATCGTTACTACCACTATCGCTACCACTCCACTACCACCACTACTACTACCATTACCTCTCCTCCACCACCGCTACTCTATTTCCTCTACCGCTCACTACAACAAAAAGTATAATTAATAACATTTGTTTATAGCATTTTTTTATAAATGTTATAAAATAAAAGGTATACATAGCATTTTTTAATAAAATGCTGTAAAAGATTTTTGAATAATAACATTTAATTTTTTATAGCAATTTTTTATATTTTAATAGCAATTGAAAAACATTATTAAAGGTTAGCTAATGCGGAACTTAGTTCTACAGGCTATAGCAAAGAAAGAATGCTATTGAAACCTGAAGAAAAAAAAAAAAAGCGCTCAAAATTTGCCGCGATTTTTTCCATTCAGTTTCCATCTTTTGCACGTCCCCTCTCTTGCGTTGTATTTCTTCCAAGTAAATCACAAATTGAGCATACAAAAAAAACCCTAGAAAACACTTGGAATTTGTTTCAAGTTTTTGCGTTTGATTTGGCAAGTTCGTGTCTCCGATTGGACGAGTTGATCGATTAACTGGATCAAAGCTGTAGGGAGTTGAAGCGCTGTTCTTCATCATTGAAGTTTATTAGGTAATTTGATGTTTTATGTACTTCTTTCTCTTTGGGATTTTTTTTTTCGGAAAATTGAACCAAAAAAAGAAGAAGAAGAAACACTCAGTGCTCTGTTATTTTGGATGATTTGGTTTTAATTTAGTAAGTGGTACATTAACCATTTCTGTGATTTTAGTATGAAGTTGAAATGAGTTTTTCATCTTCTTGAAGGATTTTCTTCAATTTTCATTCTGGTTTTGTATTGTACAATGTTTTTGAATAGTAGTGTATTGTTTGGATTGTTGAAATTGTCTACATAGGTGGTAAAGTTATATAGGGTCATAGTTTCTCTCATATATTGCACTAGTATATATTATTATGCCTCTTAGGTGCTTGATAAAATGCCACTATGAGTAGTTGACTCTTACTATACTTGTGTATTGTTTTCTTGTGAGTTTTTTTAATATCTGTATTTGTATCTATATCTATATCTATATTTATTTATATATATGTACACATAAAGAAAACCACTATATTTGAAATTTATCATGTTATTATATATGAGAACTCACCAAGGAGATTAAACGTTTGGTGAAACAAAAATATTATATATAGCAGCCAGCACAAAAAAAAAAAAAAAAAAAAAAAAAAAAAAGATTCTAGTTTTTTTTTTTTTTTTCTTTTTTTGTTTTCAAAGAAAAAAAAATTATGGTTTATGGTAAAATGCCAATAACATTGGCTAAAAGTAGATATTATATCAATACATTGTATTTTATGTCAATATTTCCAACCATTTGTGAAAGTTATGTGTCAAAGTTTTTCAATCCATGCCGTCATTAAAAACATGATGGTTAAAAGAAAATGGGTAGATGAGTAAGGATTTTTGGCCTATTGATAAGCAATACTATGTAGTTTGAGGTTGTTGTTTAACTTTTATGGAGTATAGATCGATCGGGTTATATGTAGTTCTTCATGTGATTGTTATTGAGTTTGGAAATTGTTGACTTTAAAGATATTGTTGGATTTTGATTGTCTTGATTGATATAATCATTATTTGAAATTAATCTATGACCGATTGAACCCAAAAAAAAAAAAAAAGGTTATGTGAGTTAACTCCAATTAAACTCTGTTTGGATATGTAAAATTGGATTTGTAAATGAAATTAAAATTTATAGATTTAAATTGATCTCAAGTTATGGGAACTTAATTAATATTCAAAACTCTCTTTGTAATGAGTTAAACTGATTATACATGAGCAATTATGGACCTTTTATTAGATAGAAGTTAACAGCAGCAACAAGCACTCGGATGGACACATTTACACCAAATCTGCTACTGCAAATTGCCATAAACTGTAGAACTGAGAACTAGCAGCCAACTCTTATATACAAGCTCAACCAAGAAATGAGAAAATAGAACTGCAAACTGACCTCTCCCTCTTATAATATCCATAATTTAGAAAGTCAGTTTGTATGTTTTCTTAATATAGAAGGTCAAATAGATCCTTAACAATAGTTTAAGGGATCACTGTGTAAATACCCTTTTTTTTTTTTTGGGTTCAAAAGTTGAAAGAACCAGGGTTCAAAAACGTGCACTTAAACCAAATAGAATCTTCTGAATTTTTCTTGGTACGGTTTTTTCTTCTTTTTAAACTGTATAGTGATCAAGTACACCAACCATATAACCATTAGCTTCCTACCATGTTGGTTTTATGATTGGATCCCATCAAATATCTTTTCGAGAAACCAGAACTTACGGGTAGGCTAGCTTTCCGAATTCGATCTGAAATATGTGACACGCAAGTCAGTCAAGGGAAGAGCAGTAGCAGAATTCTTAGCCGATCATCCAGTGGGAGGGGGTTGAAGCAGTTGAGTACTTATTCCCAGATGAGACCATTTTGCACATCGACAATGAAACTTGGACGATGTACTTTGACGGAGCATCAAACCAGTACGGGTATGGGATAGGGGTGTTACTGATAGCACCCGACAATTCCCGTATCCCTCTAGCCTTCAGACTCCGATTCAAAGTCTCGAACAATGAAGCAGAATATGAGGCATGTATTGCCGGTCTAGAAGCAGCCCTCGAACTAGGGGGCAAAACGGTTGGACGTTATTGGGGACTTGAACCTTGTTGTATCTCAAGCAAAAGGAGATTGGAAAGTTAAAGAAGAAAAGATGATAATGGATCACCAAACCCTGGACTTGTTAATTCCTCGGTTTGAGAAGCTAAACTTTGCTCATCTACTAAGAGAGAACAACAGGTTCGCAGATTCACTAGCAACTCTATCTTCCATGATAGACATTCCGTTTGGAGTCCGGATGCGTCCAGTCATCATTGACCAGAAGTTTACGCCAGCATATGAATCAATTGCTGCTATAGATGAGGTTCAAGATGAGAACCCCTAGTATTACGACATATGGAACTTCTTGGAGAAAGAAGCGTATCCACCAGGGGCAAATGCCAAGGATAAAAGGGCAATCAGAAGAATGGTCGTTCAGTTCATCATCTGCGGGGGTAAACTGTATAAGAGAGGTCATCTGGGAATGCATAAGCTGTGTGTAGAAGCCGAAGAATCGAAGCACCTAATGGAGGCCATCCTTGGAGGAGAATGTGGTGCACATATGAACGGGGTAATGTTGGCTCGGAAGATCCTCAGACAGGTTTACTGTTGGTCCACCATGGAGGAGGATTGTATCGGCTTTGTTCGGCGATGCCACAAATGTCAAATCCATGCAAACCGCATGAACATCCCGCCGTCGAAACTATATAACATGACTTCGCCATGGCCATTTTCAGTTTGGGGAATCGATGTGATCAGGGCTGTCACTCCGAAGGGACCGAATGGGCATGAGTTCATTCTGGTCGCGATAGATTATTTTACAAAGTGGGTCGAGGCCCAATCTTATGCGGTGTTGAAGGCTTCACATGTCGCAAAGTTCATCAGAAACAACATCATCTGTCGTTATGGAGTCCCAAATGAAATCATTTCAGATAACGGTTCCCACTTCAAGAAGGAAGTGATTGACTTGTTGGAGAAATACAATGTGGCTTTTCATAAGTCATCCACATACCGGCCGCAAACCAATGGAGCGGTTGAGGCCACCAACAAGAACATCAAACACACACTGCAAAAGATGGTGGAAACCTACTGGGACTGGCCAAATAAGCTGCCGTTTGCTTTGTGGGGCTACCGGACTTCATCAGAACTTCTACTGGGGCGACTCCGTATTCATTGGTTTATGGGATGGAGGCCGTTCTACCTATTGAAATTGAGGTTCCGTCTTTGCGAGTATTGGCCGAGTGTCAGATAGCCGAAACAGATTGGCATCAGAGCAGATTTGAAGAACTCATGCTCTTCGATGAAAGAAGACTGAAAGCACTGTACCACGTTCAAGGTTATCAGCGCAGGATTGCCCGGCTTTCAACAAGAGAGTTAAGTCCAGGAATCTAAAAGAAAGAGATTTGGTACTCAAGGACAACCGAGCTCCCATCCACGACCTAAGGGGGCAAGTTCAGACACAATTGGACTTGGTCCCTACATTATCAAGTCTATTTGGTCAGGTGGAGCTGTCGTTTTGATGGACTTAGATGGCCTAGAGTTCTCACAAGCGATCAATATGGACAAGTTGAAGAAATATTATCCCTGAGAGGCTCGCTAGGCCGAAAACCCGAAAGGGCGACCTAGGCAAAAGTTAGAGCACGAAAAATTTGAAATTATAAAAACTGAGCTCGCAAGGTTGAAAACCTACAAAAGGCGGCCTTGGCAAAAGTTAGAGCGTAAAAGGAGAGTGAAAATACTCGAGTGAACCCAAGCCTGAACTACGTAAGGCTCGATTCCCATCTTTGGGATACGCAGGCAACTTCCTCCTGAAGTTCAGCCATAAACTTTTCCCACGATCAACTTTGTCCATTTGATCATCTCGGTCATCTTTGTCTATTCAGCATTCAAGAGTTCGGTTATGATCTCCGGTGCAGTGCTTTTCAGACTAGGGGCAACTTTCTGTTGCTGTGCAGTGCTGCGGTGTTACTCAAACTAGGGGCAACTTTCCCGTTGCGGGAATCCGATGTTGTGCATCTCAGTGACAGGTCTCAGGCGGTGTCCAGTTCTGATCCATATCGAAAATAGTTTTGAAAAGTTTTGATAAAAGTTGACTTTGTTCAAATTAATCTTTTTACAACTAAGACCATTTTGGACCAAAGCGGAAAATTTTCAGTACCCACAACCTTCAATTTCATTGATTTCGATACAGAGTTCTCCTGCTCTTGCATACAAATTGAAGTTGCTTTTTATTACATTCATAAAGAAAACTTGAAAGTACTAATAAAACAATAAATCCGGGGCATAGTTAAGTCAGGTGTTCCTGCGCCCCCTCCCAGAGCTGGTCGAAGCCTCTGATGCCAAGCTAGGCCCAATCTGTGCCTCCTCATTAAGCCAATCTATGCACTCATCAGACAAAGTGCAACTGAAAGTGGGAGCGGGGGCTAGGAGCTCTCTAGTCCTCCATGCTGTCGTATACCGGGCAAGCTGTGCGCCTTGGATCGGGAATGTAGCCGGGTACTCTATCCCCTCTGGTGGACAAGTCTGATCATGACCAAACTGGCGCTGGAACCGAAATGGGAAGTAGAACACACAGTGAGTCAAGCCAATCAGCTGAATCCCAGGTTAGCGGGTCATGCTATAGCCCATTGCCGGTAGATTGAGCCAAGGGCACCGCCAAGCAATGCGGTCCGCGGACAAGCTGCACATCCAGTCAAACCACCAACTCTCATCAAGGGCATCGACTAGGCGTTGCCTGAAGAAGTAACCGCAAGCTGAATAAGCTGGGTAAGAGTCCACAACCCGCAACTTGTCCATCAACCGCACCTGGGAAGAGATGAAAAATAAGAGAATAAAGAATAGAGAGATGTACGATGAGAGAAAAAGTAAGAAGAGGGTTTTGTGAGAAAAACCGAGCCTGAGGGCTGAGTGATGTGAGCCAATACATATGTGAAAATTGGGTGGGAAACATTACCTGCAGCAGTAGTGGACTTCCCGTAAATTTGGTCATTTCGCGGCGATGGAAAGCGTCCAAGCCCATCAACGTCTCAGCCAGAGTCATGGCGATGCAACTCTTACCCTCCTTCCAACCCTTGGGCAACCTCGATCAAGCGGACACTAGATCCTCCGGAGCCTGAGGCAAGTAAGAAATGAGATAGCATGCACAAACAAAGTGCGTGTTGCAGAAAACCTTGCCAATGATGGTCACCCGCGGTCACCGGCACCAGAAAAACGGCAAATCAAACTCGGAATATCCAACATTTCGTCATAAATCAAAGATCGAGCGTCGGGTATTAAGAGCCCACACATTTGTCCTAAGGCTTGGGCATAGCCAAAACGAAGTTGAGGCAAGATTTCTTCGTTATGCTCGGATTCCATCAAAACTTGGAAATCTTCGAAGGTAGGACATACCTCTTGCCCGCCAAAGCTAAAGACATGTGTTACCGGGTTCCAAAACCTTGCCGCGGCATGGAGGAATGGAAAGTGCCAGCGGAGTACGACTCAGAGTGAATAGTGCGTTTATGCCGAACCCCCGGAAAGTCAGCCTTTCCGAGCCATCCAAGCTGGCAATCCAAGTCATGAGATTTTGGGTAAGAAACTCTTCCATTTGGAGCAAATCAGTGTTGAATTGAGAAAAACCACGAAGCTGAGGCCTTTTGTAGAAGATAAGGTTGAGTGGAGAACAGATGTCAGCATTCTACTGGTTCTTGCAATTCATGGCCGGCCGGCCAAATATAGTGCCGACCGACCACCACTTTTGGCCGATGGACATTTCTCATGGCCGATGGCCTTTCCTTGTGGCCGGTGGTCTTCCCCCCCTGTTCCACGAGCTGTTTATGAGTTGAACATGCTGAGGGATTGTGGTTGGAACCTCTACCGATGCCCTCTGGTGATCGATTCTTGCGGGGGTCACACCCTTTTGCTTATCGAGTTGTTGTACATTTGCTTATCGAGTTGTATTTCACTCTCTTTAAGTCTTTGATTTGCTTATCGAGTTGTACTCACACTTGGTTGACTTATCGAGTTTCTTTGTTTTGCTTATCGAGTTGTAAGTCGGTTCATTACCTGATTATTACAATGCGAGTGCTCAATTTTCAAACAAAGTTCAATCTCACTCACATTGTTATGTGATACCACGCGATGCGATGCATACAAAGTACAAATGTAACACCTTTTTTGAACAAAATAGCTGTTTCATTTCCATCATGTGTTTTGCAAAAATACACAGTTTTGAAAAAATAATAACCTGGCTAACGCAGTGCGATGTGTTTAAACTACCAGTAAAAAGGAAAGTAAAGCAAAAGGAGAGCAGGGCAGCATAATATCGGGATTGATACCAGTAGCCCCCCCTCCATTTTTTTTGTAGTTGATGCACTTCTCGCGCCCTTGTTCGGGTCGACTATATGGTTTGACACCTTCATTACTCAAGACAGTGAAAGGAAGTGCACTTTTTCGGAACATTAGTAGGCCTTCGAGTTGACCTTAGGCCGTGTCTTTTTGAGCGATGCTCCGTACGTGCGAGGAACACCCCTTCCCGTATCCTTTTTGTATCTTGTGAACTCCACAAATCGCTTCAATTATACTATGCTGCAGTGCTTTGCATTTCAACATCATGAATAACTTGTCTTTACTATGCTTCAAGTTCCTATACACATTGTATGCGTTGTCGCGTTATGCTTTACTTATATGTGTTCAAGTTCTTATACACATTGCATGTGTTGTCGCGTTATGCTTTACTTATATGTGTTCAAGTTCCTATACACATTGCATGCGTTGTCGCGTTATGCTTTACTTATATGTGTTCAAGTTCCTGTACACAATGCATGCGTTGTCGCGTTATGCTTTACTTATATGTGTTCAAGTTCCTACACACATTGCATGCGTTGTCGCGTTATACTTTACTTACATGCGTTCAAATTTCTATACACATTGCATACATTGTCGCGTTATGCTTTACTTACATGTGTTCAAGTTCATTTTATACACATTGTATACGTTGTCGTGTATACTTTACTTACATGTGTCTACATCTTCATATATTGCGCACGTTGTCCCGTGTTCTTTACTTACATGTGTTTGTGCCTTCATAGCATTGTTATGTTTGTTTCAAATCGCATTGTTATGCATTCTAATCGGTTTGCGTCGTCACGCACTTTCAATTGCATTGATTTGCATGTTGCTAACAATATTGTACCTGTTATGTTTTCTTTCTCTTGCAGGCACGATATTATATGTACGGTTCATTTGAAGCTGGCACGACCAGACGAACCGCATAGGTATTGTATTCTCCGCGTGAAACGTAGCGAGAATTGCATGATTCTCTTACACTCTCTCTGCATTGTAGTGTAGTTTGGTGTGTGCTAGCTTAAAACTGTTGCATTGTTATGCTTCGTTACAGCTTTCTTTGCATGATCATAAGTTATGCTCGGCTTCTTGCATTGTCAGTTGCATTTTGCCCCTGCCTTCGGGCGTATATCTTTATCTGCAGCTTGTATGTTTTGTCCAAGTCTTCGGCCTTGTCAAAAATGGGTCGTCTCTGGGCTTTGACAATCACTCCCGTCATTGTTATGACTTTCGAGTTCTGTTAAAGAGGGGCAACTGTAGACACCCCATTTTTGACCGTCCTCAAGACTTGGACGTCACCGCTTGAACACTCGGTGATCACCCATGTTCGTGTTTGTTTTGAGTTCCCGGAGGTCTCGGCTACGCGCCTTGCCTCAGGATCTCTCAACTCGACTGTTTTGTGCTTGATTTTGCACCAAACACTTGTGTTTTTGCTTCTGAGGGTAGAGAGTAGCTTGTTAGCTACCCCTGACACCCACCGGCCCTGGATTGAGGCCACCGGCCGTGTCTTCTTGCTACCGGCCATTGGTGAGATATACTATTGGCCGGTCGGCATCTTGTGTGGTCGGCCGGCCATCCGTTTGGCCGATGGCCTCTTTTTCTGGCCGGTACTACCTTTTTGCCTTTTTTAGGCATAATGCATGCCAGCTGTGCCAGCTGGAATGCACGGACCCTGCCCCCCATGCACGGGTGTGGCTGTTTTGAACCTTTGACCCTTTTGATCCAACTTCTTGCACCCTTTGCTCAAGCTTCTTGAGGAAGCTTGACCCTTTGTCTTAGCTTCCTCAAGAAGTTTGCACCCTTAGCTTAGCTTCCCTTGGAAGACTTGACCCCTTTAGGATAGCTTCTCTTGGAAGCTTAGCCTTTCCCATTGTCTATATAAGAGTCCCCTCCTCCTCCTTTGTGTTGGTTCAGCAAAATCAGACCTAAAACATATATATTCTGATATATACATCTTCTCTCTCTATATCTCCCTCTCTCTCTTCATTTGTGTGTGTTTGAGGGCCTAAAAGTGTATTTAGTCCTTAGTTTTGCACTAAGACACACACCATTACACCATACTTCGACTTGGGAGGTCTTGAGGATTTGTTCTTGAAGCTTTGGGTCAGTTTTGACCAGAAGAAGAGGGTTAAGCTTGCTGTTCTTGAAGTGTTCTTCAAGGGTAACACTATTTACCTTATATTCCCCAATCTTGCACTAGTCTTTAACCAATCTTGCATACTGATTTAAGCTTTGTGTATAACTGAAAAAAGTCTTGTATTTGCATGCTTAAGATCTTTAATTAAGGTCATTTTGGTGTTGGGGGTCGACCTCCTCCTCTTAGGCCTTGTTTGGCCCTTTTTGTGCTTTTTTTTTTATATAAGCTTTGGGGGCTTTTGTGTATTGGCCTTCTCACCACTGAAATCTAGGGGATTTTCAGTGGTGAAGAAGGGGTTTTGAAGTCTTGCATAGGGGAGGGACACCCCTCTCCCTTGGTCTCTCTTTTGTTTGCATCTTTGGCCCATAAGGGTAGCATGTATGATTAGTTGTTCTTGGCTTCATTTCAGAGGTTTTTGGGTGTTATTAGGTCATATTATGCCTCTGTTTTTGGTCGGATTAGTGACCCCTTTCATGCTTAATATACTTGATTTGTATTCCTCTCTTTTGCCTAGAAGTGCATCATGTATTTAGTCTACCATGCTCTCATGTTTTGGCCTAACTTTGTGAAGTTCTTAGCCATGTCTTACCATGCTTGAGGTCTGTTGGGAACTGTTTTGGTCATATTTGCCGTGTTTAGGGTAGCCCCTTTGTATTTTGGCTTGTGAGCCTTGAGGGTGTGAGTCATGAGCATGCTTTAGTCGGGTTATTTCAGTGATTCGGAATCACTTCTCATGCTATTTCAGTCCCTAATCCATGCTTGTATGCTTGCATTCATCATCCCTTTCATGCCTTGAAGGATTGCTCTTTTATGCCTAGAAATGAGTCATTGTGTATAATACCATATTTAGGCATTTGAGGCTACCATATGAGTGGGTTTTGGGGTGTATTTTGATGCATAGAAATTCTGTTTTTGGTTGCTTAGTTCACGCTATGAGTGCTTGGGGTAGGTGTTGAGCAATGCTCTCTTTTGTGGCCTTGAATCCCTTCCATTTTTGCATCCATTCCCTAGCATGTTTTGGCATCATTCTTGGCATGCTTTTCAGAGTTTAACATGAGTGTTTAATGTCCATGTATATCACCTTTGAGTGTTCTTGTGAGTAGCCCTCCATGCTTGGGTGATGGGCCTTGGTGTGTGCACATTTGCATGCATAATTTGTCCCCTTCTGCATCATCTTTTGGCCACTGTTTTGGGGTGAGGCTGAGGCTGAGGCCTCCCATTTCGGTTTAAGTCCCTCCTTGTGTATAGTTGCATGTTTGACATGTTGTCTCTAATTACATGCTTACATTATACCATGTTTGTATTACATATTAGATTGGATTGCATTGCCTCTTGTATGATTAGTGCATTGCACATTTGCATATTAGGTTGCATTGCATTTGGCATGCCTTGCTTACTTAGTTTCATATCGCATATGTGAGGTACATTGCATACTTGCATAGCATTTTGCTCGGTTTGGGGTGTCAAACCAAGCATGAGGGGTGAGGTGTGTTCGTACTCAAAGTGACGAAACACGCCTCAACCCTCGGTCGCCAATGCCCTTGATCTCAACATGATAGGTTGTTGGCACTCATTTGTTTAGTTTGCATGCATTTACATTGATTTGCAACTTGGCCTCTTAGGCCATCATGCATCGAAATGCGCAATTGATGGCCCGAGGGTCAAGGGCCACACTCCCTTGAGTCCATTACATGACTGGGAGAGTGGCCATGCGCACATTTGCTTGAAAATTCCATGCCATACACTGCTTGCCCTCTGCTGCTGTCAACTGCAGGATTCTGCAGGAAGCAATGGCCGACCGGCCACATACAGTGCCGACCGGCCACCAAAGTCCAGCCGGTGATACCATCTTTGGCCGATAACCTTATTCCTATGGCCGGTGTCCTTTTTCTTTGGCCGGTGGCACTCCACAGCACTCAGAAGAAAGTTCAAAGCAGTTATGGAAACTTCCATAATTTCCAGAGGGGTGAGGCAGTGTAAACAGAGGCAACAGTGGTATGGTACGGGTTTCCGGGTGAGATGGATCGAGCATGCATCATTCGCGCATTCCGAGGCAGAGCTATGGCAGTCTCTTTAGCTTCACATTTAAATTATTTTTGTGATTAATTTGTTAATTAATTAGAGGGTCTGTAATAATTAATTAGCTAGGATAGTTTATTCATTATTCGGACTGTATTATTCTTTCGGACCCTCCGACCGAGGGCAATTGTGTAATAAGTGTGTGTATGTTTTCCAACTCCCACTTCTTTCTTCCCTTTTATTTACTAGCTTTCGATGGTTAGTATTAGAGCATATTTAAATTAGCATACCTTATGTTATGCATGCGTGCATTCATACATTTGTCTTGCATGCACCGGGCTCGGCGCATCACGCTAACTGCATTGTATTTCAATTCCAAATTGAATACGTGTTATCTGTTACATTTCACATGCCATGTTTAGGATAGCCGAGCCTGTCTAGATTGCATCTTTGCATGTGTTGCGCATTAGCCATTTTTAACATGAACTAGGATCATGCATATGATTACTAACTAGTTTCTGTTTTGGCTTGGAGTACTAGGTAAGCTTTTATGCTTTAGCATGCCACATGTGTGTGAATGTTGCCATGACAGCATAATTACCATGAGGCTAGCTGCTTATGTGATATAACTACCTGAATGCCTGTGGGTGAAGGTTAGGTTATTTGAATTGGAGCAATGCATTGAATGCGAGTTTTTAAGCCCACTTGGAAGTGGCAAAACCATATTTTCTAAAGCCCACTTAAGGGTGGCAAAATTCACGTCTTAGCCTACTTGCGGGTAGCACCATCAAATCATTTTCAAATAAACAAACATGATATGTTTCTTTCGAATTTAGGCGACTTAGTCTATACTTTTTTGCTGTGCGCATCACATAGTAAATCTAGGCTAATAACCGAAATAAGAACACATAAACGTTTTCAAAATCGGATATCATGGTTAGTAGAGGCCGATCCTCGGATCGGGCGAGAGGGGGTGTTCATAGTTGACCTTCCCCAATCGTACCCAAGTTCCCGAGCCGAGGCAACTTTGGTGATGACGGACACGTGGCCTTAGGCAAACGAGTCAGGGTTTCCTAAATTCCCCCATTAAAAAAAATATTTATGTGGCGACTCTGTATCTGGCAAAGCAGTCCATGTTTGACACTTCTTTACAAAAATCTGTTTTCTCAAAACGATTTGCCAGATTTGGACTCTTTGGTTCAGATTAGGAACCGTGACAATTTGAGTCCGAACTGTAGCGCGTCGGCCCTCACGCGGGGCGCGTCCACAGTTTCTGGCGACTCCGCTGGGGATATTAGAAAACTTGACTCGAACTCGTGATATCTTGTTTTGACTACACTTATGTGTTTCTTTGCATTGCATGTGTATTGGTGCGCCTAGGAGACCGTATTGGCCATCTGCTATTCCTGAGTGATTTCCCGGAGGCTTGACTTTGTCAAAGCATGCCATAAGGCTGACCGGTTGCGGGCTCTGCCAGTATGGGAACACAAACCCCGGTTTTACCAGGGCACCCTTTTGACCATTCGACCTAGTGCATATTCGGAATCCATAGTGACCATTCCAAACTAGGACAGGTTGCTTATCCGATATAGGTTGTTTGAAACCGCTGCGTGCGTAGCGAAACCCTAGCTCCTGACAAAATAGGATAGGGAAACCCTATCCCAACATAGGGGTGTTTTGGCTCTCACTTATCTGCTATGTGCTTTAGAGTGCGTCTCTACAGGAAGGCGTGTATCAGTTTGCAAGTTTGGCCATCAGGCCTGTAGGCATCAGTGTTTTTCGGGGATCAGTTATCTGCGGGTATCAGATTCAGACTTAGGGGCAATGATTTGAAAACAGTGATCAGTGATTGAGGAACAGTGTATTCAGCTTATCGACAGTGTGTTGTGATACCCAACCGTGTGTTGTGTGTTTATTTTACGCTGTTATGCTGTCCGTTTATCTGGTTGTTTTACTTCCTTATTATCGCTTTATTTATCATTTTGCTAGGTAGTTTAGCGCGATTGCTTCTAACCCAGTAGATATTCCCCAAGCACTCTGGACTAGAGGTCGTCGACTCCATCGATCTGAGGATTTGATAGACGGACAACCAATGTACTACTCACTACCCCCGGTTACTAGACGAAGGGCAGTTAGGCAGAAGATATCAGTCCAGCGATCAGTACAGAGGGCTTTGTCTACCCCACCTGAGTACAGTAGGGATCAGGGTTTTGTTTCTCCCGCAGAGAGGGAATATATATCGGAAATTCAATCAGATCAGAACAGTATGGCAAGCTTAGAGGAGATGGTGCGCCAGCTCCAAGAAAGCATGAAAACAATGCAGCAAGACGCTGTTTGACAGGCGAAGTTCGCCAAACAATAGGCCACGGTTATGACAGAACAAGCAGAGTTAATCGTGAGGCTACAACAGCAAGCCGGAGCATCTGCTTCGCATCAAGCTCCTCCCTCGCCAGGAGTTCCAACACTCGGGGAGACGGTTAATGTTCAGAATGATACAGACGTTCCCACAGGGGCCACTTCTGCCCCTGATCCTACCCAGTTATCCAAAACACCCACCAACCTACCGAACTCCCCCTTTGAGTTCGAGACAGATCCCACAGCATTGAAGTTGAGCAAGCTTGAAAAGCTATTCAAGAGATCCCAGGGAGTCAAGACCATCCCTGACATTGAAGATGGATATACCGATGTAGCTGTGACGCTGCCGGACAGATTCAAGATGTTGTATATCGATCGATTTGATGGATCCGGGGATCCCCTGGTGCACCTGAGATTGTTTTCAGATATCTTAAGGCCAATGGGCCTCACCAGATTGCAGAAGCTGTCTCTATTCGGTCGGACCCTGTCTGGCGTGGCAACCATCTGGTACGCCAAATTAGAAGACGATGTCAAGAGAAACTGGGACGAGATGGCTGAGGCCTTCATTACACAATACTCATATAATACGCAAATCGAGATTACGACCCGTGATCTTGAGACAACAAGGCAGGAGCCTAAAGAGAGCTTTTCGGAGTTCGTGACCAGATAGAGGGCCAAGGCCTCAATGATGACCCTAAGGCCCACAGATAAAGATCAGATTAGGATGATTGTGCGCAATCTCCAGCCTAAGCTGATGCAGAAAATGATCGTGCTCCCCTTCCCTACCTTTTTCAGATCTGCATGAGATGGGAGTACAGATTGAGGATGCCTTGAAGCAGGGCTTGATTGACAACGACAGAGAGCAACCCCGGAGAACCTTTAACCGCAACACCAATGCAGGCCCGAGCGGCGCTACAACTACGAGAGCCTCAGAAGTGAGCATGGTCACCACCAACCCCCCTCCAAGAACCATGGCAGCTATGCCATTCTCCAGTGCGTCCGGAAGCAATACACAAACAGCCAAATACCTACCCAAAAGCCAAAGAGCCTTCGCTCCACTATATATGCCCCTGTCCAAAGCTCTGGGGGTTTTAATCAGAAAAGGGCACTTGAAGCCCCTAGAGCCACGGGCATTGCCGGAAAAACTTCCCCCTACCCACAACCTAGCCAAATATTGCGCATTCCACTAACAGCACGGTCATGACACTGACCAATGCTACCGATTACGTCATGAGATTCAAGATCTCATTGATAACGGGGTGATTGTGCCTCCCGAAAAACCCAATGTCACAATAAACCCTCTCCCACCACACCACCAAGCTCCACCTCCCAAGAGAATCAACTTTATCTAGACTGGAGTCGTGGCTTACGATCCTAGCATATATATCACCCCTTCTCACCTACCTAAGCCGGAGGTGCTCCTTCTTGACTGCATCGACTTGTGCATGTTGGACATCTCCAGAACCCAACCCAAGCCAATGGTGGTGACTGTCGAAGACAGAATAGGGGAGATTTCAGAGAAGAATGGGAATGTTGAGTCAGAATCTCAGGAATCTGGGAGTTTTTCTGAGAAGGTATACAGTCCGAGTGACTACATTCTATCGGTGGGCCAGGTTGGGCCGAACTTTGAATTGCTGGCTAGGGCAGAGCTTTGTATTATACAGGGAGATGAATCAGATCAGAGGATAGATGACCTGGCAGTTGTGGAAGGGGATTTGGCTGACTTTCAATTTTTCAATGAACAAGGCCCAGGGGACATGGCCGTCAACTGGTCGGATTGCGAGGAATCGGCAGAGGCCACCGGGTGGCTTGATGACCTACCAGACGTTGTCGAAGAGTCTCAGTTGAAGCAGGGCCCGGCAGGGGCAAGAATAACAGTGGTGGCCGGAAGGGCTGGAAATCAGGATACATCGCCGGAGAGCGCCGGTGTCGAGAATCTCGCTCAGGATTGGAGCATTTTGAATACAGGAATTGTTGAACAAACAGCTGTACTGACGCAGTTGGAACAGGAAAGGTTTGGGGATTCTGAGAGAATCAGAAAAGCTAAAGCCCACGTGGGGACTAAAACTGCTATGTACACAGAAACAACGAATGTTGCGAGCATATAGATGGAGGGTACTGCGAGTACGAGAACAGTCATACCGGAGCCGGGCAGGTGTCTGTCGGCTGTCGATGGAATGTGGTGGGAGGACGATGATCTATGTCTTGCCCACACGGATGAGGATTGGGGGAGTAACCAACCAGATGATACCTGGTACATTGGTGAAGTCGACCATATGACTAGGAGTGGACGGTATTTCAAGCCTTCGCATCTAGATCAGCTAGAGGCGTTTGGAAAAGATAAGGAGGCAGAGAAACAGAAAGAGAAGCAACTTGAAGAAGAAGCTGTACTGAAGCAGCTGAAAAAGATATAAGCAGACATCTCCATTTGGGGACTGCTAATGGCATCGCGGGTGCATCGACAAGCTGTCTTATCGGCCATGGACAAGGCCAAGCTCTCAATGGAAACCACGCCAGAGCAGCTGGTGGGATTAGTTTTTCCAGGAGGAGCTACCCCGATGTTGACTTTCTCCGACAAGCAATTGCCACCTGAGGGTGCGAACCACAATAAGCCACTCTACATCTCTGTGGAATGTAGAGACAAATGGATACCCGTGGTACTTGTCGACGCAGGGTCCGCCATCAATGTGTGCCCGGCAAGAACCGCATATGCAATCGGTTTAAAGACCGTGGACTTTGTACCAACAGCCCAAGTGATTCGGGCGTATGACAACACAAGCAGAGAAGTGATGGGAACAGTCAAAGTTCAGACCAAGGTTGGGCCGGGACAGCATGAGATAGATTTCCATGTCTTAGAGGTTCTTGCAACTTTCAACCTACTTTTGGGGCAGCCGTGGCTGCATCAGGTGAAGACAGTGTCATCCACCTTGCATCAGATGGTGAAATACCCCCATGGGAAGGGAGTAGCCATTGTTTTTGGGAATTTGTCGATCCATCCACCACCAGAAATATCTACGCCAGTTTTAGAAATTGAGCACGGTATGGAGGATGTATTCATGTCAGGTTTTACCTTGGCCGAGGCTCGGGTAGTTCAGAACATCATGGCTGTTAGTGAGGGGTTGTATGTCAGTGCTCAATCAATATACCTTATGAATAAGCTCCAACACATCCTCGGGATGGGATTGGGAAAGAGTGGCCGGAAGGGCGTCGCAGCATTGGCCGAAGTGCCACACAACCCACATACCTTTGGCTTGGGTTACCTGCCCACCAAAGAGGATTGGATAAGGAAAGGCAGGGAGATGGCTGGAAGAGCCAGAGCGAAGTAGGTGGGGAAACCTTTTGAACTAATGCACCGGCCTATCCAGGGTACTCTAAACGGACGCTTCGTCTGGGAGGGGGAGGATTTTCCATTCTGTGGCTTCCCCGAGCCGTGGCTGAATGCAGGGAGGAAGCGCGTGCCAGGTTTTGAGATCTTCTTCAACCTGCAGTTATCTGGGGATGATGTTGCCGAGGAGCAGACAAACCCATCAGCTGAGGTTGAGCAGAATGAGAAAATGGATCCTGAGAGCACCGAAATTGAAATGGGGGTGGCGCTGGCTTGCCTACTTTCAGATCCTCCGATCGAACAGAAGTGCTTAGGGGATAACTTCTCGGTGTCCATGATCGGGAATGAAACAGCTGCGGGCCTACTAGCAAATATTTTGGATGCATCCATTGCACCCTCCCTCATTTGGCAGTACGAGGAGGGATTTTTGTCAAGCAGCACCGGGTTAAGTAGTGAGTCGGAATCTGATTCCACCGAATCTTATGAGTCAGAATCAGGTTCCAGCTCAACTGAGTCTAAGTCTGGTATTCTTGGGGGTGATAACCTAGATGCCACAGTCCTGTCCAGGTCGTCTTTTTCTTTCTCTTTCGAGTTTGTTGTAACAGAAGAATCGGACGGTTTGGAAGTACTTAATGAGAATGATGTGGATGTGGTTTCTGAGTACTTTTTTGTGCTTTTGATTTATTGCTTGAATCAGAACTTTCAAAATTTTGACAAAAACGACGAGGAAGAAATTCCTCCAGTTTTGCAACGATTAATTGATCAAGAGCAGGAAAGATTTGTTAAACCCTTAATGGATGAAATCACTACTGTGAATATTGGTACTGAGGAGGACCCGCGGCTGGTCCAGATCGATTCCACGTTGTCTTCGGAGGAACGCGAGCGCTTAGTCGCTTTATTAAAAGATTTCAAAGATGTTTTCGCGTGGTCCTACGAAGACATGCCTGGGATCGATCCTGAGATTGTACAGCACCGGATCCCTCTTGACCCCGAGGCCCGACCTGTCAAACAGAAACTCAGAAGAATCTGCCCTGACTGGGCCATCAAGATTAAGGAAGAGGTCACCAAGCAAATCGATGCAGGTTTCCTGCTGGTATCCGAATACCCGACTTGGTTGGCCAACATTGTTCCGGTACCAAAGAAAGATGGCAGGATCCGGGTGTGCGTGGATTTCAGGGATTTGAACAGAGCTAGTCCGAAGGACGACTTTCCCTTGTCGCATATTGATGAATTGGTGGATTTCATAGTGGGCATGCTTTGCTTTCGTTTATGGATGGCTTCTCAGGCTACAATCAGATAGTGATGGCACCTGAAGACCAGGAAAAGACTGCCTTCACCATCCCGTGGGGGACCTACTGCTACGAAGTGATGCCATTTGGGCTGAAGAACGCTGGAGCTACATATTAACGGGCCGCGACCACAATATTGCACGACATGATCCACAAAGAGGTTGAGTTGTACGTGGACGACATGATTGTCAAGTCTAAAGAAAGAGAGGGCCACTACACCGCCTTGCAAAAGTTCTTCCAAAGGATCAGAGAATTCCAGTTGCGGCTGAATCCTCAGAAGTGTACGTTCGGTGTTATAGCAGGAAAAATGCTAGGGTTTCTGATTACACAGAGAGGTATCGAAGTTGACCCTTCCAAAATCAAGGCCATCTTAGAAATGACACCACCAATGACTGAAAAGGAGGTGAGAGGCTTTCTGGGTAAAGTGCAATTCATAAGAAGGTTTATCTCAAAACTAACCTTGACTTGTGAACCACTTTTTGGTCTCCTGAAGAAAGGAAAAAAATTCCAATGGGACGGATGATGCCAAGCTGCTTTTGAACGGATTAAGGAATATTTACAGAACCCACCCGTGTTGTCACCACCAGAACCGGGAAAACCGTTGATATTGTACCTTTCAGTAACTGAGACTACAATGGGCTGTATGCTAGCGCAAGAATCAGAGGACAAGGTGGAGAAAGCCATCTACTATCTGAGCAAGAAGATGCTAGAGTATGAGACTCGCTACACACCGTTGGAAAAGGCTTGCTTAGCCTTGGTATGGGCTACCAGGAAGCTGCGGCACTACCTGTTAGCTCACTCTGTAATGTTGGTTTCACGATTGGATCCCATCAAATATCTTTTTGAGAAATCGGCACTTTCGGGTAGGCTAGCTCGTTGGTTGCTGTTGCTTTCCGAATTCGATCTGAAATATGTGACACGCAAGTCAGTCAAGGGAAGAGCAGTAGCAGAATTCTTAGCCGATCATCCAGTGGAAGGGGGTGAAGCAGTTTAGTACTTATTCCCAGATGAGACCATTTTGCACATCGACAATGAAACTTGGACGATGTACTTTGACGGAGCATCAAACCAGTACGGGTATGGGATAGGGTGTTACTGACAGCACCCGACAATTACCGTATCCCTCTAGCCTTCAAACTCCGATTCAAAGTCTCGAACAACGAAGCAGAATATGAGGCATGTATTGCCGGTCTAGAAGCAGCCCTCGAACTAGGGGCAAAACGGTTGGACGTCATTGGGGACTCAAACCTTGTTGTATCTCAAGCAAAAGGAGATTAGAAAGTCAAAGAAGAAAAGATGATAATGTATCACCAAACCCTGGACTTGTTAATTCCTCGGTTTGAGAAGCTAAACTTTGCTCATCTACTAAGAGAGAACAACAGATTCACAGATTCACTAGCAACTCTATCTTCCATGATAGACATTCCGTTTGGAGTCCGGATGCGTCCAGTCATCATTGACCAGAAGTTTGCGCCAGCATATGAATCAATTGCTGCTATAGATGAGGTTCAAGATGAGAACCCCTTTTATTTCGACATTTGGAACTTTTTGGAGAAAGAGGCATATCCAACAGGGGCAAATGCCAAGGATAAAAGGGCAATCAGAAGAATGGTTGTTCAGTTCATCATCTGCGGGGGTAAACTGTATAAGAGAGGTCATCTGGGAATGCATAAGCTGTGTGTAGAAGCCGAAGAATCGAAGCACCTAATGGAGGCCATCCATGGAGGAGAATGTGGTGCACAGATGAACGGGGGTAATGTTGGCTCGGAAGAACCTCAGACAGGGTTACTATTGGTCCACCATGGAGGAGGATTGTATCGGCTTTGTTTGGCGATGCCACAAATGTCAGATCCATGCAAACCGCATGAACATCCCGCCGTCGAAACTATACAACATGACTTCGCCATGGCCATTTTCAGTTTGGGGAATCGATGTGATCGGGGCTATCACTCCGAAGGGGTCCAATGGGCATGAGTTCATCCTAGTCGCGATAGATTATTTTACAAAGTGGGCCGAGGCCCAATCTTATGCGTTGTTGAAGGCTTCACATGTCGCAAAGTTCATCAGAAACAACATCATCTGTCGTTATGGAGTCCCAAATGAGATCATTTCAGATAACGGTTCCCACTTCAAGAAGGAAGTGATTGACTTGTTGGAGAAATACAATGTGGCTTTTCATAAGTCATCCACATACCGGCCGCAAACCAATGGAGCGGTTGAGGCCACCAACAAGAACATCAAACACACACTGCAGAAGATGGTGGAAACCTACCGGGACCGGCCAGATAAGTTGCCATTTGCTTTGTATGGCTACCGGACTTCAATCAGAACTTCTACTGGGGCGACTCCGTATTCATTGGTTTATGGGATGGAGGCCGTTCTACCTATTAAAATTGAGGTTCCGTCTTTGCGAGTATTGGCTGAGTGTCAGATAGCCGAAGCAGATTGACAGTAGAGCAGATTTGAAGAACTTATGCTCTTCGATGAAAGAAGACTGAAAGCACTGTACCACGTTCAAGGTTATCAGCGCAGGATTGCCCGGGCTTTCAACAAGAGAGTTAAGTCCAGGAATCTAAAAGAAAGAGATTTGGTACTCAAGGACAACCGAGCTCCCATCCACGACCCAAAGGGCAAGTTCAGACCCAATTAGGCTGGGCCCTACATTATCAAGTCTATTTGGTCAGGTGGAGCTGTCGTTTTGATGGACCTAGATGGCCTAGAGTTCTCACAAGCGATCAATATGGACAAGTTGAAGAAATATTATCCCTAAGAGGCTCGCTAGGCCGAAAACCCGAAAGGGCGACCTAGGCAAAAGTTAGAGCACGAAAAATTTGAAATTATAAAAACTGAGCTCGCAAGGTTGAAAACCCACAAAGGGCGGCCTTGGCAAAAGTTAGAGCATAAAAGGAGAGTGAAAATACTCGAGTGAACCCAAGCTTGAACTATGTAAGGCTCGATTCCCATCTTTGGGATACGTAGACAACTTCCTCCTGAAGTTCAGCCATAAACTTTTCCCCGATCAACTTTGTCCATTTGATCATCTCGGTCATCTTTGTCTATTCAGTATTCAAGAGTTCGGTTATGATATCCGGTGCAGTGCTTTTCAGACTAGGGGGCAACTTTCCGTTGTTGTGCAGTGCTGCGGTGTTACTCAAACTAGGGGCAACTTTCCCATTGCGGGAATCCGATGTTGTGCATCTCAGTGACAGGTCTCAGGCGTGTCCAGTTCTGATCCATATCGAAAATAATTTTGAAAAGTTTTGATAAAAGTTGACTTTGTTCAAATTAATCTTTTTACAACTAAGACCATTTTTGGACCAAAGTGGAAAATTTTCAGTACCCACAACCTTCAATTTCATTGATTTCGATACAGAGTTCTCCTGCTCTTGCATACAAATTGAAGTTGCTTTTTATTACATTCATAAAGAAAACTTGAAAGTACTAATAAAGCAATAAATCCGGGGCATAGTTAAGTCAGGTGTTCCTACGCCCCCTCCCAGAGCTGGTCGAAGCCTCTGATGCCAAGCTAGGCCCAATCTGTGCCTCCTCATTAAGCCAATCTATGCACTCATCAGACAAAGTGCAACTGAAAGTGGGAGCGGGGGCCATGAGCTCTCTAGTCCTCCATGCTGTCATATACCGGGCAAGCTGTGCGCCTCGGATCGAGAATGTAGCCGGGTACTCTATCCCCTCTGGTGGACAAGTCTGATCATGACCAAACTGGCGCTGGAACCGAAATGGGAAGTAGAACACATAGTGAGTCAAGCCAATCAGCTGAATCCCAGGTTGGCGGGTCATGCTATAGCCCATTGCTGGTAGATTGAGCCAAGGGCACCGCCAAGCAATGCGGTCCGCGGACAAGCTACACATCCAGTCAAACCACCAACTCTCATCAAGGGCATCGACTAGGTGTTGCCTGAAGAAGTAACCGTGAGCTGAATAAGCTGGGCAAGAGTCCACAACCCGCAACTTGTCCATCAACCATACCTGGGAAGGGATGAAAAATGAGAGAATAAAGAATAGAGAGATGTACGATGAGAGAAAAAGTAAGAAGAGGGTTTTGTGAGAAAAACCGAGCCTGAGGGCCAAGTGATGTGAGCAATACATATGTGAGAATTAGGTGGGAAACGTTACCTGCAGCAGTAGTGGACTTCCTGCAAATTTGGTCATTTCACGGCGATGGAAAGCGTCCAAGCCCATCAACGTCTCAGCCAGAGTCATGGCGATGCAACTTTTACCCTCCTTCAAACCTTGGGCAACCTCGATCAAGCGGACACTAGATCCTCCGGAGCCTGAGGCAAGTAAGAAATGAGATAGCATGCACAAACAAAGTGCGTGTTGCCGAAAACCTTGCCAATGATGGTCACCGCGGTCACCGGCACCAGAAAAATGGCAAATCAAACTCGGAATATCCAGCATTCCGTCATAAATCAAAGATCGAGCGTCGGGTATTGAGAGCCCACACATTTGTCCTAAGGCTTGGGCATAGCCAAAACGAAGTTGAGGCAAGATTTCTTCGTTATGCTCGGATTCCATCAAAACTTGGAAATCTTCGAAGGTAGGACATACCTCTTGCCCGCCAAAGCTAAAGACATGTGTTATCGGGTTCCAAAACCTTGCCGCGGCATGGAGGAACGGAAAGTGCAGCGGAGTACGACTCAGAGTGAATAGTGCATTTATGCCGAACCCCCGGAAAGTCTGCCTTTCCGAGCCATCCAAGTTGGCAATCCAAGTCATGAGATTTTGGGCAAGAAACTCTTCCATTTGGAGCAAATCATTGTTGAATTGAGAAAAATCACGAAGCTGAGGCCTTTTGTAGAAGATAAGGTTGAGTGGAGAACAGATGTCAGCATTCTGCTGGTTCTTGCAATTCATGGCCGGCCGGCCAAATATAGTGCTGACCGACCACCACTTTTGGCCGATGGACTTTTCTCATGGCCGATGGCCTTTCCTTGTGGCCGGTGGTCTTCCCCCTTGTTCCATGAGCTGTTTATGAGTTGAACATGCTGAGGGATTGTGGTTGGAACCTCTACCGATGCCCTCCGGTGATCGATTCTTACAGGGTCACACCCTTTTGCTTATCGAGTTGTTGTACATTTGCTTATCGAGTTGTATTTCACTCTCTTTAAGTCTTTGATTTGCTTATCGAGTTGTACTCGCACTTGGTTGACTTATCGAGTTTCTTTGTTTTGCTTATCGAGTTGTAAGTCGGTTCATTACCTGATTATTACAATGCGAGTGCTTAATTTTCAAACAAAGTTCAATCTCACTCACATTGTTATGTGATACCACGTGATGCGATGCATAGAAAGTACAAATGTAACACCATTTTGAACAAAATAGCTGTTTCATTTCCATCATGTGTTTTGTAAAAATACACAGTTTTGAAAAAATAATAACCTGGCTAACGCAGTGCGATGTGTTTAAACTACCAGTAAAAAGGAAAGTAAAGAAAAAGGAGAGCAGGGCAGCAGAATATCGGGATTGATACCAGTAGCCCCCCCTCCCTTTTTTTGTAGTTGATGCACTTCTCGCGCCCTTGCTCGGGTCAACTATATGGTTTGACACCTTCATTACTCAAGACAGTGCAAGGAAGTGCACTTTTTCGGAACATTAGTAGGCCTTCGAGTTGACCTCAGGCCGTGTCTTTTTGAGTGATGCTCCGTATGTGCGAGGAACACCCCTTCCCGTATCCTTTTTGTATCTTGTGAACTCCACAAATCGCTTCAATTATACTATGCTGTAGTGCTTTGCATTTCAACATCATGAATAACTTGTCTTTACTATGCTTCAAGTTCCTATACACATTGCATGCGTTGTCGCGTTATGCTTTACTTATATGTGTTCAAGTTCCTATACACATTGCATGCGTTGTCGCATTATGCTTTACTTATATGTGTTCAAGTTCCTGTACACAATGCATGCGTTGTCGCGTTATGCTTTACTTATATGTGTTCAAGTTCCTACACACATTGCATGCGTTGTCGCGTTATGCTTTACTTCCATGCATTCAAATTTCTATACACATTGCATACATTGTCGCGTTATGCTTTACTTACATGTGTTCAAGTTCATTTTATACACATTTATACGTTGTCGTGTATACTTTACTTACATGTGTCTACATCTTCACACATTGCGCATGTTGTCCCGTGTTCTTTACTTACATGTGTTTGCGCCTTCATAGCATTGTTATTGTAGACACCCCATTTTTGACCGTCCTCAAGACTTGGACGTTACCGTTTGAACACCTGGTGATCATCCATGTTTGTGTTCGTTTAGAGTTCCCGGAGGTCTCGGCTACGCGCCTTGCCTCAGGATCCCCGAACTCGACTGTTTAGTGTCTGGTTTTGCACCAAACACTTGTGTTTTGCCTTGGAGGGGCAGGGAATGCCTTGTGAGGAATCCCCACACATCACCGGCCATTTCTAGAGGCCACCGGCTAGTGTTTTGTTGCCATCGGCAATGTATATTGCCGGTCGGCACTCTTTGTTGTCGGTCGGCAGTCCATTTTGTCAAAATGGCAATTTTGAGGAGCCGGCTACTGTTCATCTGCTTTTGCAGATATTTTAGCACAGCTGTCTTGCATTTGCTTCCCCTCTCCATACACGTGTATGGAGGGATGGCCCTCTTGATAGCTTACCTTGTAAGCTTTACAAGATTGGCTCCTCTATAAGAGGAGCCCTCCCCTCTTGGCTTTAGGGTTAGAAAAGTTGGAGAGGAGAGTTAGAGAGCTCTGGTTTTAGGGTTTAAGTTAGTGTATCTAACCTATATCTATACCTCTCCCTCTTTTGCCATTGTGTGTGTTTAAGCTTACTATTGCACACAAACACATAGTGCTACACCTTTCCTTGGCTTTTGAAGGACCAGAGGTTTGTTCTTAGTGCTCTTGGCTGGATTTGAGCTTGAAGGAGCAACAAGATCACCATTGTTGAAAAAAGGCTTCAAGGGTAAGAAACTAGTCATTTTTACCCCATTTTTGCATCCTACTTTTGACCATCTTGTAACTATTTTTGTGTTTAGTGTATAACATAAAAAAGTTCTGTTTTTGGGTCCTCTAAATAGTTTGTTTAGAGTGTTTTGTAGTTTGGAGGTGTTTGACCCCTCTTAAGCCTTGAGAGGCCCCATTTTGTGCTATTTTGAGTGAGCTCCGGGACTTTGGTGTTTGGGCCTCCTCACCACTGAAATCTTGAGGGATTTCAGTGGTAAGGATGGTACCTTGAAGTCCCAAGAAGGAGAGGGCCACCCCCTCTCCTTGTTGTCCTTGAAAAGGGCACTTTTTGGCCTCTTGAGGGAGCATCATGTTTGAGTGTTTGTTGATCATGCCATGGCTGTGTTTTATGCTTATTATGCCATGATATAACATTGTTGTGTGTTGGTTTTGGTACACCATGTTTGCTTTGCATACCTACCTTGTAATGCCATGATTTGCCTCAATACATGCATAGCATTTAGACTATCATGCTTTTGTGTTTTGGCCAAGCTTTGTGAAGCTTATTTGCATGATTTGGTGTGCTAAGGGACTGTTTTAAGTCATTGGAGTCATTCATGCCTTGCTTTGTATAGAAACCGTGCAATACCTCTTGTATGCCTTAAGCTTTAACCCCTCTAGCATGCCTTACTTGCATGACTTGTTTGATTGGGCACCTTTTCTAGCATGTTTCTAGTGTCTAACATGTTGGTTATATGTCCATGTTTGTGCCTTTTAAGTGTGCTTAAAAGTTGCTTTAATATGCCTAAATGTTGGACCATATTTGCATGCATTTGTGTGTGTGTTTTGGACCTCACTTCCATAGCTTTGGCCACTGTTTTGGACCTAATTTTGGGCTGTCCGACTAGTGTAAGTCCCTCCCTTAGCTTGTGTTGCATGCTTACTTTGTATATTGTTACATGCTTGGCCCCATTTGTGTGATATTGCATGCCTTGCATATTTGTACATTTGGATCACATCTCACATGCTTGATATTAACATGCTTGCCCTATGTCTTGCATGATCGTTGTCCATGCCTTGCATGATTGATGTATGTTTTGCATTGCTTGCTTGTATGCTCATGTTGCATGTTTAGATTGCATGCTTAGGTTGTATTGCATTGGCATGCATGTCTTGCCTCTTGATCAAGTGATAGAGGTTGGGCCATTTGTTTGTTGGTTTGCATCGCATTTGAAATCAACATGCACAACTTGGTCTCTTGGGCCATCACGCATTGAAATGCGCGATTGATGGTCCGAGAACCAAGGACCATGTCCCTTTGAGTCATAAACATGATAAGGGGCTTGGTTGGTGCATACATTGCTTGAATTGCATTGCCATGCAAAGCTCTGTCCTCTGCTGCTGTCAAACAGGTTCTGCAGGAACTTTCTGCCGATCGACTTCACAGAGTGCCGACCGGCAATCAATTGGTGGCCGATGGATTCATTCTCTACCGATGATCACACCATACTGCCGGTGGCAATTCCACTTAGCCGGTAGTGTCTCCCAATGTCCAGGGAAGCAATTCAGAGACTTTGGCAGTCTTCAGAGGGGCAGAGCAGGGAAAACAGAGGCAGTCTATGCATGGCAGTGCACTTCCGAGCAAGACCGAGCATGCATTGCACTGGACTCTCTTCCCGAGGCAGTTTACTGTTTCTTCTAGCTTAGTTAATTTATTAATTAATTAGGTGATTTGTAATATTTAATTAGCTAGAATAGTTAATTATTTATTCGATTTGTATTATTCTTTCGGTCCCTCTGAGCGAGGGCGAATTTGTAATAAGTGTGGGTGCGTGTGCGTGCATGTCTTCCAACCCCACGTCTTTCTTCCCTTTTATTTACCTGCTTATGATGGTAGATTAGGGCATATTTAAATTAGCATACCTTATGCTATGCATGCGTGCATTCATACATTTGTCTTGCATGCACCGGGCTCGGCGCATCACGCTAACTGCATTTGTACTTCAAATTTAACTTGAATACGTGCATCAAATGATTGCATTTCACATGCCATTTTAGAGTTAGCCGAGCCTATCCTAAGTATATTCTGTATGCGTTGCATTAGCCATTTTTAACATGAATTAGGATCACGCATGTTTTGCTAACTAGTTTACTGTTTTGGCACGGAGTACGATGTAAGTATTTATGCTTTAGCATCTTGCATGTGTGCGAATGTTAACATGACAGCATGCTTACCATGCGGCTAAATGCTTATGTGATATTACTGTTTGATTGCCTGTGGGTGAAGGTTGGATTGTTTGAGTTGGAAAAACTCGTTGAAATCCGTATTTTAGCCTACTTGCAAGTAGCAAAATTAAAAGTGTTTTTCAAGACAAACGGATATGCAATGCTTATTTTCAAATTAGGCAATCTAGTCTATACTTGTTTGCTGTGCGCATAACATAGTAATTCTAGGCTAATAACCGGAATAAGAACACATAACGTTTTCAAAAACGGATATCACGGTTAGTAGAGGCCGGTCTTCGGACCGGGCGAGAGGGGGTGCTCATAGCTGACCTTCCCCAATCGTACCCAAGTTCCCGAGCCGAGGCAACTTTGGTGATGACGGACACGTGGCCTTTGGCACCGAGTCAGGGTTTCCTAAATTTCCCCATTAAAAAAATATTTAGGTGGCGACTCTGTATCTGGCAAAGCAGTCCATGTTTGGCACTTCTTTTCAAAAAAATCTGTTTTCTCAAAACGATTTGCCGGATTTGGACTCTTTGGTTCAGATTAAGAACCGATAACAAAAGGGAGTCCGAACTGTAGTAGCGAAGCCCAAGGGCGTGTCTACAGTTATGTATGTTTCAAATCGCATTGTTATGCGTTCTAATCGGTTTGCGTCGTCACGCACTTTCAATTGCATTGATTTGCATGTTGCTAACAATATTGTACCTATTAAGTTTTCTTTCTTTTGCAGGCACGATATTATATGTACGGTTCATTTGAAGCTGGCACGACCAGACGAACCGCACAGGTATTGTATTCTCCGCGTGAAACGTAGCGAGAATTGCATGATTCTCTTACACTCTCTCTGCGTTGTAGTGTAGTTTGGTGTGTGCTAGCTTAAAACTGTTGCATTGTTATGCTTCGTTACAGCTTTCTTTGCATGATCATAAGTTATGCTCGGCTTCTTGCATTGTCAGTTGCATTTTGCCCCTGCCTTCGGGCGCATATCTTTATCTGCAGCTTGCATGTTTTGTCTAAGTCTTCGGCCTTGTCAAAAATGGGTCGTCTCTGGGCTTTGACAATCACTCCCGTCATTGTTATGACTTTCGAGTTCTGTCAAAGAGGGGCAACTGTAGACACCTCATTTTTGACCGTCCTCAAGACTTGGACGTCACCGTTTGAACACTCGGTGATCACCCATGTTCGTGTTTGTTTTGAGTTCCCGGAGGTCTCGGCTACGCGCCTTGCCTCAGGATCTCTCAACTCGACTGTTTTGTGCTTGATTTTGCACCAAATACTTGTGCTTTTGCTTCTGAGGGTAGAGAGTAGCTTGTTAGCTACCCCTGACACCCACCGGCCCTGGATTGAGGCCATCGGCCGTGTCTTCTTGCTACCGGCCATTGGTGAGATATACTATTGGCCGGTCGGCATCTTGTGTGGTCGGCCGGCCATCCGTTTGGCCGATGGCCTCCTTTTTTGGCCGGTACCACCTTTTTGCCTTTTTTAGGCATAATGCATGCCAGTTGTGCCAGCTGGAATGCACGGACCCTGCCCCCCATGCACGGGTGTGGCTGTTTTGAACTTTTGACCCTTTTGATCCAACTTCTTGCACCCTTTGCTCAAGCTTCTTGAGGAAGCTTGACCCTTTGTCTTAGCTTCCTCAAGAAGTTTGCACCCTTAGCTTAGCTTCCCTTGGAAGACTTGACCCCTTTAGGATAGCTTCTCTTGGAAGCTTAGCCTTTCCCATTGTCCATATAAGAGTCCCCTCCTCCTCCTTTGTGTTGGTTCAGCAAAATCAGACCTAAAACATCTATATTCTGATATATACATCTTCTCTCTCTATATCTCCCTCTCTCTCTCTTCATTTGTGTGTGTTTGAGGGCCTAAAAGTGTATTTAGTCCTTAGTTTTGCACTAAGACACACACCATTACACCATACTTCGACTTGGGAGGTCTTAAGGGTTTGTTCTTGAAGCTTTGGGTCAGTTTTGACCAGAAGAAGAGGGTTGAGCTTGCTGTTCTTGAAGTGTTCTTCAAGGGTAACACTATTTACCTTATATTCCCCAATCTTGCACTAGTCTTTAACCAATCTTGCATACTGATTTAAGCTTTGTGTATAACTGAAAAAAGTCTTGTATTTGCATGCTTAAGATCTTTCATTAAGGTCATTTTGGTGTTGGGGGTCGACCTCCTCCTCTTAGGCCTTGTTTGGCCCTTTTTGTGCTTTTTTTTTTATATAAGCTTTGGGGCCTTTTGTGTATTGGCCTTCTCACCACTAAAATCCAGGGGATTTTCAATGGTGAAGAAGGGGTTTTGAAGTCTTGCATAGGGGAGGGACACCCCTCTCCCTTGGTCTCTCTTTTGTTTGCATCTTTGGCCCATAAGGGTAGCATGTATGATTAGTTGTTCTTGGCTTCATTTCAGAGGTTTTTGGGTGTTATTGGGTCATATTATGCCTCTATTTTTGGTCGGATTAGTGACCCCTTTCATGCTTAATATACTTGATTTGTATTCCTCTCTTTTGCCTAGAAGTGCATCATGTATTTAGTCTATCATGCTCTCATGTTTTGACCTAACTTTGTGAAGTTCTTAGCCATGTCTTACCATGCTTGAGGTCTGTTGGGAACTATTTTGGTCATATTTGGCGTGTTTAGGGTAACCCCTTTGTATTTTGGCTTGTGTGCCTTGAGGGTGTGAGTCATTAGCATGCTTTAGTCGGGTTATTTCAGTGATTCGGAATCACTTCTCATGCTATTTCAGTCCCTAATCCATACTTGTATGCTTGCATTCATCATCCCTTTCATGCCTTGAAGGATTGCTCTTTTATGCCTAGAAATGAGTCATTGTGTATAATACCATATTTAGGCATTTGAGGCTACCATATCAGTGGGTTTTGGGGTGTATTTTGATGCATAGAAATTCTGTTTTTGGTTGCTTAGTTCACGCCATGAGTGCTTGGGGTAGGTGTTGAGCAATGCTCTCTTTTGTGGCCTTGAATCCCTTTCATTTTTGCATCCATTCCCTAGCATGTTTTGGCATCATTCTTGGCATGCTTTTCAGAGTTTAACATGAGTGTTTAATGTCCATGTATATCACCTTTGAGTGTTCTTGTGAGTAGCCCTCCATGCTTGGGTGATGGGCCTTGGTGTGTGCACATTTGCATGCATAATTTGTCCCATTCTGCATCATCTTTTGGCCACTGTTTTGGGGTGAGGCTGAGGCCTCCCATTTCGGTTTAAGTCCCTCCTTGTGTATAGTTGCATGTTTGACATGTTGTCTCTACTTACATGCTTACATTATACCATGTCTGCATTACATATTAGATTGCATTGCATTGCCTCTTGTATGATTAGTGCATTGCACATTTGCATATTAGGTTGCATTGCATTTGGCATGCCTTGCTTACTTAGTTTCATATCGCATATGTGAGGTACATTGCATACTTGCATAGCATTTTGCTCGGTTTGGGGTGTGAAACCAAGCATGACGGGTGATGTGTGTTCGTACTCAAAGTGACGAAACACGCCTCAATCCTCGGTCGCCAATGCCCTTGATCTCAACATGATAGGTTGTTGGCACTCATTTGTTTAGTTTGCATGCATTTACATTGATTTGCAACTTGGCCTCTTAGGCCATCATGCATCGAAATGCGCAATTGATGGCCCGAGGGTCGAGGGCCACACTCCCTTGAGTCCATTACATGATTGGGAGAGTGGCCATGCGCACATTTGCTTGAAAATTCCATGCCATACATTGCTTGGCCTCTGCTGCTGTCAACTACAGGATTCTGCAGGAAGCAATGGCCGACCGGCCACATACAGTGCCGACCGGCCACCAAAGTCCAGCCGGTGATACCATCTTTGGCCGATAACCTTATTCCCATGGCCGGTGTCCTTTTTCTCTGGCCGGTGGCACTCCACAGCACTCAGAAGGAAGTTCAAAGCAGTTCTGGAAACTTCCACAATTTCCAGAGGGGTGAGGCAGTGTAAACAGAGGCAACAGTGGTATGGTACGGGTTTCCTGGCGAGATGGATCGAGCATGCATCATTCACGCATTCCGAGGCAGAGCTGCGGCAGTCTCTTTAGCTTCACATTTAAATTATTTTTGTGATTAATTTGTTAATTAATTAGTGGGTCTGTAATAATTAATTAGCTAGGATAGTTGCTTCATTATTCGGACTGTATTATTCTTTCGGACCCTCCGACCGAGGGCAATTGTGTAATAAGTGTGTGTGAGTGTGTGTATGTTTTCCAACCCCCACTTCTTTCTTCCCTTTTATTTACTAGCTTTCGATGGTTAGTATTAGAGCATATTTAAATTAGCATACCTTATGTTATGCATGCGTGCATTCATACATTTGTCTTGCATGCACCGGGCTCGGCGCATCACGCTAACTGCATTGTATTTCAATTCCAAATTGATACGTGTTATCTGTTGCATTTCACATGCCATGTTTAGGATAGCCGAGCCTGTCTAGATTCTTTGCATGTGTTGCGCATTAGCCATTTTTAACATGAACTAGGATCATGCATATGATTACTAATTAGTTTCTGTTTTGGCTTGGAGTATTAGGTAAGCTTTTATGCTTTAGCATGCCACATGTGTGTGAATGTTGCCATGACAGCATAATTACTATGACACTAGCTGCTTATGTGATATAACTGCCTGAATGCCTGTGGGTGAAGGTTAGGTTATTATTGGAGCAATGCATTGAATGCGAGTTTTTAAGCCCACTTGGAAGTGGCAAAACCATATTTTCTAAAGCCCACTTCAGGGTGGCAAAATTCACGTCTTAGCCTACTTGCGGGTAGTACCATCAAATCATTTTCAAATAAACAAACATGATATGTTTCGTTCCAATTTAGGCGACTTAGTCTATACTTTTTTGCTGTGCGCATCACATAGTAAATCTAGGCTAATAACCGGAATAAGAACACATAAACGTTTTCAAAATCGGATATCATGGTTAGTAGAGGCCGATCCTCGGATCGGGGCAGAGGGGGTGCTCATAGCTGACCTTCCCCAATCGTACCCAAGTTCCCGAGCCGAGGCATCTTTGGTGATGACGGACACGTGGCCTTAGGCAAACGAGTCAGGGTTTCCTAAATTCCCCCATTAAAAAAAATATTTAGGTGGCGACTTTGTATCTGGCAAAGCAGTCCGTGTTTGGCACTTCTTTACAAAAATCTGTTTTCTCAAAACGATTTGCCAGATTTGGACTCTTTGGTTTAGATTAGGAACCGTGACAATTTGAGTCCGAACTGTAGCGCGGAGGCCCTCAAGCGGGGTGCGTTGTAGACGTCCCCGAACGCATCCCGAGGAGAGGAGTGCGAGTCCCCCCCGTTCTGGTTCGATATTGGGTCACTACAGTTCAAGGACTCAAATGTCACGGTTCTAAATCTCGAACCAAAGAGTCCAAATCCGGCAAATCGTTTTGAAAACAGATTTTTTTGAAAGAAGTGCCAAACATAGACTGCTTTGCCAGATACAGAGTCGCCACCTAAATATTTTATTTTTGGGAAATTTAGGAAACCCTGACTCGGTGCCAAAGGCCACGTGTCCGTCATCACCAAAGTTGCCTCGGCTCGGGAACTTGGGTACGATTGGGGAAGGTCACTTCGTGAGCACCCCCGCTCGCCCGGTCAAAGACCGGCCTCTACTAACCATGATATCTTATTTTGAAAACATTGTGCGTTCTTATTCCAGTTATTAGCCTAGGTTACTATGTGATGCGCACAGCATACAAGTATAGACTGAGTCGCCTGAATTGGAACAAAACGTTTCATGTTTGTTTGTTTGAAAATGGTTTGATGGTGCTACCCGCAGGTAGGCTAAGACGTGGATTTGCCACCCTCGGGTGGGCTTAGAAAACATGATTTTGCCACTATCTAGTGGGCTTAAAACAAACAATCAGCGATTTGTCCCAATTTAAATAACCCAACCTCCACCCACAGGCATTCAAGGCAGTTATATCACATAAGCAAATAGCCTCATGGCAAGCATGCTATCATGGCAACACTCACACGCATGCAAGGATGCTAAAGCATAAAACTCACCGAGTACTCCAAGCCAAAACAGAAGCTTATTAGAAATCATGCATGATCCTAAATGTACAGAAATGCCTGATGCAACACATGCAAATATGCAACTATAGCAGGCTCGACTGTCTTAAACATGGCATATGGAATGCGACAACTAACACGTATTCAATTTGGAATTGAAATACAAATGCAGTTTGTATGATGCGCCGAGCCCGGTGCGTGCAAAACAGATGAATGATGCAAACATGCTGTCATACTGTATGCTAATTGAAATATGCCCTATATCCAACCATCATAAGCAGATAAATAAAAGGGAAGAAAGACGTGGGGTTGGAAGACATACATCACACACACTCACACTTATTACAGTTATGCCCTCGCGCGGAGGGTCCAAATAAATATACAGTCCGAATAAAAGAATATTACAGTCCAAAATAATACAGTCCCAAATAATATACAAATTCCTAATTAATTAACAAATTAAATAAGAAAAAAGTAAAACTGGCATGCAAGTCAGGGACTGCCTTGATTCTGATGAATGATGCATGCCAGGCTGCTTTGGTGCTGAAATCCACTGGGATGCCCCAATCAGCCTCTGTTTGCGATGTTTCTCAAAATGCGTGCCAGACTCCGAAAAGTTGCTGATTCTTCATTTTGCTGCAACAGAGAGCAGGAAAGGGGCATAGCAATGTATTTCACAAATATATGCATGCCTCGATCCTCGTGCCACCAATCACGCATCTCGATACATGATGGCCGAGGAGTCGGATTGCACAACTCAATATAGGATGAATGCGTATGAATGCTACAACAAAACCTAACTCCATCATGGGTAATCCGGAGTGTCGATGACTTGGGAATTGGGACCCGTTCCGTCACTCGGGGTGCGAAACGTGCCTCGTTTCCCGTGCCCGGGCTAACTCCTATCCCGAACACGATGCAATATGCATGATATGCATGAAATGCAGCTAACATATGATCTAGCATGCACAATGCTATGAAAATAAGATGCCTCGAAATACGTGCACGCGGGCACGCAAATCGAGGCAATGATCCTAAGGCATGAAATGGCATACGCAATGCAAATTGGACTTACACTAACACGAGTGGACCTCAGCCACACTCACATAAGAGGCCGATGGATAAAAGTGAAGTGCGTCGAAATGCGTGCACACGGGCACGCAAACCGAGGCAGTGACATAAAGGCATGAAATGGCATGCAAATGCAATGATGGGCTTATACCAACATGAGAGGGTGTAACATGCCCCCGAACGCATCCCGGGAGGGTTAAGTCCCGTTCCGTTCATATTGGGTCACTACAGCTCGGACTCAATTTGTCACGGTTCTAAATCTGAACCAAAGAGTCCAACTCTGGCAAATCGTTTTGAAGAAAAACTGATTTTTGAAAAGTAGTGCCAAACATGGACTGCTTTGCCAGATTACAGAGTCGCCACCTAAATATTTTTTAAATGGGAAATTTAGGAAACCCTGACTCGGTGCCGAAGGCCACGTGTCCGTCATCACCAAAGTGGTCTTGGCTCTGGAGCTTGGGTACGATCGGGGAAGGTCAGCTATGAGCACCCCCTTTCGCCCGGTCTGAAGACCGGCCTCTACTAACCGTGATATCTGATTTTGAAAACATTACATGCTCTTATTCCAATTATTAGCCTAGCATTACTATGTTATGCGCGCAGCAAACAAGTATAGACTAGATTGCCTAATTTGGAAATAAACATTGCATATCCGTTTGTTTTGAAAACAATTTGAAATTGCTACTCGCAAGTAGGCTAAAATACGGATTTCAACGAGTTATTCCAACTCAAGCAATCCAACCTCCACCCACAGGCATTCAAACAGTTTATCTCACATAAGCATTTAGCCGCATGGTAAGCATACTGTCATGGCAACATTCACACGCATGTGGTATGCTAAGGCATAAAACTTACATCGTACTCCGTGCCAAAACAAGAAACCAGTTAGCAAAACATGCATGACCTAGTTTATGTTAAGTGACTAATGCATCGCATACGGAATGTAATCTAGACAGGCTCGGCTATCCTAAGCATGGCACATGAAATGCAACAACTATCACGTATTCAATTTGGAATTGAAAGTACGATGCAGTTTGTATGATGTACCGAGCCCGATGTATGTAAACAAATGCATGAATGCACGCATGCATTGCATAAGGTATGGTAATTTAGATGTGCCCTAATCTACCATCATAAGCAGGTAAATAAAAGGGTAGAAAGAAATGGGGGTTGGAAGACATGCACCCACTCACACACACTTATTACAAATTTGCCCTCGCTCGGAGGGACCAAAAGAATAATACAAATTAATTAACTACGCAAGCTAATTAATTATTACAAATTAACTAAATTAATTAACAAATTAACTAAGTTAATTAAAGCAGTAAACGCCTCGGGAAGAGGGCTCAAATGCAGCGCGCGCTCGGAATTGGCTCGGAATCGCACTGCCATGCACGGATTGCCTCTGTTTCCCCTGCTATCCTCCTCTGAAAATTGCCAAAGTCCCAGGAGTGCCTCTCAGGGCACTGGGGAGTACCACCGGCTGGGGTAGAGCACCACCGGCTGAAGAAGGAGGCCACCGGCACTATATGAAGTTATCGGCTGGCAATTGACTGCCGGTCGGCACTAAATAGTGCCGGCCGGCACTTAACACCTGCAGAACCTGCAACCCACAGCAGCAGAGGACAACAACATGCATGGCAATGTGATTCAAGGTATTTATGCCCTATACACACCCCTTATCATGTTATTGACTCAAAGGGGCATGTGCCTCGATTCCCGGACCACCAATCGCGCATTTCCATGCATGATGGCCCTAAGAACCAAGAATGCAACTTTGATTTCAAATGCATGCAATGCAAACAAGCAAACAAGGGTGCTCAAACCTCTATCATGACTTGGTCAAGAGGCTTAGCATGCATGTCGATGCAATGAAGTCCTAAACATGTCAACTAGTATGCAGTATGGCAATACAATGCAATCATGCAAGTAAGCATACAAGACAAGCATGCGAATCAATGGAAGGATGGTCTTATACATGAATTAGGCAACTCAAATAGTCCTAAAATCAGTGGCCAAAATGCTAAGTCAAGAGGGCCAAACACACATGCACACATGTATAAGTTAAGGCACCAACACTTAAGCATAATTAAGCAACTCTTAAACACATCTAAGAGGCACAAACATGGACTATTAGCATACATGAAAAGCTCTGAAATCATGCAAAACATGGTGCCAAACCAAGCTAAACAAGACCAAACAAAGCATGCAAATAGCCCGAGTGCTTGAAGCAAGGTAATGAGGCTTTGAACCACACTTGACAAGACCAATCATGGCAAGACTCGAGCAACCAAAAACAGGTTTTCAGCATGTGAAAATACACCCAAAACTCACACTCACGGCATCCTAAAAGCTCTAAACACACAAGCATGCACAAGGCACCCTTGAATGCATAAAAGGACACACCCTTAAAGCATGAAAGAGATGACAAAAATGAACATGTGAGCATGGATTAGGGTCTGAAATAGCATGTAAGAGGGTTCCAAACCCTTGAAATCATGGAGGCAATGCATCCTACACATGCACCTACTTGAAGCATACAAGCTACAATGCAAAGGGGCTATACAAAGCATGCCAAGATTGACCCAAACAACCTAGGACAGACCTTATACATGGCAAAACAAGCACATTTCCAGTTTGTGACCAGCCACAAAAATAGAAGCAAGATAGGCTAACAAAGCATGCAAAATTACGGTAAATAGAAGAGATTATGAAACAAGTGCAAGATAGGGGTCCCAAAAAGGGTTGAGCCCTTCTTCAATGTTGAAGAAGGGCTCAAAATAAGCCTACTTACAGTTTATTATATGCTCAAAAACAGATTATACGCCAGCCAAATATACTATGCAAGAATCATGACATACAAGGGGGTAAAGAGATAGGTGCTAGATGCTATCATCAAACAGCCAAATACCCTTCATGAGACATGTAGAGGGGGGAAAGATAAGCCACTTTTCAGGACTGTCGAAGGCCCAAAAATGGAAGCATGGTAGGCTAAAGAAACATGCAACAAAATAAGGACCCAAGAGGGTATTGAAGCAAGTCATACATGGGGGTCCCAAACAAGGTTGAGCCCTTCTTCGATGTTGAAGAAGGGCTCAAATAAAGCCTCTTTGTAGTTTACATCGAAGCTCAAAAATACATGCAACTATGGCTTAGATATGAACCAAGAAAATGCTAGTTTTGGGGAAAAGTGTGCTTACCCTTGTAGACCAACAAACCAGCACCCCTTGGTCTAAGTTTCTGAGCTCCTAACCTCTGCAAATGACCTCCCAAATGCTGGAATGGAAGATGGAGGTGTTGTGCTAGGTGTTGTAGAGCAAATGATACAAGAACCAAGGTGTTTGGAAGCTTGGATAGGATAGATATAGAGAAGGAGGTGGGATATATGTATCTATATCAGAATATATGTATATCCTCTAGTTTTTTGCTTAAGAATCTCCAACCACCACAATGGAGAGGAAGGCCTCTCTTAAATAGACAAAGCTTAGCTTCCAAAACAAGCTTCAAAGGGTCAAAAGAGTTCAAGGGGGGGTGCAAGGCTTATTCAACAAGCTTGGACAGCTGGTAGGCTTCTTGAGGAAGCCAAGACAAGGGGTCAAGGCTTCCTCAAGAAGCCTTGAGCAAAGGGTGCAAAATAAGGGCCAAAAGGGTGCAAAATAGGCACATGGATGCACGTGGATCTGATTCTATGCATCCCAGCTGGCACAGCTGGTATACACCAGGCTTGGGGGGTGCAAAGGGTTCAGGTCGGCCAGAAGGTTTGATCATCGGCCAAAATAAAGTGCCGGTCGGCACTATATATTGCTGGCCGGCTAAATAGAGTGCCGACAGATGATTCCAAGGCCAAAAAAGTGCCGGTGGGTATGCAAATCGAAGCCCCGGAAGTTATCTTTCCAATGGCGCAAACCTTGCACCAAAATTCCTCCTGCGCAAAAAGTTATGCCCTTTTCCGTAAAGCCGCGCAGACTTGATCCAACCGGGATGATGCCCAGCTTCAATCAATCATATCTCCTCCACCCTGACATGGCTCTAGGAGATTCTTGAACCACAAATGAAGCCCCGAAAGTCTTCTTTCCAATGGTAGTGGCCTCATAGCTTAACTCCAAGTATGCAATTGAATAAGCCTGATTCAGCGAGGGCCGCTCGACTTTCTTTTACCCGGATTCATGGCGAACTTCTTCTCCAACCTATTTTCTCCCCTCCTCTCCTCTTTTCTTCAATTCCAAACCTCTAAACAAAGTGTTTTGAAAGACTTGCCCCTCTCCTCGCTGAAGAAACCGGACCTGTGCCCTGCACATCTTTCAACACCGAGCAAACCATCAGTAATGCCCAAGTCTTAAGGGCGGTCAAAAATGGGGTGTCTACAGAGGGCCTCAGCCACACTCACATAAGAGGCCGTCGGATAAAAGTGAAGTGCTTCGAAATGCGTGCACACGGGCACGCAAAGCGAGGCAATGACATAAAGGCATGAAATGGCCTAAAATATGATATACAACGAGACTAAAATGAGATGTCTCGAAATGCGTGCCCACAGGCACGCAAACCGAGGGAATGGCGTACGCAATGCAACAGGGCTAAAATGAGATACGCAATGCAAAATGGACTTACACTATCATGAGAGAGCCTCAGCCACACTCACATAAGAGGCCGTCGGATAAAAATGAAATGCCTCGAAATGCGTGCACATGGGCACGCAAACCGAGGCAATGGCATACGGAATGCGATGATGCTAAAATGACATACAGAATGCAAAGTGGACTTACACCGACATGAGTGGGCCTCAGCCACACTCACATAAGAGGCCATCGGATAAAAATGAAATGCCTCGAAATACGTGCCCGTGGGCACACAAACCGAGAAATGGCCCGAAGGCATGGAATGACATGCGAAATGAAATGAGGGCTTACACCAACATGAGAGGGCCTCAGCCGCACTCACATAGGACGCCGGGAGATGAAAAATGAGATGCCCCGAAATGCGTGCCCGTGGGCACGCAAACCGAGAAATGGCCCGAAGGCATGGAATGACATGCAAAATGAGACATGGCATATGGAACATGGAACATGCAAATTTCAGCAGCCAAAATGATGCAAAAACAGCCCCCGAATTATAGCAAAATTACACCCGATGCCCGAAATGCTATGCTGAGTACCCGAAATGACTTGCAGCTATGCCAAACATGCACAATATGGACATGAAGTGTAAAGACAGATGCTAGGCAGTCCCTAAAATAGCATTTTTCCATTACAAAGCATGGCCAAACAACAATCATAGATGGGGCAAAAATAGCATGCAAAAATGGGGGAAAAGGGGAAATAATGAAGTAAGTGGTATATGCAATGCTCAAACTGAAAAATACAGTTCTACAACACTGAAGAGAGACCAAAAATATGAACATTTACAGCTTATGGTAACCCCCAAACAGTATGTAGATATGCTCAACATAGCATGCAAAATATGAGCCAAAAGAGGGCTATAAAGAGAGGTATACCAAGAATTCACCAAACAGCCTAAGACCCTTGACAAAATATGTCAAGAAGATCAAAATATGACTCTTTCCAGACCTAATGATGGCCGAAAACAGAATCTAGATAGGCTTAACAAAGCATGCAAAAATGGGGGTCAAAGAGGGGTATAATGACAAGTATAACATGGAGACCCCCAAAAAAGTTGATCCCTTCTACAATGTTGTAGAGGGACCCAAAATAAGCCTACTAATAGTTCATGACATGCTCCAAAACAGATCACATGTAGGCCAAACAAATCATGCAAATTTACGGTAAATGTGAGAAATTATGAAGCAAGTGCATGATAGAGAGGCCAAACAGGGTTGAGCCCTTCTTCAATGTTGAAGAGGGGCTCAAAATAGACCCACTCATAGTTTACATCAGGCTTGAAAACAGATCACACATAGGCCAAATATTCAATGCAAAATAATGGCATACAAGAGGATATTGAGACAAGTGCAAGATGGAGGGCTCAAACAGGGTTGAGTCCTTAAACAAACATGAAGAATAGATCAAAATAGACCTAGTTTCAGTTAGGGTCGGAGCCCAAAAAAGTAAGAAAATAGGGCTAAGAAATGAGGCAAAAAAGTGTTACAAAAGAGGGAGATTGAGACTTACCCTTGAAGACCTCTTCTTTTCTACCTCTTGGCTTGAGGAATGTTGCTTCTAAGCCTCTGAAAAGCCTCTCCTTGCTGCTGTGGTGGAGTAGTGGCAGTGGTGCTTGGTGTTGATGAACAAATGGTGCCAAGACTTGAAGATTTTTGAAGGTTTTGGAGAGGGAGATGTATGCCAATGTCTATGAGCTCTTAAGGGGAGTTTTTCTAACCCTAATGAAGGAGCTGGCCAGCCCCTTATAAAGGCCAAAAAAAGGGTGTAAAGGTGGAGGGAAATGCACCCAAGTGTTCCCCTCCAAAATATCCCCCGGATACAGATCTTTTCTGGGGGAAACAGCTATACAGCTGTAAAGTGTGGACTGAGAGGGTCATGGCCGGCCTCTTACTTTTGCTGGAGGTGGCTGGCCGGCCACCCCCCATGGCCGGTCGGCTAGGGTTCAAAAGGTTCAATGAAGATTTCTGGCCGGCCACCAAAGGTTGGTGTCCTCCCATGTGTGTACAACAAGGCCCTGTGGTTGGAATTTGGCAACTCTGAAACAGGAGAGAGAATAGGCCACTTAAAAGAGGGGTTCAAAAGGGTCAATGAGAGTTACTGGCCGGCCATGTGTTTTTAGGGTCCTCCCATGTGTGTACAACACAAATATGTGGTTTTGGCTTGAAAAAAAAGGCCTTAGGGTGTTCAACATTAGCCCGGAAGTGAGAAAAACGGGCGTCGGAGGGCGAAAATGGAATATAACTGGTTGCTGAGATAATTGCTAGCCTCCCACCCTCCAGTGATCTTCCTGGTGATAAAACAGAGGTACCTGCCAAAAATGAACGAAAACCAATGCAAAACGAATGCTCGGGGGCCGAAACACGCAGTTCGGGGTCCCGAAAACCGGCCGTTAAGCACCGAAAGTGGTGTTTGGCTACGAAGTGGGTATCTGAGACCCCAGTGTCCCTTGAAAGGGAGTAAATGAGATGCATGCCAAAAACTGGAGGAATCGGAGATGGTTAGACGGTCCCGAACCCGGGCACACGGCCTGACGGTTCCGAAAACCGGGAACCGGGCTCCGAAATGGGCAAAATGGCCTACGGGCACGAAATGTAGCCCACGGCCACTGAGAGATAGTCTACGGGACCTCTCCCTCCCCTCAGGAAAGAAAACAGAGAAAACCGAGTCTGGTTCGCAAACCGAGGCAAGGCACAGAAGAGGGTTCGGAAGTCCGGAGGCAGGGCGCACGACCGCGACTCTGAGACTTCTGAACGAGCACAATATGCAACATCACCGAGCGCTCAATCGGTGACGTCTGAGTCTTAAGGTCGGTCAAAAATGGGGTGTCTACAGTTGCCCCTCTTTGACAGAACTCGGAAGTCACAAGTGACGGGAGTGAATGTCAAAGCCTAGAGACGACCCATTTTTGACAAGGCCGAAGACTTAGACAATCAAAGAAGATGAACAGAAAAAAGTGCCCGCAGGCGTGCCCGCAGGCAGGAGGGGGGGCAAAGTGCAAAGCGATATGCACAGAGCCAGATGATCATGCAAATGCAGCAAGCTGTAATGAGGCAAGTATTCGCAAATAGATGCAACAGTTTTAAGCAAGAATGCAAAGCAACAACTACATTTCATGCAGTTAGGAATGCGGAGAATCATTCAATTCTCGTCGCGTCTCACACGGAGAAGTTACGATACCTGCGCGATTCGTCTGGTCGCACCAGCCTCAAATGAACCGTACATACAATATCGTGCCTGCAAAAGAGAGAATTCAACAAGAACAATATGCTAACAACATATATTCAATGTGATTCCTGTGGTTCCGAAAGTATGACCTACGCAGTGTCGGCGAGCGAATGCATCGCAATGCGGAGAAAGGAACATGCGTGACAACGCATGCTCAAACACAGAGGTATAGTACACCGAGAAATCATGCATGACAATGCAAAATGCTCACGAGAATGCAAGTTATATGCAAAACAATGCAAAATGAGCACGAATCAGGGTGCTTGTTTGTCGCGAAACAACGAGCTGGGAAACGCGCATTTCGGCGAAGGCAACTTGATCGCGGCCTCTGATTCACCTCCCGGAGAGGTTACAACATGTTCAAAAAGGATACACCTTGATTTTGATGAGTAATGATGAGACACATGTCAGAAATTGCAGCTGAAGTTCCGGCGGAGCAATTTCGCGCCAGAAAGTGCACTTTTCTTGAACTTTTTCAAGTCCCGGGAACTCCGATCTTCCTCAAAATTTGCAGAGACCTAGGGGAGGAAGTGGGGAACACCACCGGCCAGGTGGTTGCCCAAGGGGAGGCCACCGGCTAGGGGGGAAAAAGCAAATGGCCGGCCAGCCAGAAAAGGTGGCCGGCCGGCCACCTGTCCAAAAGCAGGGGCAATTTTGTCATTTTCCTCATTTCTAAATATATCCTCATCCAATGCCTCCGAAATCACTTCCACAGCTGCAAAAACTCCTTCCCTTGCTCCCCAAACCATTTTTTCCTTCAGATCTGCACTTTATACGCGCTTTTCGGCCTTCCACGCAAGTTGTTTTCGCGAAATCTTTCAGTTTTAAGCACTTTGAACCGATTAAATTTTGATTTCGGGGCTTCTTTTCTCATTTTCACCACTTGAGGTAAGTTTGTCTCAATATTTGGAAGATTTTCTAGGGAGTTGACTTTTGTTGACTTTTCCATTTCCCGAGAGTTGACTTTTGTTGACTTTTTCCAATTTTGGCTCATTTTCGCTCATTTTTGCTCCTTTTGCAGATTTCTTGAAATGGCGGGTGATTTTCCTCACGGCGGAGGTCCTCCAGGTGCCGGGGATGATTTTGATGTTATGACGTTGCCCCCGAGGGTCCGGCCTTTTATTCCCGGGAGATACGCCCCATCGGTACACGTTCTTCCACGGGCTATTTTTCGTCATTTCACCGACTTCAATGATCGGGTACCCGGGGATCTACTTCTGCGGGAGCCGGAGCATCATCTCTCTTACGAGGTACGAGAGGTATTTTACTTTATTTCTTGCATTTTTTGCGCATTTCGTACCTTTGTCATGCTTGAACACACAGTTTAGCTTATGACATAATATTTTGCTTGCATTCTGAACATGTGGCTTAAACACTTGAACTTCTGAACATATCAGCCTATGAATTAATTGTGAGCACACGGCATACACTGATTGAAAATTGAACTCACGGCCCAATACTTGAATTTTGAAATGAACGCACAACCCATCCTTGAATGTTGAACACACAGTCCATTGTTTAGGTGAACACTCGGCACACACTAATTTAGAGTTGGACACAGAGCCCGAATTGGAGTGAACACGCAGCCCACTGATTTTCTGAAATTTGAACACGCAGCCCAAATAACAAATTTACTGAACACGCAGCCCAGTTAAATAGTGAACACGCAGCCCACATAGATAGAGAACAGAAACCGCAGCCTCGACTCTGATTTTCTGAAATTTGAACACGCAGCCCAAATAACAAATTTACCGAATACGCAGCCCAGTTAAATAGTGAACACGCAGCCCACATAGATAGAGAACAGAAACCGCAGCCCTGACTCTGATTTTCTGAAATTTGAACACGCAGCCCAAATAACAAATTTACTGAACACACAGCCCAGTTAAATAGAAGTGAACACGCAGCCCACATAAATAGAGAACAGAAACCGCAGCCCTGACTCTGATTTTCTGAAATTTGAACACGCAGCCCAAATAACAAATTTACCGAACACGCAGCCCAGTTAAATAGTGAACACGCAGCCCACATGGATAGAGAACAGAAACCGCAGCCCTGACTCTGATTTTCTGAAATTTGAACACGCAGCCCAAATAACAAATTTATCGAATACGCAGCCCAGTAAAATAGTGAACACGCAGCCCACTGATTTTGAAATTTGAACACGCAGCCCAAATACCAATTTACTGAACACGGAGCGCAGATTACAGGTGAACACGCAGCCCACTGATTTTGAAATTTGAACACGCAGCCCAAATACCAATTTACTGAACACGCAGCCCAGATTACAGGTGAACACGCAGCCCACTGATTTTGAGATTTGAACACGCAGCCCAAATACCAATTTACTGAACACGCAGCCCAGATTACAGGTGAACACGCAGCCCACTGATTTTGAAATTTGAACACGTAGCCCAAATACCAATTTACTGAACACGCAGCCCAGATTACAGGTGAACACGCAGCCCACTGATTTTGAGATTTGAACACGCAGCCCAAATACCAATTTACTGAACACGCAGCCCAGATTACAGGTGAACACGCAGCCCACTGATTTTGAGATTTGAACACGCAGCCCAAATACCAATTTACTGAACACGCAGCCCAGATTACAGGTGAACACGCAGCCCACTGATTTTGTGATTTGAACACGCAGCCCAAATACCAATTTACTGAACACGCAGCCCAGATTACAGGTGAACACGCAGCCCACTGATTTTGAGATTTGAACACGCAGCCCAAATACCAATTTACTGAACACGCAGCCCAAATTACAGGTGAACACGCAGCCCACTGATTTTGAAATTTGAACACGCAGCCCAAATACCAATTTACTGAACACGCAGCCCAGATTACAGGTGAACACGCAGCCCACTGAACACAACTCACTCATTTCATTTGCACACAGCTCATTCATTTGATTTGCACACAGCTTATTCATTTCATTTGCACACAGCTTATTCATTTCATTTGCACACAGCTCATTCATTTGATTTGCACACAGCTCATTCATTTCTTTTACACACAGCTTATTCATTTGATTTGCTGAAACGTGTATTCATTCTGAATGCAGGTTGGCTCTCGCACGGTACGGGGGTATGGCTCCACTGCAGCCAGGGATTGGTATGTTGAGCTTCCGGAGGCTGTCTGGGACTTAGTTGATCTAGCAGGGTTTGGGGCCTTCTGCGTTGGATTATCACGCTGTCCTGCCAGTAGGACTCTGTTGGGAGCTTTGGTGGAGAGGTGGTGGGACACCACCAATTCTTTCCATTTTTCTGCCACCGGGGATCTGACTATGACCCCGCTAGATTTTGCTGTTCTCACTGGCCTAGACATAGGAGGTTGGCCCGTTCCTTACGACGAGGATATGGGCGAGTGGGAGGCCGCTTGGATGTATTTGCTGGGGGCTCGCCCGCCTATAGACAGAGCTTCCGGGAGAGTCCGGTACACCTGGTTCTCTTCCCATTTTCGGAGGCCGGAGATGGAGCCTGAGTCCCCTGCGGAGGCCGAGCAGTACGCCCGTGGCTTCCTTATGTTCCTCTTTGGCACCACTCTGTTTGCAGATAGGGGGAACACTGTCGGGTTGTATCTTTTGAGTGCCCTAGTGGACCTATCACAGGTCAGTCGGTATGACTGGGGCGGTGTCGGCTTGGCTACCCTTTTCTGTTATATGAGCGCGACCTCCCGCGGGCAGGGAGACTTACTTGGTGGCTACTGGCGAGCCTGGGAGGTACGTTCTGTCCTCTTGATTTACATTTCTGCACTTTATTACTTGTTCATTGCACACACGGCGCACTTTACATCCTGTGTTTTGCACTCAGCATTTTGTATTCACGTTCTGCACTGTTTTCCACAGCTATGGGTCTATGTATATTTTCCGACATTAGCCCCGGAGATGGTGGTGGCAGGGCCCCTCATGACCCCGTATTCATTAGTATTCGAGGGTGAGCACCGGCCGAGACCCCGAGAGACTCTCCTCTATCTGCGACAGTACTTTGACACCGTGCGAACGACAGAGGTATTTCAGAACTCTCAGTTTTCTGCCGTTTTCATCTTTGATCTGCCTTGTATATTCTTGATTTCTGATTGATTCATGCACTGGTTATCCGCAGATCACGTGGCAGCCCTGGGCAGTCTTGGGCGATGGTCTCCGATTTCAGTATGTCGGAGGATTAGGCACCTCCCAGTACAGGATCCTGCTCGAGGGACCGGTTGGTAGAGCATGGTTCATGGGGGAACGCTTTCTGCGTCAGGTGTGGGGATACCTTTCTCAGGATCCTCCTGCAGCACCTCCAGCCACTATGCGGACTGCTGATAGACTTTCTACCCAGGAGGTCATTAGTGCTATGCAGGGCACCGATGCTTTGCTACATCTCACAGAGGGAGACTACGCCACTTATCGTCACACATATCTGATGCCTCCCTTGACAGGAGTGCGCGCTCCGCCACGGAGGTCTGCCGATGTACCCTCTTCGAGTCGGGCTCGTGCTACGGACATCCCTTCTAGCAGCAGGGCTGGTACGCCCAGAGGTGGGCGCGGATTCATTCCCCCGATCCCTCCGACTCTTCATCATCCCGGGTGGCCAGACATGCCGACCGAGTTGATGGGGTGGCAGTATGGGACTACTTCTCCGATTCCGATCCCTATAGAGCCTCCGATGCCTGGTCACAGATATGTCAGAGACCCTGATTCACCACCGGTATGTTTTGCAGCTTTGATTTATCAGTCGGACATTTGGATATCCGTTCCTTTACTGATAGTTTTGCATTTGTGTCTGTAGCCTCCAGTTGAGTACATGGATGAGATGCTTGGGATGCTGGCCTCACTTGAGGGGATGGTCCTGCGTAGAGAGGCGCAGTTGTCCATCATGGGCTTCCAGGTACCCTTTTAGTTTTCTGGTATTTACCATACTCCTGATGATATGCTGATCTTGAACATTCTACTGCATTGATAAGCTGTTTGTGTAGAGCACATCTGACACACACCCCACTTACATACTGTACTTTCATCTGGTTCTCATATTTGAACTGATGTATTGAACTGTTCATTTTCAGATGCCTCCAGTATATGCTCCGCCACAGGCTAGACCGCCTGGGCCTTCTCAGGGAGGTAGACCGTCTGGATCTTTTCGAGGTGCTGGACCATCTGGGCCATCCCGAGGAGCTGGGCCATCTAGGCCTTTTCGAGGAGCTCGAGGAGTGTAGACGTCCCCGAACGCATCCCGGGGAGAGGAGTGCGAGTCCCCCCCCCCCCGTTCTGGTTCGATATTGGGTCACTACAGTTCGAAGGACTCAAATGTCACGGTTCTAAATCTCGAACCAAAGAGTCCAAATCCGGCAAATCGTTTTGAAAACAGATTTTTTGAAAGAAGTGCCAAACATGGACTGCTTTCCCAGATACAGAGTCGCCACCTAAATATTTTATTTTTGGGAAATTTAGGAAACCCTGACTCGGTGCCAAAGGCCACGTGTCCGTCATCACCAAAGTTGCCTCGGCTCGGGAACTTGGGTACGATTGGGGAAGGTCACTTCGTGAGCACCCCCGCTCGCCCGGTCAAAGACCGGCCTCTACTAACCATGATATCTTATTTTGAAAACATTGTGAGTTCTTATTCCGGTTATTAGCCTAGGTTACTATGTGATGCGCACAGCATACAAGTATAGACTGAGTCGCCTGAATGGGAACAAAACATTTCATGTTTGTTTGTTTGAAAAAAGGTTTGATGGTGCTACCCGCAGGTAGGCTAAGACGTGGATTTGCCACCCTCAGGTGGGCTTAGAAAACATGATTTTGCCACTATCTAGTGGGCTTAAAACAAACGGTCAATGCATTGTTCCAATCCAAATAACTCAACCTCCACCCACAGGCATTCAAGGCAGTTTATATCACATAAGCAAATAGCCTCATGGCAAGCATGCTATTCATGGTAGTCACTCACACGCATGCAAGGATGCTAAAGCATAAAACTCACCGAGTACTCCAAGCCAAAACAGAAACTACATTAGAAATCATGCATGATCCTAAGTGTACTGAAATGCCTAATGCAACACATGCAAAAATGCAACTATAGCAGGCTCGGCTATTCTAAACATGGCATATGGAATGCTACAACTAACACGTATTCAATTTGGAATTGAAATACAAATGCAGTTTGTATGATGCACCGAGCCCGGTGCGTGCAAAGCAGATGAATGATGCAAACATGCTGTCATACTGCATGCTAATTGAAATATGCCCTATATCTAACCATCATAAGCGGGTAAATAAAAGGGAGAAAGACGTGGGGTTGGAAGACATACATCACACTCACCCACACTTATTACAATTATGCCCTCGCGCAGAGGGTCCAAATAAATATACAGTCCGGATGAAAGAATAATACAGTCCAAATGTTACAGTCCGAATAATATAACTAAAAAAAAAAACTGTAAACTTGCATGCAAGCCAGGGACTGCCTTGCTTCTGATGAATGTTGCATGTCGGAGCTGCCTTGCGCGGAAATCCACTGGGATGCCCCAATTAGCCTCTGTTTGCAATGTTTCTCGAAATGCGTGCCAGACTCCGAAAAGTTGCTGATTCTTCATTTTGCTGCAACAGAGAGCAGGAAAGGGGCATAGCAATGTATTTCACAAATATATGCATGCCTCGATCCTCGTGCCACCAATCACGCATCTCGATGCATGATGGCCGAGGAGTCGGATTGCACAACTCAATGTAGGATGAATGCGTATGAATGCTACAATAAAACCTAACTCCATCACGGATAATCCGGAGTGTCGGTGACTTGGGAATTGAGATCCGTTCCGTCACTCGGAGTACGAAACGCGCCTCGTTTCCCGTGCCCGGGCTAACCCCTATCCCGAACACGATGCAATATGCATGATATGCATGAAATGCAGCTAATATGCAATCCTAACATACACAATGTTATGAAAATGAAATGCCTCAAAATGCGTGCACACGTGCACGCACACTGAGAAAATGATCCTAAGGCATGAAATGGCATATGCAATGCAAATTGGACTTACACTAACACGAGTGGACCTCAGCCACACTCACATAAGAAGCCGTCGGATAAAAATAAAGTGCCTCGAAATGCGTGCACGCGGGCACGCAAACCGAGGCAATGACATAAAGGCATGAAATGGCCTGAAATATGATATACAATGAGACTAAAATGAGATGTCTCGAAATGCGTGCCCACGGGCACGCAAACCGAGGAAATGGCATACGGAATGCAATGATGCTAAAATGACATACAGAATGCAAAATGGACTTACACTAACACGAGTGAGCCTCAGCCACACTCACATAGGATGCCGTCGGATAAAAGTGAAGTGCCTCGAAATGCGTGCGCACGGGCACGCAAATCGAGGCAATAGCCCTAAGGCATGAAATATCATGCGAATGCAATGATGGGCTTATACCAACATGAGAGGGCCTCAGCCAGACTCACATAGGATGCCGTCGGATAAAAAAGAAGTGCCTCGAAATGCGTGCACGCGGGCACGCAAACCGAGAAATGGCCCGAAGGCATGGAATGACATACGAAATGAAACATGGCATATGGAATACGGAACACGTAAATTTCAGCAGCCAAAATGATGCAAAACAGCCCCCCGAATTATAGCAAAATTACACCCGATGCCCGAAATAGGCCCCGAAATGCAATGGAATGGCTTACAGCTATGTCAAACATGCACAATATGGACATGAAGTGTAAATACAGATGATAGGAAGTCCCTAAACTAGCATTTTTTTAGTACAAAGCATGGCCAAACAACAATAATAGATGGGGCAAAAACAGCATGCAAAAATGGGGGAAAAAGGGGAAATAATGAAGTAAGTGGTATATGCAATGCTCAAACTGAAAAATACAGTTCTACAACACTGAAGGGGGACCAAAAATATGAACATTTACAGCTTATGACAAACCCCAAAACAGTATGTAGATATGCTCAACATAGCATGCGAAATATGAGCCAAAAGAGGGCTATAAAGAGAGGTATACCAAGAATTCATCAAACAGCCTAAGACCCTTAATGAAACATGTCCAAGGGGTCAAAATATGACCCATTTCAGTTCTGAGGATGGCCCAAAAACAGAATTAAAATAGGCTAACAAAGCATGCAAGAATGGGGGCCAAAGAGGGATATAAAGACAAGCACAACATGGAGACCCCCAACAAGGTTGATCCCTTCTACAATGTTGTAGAGGGATCCAAAATAAGCCTACTCACAGTTCATGACATGCTCCAAAACAGATCACATGTAGGTCAAACAAATCATGCAAATTTACGGTAAATGTGAGAGATTATGAAGCAAGTGCATGATAGAAAGGCCAAACAGGGTTGAGCCCTTCTTCAATGTTGAAGAGGGGCTCAAAATAGGCCCACTCACAATTTACATCAGGCTCAGAAATAGATCACACATGAACTAAAAAAAGCATGAAAGATATTGACATACAAGATGATATTGAAGCAAGTGCATCATAGAGGGCTCAAACAGGGTTGAGCCCTTAAACAAACATGTAGAATAGCTCAAAAGAAGGCCCCTTTCAGTTAGGGCCGGAGTCTAAAACATTGAGCAAGTAGGGTAGAGGAATGGTGCAAAAAAAGGTGCCAAAAGAGGGTGATTGATACTTACCCTTGAATATTACACTCTTGTTGCTTCTTGGCTCAAGTTTGCTGCTCCTAAGCCTCTGAAAAACCCTTCCTTGCAGCTGGAATGGAGTGGTGGTAGTAGAGCTTGAAGATGATGAAGAAATGGCACCAAACTTAGGAAAAATGCAAAAGATAGAGATGGAGATGTGTATGTATGCTTGAGGAAAATTTTCCAACCCTTGTCTAAGAGTTGGGAGGTTCCTTATATAGACAAAAAAAAAAGGGGTGTAAAGGTGGAGGGAAATGCACCTAAGTGTTCCCCTCCAAAATATCCCCCGGATACAGATCTTTTCTGTGGGAAACAGCTATACAGCTGTGCAGCACAGGTCCCAAGGAGCATGGCCGGCTAGGCACCTTTACTGGAGGTGGCCGGCCGGCTACCCCCCATGGCCGGCCGGCCAGGGGCAAAAATGGAAGTTTGGAATTGCTGGCCGAGCTCTACATATTGGTGTCCTCCCATGTATGTACAACAAAGCCCTGTGGTTGGAATCTGGCAACTCTGAACCAAGAGAGACAACAAGCCATTTAAAAGAGGGGTTCAAAAGGGTCAAATGCAATTACTGGCCGGCCATGTGTTTTTAGGGTCCTCCCAGGTCTCCTCAACACAAATACGTGGTTTTGGCTTGAAGAAAATGGCCCTAGGGTGTTCAACATTAGCCCAGAAGTGAGAAAAACGGGCGCCGGGGGGCGCCGGGGGAGCATAACTGGTTGTTTGAGACAATTACTGTCCTCCCACCCTCCAGTGACCTTCCTGGTGATAAAACAGAAGGTACCTGCCAAAAATGAACAAAAACCGATGCAAAACGAATACTCGGGGGCCAAAACACGCAGTTCGGGATCCCGAAAACCGGCTGTTAAGCACCGAAAGTGGTGTTTGGCTACGAAGTGGGTATCTGAGACCCCAGTGTCCCTTAAAAGGGAGTAAATGAGATGCATGCCAAAAACCGGAGGAATTGGAGATGGTCGGGTGGTCCCGAACCGAAGGCACACGGCCTGACGGCTCCGAAAACTGGGATCCGGGCTCCGAAACGGGCAAAATGGCCTACGACCACGAAATGTAGCCCACGGCCACTGAGAGATAGTCTACGGGACCTCTCCTTCCCCTCAGGAAAGAAAACAGAGAAAACCGAGCCCGATTCGCAAACCGAGGCAAGGCACAGAAGAGAGTTCGGAAGTCCGGAGGCAGGGCGCACGGCCGTGACTCTGAGACTTCTGAACGAGCACAATATGCAACATCACCGAGCGCTCAATCGGCGACATCTGAGTCTTAAGGTCGGTCAAAAATGGGGTGTCTACAGTTGCCCCTCTTTGACAGAACTCGGAAGTCAAGAAATGACGGGAGTGAATGTCAAAGCCCAGAAATGACCCATTTTTGACAAGGCCGAAGACTTAGACAATCATACAAGATGCATAGAGATATGTGTGCCCGCAGGCAGGGGCAAAATGCAAAATGATATGCAGGAAGCCAAATGCGACTCGATGTTCGTGCAAATGCAGCAAGCTGTAATGAAGCAAGTATTCGCAAATAAATGCAACAGTTTTAAGCAAGAATGCAAAGCAACAACTACATTTCATGCAGTTAAGAATGCGGAGAATCATTCAATTCTCGTCGCGTCTCACACGGAGAAGATACGATACCTGCGCGATTCGTCTGGTCGCACCAGCCTCAAATGAACCGTACATACAATATCGTGCCTGCAAAAGAGAGAAATTCAACAAGAACAATATGCTAACAACATATATTCAATGTGATTCCTGTGGTTCCGAAAGTTTGACACACGCAGTGTCGGTGAGTGAATGCATCGCAATGCGAGAAAGGAACATGCGTGACAACGCACGCTCAAGCACAGAGGTATGGTACACCGAGAAATCATGCATGACAATGCAAAATGTTCATAAGAATGCAAGTTATATGCAAAACAATGCAAAATGAGCACGAATCAGGTTGCCCGTTTGTCGCGAAACAACGAGCTGGGAAACGCGCATTTCGGTGGAGGCAACTTGATCGCGGCCTCTGATTCACCTCCCGGAGGGGTTACAACATGTTCAAAAAGGATACACCTTGATTTTGATGAGTAATGATGAGACACATGTCAGAAATTGCAGCTGAAGTTCCGGCGGAGCAGATTTCGCGCCAGAAAGTGCACTTTTCTTGAACTTTTTCAGGTCCCGGGAACTCCGATCTTCCTCAAAATTTGCAGAGAGCTAGAGGGGGGGTGTGGGGGACCACCACTGGCCAGGTGGTTGCCCTTGGGGAGGCCACCGGCTAGGGACAAAAAAGCAAATGGCCGGCCAGCCAGAAAAGGTGGCCGGCCGGCCACCTGCCCAAAAGCAGGGGCATTTTGGTCATTTTTCCCATTTATATATATATACACCTCCATTCATTCCGAAATCACTCCCATAGCTGCAAAAACTCCTTCCCTTGCTCCCCAAACCATTTTTTCCTTCAGATCTGCATTTTATACGCACTTTTCGGCCTTCCACGCAAGTTGTTTTCGCGAAATCTTTCAGTTTTAAGCACTTTGAGCCGATTAAATTTTGATTTCGGGGCTTCTCTTCTCATTTTCACCACTTGAGGTAAGTTTGTCTCAATATTTGGAAAATTTTCTAGGGAGTTGACTTTTGTTGACTTTTCCATTTCCCGAGAATTGACTTTTGTTGACTTTTTTCAATTTTGGCTCATTTTGCTCATTTTTTGCTCCTTTTGCAGATTTCTCGGAATGGCAGGTGATTTTCCTCACGGTGGAGGCCCTCCAGGTGCCGGGGATGACTTTGATTTTATGGCATTGCCCCCGAGAGTCCGCCCTTTTATTCCCGGGAGATACGTCCCACCGGTACATATGCTTCCGCGGGCCGTTTTTCGTCGTTTCACTGGGTTCAATGACCGGGCACCCGGGGATTTACTTTTGCGAGAGCCGGAGCAGCACCTCTCTCACGATGCACGAGAGGTATTTTACTTTATTTCCTACATTTTTCTCGTATTTCGTGCCTTTGCCATGCTTGTACACACAGTTTTAGCTTACGACATAGTACTTTGCTTGCATTTTGAACATGTAGTTTAAACACTTGAACTTCTGAACACATCAGCCTATGAATTAATTGTGAGCACACGGCATACACTGATTTAGAGTTGGACACACAGCCCGAATTGGAGTGAACACACAGCCCACTGATTTTCTGAAACTTGAACACACAGCCCCAAATAACAAATTTACTGAACACGCAGCCCAGATAGAAGTGAACACGCAGCCCACATAAATAGAGAACAGAAACCGCAGCCCTGACTCTGATTTTATGAAATTTGAACACGCAGCCCAAATAACAAAATTACTGAACACACAGCCCAGTTAAATAGTGAACACGCAGCCCACATAGATAGAGAACAGAAACCGCAGCCCTGACTCTGATTTTCTGAAATTTGAACACGCAGCCCAAATAACAAATTTACTGAACACGCAGCCCAGATTTGAAGCGAACACGCAGGCCACTGATAGAGAACAGAAACCGCAGCCCTGACTCTGATTTTCTGAAATTTGAACATGCAGCCCAAATGAAAAATTTACTGAACACACAGCCCAGTTAAATAGTGAACACGCAGCCCACATAGAGAACAGAAACCGCAGCCCTGACTCTGATTTTCTGAAATTTGAACACGCAGCCCAAATAACAAATTTACTGAACACGCAGCCCAGATTTGAAGCGAACACGCAGCCCACTGATAGAGAACAGAAACCGCAACCCTGACTCTGATTTTCTGAAATTTGAACACGCAGCCCAAATAACAAATTTACTGAACACACAGCCCAGTTAAATAGTGAACACGCAGCCCACATAGAGAACAGAAACCGCAGCCCTGACTCTGATTTTCTGAAATTTGAACACGCAGCCCAAATAACAAATTTACTGAACACGCAGCCCAGATTTGAAGTGAACACGCAGCCCACTGATAGAGAATAGAAACCGTAGCCCTGACTCTGATTTTCTGAAATTTGAACACGCAGCCCAAATAACAAATTTACTGAACACGCAGCCCAGATTTGAAGCGAACATGCAGCCCACTGATTTAGAAATTTGATTTGATTTGCACACAGCTCATTCATTTCATTAGCACACAGCTCATTCATTTCATCACTGACACATGTATTCATTCTGAATGCAGGTTGGCGATCGCACCGTGCGCGGATACGGCTCTACTGCCGCGAGAGACTGGTACGCTGAGCTTCCAGAGGCTGTTCGGGATCTGGTTGATCTAGCAGGATTCGGAGCGTTTTGCGTGGGATTATCACGTTGCCCTGCCAGCAGGACATTGTTAGCTGCCTTGGTGGAGAGATGGTGGGACACCACCAATTCTTTCCATTTTTCTGCCACCGGGGATATGACCATGACTCCGCTAGACTTTGCCGTACTCACCGGCCTAGACATAGGCGGTTGGCCTATTCCTTATGACGAGGATATGGGAGAGTGGGAGGCCGCATGGTTACATCTGTTGGGGGCCCGTCCACCTGTAGACAGAGCTTCCGGGAGAGTCCGGTACACTTGGTTCTCTTCCCATTTCCGGAGGCCGGAGATGGAGCCTGAGTCTCCTGGGGAGGTCGAGCAGTACGCCCGTGGCTTCCTTACGTTCCTCTTTGGCACCACTCTGTTTGCCGATAGGGGGAACACTGTTGGGTTGTATCTTCTGAGTGCCCTAGTGGACCTATCACAGGTCAGTCGATATGACTGGGGTGGCGCTGGCTTGGCTACCCTCTATTGTTATATGAGCGCGACCTCCCGCGGGCAGGGAGACTTACTTGGTGGCTATTGGCGAGCTTGGGAGGTACGTTCTGTCTTCTTGATTTACATTTCTGCTCCTCATTACTTGTTCATTGCACACACACGGCGCACTTTACATCCTGTGTTCTGCCCTTGACACTTTGTATTCACATTCCGTACTGTTTTTCTCAGCTATGGGTGTACGTATACTTTCCCACATTAGCCCCGGAGATGGAGGTGGCAGGACTCATTATGACTCCGTTTTCACTAGTATTCGAGGGCGAGCACCGACCGAGACCTCGAGAGACTCTCTTCTACCTGCGACAGTATTTTGATACTGTGCGGGCGACAGAGGTATTTCAGAACCCTCAGTCCCTTTTATTTTCATCTTTGACATGCCCTGTATGTTCCTGATTTCTGATGGATCTGTGCACTGGTTATCCGCAGATTACTTGGCAGCCCTGGGCGGTCTTAGGTGATGGTCTCCGACATCAGTATCCCGGAGGATCGAGCAATTCCCAGTATAGGTTCCTACTCGAAGGACCTGTTGGTAGGGCATGGTTCCTGGGAGAACGCTTTCTGCGTCAGGTGTGGGGGTACGATTCTCAGGACCCTCCTGCTGTACCTCCAGCCACTATGCGGACTGCCGATAGACTCTCTGCCCAGGAGGTCATTAGTGACAGGCAGGGCACCGATGCTTTGTTACATCTCATGGAGGGGGGCTACGCCACCTATCGTCGCATATATCTGATGCCCCCCTTGACGGGAGTGCGTGCTCCGTCACAGAGGTCTACTGATGTACCATCGTTGAGCCGGGCTCATGCCACGGATATCCCCTCCTCTAGCAGAGCTGGTGCGTCTAGGGGGAGAGGTAGTTCGATTCCTCCGATCCCTCCGTCTCTTTATCATCCTGGGTGGCCAGACATGCCGACCGAGTTGACGAGTTGGCGGTTCGGGACTCCTTACCAGGTCCCGCTAGAGCCTCCTCTTCCTGACCACGGATATGTCAGAGATCCTGATTCACCCCCGGTATGTTCTTCAGCCTTGATTCATCAGTTAGATATTTGGACGTTCATCCCTTTACTGATAGTTTTGCATTTGTATTTGCAGCCTCCAGTTGAGTACACGGATGAGCTACTTGGGATGCTAGCCACATTCGAGGGCATGATCCTACGGAGGGAGGCACAGCTGGCCATTATGGGCGTGCAGGTATTGTCCATCTTTCCTGTATTCAGCATACTCCTGATGACATACTGGTTTTGAACGCTCTGCTGTATTGATAGGCTGTATAGAGCACATCTGACACACACCCCACTCAGCACATCTAACACACACCCCACTCGTATACTGTACTTGAATCTGCTTTTCATATTTAAACTGATGTATTGAACTCTTCATTTTCAGATGCCTCCTGTATATGCATCGTCGCAGACCAGGCCACCCGGGCCTTCTCAGGGAAGTCGAGGTACTGGGCCTGTTCGAGGTACTGGGCCATCTAGGCCTTTTCGGGGAGCTGGGCCATCTAGGCCTTTTCGAGGAGCTCGAGGAGCGGGGTCGTCTCGCAGACGCAGGGCACCCATTATTGAGGAGGAGGAGGAGGAGGAGGTTGCAGACCGTGAGTCAGAGACATCTGCTGAGGAGGGAGGCTCTGGTCTTGGTTCCGGGAGTGGAGACCAGGATGAGGGGGATCCGGAGGATGATAGCTCCGACCCAGATGGTGATGATGGTGCAGAGGTTATCCTGCAGAAGAGGATGAGAGGCCCCCCTCATTCCCGTTCCCGAGGACATTGATGCTATTTCCTGCTTTATTTTACTTTTTGCTAGTAGTTTGTAGCACTTTGCATATTGTTAGGCAGTTTTATTTTCTGTAAAACTTGTACCTCTATTTTGTTGTAAAACATGATGGAATGAAACAGCTTTTGAAAATGTGCTTGTATTTGAAACTCTTAGCATCGCATCGCATCATTTTGCACAAAATGGAATTGAATGAAAATGTGCCTTGTGTATTTACCGGGTCAGGTAATGAGTCGACACAACAAAACAAACAACTCAACTTGTTAAGAAAAGACAAGATCTTAACAAGTTTACAACTCGATAAGCAAAATACAACAATGTTAACGACTCGATAAACAAGACTTAACAAAATTACGTAAACAAAAGAGTAACAACTCAAAACACCAAATGTGACAGCTCGACAAAACTTACAACTCGATAAACAAAACGACAACTCGATAAGCAAAACAACAACTCGATGGGCAAAACAAAGCGTACATTCAGATGATCTGGGTGACGGAACGAATCCGAAATTGAGAGAAATGGAGGCCTTTGACATTCCCGATGCATCGAGATGCCTCAAATTTCCTTCTGGAGGGTAAAACAGGACCAATGCGGGGCCGAACATTTTTTGCATCTGGAGACTAGAGGGTGGCCGGCCTACTAGAATAGATGGCCGGCCGGCCACCTCTCCCACAACCCCCAGAATTTTGACACGTGTCCTTTGAATAGTGTTTTACCCCCCTATAAAAGCCCCAACCTTGGAACTTATTCATTTCATCACCGTTTCTCACAAAAATGGAGGCATTTCTCGCAGAAAATCTCACATCTTGGATCTCTTCTCTAGACGGCTCGGAAAAGTTGAACTTCCGGGGTTTCGGCTTAAATGCACTATTCCCGCTGGGCCGAACTCCATTGCACTTTCCTTTCCTCCATGCGGCGGCGAGATTTTGGAACCCGGTGACGCACGTTTTCAGCTTCGGCGATCAAGAGGTATGTCCCACTTTTGAAGATTTTCAAGTTTTAATGGAGTCTGAACATTCAGAAGAGATCTTGCCTCAGTCTCGTTTCGGCCATGCCCAAGCTTTAGGGTGGATGTGCGGTCTCAACGCGCATGATGCTCGATCCCTGATTTGTAACGGGAGGTTGGATATCCCGAGCCTGATTTACCGATTCTCCGATGCCGGTGACCGCGGTGACCATTATCGGCAAGGTTTTCGACAACATGCCCTCTGCTTGTGCATGCTATCTCATTTTCTGTTTGTCTCGGGCTCCGGGGGAGCTAACATCCGTTTGATTGAAGTTGCTCAAGGCTTGAGGGAAGGAAAGAGCTGTACCGCCATGACATTGGCTGAGACACTGCTGGGTTTGGATGCCTTCCACCGCCAAGAGACAACCAGGTTTGCGGGGAGCCCACTACTGTTGCAGGTAATGTTTCCCACCCAAGCTCACATATGTAGTTGCTCACATCCCTCGGCCCTCAGGCTCGGTTTTTCTCATAAAACCCTCATCCTACTTTTCTCTCATCGCACATCTCTCTATTCTTTATTCTCTCATTTTTCATCCCTCCCCAGATATGGTTGATGGATAAATTGCAAGTTGTGGACTCTTGCCCTGCTTACTCAGCCCGCGGCTACTTCTTTCGACAACGCCTGGTTGACGCCCTTGATGAGGGATGGTGGGTTGAATGGATGTGCAACTTGTCAGCTGAACGCATTGCTTGGCGCTGTCCTTGGCTTAACCTTCCGGCGATGAGCTATAGCATGTTCCAGGATACTGGGATCCGGTTGATTGGCCTGACCCATTGTGTATTCTATTTCCCATTCCGCATTCTGCGCCAGTTCGGCCATGATCAGACTTGCCCTCCGGAGGGGATAGAGTATCCGGTCGCCTTCCCGATCCGAGGTGCACACCTCGCCCGACATACTACGGCTTGGAGGACTAGAAGAACCATCTGAAAGTTGGACTTAAGGGTCAACCTCCAATAATTGATGGTGAACTGTTTCAGTCTATCAAGGTTGAAGACTGCTTCTGGAGCTTAGAGGATCAGAAATCCATCTCTATACTTCTGACCAAACAGAACCAAATGGAATGGTGGAAAAGTTTGGTAAAAGGTGATCCTGAAGTTGATACTCAAAAGGTGGAACTGGAAAGCATCAAGCTTTCTAATCTGGACTCAGAAACACGGTCCACTGTGGAAAAAATGATGTTTGACCAGCGACAGAAGACCATGGGCCTTCCAACAAGTGATGAGATGCAGAAACAATTTGTGGCAGCGGTATGTGTAGAGGTCCGGCGGGCGGTCAAGGCAAGGTTGCCGCCCGCCGGAAGGCGAAAAACACTAAGAGCTTAACCTTGCTCTGGTACCATGTAGGAAAATTGATAGAGAAAAAGAGAGAGACTAAATATGTATATTTTGATATATATTAATTTGTTTACAAGAGTTCTCTTTTATAGAGAGAAATGGGGGATACAATAGAGAGAAATGGAGCATTATACCATAATGGTAATGGAGCACCAACTATGGTGCACTAACTATAGTGGAGTAGGTATAATGGTAATGGAGCACTAACTATGGTGCACTAACTATAGTGGAGTAGGTGTAGGATTTGTTACATTCAACAGCCCCCCTCAAACTCAAGGGGGTTAGGAACTAACCAACTTGAGTTTGGAGAGAGTAACAAAACAAGAAAAATAAAATGACAAATAAAATAAAAGTGGATAGGAGACACTGTAGGGTCGTGTCAGACCGTTGTAGAAGACCGTTTTATGGGGTCATGTCGGACCGTTGTAGAAGATAGTTTATGGGGTCATATCGGACCGATGTAGAAAAACAGTTTATGGGGTCATGTCGGATCGTTGTAGAAAACAGTTTACTGGATCATGTCGGACCGTTGTAGAAAACAGTTTACGGGGTCATGTCGGACCGTTGTAGAAAACAGTTTACTGGGTCATGTCGGACCGTTGTAGAAACAGTTTACTGGGTCATGTCGGACCGTTGTAGAAGAGAACCGAACTCAATGTCGGAACAGTTTACCGAGTCTTGTCGGACCCATATAGGAGCTAACCGGAATCAATGTCGGGACAGTTTACAGAGTCTTGTCGGACCCATATAGGAGCTAACCGGAATCAAAGTCGGGACAGTTTACAGAGTCTTGTCGGACCCATATAGAAGCTAACCGGAATCAATGTCGGGACAGTTTACAGAGTCTTGTCGGACCCATAAAAGTTGCACCCTCAAAAGGCGTGCCCAATCTTATCAAAAAGCGTGCCATCAAAAGGTGTGCCCGACAGCCATCAAAAGTCGAGCCATCAAAAAGCGCGCCATCAAAAGGCGTGCCATCAAAAGGTGTGCCCGACAGCCATCAAAAGTCGAGCCATCAAAAGGCGCGCCGATTTGTCGTCTGGTGTTGAGAGGTGCGTGATACACGTGTCGGCCTTGCCTATTTAAACCAAGGCGAGGCTGCCGCTGATGCATATCAAACCAGCTGAAAAAACTCTTCGTTCTCTCTGTAACACTTCTGAGAGAGATACTCTGAAACATTCTACAACCAACCCTGAATATGGCCTCTTCTTCCCGTTCAGCTACCCAGAACATAGCCTCTTCTTCTCGGGGTCTTACTCTCTTTCCCGACCTCAATGAGGGCACAAGAGAGATAACCGGGGCAGTTGCCCTGGAACCGCAACCAAGTGCCCTTGGACCAAGCCCCCCTGGGTTTGCACCGTTGAACTATCCGATGGTGGCAGTTGAGCAGATAATGGCTGCTCAATCTGATATTGAGGCCAATTATTATACATTAAGGTCATGTGTTGAGACCATGACTGCGGTCAACAACCTATCGCACCGGCTTCAAAGTAGAACAAATGAGGTGCAGCAGGTAAAAGCTCAACTGGCTCTGCTCCAGCGCATGTATACGGATGCCCGAGCAGAGATATGTGTGCTTAAGGCAGAAAACAAGGAACTGAAGCGGAAGGCCACCGTGATGCTCAGATTTGGAGGTCCTCCATATGTGACGGTTGAGGAGCAACGGGAAGTGAACGTGCTCGGCGGCGTGGGAAACACGGAGACAGCACCGGCAAGGGACGCCCAAGACAAAGGCAAGAAGAAGAGAACAGCTGAAGAGGCGAAGAAGTGAGGCCGGTTGTTTGTGGTGGTTATGGGTTGTGGTTTTTTTTTTTTTTTTTTTTTTGTGTGTAAAATGGTGGTCGGGTTTGATCCCCGGCATGAATAAAATAAGGTTGGTGACATTACTGCAATTGCTTTCTTTTTTTGGATGACCCAGATTTCTTTTTCTGAGTATTCCAATTCTTGGAGAAGAAATCAAAACCAAATGGTGGTGGAAGGTTTGTGTAGGGTATATGTGAGTGGATTGGACATTATAGAAAACAATAAGATGTTGGGGCCAGCTCACATATGCTACAGGTGGAGTAAACCAGAAATTCCTGAATCTGCCTCTGGTAGTCCGCCGGCGTAACCACCGGTTCTCCGATGATAAACAAGACCAAAGCATGCAAAAATGTCGTGGAAGGATCATCAGGCAATACTAACAGAAGTATTGCAGCTAGAGGGACAGCTGAAATGGAGCTAATCTGTGCAAGAATTATTCAATGATGAACCTGTTGAAACTGATGCAAAGCAGGGAGGCAGTGAGATGCCTTCTTGTGAATGCCCAAAAGTTGAATCTGGTTTGTCTGTAGAACAACAGTGTGAACTTTCAGTGGCCCAGCATGCTGGAGCTGTTCATGAGGATGAATTAGGTGGTGCATCTCAGTTTCTGCCAGAATCTTTGCAGCCCAGTCAGGGATATGAAGATTGCAGTGAGACCACTGGAGAAGCCTCAAATAAAATTGCTGACAATATTGTCTTGCATGATCCTAAGGGTCAACACTATAGTGCCATGCGTAGACACTGTCTTCGGTTTGAAGAGGCTCGAGGGAATATTGTGGAAAACAGCCCTGGTTCAAGGGGCTCATCAAACGTTGTAACTAGTTCAAGTTTACCTGCTAATCTTGCAGACATGAAGGGTTTTGAATCATCTAGTCTAGAAATAAGTGCAACTTCCAGTGGCAGGCATCTGATTAACTTGACCCAACCCATAATTTCTGTGATTCCTCCTAGAAACAGTGGAAAGCGTTGGGCAAGGATATCCCCCATCCTTCCTCCAAACAGATCACCAAGTGAGCCAGCCTGTGAGGTACCAGTGAGCATGTTCTTGATGAAATTGTCAAGAAGTGTCTTCGTACCTCAAGAAGGTGAGATATAACCCTGACAAAATCAGGGGCGCTTGGTTGTGAGATGAAGAAGAACCATCTGAAAGTTGGACTTAAGGGTCAACCTCCAATAATTGATGGTGAACTGTTTCAGTCTATCAAGGTTGAAGACTGCTTCTGGAGCTTAGAGGATCAGAAATCCATCTCTATACTTCTGACCAAACAGAACCAAATGGAATGGTGGAAAAGTTTGGTAAAAGGTGATCCTGAAGTTGATACTCAAAAGGTGGAACTGGAAAGCATCAAGCTTTCTGATCTGGACTCAGAAACACGGTCCACTGTGGAAAAAATGATGTTTGACCAGCGACAGAAGACCATGGGCCTTCCAACAAGTGATGAGATGCAGAAACAATTTGTGGCAGCGGTATGTGTAGAGGTCCGGCGGGCGGTCAAGGCAAGGTTGCCGCCCGCCGGAAGGCGAAAAACACTAAGAGCTTAACCTTGCTCTGGTACCATGTAGGAAAATTGATAGAGAAAAAGAGAGAGACTAAATATGTATATTTTGATATATATTAATTTGTTTACAAGAGTTCTCTTTTATAGAGAGAAATGGGGGATACAATAGAGAGAAATGGAGCATTATACCATAATGGTAATGGAGCACCAACTATGGTGCACTAACTATAGTGGAGTAGGTATAATGGTAATGGAGCACTAACTATGGTGCACTAACTATAGTGGAGTAGGTGTAGGATTTGTTACATTCAACATGACCAGATAGACTTAATGATGTAGGGACCAGTCCAATTAGGTCTGAACTTGCCCCTAGGGTCGTGGATGGAAGCTCGGTTGTCCTTGAGTACCAAATCTCCTTCCTTCAAATTCCTAGACTTAACCTTCTTGTTAAAAGCCCGGGCAATTCTTCGTTGATAGCCTTGAATGTGGTACAGTGCTTTCAGTCTTCTTTCATCAAAGAGCATGAGTTCCTCAAATCTGTTCTGCTGCCAATCTGCCTCGGCTATTTGACACTCTGCCAATACTCGTAGTGACGGAACCTCAATCTCAATAGGTAGAACGGCCTCCATCCCATAAACCAATGAATATGGAGTCGCCCCAGTAGAAGTTCTGATTGAAGTCCGGTAGCCCCACAGAGCAAACGGCAGCTTATCTGGCCAGTCCCGGTAGGTTTCCACCATCTTCTGCAGTATGCGCTTGATATTCTTGTTGGCAGCCTCAACCGCTCCATTGGTTTGCGGCCGATAGATAGACGACTTGTGAAAAGCCACGTTGTATTTTTCCAACAAGTCTATCACTTCCTTCTTGAAGTGGGAACCGTTATCTGAAATTATTTCGTTTGGGACTCCGTAGCGACAGATGATGTTGTTTCTGATAAACTTTGCAACATGCGAAGCCTTCAACACCGCGTAAGATTGGGCCTCAACCCACTTCGTGAAATAATCTATCGCTACCAAGATGAACTCATGCCCATTCGACCCCTTTGGCGTGACAGCTCCGATTACATCAATTCCCCAGACTGAAAATGGCCATGGCGAAGTCATGTTGTACAGCTTTGATGGCGGGATGTTCATGCGATTTGCATGGATCTGACATTTGTGGCATCGCCGAACAAAACCAATACAATCCTCCTCCATGGTGGACCAGTAGTAACCTTGTCTGAGAATCTTCCGTGCTAGCATTACCCCATTCATATGTGCTCCACATTCCCCTCCATGGATGGCTTCCATTAGACTTTTTGACTCTTCGGCATCAACACACAGTTTATGCATTCCCAGATGACCTCTTCTATACAGCTTTCCCCCACAGATAATGAACTGAACGGCCAATCTTCTTATTGCCCTCTTGTCCTTGGCGTTTACCCCTGGCGGGTATGCTTCCTTTTCCAAGAAATTCCAAATGTCGTAATACCAAGGGTGTTCGTCCTGGACTTCACCTATGGCTGCAATCGACTCATAGGCTGGTGCAAATTTCTGGTCAATGATGACTGGACGCATCTGGACTCCACACGGGATGTCTATCATGGATGATAGAGTTGCTAAAGAATCTGCGAACCTGTTGTTCTCTCTTAGTAGATGAGTAAAACTTAGCTTCGCAAATCGAGGAATTAGCAGATCCAAGGTTTGGTGATACATCATCATCTTTTCCTCTTTTACTTTCCAGTCTCCTTTAGCTTGAGACACAACGAGGTTCGAGTCCCCAATGACGTCCAGCCGTCTTACCCCTAGTTCCAAGGCTGCTTCTAGGCCGGCAATGCATGCCTCATATTCTGCTTCATTGTTCGAGACTTTGAACCGGAGTTTGAAGGCTAGAGGGATATGGGAATTGTCGGGTGCTATCAGCAACACTCCTATCCCATACCCATGTTGATTTGATGCTCTGTCAAAGTACATCGTCCAAGTTTCTTCGTCAATATGCAAAATTGATTCATCCGGGAACAAATATTCAACTGCTTCATCCCCCTCAACCGGGTGGTCGGCAAGGAACTCTGCCACTGCTCTTCCTTTTACTGACTTGCGTGTCACGTACGTGAGATCAAATTCGGAGAGCAACAGCAACCAACGAGCTAGCCTACCCGTAAGCGCCGGTTTCTCGAAAAGATATTTGATGGGATCAAGTCGTGAAACCAACATTACAGAGTGAGCTAACAAGTAGTGCCGCAGCTTCCTGGTAGCCCATACCAAAGCTAAGCAAGCCTTTTCCAGCGGTGTATATCGGGTCTCATATTCCAGCATTTTCTTGCTTAAATAGTAGATGGCTTTCTCTACCTTGTCTTCTGATTCTTGAGCAAGCATGCAGCCCATCGTGGTCTCAGTCACTGACAGATACAAAATCAACGGTTTCCCCGGTTCTGGTGGCGATAAAACGGGCGGGTTCTGTAAATATTCTTTGATCTGCTCAAACGCTGCTTGACATCGGCCGTCCCATTGAAATTTCTTGCCTTTCTTCAGGAGACCAAAAAGTGGTTCACAAGTCAAGGTTAATTTTGAGATAAACCGTCTTATGAATTGCACTTTACCCAGAAAGCCTCTCACCTCCTTTTCAGTCCTTGGTGGGGGCATTTCTAGGATGGCCTTGATTTTGGAAGGGTCGACTTCGATGCCCCTTTGTGTAATCAGAAACCCCAGCATTTTTCCCGCTGTAACACCAAACATACATTTTTGAGGGTTCAGCCGCAACCGGAATTCCCTGATCCTTTGGAAAAACTTATGCAAGGCAGTGTAGTGGCCCTCTCTATCTTTGGACTTGACAATCATGTCGTCCACATACACCTCAACCTCTTTGTGGATCATATCATGTAATATTGTGGTCGCGGCCCGTTGATAAGTAGCTCCAGCGTTCTTCAACCCAAACGGCATTACCCTGTAGCAGTATGTCCCCCACGGGGTGGTGAATGCAGTCTTTTCCCTGTCTTCTGGTGCCATTACTATCTGGTTGTATCCTGAGAAGCCATCCATAAATGAGAGCAATGCATGCCCTGCCGTGAAATCTACCAACTCATCGATGTGCGGTAAAGGGAAGTCGTCCTTCGGACTAGCTCTGTTCAAATCCCTGAAGTCCACACACACCCGGATCCTGCCGTCCTTCTTCGGCACCGGAACAATGTTGGCCAACCAAGTTGGATACTCAGATACCAGCAGGAAGCCTGCGTCGATTTGCTTGGTGACCTCTTCCTTAATCTTGAGAGCCCAGTCCGGGCGAATCCTTCTGAGTTTCTGTTTGACAGGTCGAGCCTCGGGGTTAAGGGGGATCCGATGCTGTACAATCTCAGGATCGATTCCAGGCATGTCTTCGTAGGACCACGCGAAAACATCTTTGAAATCTTTTAATAAAGCGACTAAGCGCTCGCGTTCCTCCGAAGACAACGTGGACCCGATCTGGACCAGCCGCGGGTCCTCCTCAGTACCAATGTTCACGGTAATGATTTCATCCATTAATGGTTTGACAAATCTCTCTTGCTCTTGCTCAATTAAACGTTGTAAAACCGGAGGAACTTCGTCATCTTCGTTTTCATCAAAGTTTTGAAAGTCTGAATTAATGCAATAAATTAGGGGCATAGAAAAGTACTCGGAAACCACAGATAGTTCATTCTCATTAGGCACTGCCAGATCATCCAATTCATCGGTTACAACAGACTCAAATGAAAAGGAAAAAGACGACCTAGACAGGACTGTGGCATCCCGATTAACATCCCCAGGAGTACCAGACTCAGACTCAGTCGAGCTGGAACCTGATTCCGACTCACAAGACTCGGTGGAATCAGATTCCGGCTCACTACCTGACCCGGTGCTGCTGGACAAAAATCCCTCCTCGTACTGCCAAGTGAGAGAGGGTGCGATAGATGCATCCAAGATAGCTGCTGGTTGGTTCGCGGCCGTTTCATCCCCAATCATGGAAACCTCGGAGTTATCCCCCAAGCACTTATGGTCGATCAGAGGATCAGAGAGTAGACATGCCAGAGCTACCCCCATTTCAAATTCTGTGCCCTCAGGAACCACTGCCTTATTCCGCTCAACCTTAGCTGATGGGTCTGTCTGCTCTGTGGCAACATCATCCCCGGGTAGTTGCAGGTCGAAAAAGATCTCAAAACCGGGCACGCGCTTCTTCTCCGCGTTTATCCACGGCTCTGGGAAGCCGCAAAATGGAAAATCCTCCCCCTCCCGGACGAAGCGTCCGTTCAGGGTGCCCTGAATGGGCCTATGCATCAAGTCAAATGGCTTCCCAGCCTGCTTTGCTCTGGCCCTTCCGGCCATTTCTTTCCCTTTCCTCACCCAGTCCTCTTTGGTGGGCAGATAACCCAGTCCAAAGGTATGCGGGTTGTGTGGCACTTCGGCCAATGTTGCGACGCCTTTCCTGCCGCTCCTTCCTAATCCCATCCCGGGGATGTGGTGTAGCTTGTTCATGAGGTAGACGGATTGAGCACTGACGTACATACCTTCATTCACAGCCATAATGTTTTGCACAACCCGGGCCTCGGCCAGAGTAAATCCTGATATAAACACATCCTCCATGCCGTGCTCTATTTCTAGGACTGGTGTCGACACCTCCGGAGGGGGATGGATCGATGAATTCCCAAACACAATGGCTACTCCCTTTCCACAGGGGTATTTCACCATTTGATGCAGAGTGGACGAGACGGCCTTCACCTGATGCAACCACGGTCGCCCCAGAAGCAGGTTGAAAGTTGCGAGAGCCTCCAAGACATGGAAATCTATCTCGTGTTGTCCAGGTCCAACCTTGGTTTGGATTTTGACGGTCCCCATCACCTCTCGACTTGTATTATCGTATGCTTTGATCACCTGAGTTGTCGGGATGAAGTCCGCGGGCTTCAACCCGATTGCATACGCTGTTCTGGCTGGGCAGACGTTGATAGCAGACCCGGTATCAACAAGTACCACCGGTATCCACTTGTCTCTACATTCCACGGAGATGTAGAGAGGTTTGTTATGATTCACGCCCTCAGGCGGCAGTTCTTTGTCTGAAAAGGTTAAAGCCGGGGAACCTCCTCCCGGAAAAACCAGCCCGACCAGTTGCTCTGGTGTAGTATCGATTGAGAGTTTGGCCTTGTCCATGGCAGATAGGACAGCCTGTCTGTGTACCCGTGAAGCCATAAGCAGTCCCCAGATGGAGATGTCTGCCTGTATCTTCTTTAATTGCCTCAGCACAGCTTCTTCTTCAATCTGTTTCTCTCTTTGTTTCTCAGCTTCTTTGTCTTTACCAGATGCTTCTGGTTGGTCTAGGTGCGGGGGCTTGAAGTACCGCCCACTCCTGGTCATGTGGTCCACCTCATCGAGGTACCAGGTGATGTCTGGTTGATTTGCTCCCCAATCTTCGTCTGTGTGGGCAAGACATAAGTCGTCGTCTTCCCACCACATCCCGTTAGCATCCAGAAGACACCTGTCTGGTTCTGGCAGATGTGTACTCTCAGTACCTTCATCCCATATGCTCACAGCATTGTCTGTTCTTGTGCCCACAGCACTCTCAGCCCCTTCATGGGCTTTTGCCTTTCTGATTCTCTCGGAATCCCAAAACTTCTCCTGTTCTGTCTGCATTGCTGCAGTTTGTTGTTCCATGGTCTTTGCATCCACAATGCTTAAGTCCCGAGCGGAATTCTTTGTACCAGCGCTCTCCGGCAATCCATCCTGATTCTCGGCCCTTCCGGCCACAGTTGATACCCTCGCCCCTGCCGGGCTCTGCTCTGGCTGAAACTCCACAATATCAGGCTGATCATCTAAACACCCGATGGCCTCCGCCGACTCCTCATATTCAAACCAGTTGATTGTTGCATCTCCTGATTCTTGGTCGTTGAAAAACTGGAGGTTGGCGAAGTCCTCCTCCACTGTTGCTAGATCATCTGCCCCCTGTTCAAGTCTATCCCCCTGAATCATGCACAGCTCAGCTTTTTCTGGCAACCCCACACTCAGCTCAGACCGGCCCACTGATAAAATGTATTCGCTTGGATCATAGGCTCCCCCAGCGTAATTCCCAGACTGCTTGACCCCAGATTCAATAACTCTGTTCTCCTCTGAAACCTGCCCTGTTCCATCTTCAGTGGTCACCACCTTTGACTCGGATTGGGTTGTGAAGGTGTCCATCATGCACAAGGAATCGATGAAATCAGGAAGGATCACCTCCGGCTTGGGTAGGTGAGAGGGAGTAATATAGATACTAGGATCGTAGGATACGACCCCAGTTTGGATGAAGTTGACTCTTTTGGGTGGTGGATCTTGGTTATGGGTAAGGAGTGGGTTGGTTGTGACGTTAGGTCTATCTGGAGGCAGAATAATATTTTTGTCGATGAGGTCCTAAACCTCGTGACGCAGCCTGAAACAATGGTCGGTATCATGACCATGCTGCTGGTGGTAGGCACAGTACTTGGCTGGGTTGTGAGAGGGGGGGAGTGGATTTGGTGGTGGCCTCGACTCTAGAGGTTTTAGATGTCCCTTTCTAATCAGGACCCCTAGAACCTTGGACAAAGGCATGTATAGTGGAGTAAAGGTTCTTTGGCCTCTGGGTTGGAATCTCGGGGCTTGGGTACTGCTCCCGGATGTACTGGAAAAGGGGGTGGCCGCCATGGGCCTTGGCTGGGGAGGGGGATTGGTGGTGACCATACTGACCTCCGAAGTCCTTGTGTTTGCAGCGCCACTCGGGCCTGCGTTGTTATTGCGGTTGAATGTCCTCCGGGGTTGCTCCCGGTCCTGGTCAATCAGACCTTGCTTCATCGCATCCTCGATCTGTACCCCCATCTCGTGTAAGTCTGAGAAGGTGGAAAGGGGAGTACGATCATCTTCTGCATGAGTTTTGGTTGGAGATTGCACACAATCATCCTAATTTGATCTTTGTCTGTAGGCCTCAAGGTCATCATCGATGCCTTTGCCCTCCATCGAGTTACGAAGTCTGAGAAAGTCTCCTTGGCCTCTTGCCTCGTCGTTTCGAGATCACGAGTTGTAATCTCGATCTGTGTATTGTACGAGTACTGTGCAACGAAGGCCTCAGCCATCTCATCCCAGTTTCTTTTCACATCATCTTCTAGCTTCGCGTACCAAATGGCTGCCACACCCGAGAAAGTTCGGCCAAACAGGGAAAGCTTTTGTGGTCAGGTTAGGCCCATTGGCCGCAGGATGTCTGAAAATAGCCAGAGATGGACCATAGGATCCCCGGACCCATCAAAACGATCAATCTGTGGCATCTTGAATCTGTCTGGCAATGTTACGGCCACGTCGGTGTACCCATCTTCGATGTCTGGTATGGCCTTCACCCCCTGAGACTTCTTAAAAAGCTTCTCCAATTTGCTCAATTTCAGAGCTGTATGGTCTATCTCGAACTCGAAAGGAGAGTCCGGATGGTTGGCAGGTGTATGAGTCTTGGACAGCTGAGGCAGAAGCGGGGGCGGAGCCAACCCCGTTGGATGGCCTGTGTCCTCTTGAATATTCTGGACATTGGGTAGGGTGTTTTGGGTGTTCAGGGGGGTATTCTGGGGATTTGGCAGGGCATTTTGACCAGTGGATGCCTACTTGGGTAACGAAGCTCTAGGTGGAGGAGGAGCTGGGTGTGAGGTTGATGTTCCGGTTTGCTGCTGGAGCCTGGTAATGAGCTCAGCCTGTTGGGCCATGACTGTGGCCTGTTGCTTAGAAAATTCCGTTTGGCGGATGGCATCCTCTTGCATCTGTCTCATACTCTCTTGTATTTGGCGCATCATCGCCTCCATCCCTGATGTATTCGGCGGATCCATCTGAATAACCGGTAAGTATATCTCTATAGCGGAAATAGCAACCTCAGTCGGATTGTTCACTGCTAGGGTAGGCCTCTGCTCTGATGATCTCTGCTCAGACGGACTGCGCCTTCTCGGCCTTCTCCTAACAACTGGGGGTAATGAGTGGAACACTGGATGTCCGTCAATCAGATCCTCGGATCGAATAAGTCGGCGACCTCGTGTCCAAAGTGCTTGGGATATATCTACTGGTTCGGAAGCAATTGTGCCACAAACCTGCCCCCTAGCAAAAAGATAAATAAAGCGAAAAGGAAATAAATAACCAGAAAAACGGACAGCATAACAGCTTAAATTAAATACACAACACACAGTCGGGCACACAACACACGGTTGATAAGCTGGGTATACACTGTCCTCAATCACTGATTACTGTCCCTATATCACTGTTCCCAAAACCGAATCTGATATCCGCAGACAACTGATTCTCAAATGACGGGCTGATGCCCGCAGGCCTGATGCCCAATCTCAAAAACTGATGCCCGCAGGCCTGATGCCCAAACCCATAAACTGATACATGCATTCCCTGTAGAGACGCACTCTAACAAGCACATAACAGATAGATGAGAGCCAAAACACCCCTATGTTGGGGTAGGGTTTCCCTGTCCTATTTTGTCAGGAACTAGGGTTTCACTATGCACGCAGCGGTTTCAAACAACCTATAAACGGGTAAGCAACCTGTCCTAGTTTGGAATGGTCACTATGGATCCGAATATGCACTAGGTCGAATGGTCAAAAAGGGTGCCCCGGTAAAACCGGGGTTTGTGTTCCCATACTGGCAGAGCCCGTAACCGATCAGCCTTATGGACATGCCTTGACAAGACAAGCCTCCGGCAAACCGCTCAGGAATAGCAGATGGCAAACACGGTGTCCTAGGCGCACCAATGCAAATGCAATGCAAAGAAACACACAAGTGTAGTCAAAACCAGATATCACGAGTTCGAGTCAAGTTCTCTAAGTCCCCAGCAGAGTCGCCAGAAACTGTAGACGTCCCCGAACGCATCCCGGGGAGAGGAGTGCGAGTCCCCCCCCGTTCTGGTTCGATATTGGGTCACTACAGTTCGAAGGACTCAAATGTCACGGTTCTAAATCTCGAACCAAAGAGTCCAAATCCGGCAAATCGTTTTGAAAATAGATTTTTTGAAAGAAGTGCCAAACATGGACTGCTTTGCCAGATACAGAGTCGCCACCTAAATATTTTATTTTTGGGAAATTTAGGAAACCCTGACTCGGTGCCAAAGGCCACGTGTCCGTCATCACCAAAGTTGCCTCGACTCGGGAACTTGGGTACGATTGGGGAAGGTCACTTCGTGAGCACCCCCGCTCGCCCGGTCAAAGACCAGCCTCTACTAACCATGATATCTTATTTTGAAAACATTGTGCGTTCTTATTCCAGTTATTAGCCTAGGTTACTATGTGATGCGCACAGCATACAAGTATAGACTAAGTCGCCTGAATTGGAACAAAACGTTTCATGTTTGTTTGTTTGAAAATGGTTTGATGGTGCTACCCGCAGGTAGGCTAAGACGTGGATTTGCCACCCTCGGGTGGGCTTAGAAAACATGATTTTGCCACTATCTAGTGGGCTTAAAACAAACAATCAGCGATTTGTCCCAATTCAAATAACCCAACCTCCACCCACAGGCATTCAAGGCAGTTATATCACATAAGCAAATAGCCTCATGGCAAGCATGCTATCATGGCAACACTCACACGCATGCAAGGATGCTAAAGCATAAAACTCACCGAGTACTCCAAGCCAAAACAGAAGCTTATTAGAAATCATGCATGATCCTAAATGTACAGAAATGCCTGATGCAACACATGCAAATATGCAACTATAGCAGGCTCGGCTGTCTTAAACATGGCATATGGAATGCTACAACTAACACGTATTCAATTTGGAATTGAAATACAAATGCAGTTTGTATGATGCGCCGAGCCCGGTGCGTGCAAAACAGATGAATGATGCAAACATGCTGTCATACTGTATGCTAATTGAAATATGCCCTATATCTAACCATCATAAGCAGATAAATAAAAGGGAAGAAAGACGTGGGGTTGGAAGACATACATCACACACACTCACACTTATTACAGTTATGCCCTCGCGTGGAGGGTCCAAATAAATATACAGTCCGAATAAAAGAATATTACAGTCCAAAATAATACAGTCCCAAATAATATACAAATTCCTAATTAATTAACAAATTAAATAAGAAAAAAGTAAAACTGGCATGCAAGCCAGGGACTGCCTTGATTTTGATGAATGATGCATGCCGGGCTGCTTTGGTGCTGAAATCCACTGGGATGCCCCAATCAGCCTCTGTTTGCGATGTTTCTCGAAATGCGTGCCAGACTCCGAAAAGTTGCTGATTCTTCATTTTGCTGCAACAGAGAGCAGGAAAGGGGCATAGCAATGTATTTCACAAATATATGCATGCCTCGATCCTCGTGCCACCAATCACGCATCTCGATACATGATGGCCGAGGAGTCGGATTGCACAACTCAATATAGGATGAATGCGTATGAATGCTACAACAAAACCTAACTCCATCATGGGTAATCCGGAGTGTCGGTGACTTGGAAATTGGGACCCGTTCCGTCACCCGGGGTGCGAAACGTGCCTCGTTTCCCATGCCCGGGCTAACTCCTATCCCGAACACGATGCAATATGCATGATATGCATGAAATGCAGCTAACATATGATCTAGCATGCACAATGCTATGAAAATAAGATGCCTCGAAATGCGTGCACGCGGGCACGCAAATCGAGGCAATGATCCTAAGGCATAAAATGGCATACGCAATGCAAATTGGACTTACACTAACACGAGTGGACCTCAGCCACACTCACATAAGGGGCCGATGGATAAAAGTGAAGTGCCTCGAAATGCGTGCACACAGGCACGCAAACCGAGGCAGTGACATAAAGGCATGAAATGGCATGCAAATGCAATGATGGGCTTATACCAACATGAGAGGGCCTCAGCCACACTCACATAAGAGGCCGTCGGATAAAAGTGAAGTGCCTCGAAATGCGTGCACATGGGCACGCAAAGCGAAGCAATGACATAAAGGCATGAAATGGCCTGAAATATGATATACAACGAGACTAAAATGAGATGTCTCGAAATGCGTGCCCACAGGCACGCAAACCGAGAGAATGGCGTATGCAATGCAACAGGGCTAAAATGAGATACGCAATGCAAAATGGACTTACACTATCATGAGAGAGCCTCAGCCACACTCACATAAGAGGCCGTCGGATAAAAATGAAATGTCTCGAAATGCGTGCACATGGGCACGCAAACCGAGGCAATGGCATACGGAATGCGATGATCCTAAAATGACATACAGAATGCAAAGTGGACTTACACCGACATGAGTGGGCCTCAGCCACACTCACATAAGAGGCCGTCGGATAAAAATGAAATGCCTCGAAATACGTGCCCGTGGGCACACAAACCGAGAAATGGCCCGAAGGCATGGAATGACATGCGAAATGAAATGAGGGCTTACACCAACATGAGAGGGCCTCAGCCGCACTCACATAGGACGCCGGGAGATGAAAAATGAGATGCCCCGAAATGCGTGCCCGTGGGCACGCAAACCGAGAAATGGCCCGAAGGCATGGAATGACATGCAAAATGAGACATGGCATATGGAACATGGAACATGCAAATTTCAGCAGCCAAAATGATGCAAAAACAGCCCCCGAATTATAGCAAAATTACACCCGATGCCCGAAATGCTATGCTGAGTACCCGAAATGACTTGCAGCTATGCCAAACATGCACAATATGGACATGAAGTGTAAAGACAGATGCTAGGCAGTCCCTAAACTAGCATTTTTCCATTACAAAGCATGGCCAAACAACAATCATAGATGGGGCAAAAACAGCATGCAAAAATGGGGGGAAAAGGGGAAATAATGAAGTAAGTGGTATATGCAATGCTCAAACTGAAAAATATAGTTCTACAACACTGAAGAGGGACCAAAAATATGAACATTTAAAGCTTATGGTAACCCCCAAAACAGTATGTAGATATGCTCAACATAGCATGCAAAATATGAGCCAAAAGAGGGCTATAAAGAGAGGTATACCAATCATTCACCAAACAGCCTAAGACCCTTGACAAAATATGTCAAGAAGATCAAAATATGACTCTTTCCAGACCTGATGATGGCCGAAAACAGAATCTAGATAGGCTTAACAAAGCATGCAAAAATGGGGGTCAAAGAGGGGTATAATGACAAGTATAACATCGAGACCCCCAACAAAGTTGATCCCTTCTACAATGTTGTAGAGGGACCCAAAATAAGCCTACTCATAGTTCATGACATGCTCCAAAACAGATCACATGTAGGCCAAACAAATCATGCAAATTTACGATAAATGTGAGAAATTATGAAGCAAGTGCATGATAGAGAGGCCAAACAGGGTTGAGCCCTTCTTCAATGTTGAAGAGGGGCTCAAAATAGGCCCACTCATAGTTTACATTAGGCTTTAAAACAGAACACACATAGGCCAAATATTCAATGCAAAATAATGGCATACAAGAGGATATTGAGACAAGTGCAAGATGGAGGGCTCAAACATGGTTGAGTCCTTAAACAAACATGAAGAATAGCTCAAAATAGACCTAGTTTCAATTAGGGTCGGAGCCCAAAATAGTAAGCAAATAGGGCTAAGAAATTAGGCAAAAAAGTGTTACAAAAGAGGGAGATTGAGACTTACCCTTGAAGACCTCTTCTTTTCTACCTCTTGGCTTGAGGAATGTTGCTTCTAAGCCTCTGAAAAGCCTCTCCTTGCTGCTGTGGTGGAGTAGTGGTAGTGGTGCTTGGTGTTGATGAACAAATGGTGCCAAGACTTGAAGATTTTTGAAGGTTTTGGAGAGGGAGATGTATGCCAATGTCTATGAGCTCTTAAGGGGAGTTTTTCTAACCCTAATGAAGGAGCTGGCCAGCCCCTTATAAAGGCCAAAAAAAAGGGTGTAAAGGTGGAGGGAAATGCACCCAAGTGTTCCCCTCCAAAATATCCCCCGGATACAGATCTTTTCTGGGGGAAACAGCTATACAGCTGTAAAGTGTGGACTGAGAGGCTCATGGCCGGCCTCTTACTTTTCCTGGAGGTGGCCGGCCGACCACCCCCCATGGCCGGTCGGCTAGGGTTCAAAAGGTTCAATGAAGATTTCTGGCCGGCCACCAAAGGTTGGTGTCCTCCCATGTGTGTACAACAAGGCCCTGTGGTTGGAATTTGGCAACTCTGAAACAGGAGAGAGAATAGGCCATTTAAAAGAGGGGTTCAAAAAGGTCAATGAGAGTTACTGGCCGGCCATGTGTTTTTAGGGTCCTCCCATGTGTGTACAACACAAATATGTGGTTTTGGCTTGAAGAAAAAGGCCCTAGGGTGTTCAACATTAGCCCGGAAGTGAGAAAAACGGGCGTCGGAGGGCGAAAATGGAATATAACTGGTTGCTGAGATAATTGCTAGCCTCCCACCCTCCAGTGATCTTCCTGGTGATAAAACAGAGGTACCTGCCAAAAATGAACGAAAACCAATGCAAAACGAATGCTCGGGGGCCAAAACACGCAGTTTGGGGTCCCGAAAACCGGCCGTTAAGCACCGAAAGTGGTGTTTGGCTACGAAGTGGGTATCTGAGAACCCAGTGTCCCTTGAAAGGGAGTAAATGAGATGCATGCCAAAAACCGGAGGAATCGGAGATGGTTAGACGGTCCCGAACCGAGGCACACGGCCTGACGGTTCCGAAAATCGGGAACCGGGCTCCGAAATGGGCAAAATGGCCTACGGGCACGAAATGTAGCCCACGGCCACTGAGAGATAGTCTACGGGACCTCTCCCTCCCCTCAGGAAAGAAAACAGAGAAAACCGAGTCTGGTTCGCAAACCGAGGCAAGGCACAGAAGAGGGTTCGGAAGTCCGGAGGCAGGGCGCACGACCGCGACTCTGAGACTTCTGAACGAGCACAATATGCAACATCACCGAGCGCTCAATCGATGACGTCTGAGTCTTAAGGTCGGTCAAAAATGGGGTGTCTACACGCGTCTACAACTGCGTGTTATGATGCCCAACTGTGTGTTGTGTGTTTATTTACGCTGTTATACTGTCCGTTTTTCTGGTTGTTTATTTTCTTATCATTGCTTTATTCATCTTTTTGCTAGGGTAGTTTAGCACAATTGCTTCAGACCAAGCAGATATTCCCCAAGCACTCTGGACTAGAGGCCGTCGACTCCATCGATTTGAGGATCTGGTAGACGGACAACCAGTGTATCATTCTCTACCCCCGGTTACCAGACGAAGGGCAGTTAGGCAGAGGATATCAGTTCGAAAGTCAGTTCAAAGGGCTTCGTCCACCCCGCCTAAGTATAGTAGGGATCAGAATCCTGTTTCTCCCGCAGAGAGGGAACATATACCCGCAATACAGCTAGATCAGAGGAGTACGGCAAGTTTAGAGGAGATGGTGCGCCAACTCCAAGAGAGCATGAAAACTATGCAGCAAGACGCTGTCCGACAGGCGGAGTTCGCCAAACAACAGGCCACGGTTATGACTGAACAAGCAGAGTTAATCATAAGGCTACAGCAGCAAGCCGGGGCATCTGCTTCACATTAAACTCCTCCCCCACCAAGGGTTCCGATACCCGAGGAGACGCCAAATGTCCAGAATATCAAAGAGGATACAGACGTTCCGACGGGGCCGGCTCCGCCCTCGATTCTACCGCAACTATCCAAGGCGCCCACGCCTATCAATGTATCGGATTCTCCTTTCGAGTCCGAATTGGACCCCACCGCATTAAAGCTGAGCAAACTGGAAAAGATGTTTAAGAAATCCCAAGGAGTCAAGACCATCCCTGACATTGAGGACGGGTATACCGACGCAACTGTGACGCTGCCGGACCGATTCAAGATGCCGCATATTGATCGATTTGATGGGTCCGGGGACCCCATGGTGCACCTGAGGTTGTTTTCAGATATCTTAAGGCCGATGGGCCTCACCAGACTACAGAAGCTATCTTTGTTCGGCCAGACCCTGTCGGGTGTAGCGGCCATCTGGTACGCAAAATTAGAAGATGATGTTAAGAAGAACTGGGATGAGATGGCCGAGGCGTTCATTGCACAGTACTCATATAACACTTAAATCGAGATTACAACCCGTGATCTCAAGACGACAAGGCAAGAACCTAAGGAGAGCTTTTCGGAGTTTGTAACCAGATGGAGGGCCAAAGGCCTCAATGATGACCCTAAGGCCCACCGATAAAGATCAAATTCGGATGATTGTGCGCAATCTCCAGCCTAAGCTGATACAGAAAATGATTATGCTCCCCTTTCCTACCTTTTCAGATCTGCATGAGATGGGAGTACAGATTGAGGATGCCTTGAAGCAAGGCTTGATCGACAATGACAGAGAGCAACCCTGGAGAACCTTTAACCGCAACACCAATGCAGGCCTGAGTGGCGCTACAACTACAAGAGCCTCAGAAGTGAGCATGGTCACCACCAACCTCCTTCCGAGAACCATGGCAGCTACGCCATTCTCTGGTGCGTCCGGAAGCAATACACAAACAGCCAAATACCCGCCCAAAAATCAAAGAACCTTCGCTCCACTATATATGCCCCTGTCCAAAGCTCTAGGGGTTTTGATCAGAAAAGGGCACTTGAAGCCCCTAGAGCCGCGGCCATTGCCGGAAAAACTTCCCCCTACCCACAACCCAACCAAATATTGCACATTTCACCAACAGCACGATCATGGACACCGACCGATGCTTCGATTACGTCTTGAGATTCAAGATCTCATTGATAATGGGGTGATTGTGCCTCCCGAAAAACCCAATGTCACAACGAACCCTCTCCCACTGCACCACCAAGCTCCACCTCCCAAAAGAATCAACTTTATCCAGACTAGGGTCGTGTCTTACGATCCTAGCATATATATCACCCCATCCCACCTACCCAAGCCGGAGGTGCTTCTTCCCGACTGCACTGACTTGTGCATGTTGGACATCTCCAGAACCCAACCCGAACCAATGGTGGTGACTGTTGAAGACAGAACCGGGGAGATTTCAGAGGAGAATGGGATTGTTGAGTTAGAATCTGAGGAATCTGGGAGTTTTGCTGAGAAGGTATACAGTCTGAGTGACTACATTCTATCAGTAGGCCAAGTTAGGCCAAGTGTGGAGTTGCCAGAAAGGGTAGAGCTTTGTATGGTACAGAGGGATGGATTTGATTAGGGGTCAGATGACTTAGCAGCTTTGGAAGGGGGACTTCGCTGACCTCTCAGTTTTTCAGTGAACAAGATCTAGCGGACATGGCAGTCAACTGGTCGAATCTCGAGGAATCGGTAGAAGTTATGGGGTGGCTGGATGATCAACCAGATGTTATGGAAGAATGCCAACCAGAACAGGGCCCGTCAGGGGCGAGGACATCAGTTGTGGCCGGAAGGGTCGAGAATCAAAGTGTATCGCCGGAGAGCGCTGGTGTTAAGAATTTCACTCAGGATCTGGGCACTTTGAGTACGGGAATTATTGAACAGACAGCTGTACTGACGCAGTTGGAACAGGAAAGGTTTGAGGATTCTGAGAGAATCAGAAAAGCTAAAATCCATGAGGGGACTGAAAATACTGTGAGTGCAAGGGCAGTAGAAACGGAGCCGGACAGGTGTCTGTCGGTTGCCGGTGGAATGTGGTGGGAGGACGATGATCTATGTCTTGCCCACACGGATGAGGATTGGGGGAGCAATCAACCAGACGATACCTGGTACATCGGTGAAGTCGACCATATGACTAGGAGTGGACGGTATTTCAAGCCTCCACATCTAGATCAGCCAGAGACGTCTGGAAAAGATAAGGAGGCGGAGAAACAGAAAGAGAAACAACTCGAAGAAGAAGTTGTACTGAAGCAGTTGAAAAAGATACAGGCAGACATCTCTATTTGGGGACTGCTTATGGCATCGCGAGTGCATCGACAAGCTGTCTTATCGACCATGGACAAGGCCAAGCTCTCGATAGACACCACGCTTGAATAGCTGGTAGGCTTAGTTTTTCCGGGAGGAGCTACCCCGATGTTGACCTTCTCCGACAAAGAATTGCCACCTGAGGTGCGAACCATAACAAGCCACTCTACATCTCCGTGGAGTGTAGAAACAAATGGATACCCGTGGTGCTTGTGGACACAGGGTCCGCCATCAATGTGTGCCCAGCAAAAACTGCATATGCAATCGGTTTAAAGACTGCAGACTTTGTGCCGACAGCCCAAGTGATTCGAGCGTATGATAACACAAGCAGAGAAGTAATGGGGACAGTGAAAATTCAGACCAAGGTTGGGCCGGGACAGCATGAGGTAGACTTTCACGTCTTAGAAGTTCCTGCGACCTTCAATCTACTTTTGGGGCGGTCGTGGTTGCACCAAGTAAAGGCAGTTTCGTCCACCTTGCATCAGATGGTGAAATACCCCCATGGGAAGGGAGTAGCCATTGTCTTTGGAAATTCATCGATCCATCCACCGCCAGAAGTATCTACGCCAGTTTTGGAAATTGAGCACGGTATGGAGGATGTGTTCATATCGGGTTTTACCCTGGCCGAGGCCCGGGTCGTGCAGAACATCTTAGCTGTTAATGAAGGGGTGTATGTTATCGCACAATCAGTATACCTCATGAATAAGCTTCAACACATCCCCGGGATGGGATTGGGAAAGAGCGGCCGGAAGGGCGTTGCAGCGTTGGCCGAAGTGCCACACAACCCACACACCTTGGCTTGGGTTATTTGCCCACCAAAGAGGATTGGATAAGGAAAGGGAAGGAGATGGCCGGGAGAGCCAGAGCAAAGCAGGTGGGGAAGGCTTTTGAGTTAATACACCGGCCCATCCAGGGTACCCTAAATGGACGTTTTGTCCGAGAGGGGGAGGACTTTCCATTTTGTGGCTTCTCAGAGCCATGGGTAAACGAAGAGAAGCGCCGTGTGCCAGGGTTTGAGATTTTCTTTGACCCACAGTTATCCGGGGATGACGTTGCCGAAAAGTAGACGGACCCATTAGCTGAGGCTAAGCAGAGCAAGAAAGTGGAGTCTGAGGACGCCGAAAGTGAAATGGGGGTAGCACTGGCATGTCTACTTTCAGATCCTCCGATCGAATAGAAGTGCTTGGGGGATAACTTCTCGGTATGCGTGATCGGGAATGAAATGGCCGCGGGCCTACCAGCAAACATTTTGGATGCATCTATCGCACCCTCTCTCATTTGGCAGTATGAAGAGGGATTTTTGTCAAGCAGCACCAGGTCAGGTAGTGAGCCGGAATCTGATTCCTCCGACTCTGTTGAGTCAGAATCAGGTTCCAGCTCGACTGAGTCTGAGTCCGGTATTCCTGGGGGTGATAACCCGGATGCCACAGTCCTGTCCAGGTCGTCTTTTTCTTTCTCTTTTGAGTCTGTTGTAACAGAAGAATCGGACGATTTGGATGTGCTTAATGAGAATGATATGGCTATGGTTTTTGAGTACTTTTCTGTACCTTTGATTTATTGCTTGAATCAGGACTTTCAAAATTTTGATAAAAACGACGAGGAAGAAATTCCTCCAGTTTTGCAACGATTAATTGATCAAGAGCAGCAAAGATTTGTTAAACCCTTAATGGATAAAATCACTACCGTGAATATTGGTACTGAGGAGGACCCGCGGCTGGTCCAGATCGGGTCCACGTTGTCTTCGGAGGAACGCGAACGCTTAGTCGCTTTATTAAAAGATTTCAAAGATGTTTTCGCGTGGTCTTACGATGACATGCCTGGGATCGATCCTAAGATTGTACAGCATCGGATCCCTCTTGACCCCGAGGCCCGACCCATTAAACAAAAACTCAGAAGGATCCGCCCGGACTGGGCCCTCAAGATCAAGGAAGAGGTCACCAAGCAATTGACGCGGGTTTTCCTGCTGGTATCCGAATACCCAACTTGGTTGGGCCAACATTGTCCCAGTACCGAAGAAGGATGGCAGGATCCGGGTATGCGTGACTTCAGGGATTTGAACAGAGCCAGTCCGAAGGACGACTTTCCTTTACCGCATATCGATGAGTTGGTGGACTTCACAGCGGGGCATGCTTTGCTTTCATTCATGGATGGTTTCTCCGGGTTACAAATCAGATAGTGATGGCACCAGAAGACCGAGAAAAGACTGCTTTCACCACCCCGTGGGGGACATAACTGCTATAGAGTGATGCCATTTAGGTTGAAGAATGCTGGAGCTACATATCAGCGGGCCGCGACCACAATATTGCATGACATGATCCACAAAGAGGTTAAGGTGTACATGGATGACATGATTGTCAAGTCCAAAGAAGAGAGGGCCACTATACCGCCTTGCAAAAATTCTTCCAAATGATCAGAGAATTCCGGTTGCGGCTGAATCCTCAGAGTGTACGTTCGGTGTTACAGCAAGGAAAATGCTGGGGTTTCTAATTACACAGAGAGGTATCGAAGTCGACCCTTCCAAAATCAAGGCCATCTTAGAAATGCCACCACCAAGGACTGAAAGGAGGTGCGAGGCTTTCTGGGTAAAGTGTAATTCATAAGACGGTTTATCTCAAATTAACCTTGACTTGTGAACCACTTTTTTGGCCTCCTGAAGAAAGGAAATAATTCCAATGGGACGGCCGATGCCAAGATGCTTTTGAACAGATCAAGGAATACTTACAGAACCTGCCCGTGTTGTCACCACCAGAGCCGGGGAGACCGTTGATTTTGTATCTTTCAGTAACTGAAACCACGATGGCTGCATGCTTGCGCAAGAATCTGAAGACAAGGTAAAGAGGGCTATCTACTATTTGAGCAAGAAGATGCTGAGTATGAAACCCGCTACACACCGTTGGAAAAGGCTTGCTTAGCCTTGGTATGGGCTACCAGGAAGCTGCGACACTACCTGTTAGCTCATTCTGTAATGTTGGTTTCAAGATTAGATCCCCATCAAAATATCTATTCGAGAAACTGGCACTTACGGGTAGGCTAGCTCGTTGGTTGCTGTTGCTTTCCGAATTCGATCTGAAATATGTGACGCGCAAGTCAGTCAAGGGAAGAGCGGTAGTAGAGTTCTTAGCCAATCATCCAGTGGAAGGAGGGTGAAGCAGTTGAGTACTTATTCCCAAATGAGGCCATTTTGCATATCGACGACGAGTTTTGGACGATGTACTTTGACGGAGCATCAAACCAGTACGGGTATGGGATAGGAGTGTTGCTGATAGCACCCGACAACTCCCGTATCCCTCTAGCATTTAAACTCCGGTTCAAAGTCTCGAACAACGAAGCAGAATATGAGGCATGCATTGCCGATCTAGAAGCAGCCCTGGAACTAGGGGCAAAACGGTTAGACGTCATCGGGGACTCGAATCTTGTTGTATCTCAAGCGCAAGGAGATTGGAAAGTCAAAGAAGAAAAGATGATTATGTATCACTAGACCTTGGACTTGTTAATTCCTCGGTTTGAGAAGTTAAACTTTGCTTATCTATTAAGAGAGAACAACAGGTTCGCAGATTCGCTAGCAACTCTATCTTCCATGATAGACATCCCGTTTGGAGTTCGGATACGTCCAGTCATTATCGACCAAAAATTTGTGCCGGGCTTATGAGTCAATTGCTGCTATAGATGAGGTTCAAGATGAGAACCCCTGGTATTACAATATTTGGAATTTCTTGGAGAAGGAAGCATATCCACCAAGGGTAAATGCCAAGGATAAAAGGGCAATCAGAAGTATGGTCGTTCAGTTCATCATCTGCGGAGGTAAATTGTATAAGAGAGGTCATCTGGGAATGCATAAGCTGTGCGTTGAAGTTGAAGAATCAAAACGCCTGATGGAGGCCATCCATGGAGGGGAATATGGTGCGCATATGAACGGGGTAATGCTAGCTCGGAAAATCCTCAGACAGGGTTATTATTGGTCCACCATGGAGGAGGATTGTATCGGCTTTATTTGGCGATGCCACAAGTGTCAGATCCATGCAAATCGCATGAACATCCCGCCGTCAAAACTATACAACATGACCTTCGCCATGGCCATTTTCAGTTTGGGAATCGATGTAATCGGGCTGTCACTCCAAAGGGGTCGAATGGGCATGAGTTCATCCTGGTCGCAATAGATTATTTCACAAAGTGGGTTGAGGCCCAATCCTATGCGGTATTGAAGGCTTCACATGCTGCGAAGTTTATCAGAAACAACATCATCTGTCACTACGGGGTCCCGAACGAGATCATTTCAGATAACGGTTCCCACTTCAAGAAGGAAGTGATTAACTTGTTGGAGAAATAATGTGGCTTTTCATAAGTCATCCACCTATCGGCCGCAGAACAATGGAGTGGTCGAGGCCGCCCAACCAAGAATATCAAACACATACTGCAGAAGATGGTGGAAACCTATCGGGACTGGCCAGATAAGCTGCCGTTTGCTCTGTGGGGCTACCAGACTTCAATTAGAACGTCTACTAGGGGCGACTCCGTATTCATTAGTTTATGGGATGGAGGCCGTTCTACCTATCGAGATTGAGGTTCCGTCTTTGAGGGTGCTGGCTGAGTGTCAGATAGCCGAAGCAGATTGGCAGCAGAGTAGATTTGAAAAACTCATGCTCTTTGACGAGCGCAGACTGAAAGCACTGTATCATGTTCAAGGTTATCAGCGCATAAATTGCCAGGCCTTTTAACAAGAAAGTTAAGTCCAGGAATCTAAAGAAGGAGATTTGGTGCTCAAGGATAACCGAGCTCCCATCCACGACCCAAGGGGCAAGTTCAGACCCAATTGGACTGGTCCCTACATCATTAAGTCTATCTGGTCAGGTGGGCTGTGGTTCTGATGGATCTAGATGGCCTAAAGTTCTCCCAATCGATCAACACGGATAAGTTGAAGAAATATTACCCCTGAGAGGCTCGCTAGGTCGAAAACCCGAAAGGGCGACCTAGGCAAAAGTTAGAGCATTGAAAAATTTGAAATCATAAAAACTGAGCTCGCAAGGTTAAAAACCCGCAAAGGGCGGCCTTGGCAAAAGTTAGAGCATAAAAGGAAAGTGAAAATACTCGAGTGAACCTGGGCCTGAACTACGTAAGGCTTGATTCCCATCTTTGGGATACATAGGCAACTTCATCCTGAAGTTCAGCCATAAACGTTTCCCCGATCAACTTTGTCCATTTGATCATCTCGGTCATCTTTGTCTATTCAGCATTCAAGAGTTCGTTTGTGATCTCCGGTACAGTGCTATTTAGACTAGGGGCAACTTTCCAGTTGTTGGGGATCTAGGTTGTGCATCTCAGTGACAGATCTCAGGCATGTCCAGTTCTGATCCATGTCGAAAATGGTTTTGAAAAGTTTTAATAAAAGTTGACTTTGTTCAAATTAATCTTTTTACAACTTAGACCATTTTTGGACCAAAGCGGAAAAATTTTCAGTACCCACAACCTTCAATTTTATTGATTTCAATACAAAGTCCTCCTGCTATTGTATACAAATTAAAGTTGCTTTTGGTTACATTCATAAAGAAAACTTGAAAGTACTAATAAAGCAATAAATCCGGGGCATAGCTAAGTCAGGTGTTCCTGCGCCCCCTCCCATGGCTGGTCGAAGCCTCTGATGCCAAGCTAGGCCCAATCTATGCCTCTTCATTGAGCCAATCTATGCACTCATCAGACAAACTGCAACTGAAGGTGGGAGCGGGGGCCAGAAGCTCTCTAGTCCGCCATGCTGTAGCATACCGAGGCAAGTTGTGCGCCTCGAACCGGGAATGCAGCAGGGTACTCTATCCCCTCTGACGGGCAAGTCTGATCATGGCCGAACTGGCACTGGAATCAGAACGGAAAGTAGAACACGCAGTGTGTTAGGCCTATCAACTGAATCCCAGTCTGCCGGGACATGCTGTAACTCATTGCCGGTAGGTTGAGCCAAGGGCATCGCCAAGCAATGCGATCTGCAGACAAATTGCACATCCAGTCGAACCACCATCCCTCATCCAGGGCATCGACCAGACGTTGTCGGAAGAAATAACCACGAGCTGAATATACCGGGCAAGAGTCCACAACCTGCAACTTGTCCATTAACCACACCTGGGGAGGGATGAAAAATGAGAGATTAAAGAATAGAGAGATGTACGATGAGAAAAGAGTGAGAAAAGGGTTTTGTGAGAAAAATTGAGCCTAAGGGCCGAGTGATGTGAGCAATACATATGTGAGATAGGGTGGGAAACATTACCTGCAACAGTAGTGGACTCCCCGCGAATCTAGCCGTCTCCCGGCGATGGAAAGCGTCCAAGCCCATTAACGTCTCGGCCAATGTCATGGCAATGCAGCTTTTGCCCTCCTTCAAGCCTTGGACAACCTCGATCAAGTGGGCGCTAGATCCTCCGGAGCCTGAGGCAAGTAAGAAATGAGATAGCATGCACAAACAGAGGGCGTGTCGCCGAAAACCCTGCCACTGATGGTCGCCGCGGTCACTGGCATCAGAAAACCGGCAAATCAAACTCAGAACATCCAGCATTCCGTCACCAATCAAAGATCGAGCATCACGCATCGTGAGCCCACACATTTGCCCTAAAGCTTTGGCGTGGCCGAAGCGAAGTTGGGGCAAGATTTCTTCGTTGTGCTCGGACTCCATCAAAACTTGGAAATCCTCGAAGGTAGGACATACCTCTTGCCCGCCAAAACTAAAGACATGTGTTACCGGATTCCAAAACCTTGCCGCAGCATGGAGGAACGGAAAGTGCAGCGGAGTACGACTCAGAGTGAATAGTGCGTTTATGCCGAAGCCCCGAAAATTCAGCCTTTCCGAGCCATCCAAGTTGACAATCCAAACTGTGAGATTTTGGGCAAGAAACTCTTCCATTTCGAGTAAATCAGTGTTGAATTGAGAAAACTACGAAGTTGAGGCTTTTTGTAGGGGATAAGGCGTGAGTGGAAGACCACTGTCAGCATTCTGGTGATTCTTGCCATTTATGGCCGACCAGCCAAAAATGGTGCCGACCGACCACCACTTTTGGCCGATGGTCATTTCTTGAGGCCGATGGCTTTCCCTTGAGGCCGATGGCTTTCCCTTGTGGCCGATGGTCTTCCTTCTTGTCCCTTGAGCTGTTTATGTGTTGAACATGCTGAGAATTTGGGGGCTGGCACCACTTCCAATGCCCTCCAATGATGATTTTTGAGGAGTCACGTCCATTTGCTTATCAAGTTGTTGTACATTTGCTTATCGAGTTGTATTTCATTTCTTTGAGTCTTTGTTTTGCTTATCGAGTTGTACTCGCACTTGGTTAGCTCATCGAGTTTCTTTGTTTTGCTTATCGAGTTGTTAGTCGGCTCACTACCTGATTATTACAGGGCAAACGCTTACTTTTCAAATAAAGATTCAAATTTCATTCACATTGTTATGCGATGCCACGCGATGCGATGCGTAGAAAGTACAAACATAACACCTTTGTGAACAAAATAGCTGTTTCATTTCCATTATGTCTCTTGTAAAAATACACAGTCTTGAAAAGTAAAATCTGCCTGAGGCAGTGCAATGTGCTTAAACTACCAGTAAAAAGGAAAGTAAAGCAAAAAGAGAGCAGGGTAGCAGAGTATCGGGATTGATATCGGTAACCTCCCCTTGTGGTCGACGCACCTCCCACGCCCTTGTTCGGGTCAGTTATATGGCTTGGCACCTTCATTACTCGAGACAGTGCAAGAAAGTGCGCTTTTGAATGTTAACTGGCCTTGGTGTTGACCTCGAGCCATGTCTTCTGTGTGCGATGCTCGATGCGCGCAAATAGTATCCTTCCTCGTATCCTTTTTATGCCTTGCGGATTCTGCAAATCACTTTAAACATATGGAATCGCATTGTTCTGTTTTGATTGTAATTGTCGCGTTCGTTACGCGTCTCGCATTACACAGTGCCTTGTCTTGTTCTAAATTCGCATCTCAGTATCATGAATAACATGCCTTTACCATGTTTTCAGTTGAATTTGCCCCATTTTTCCTTTTATACACATTGCATGCGTTGTCGCATTATGCTTTACTTACATGTGTTCGAGTTCCTTCCTATACACATTGCATGCATTGTCGTGTTATGCTTTACTTACATGTGTTCGAGTTCCTTCTTATACACATTGCATGAGTTGTCGTGTTATGCTTTACTTATATGTGTTCAAGTTCCTATACATATTGCATGCGTTGTCGCGTTATGCTTTACTTATATGTGTTCAAGTTCCTATACACATTGCATGCGTTGTCGCGTTATGCTTTACTTATATGTGTTCAAGTTCCCATACACATTGCATGCGTTGTCGCGTTATGATTTACTTACATGTGTTCGAGTTCCTTCTTAAACACATTGCATGCGTTGTCGCGTATTGCTTTACTTACATGTGTTCAAGTTCCTTTTCACACACATTGCATGCGTTGTCGCGTATTGCTTTACTTACATGTGTTCAAGTCCCTTTTATACACATTGCATGCGTTGTTGCGTTATGCTTTACTTACATGTGTTCAAGCCCCTTTTATACCCATTGCATGCGTTGTTGCGTTCTGCTTTACTTACATGTGTTCGAGTTCCTTCTTATACACATTGTATGCGTTGTCAAGCGTGCTTTGCTTACATGTGTCTACATCTTCACACATTGTGCACGTTGTCACGTGTTCTTTACTTACATGTGTTTGTTCCTTCATAGCATTGTTATGCTTGCCCCAAGTCGCATTATTATGCTTCCCACTCGGTTTGCGTTGTCACGCAGCTCTAGATTGCATTGTTATGCATATTGCTAACAATATTGTACCTGTTGAGTTTCTTCTTCTTTCAGGCACGATATTGTATGTACGGTTCATTTGAAGCTGGAGCGACCAGACGAACCGCACAGGTATTGTATTCTCCGCGTGAAACGCAGCGAGAATCACGTAATTCTCTTGCATCCTTTTTGCATTGTAATATAGTTGGATTTGTGTTTACTAGCTTAAAACTATTGCATTGTCATGCTTCGTTACAACTTTCTTTGCATGATCATAAGTTATGTTCGGCTTCTTGCATTGTCAGTTGCATTTTGCCCCCGCCTTTGGGCGCATATCTTTATTTGTCTTGCATGCTTTGTCTAGGTCTTTGGCCTTGTCAAAAATGGGTCGTCTCTGGGCTTTGACACTCACTCCCATCATTGTTATGACTTTCAAGTTCTGTCAAAGAGGGGCAACTGTAGACACCCCATTTTTGACCGTCCTCAAGACTTGGACGTCATCCTTTGAACACCCGATGATCTTCCTTGTTTGTGTTTGTTTTGAGTTCCCGAAGGACTCGGCTGCGCGCTGTGCCTCGAGATCTCTTAACTTGACTGTTTTGTGTTTGGTTGTGGACCAAGGATTTGTGTTTTGTGCTTCTAAGGGTAGGAGGTGGCTTGTCAGCCATCCCTTAAACCCACCGGCCGTGGCATGAGGCCACCGTCCTTTATTTCTCTTTACCGACCATTTGTTTGGCCGGTCGGCTCAAATTTTTGGCCGGTCGGCCATTTATTTGGCCGATGGTCTCCTTCTCTGGCCGGTGCCCCCTTTTTGCTTTTTTCAGGCATTGTGCATGCCAGCTGTGCCAGCTGGAGTGCACGCACTTGTCCTCCATACACGTGTATGGAGGAATTGCACCCTTTGCACCTTTTTGCTCAAGCTTCTTGGAGAAGCTTGCACCTTTTGCTTAAGCTTCTTGAGGAAGCTTGACCCTTTGTCTTAACTTCCTCAAGAAGCTGAGACCCTTTGCCTTAGCTTCTCTTAGAAGCTTGACCCCCTTTGACCCTTTTGTTTAGTTTCCCTTAGAAGCTTAACACTTTGCCTTCCTCTATATAAGGAGACCTTCCCTCTCCTTTGAGGGGGTTCAGCAAATCAGAGTTATATAGCATATATACACCACTCTCTCTCTATATCTCCCTCTCTCTCTTCATTTGTGTGTGTTAGAGGGCTCAAAAGGGTGTTTTGTTCTTAGTTTTACACTAAGACACCTAGTGTTACACCATACTTGGATTATTGAGGTGTTGGGAGGTTGTTCTTAAAGTTTTGAGTTAATTTTGATGAGAAGAAAGAGGCTGGACTTGCTGTTCTTCAAGTGTTCTTCAAGGTTGAGTTAGTTACTTTATATTCTCCATTCTTGCACTAGCTTTTAACCCACTTTGCATGCTGTTTTGAGCTTTGTGTATAACTAATAAAAACTCTGATTTTTCATGCTTAAGATGTTTCATTAAGGTCTCATTTGTGTTTGAGGTCGACCTCCCCCTTTAGGCCTTGTTTGGCCCCTTTTGTGCCTTCTTTGGTTGAGCTTTGAATACTTTTGTGCATTGGCCTTCTCACCACTGAAATCCAGAGGATTTTCAGTGGTAAAGAAGAGGTTTTGAGGTCTTGCATAGGGGAGGGACACCCCTCTCCCTTTGTGTCTCATTTGTTCATGTTTTTGGCTCATAAGGGTAGCATGCATGCTTAGTGGTTTTTGGCTCCATTTCAGAGGTTTTTGGGTGTTATTTGGTCATATTATACCTCTGTTTTTGGTTGGATTAAGGGCCCCTTGCATGCATAATATACTTGCCTTGTATTCCTCTATTTTGCCTAGAAATGCATCTTGCCATTAGACCATCATGCTTGTATGTTTTTGCCTTGCTTTGTGAAGCTTTTGGTCACATTTCATCATGCTTGAGGTCTGTTGGGTACTGATTTAACCATGTTTACCACGTTTGGTATAGCCTCTTTGCATTTTAGCTTATGAGCCTTGAGTGTGTAAGTCATGAGCATGCTTTAGTTGGGTTGTTTCAGTGATTTGGAATAACTTCTCATGCTATTTCAGTCCCTAATCCATACTTGTATGCTTGCATTCATCTTCCCTTTCATGCCTTGAAGAGTTGTCCTTTTGTACCTTAAAATGAGTCATTGTGCATGCCTCTTGGTTTGAGTCCTTTAGCTACCATATCAGTGAGTTTTAGGGCTCCTTTTTGCATGTTAAAACTCTGTTTTTCATCACATAATCCATGCCATGTTTGGTTGTGGTGGTTGTGGTGGTTGTAGTGGAATGCTCTCTTTGTGGCCTTAAATCCCCCTTTGTGTTGCATCCATTTCTTAGCATGTTTTGACCATGTTCTACGCATGCTTTAGTCTTGTTTTGGAGTGCCTTGGGACTGTTTTAAGCCATTTTGGTCCTTTGGGGTTTGGTTGACATAGCTATGGTTTGCACCCCTTTATTGGCTTCAAGTTTTGGTCATTATTGCATGCCTTATTTGCATAACATGGTTGATTTGGCATCATCCTCTATGCATTTTCAGAGTTTAACATGTTGGTTTGATGTCCATGTTTATCATCTTTTGAGTGTTCTTGAAAGTTACTTTTTGTGCCTTAGCTTTAGGCCCATTGGTGTGCATGTTTGCATGAGCATTTATCCATCATTTGCATCATCTTTGGCCACTGTTTATGGCAAGGCTGAGGTCTACCCTTTGCGGTTCAAGTCCACCATTGCATGTTTTGACATGTTGCATTCCTTTGGTTTCATGCTCGCATTGTCTCATCCTTGCACGTTTGCACGTTGTTTAGCTAGTTGCATTCCATATCCTAACTCGCATGATAGGTTGCATTGCATTGTATCTTGCATGTTTGGCACATTACACTTGGCATATTTGTTACCTTAGCCTCATATTCTATGCTTGAGACATGTTGCATACTTGAGTCACATTGCATACTTGCATTACATTTTGCTTGGTTTGGGGTGTCAAACCAAGCATGAGGAATGAGGGGCGCTCGTACTCAAAGTGACGTAACGCGCCTCAACCCTCGGTCGCTGATGCCCTTGATCTCAACATGATAGGGCGTAAAGCACTCATTTGTTTCTTGCATGCATTTACATTGATTTGCAAGCTTGGTACTTTTGGCCATCATGCATCGAAATGCGTGATTGGTGGCCCGAGGACCAAGGGCCACACTCCCTTGAGTCCATAACATGATGGGGAGGGTGGTCGTGCAACATTTTGCTTTGAAAATCCTATGCCATGCACTGTCTGTCCTCTGTTGCAGCAAAACCAGTGTTCTGCAGGAAGAAATGGCCGGTCAGCTACTTGCAGTGCTGACCGACCACCAAAATCCAGCCGGTGGCTTCATTAATGGTCGATGACTAGTTACAGATGGTCGGTGGCCTTTCCATTTGATCGATGACCTCTCAGCATGTCTCTAAGGCAGTTCAGAAGTGTCATAGAGGTTGGCACTATTTTCAAAGATGCAAAACAGTGCAGACAGAGGCAATAGTGGCATGGCAATGGATTTCTGGGCGAAACCAATCCGAGCTTGCATGCATCCCTCTTCCTGAGGCCATTTTACTACTCTAAATAGTTTAATTAATTTGTTAATTAGTTAAGGGTTTGTAATATTTAATTAGCTAGAGTAGTTAATTATTCATTCGGTCTGTATTATTCTTTCGGATCCTCCGAGCGAGGGCAATTGTATAATAAGTGTGCGTGAGTGTGTGTATGTTTTCCAACCCCACGTCTTTCTCCCTTTTATTTACTAGCTTATGATGGTTAGATTAGGGCATGTTTTATTTAGCATATTTATGATAACATGTTTGCACACATTCATTCGTATTGCATGCTCCGAGCTCGGCGCATCATACTAACTGCATTGTATTTTCAATTCCAAATTGAATACATGCTATCTGTTGCATTTCACATGCCATTTTAGAATAGCCGAGCCTATTGTAGTTGCATTTTTGCATGTGTTGCATTAGGCATTTCTGTATAGTTAGGATCATGCATGGATTTCTAACATAGCTTTTGTTTTGGCTTGGAGTACTCGGTAAGTGTTTATACTTTAGCATCCTTGCATGCGTGTGAGTGACTGCCATGATAGGATGCTTACCATGAGGCTACGTGCTTATGTGATATAACTGCCTGAATGCCTGTGGGTGAAGGTTGGATTATCTGAATTGGAATAATGCAATTGACTGTGAGTTTTAAGCCCGCTTGAGAGTGGCAAATCATCATGTTTTCTAAGCCCACCTGAGGGTGGCAAATCCACATTTTAGCCTACTTGCGAGTAACAGATCGTTTTCAAAACAAACATGAGATGTTTTGGTCCAATTCAGGCGATTCAGTCTATACTTATATGCTGTGCGCATCACATAGTAAATCTAGGCTAATAACCGGAATAAGAACACGTAATGTTTTCAAAACTTGATATCATGGTTAGTAGAGGCCGATCTTCGGATCGGGCGAGAGAGGGTGCTCATAGCTGACCTTCCCCAATCGTACCCAAGTTCCCGAGCCGAGGCAACTTTAGTGATGACGGACACGTGGCCTTAGGCAACGAGTCAGGGTTTCCTAAATTTCTCCAAAATAAAATATTTAGGTGGCGACTCTGTATCTGGCAAAGCAGTCCATGTTTGGCACTTCTTTCAAAAAAATCTGTTTTCCAAAACGATTTGCCGGATTTAGACTCTTTGGTGATTTATCAGTCTTACATTGCACATTGCGAGATCAGATTAAGAATGACACAAATCAAGTCCGAACTGTAGCATGAGGCCCACGAGGGCGCGTCTACAGCTAGCGCCTTCCTTGTCTCAAAAGATTACATTGAGAAGGAGTGGGCGTGCTGGATTGCCTGAAGAAAAATGGACAGAGCAGAAGATATTAGAAGATTTTCTAAGTATAAAAAAGAAGAAAGAAAGATACCAAGTGTGAAGACTTATTTGAACAGAACGCTGGAGCATCAGAGCAAAGTTTTCATATTCGCTCATCTCGGCGTTTTGGTCGAGATCTCCAGGAAGGAGCAAAGCTGTGCTAAGGGCAACGCCGATGTTAACGTCATCGGCACTGTCATCAACTTTGACTGGCCTAGCCTCCAAAGTAATGGGTGGAGCCCAGGGGGCATCAGATTTCATGGAGCCTGAAGCTGTTGTAGATTCGAACCTCGGCCTCTTTGACCGAGTGGATTCGGATGGTTGGGCCTCGGCGGGCCTCTTCTCGGCAACAGAAGGGGTTTTCTCGCTCGAAGCCAATTTGGAAATTGGCAAGGTGTCCTCAGTATCAATCTGAGTCACCGTTGCCTTTGGTTGAGCCTTCTTTATTCTTTTTTGCTTTGACTTTGGTGGAGGCTGGGACTGCGCTGGTTGGGCGTCTATGGTGGATGGAATGTTGGCCAAGAGATCTTTAACAACTGCTTTCTGGCGGCCCATCTCAACAGCAAAAATAGTTCGTTGCCGGCGTTGGCGTTGAAATGGTGGGATTAGATATGGAGCCGAGGTTGATGGCTGCTCTGCTGGATCAGAGGTCGATCCTTGATCTGGCCGAGATGTGGAGGCAGCCTGAGAAGTTGTGGCAGAAGGGGGAGATTGGCTTTTCTTCCTCTTTGGGATGTCGGGGAGTACTGATTTGTAGGTTGGGATGAAATTGAGTACCAAAGGGGCTCTGCGCTTGTGGACTGGCAAATCCAAAAGCTTCTTCAAACCTTTGCTGGGGAAAAATGACTTTCGGAAGCCTTTTTCTGGCTGGGGAAGAACTGCAAGAAAAACAGACATTAGAACAAACAAAGTATTGAAGACTTTAAAGACGAAGTAAGTATAAATATTGGGCTCTTACCATTACCCTCTACAAAAACTGTTCGAGGAAGACGGTAGAGGTGGAGGTCCTTATCTGGAGCGAACTCCCAGTTTCCCGAGATAATGAAGTAATCATCCCCAGCTCTCTTGTTAGAGTCTGGGAGGTCGGCAACAATTTTGTACTTTGTGGACCTCGGCTTGAGGTAGTAAATATAGCCTTTCTCGTTTTTAAGGCCACACATGGTGTAGCAGTATTGGAAGTCGGCTAACGTAACCCTAACATTTTCTTGTTTGGCTAAGGCTATTATACCATTTATGACTCGGTAGGAATTGATGGCAAGCTGCATTGGGTTCAGCTTATAGTAATGGATTATCTCACGAAAGAGGATGTTGAGGGGGAGCCTAAGACCGCACTCGATAAAAGCTACAACAGGGAAGGGCATAGAATCAGTTATGGGCATGATAGAGTCACTCTCCCTAGCCAACCTCAGATGAACATCGACCGGGATGTCAAACTCTCGCCTAAAGTGCTCTAACTTGGTCGGGGTGTCTACCCTATGCTTCCACATACCCATGATATCCGCTTAACTGGAGGAGTTGGATTTTAGAAGGGAATGTTTTGGAGGGTTTTAGGGACCTCGGCTAAAGCCTAAAAATACACAGAATCTGTGGGGAATCGTTTCAGTTTTTCCTAAAAATTTGTGGGTTCTACAAACAAATCCCAAACATAGATCTATGGAAACGAAGATTGAAGGCACGAATCTGGAAAAGTCACAGAAAATAGAAAAGCAAGAATGTGTTTCAGAATCAAGAACAGTGGTGAACTATCAAGAAAACTGTGACAAAATGTGCACAAGGGCGCGAGACCAAGGACAGTGGAAAAAGTGAGCAAATTTGTGAACAGTGTGTGCGTATTCAAGACACAAATTGGGCAGAAACAAAATCGTAAGGTAAACGTGCTCGAATACATGATTCATAAATCGAATACTTGAGCAAAACAACAATGACAACAAATAATGAAGCAAAACTTCTTGAAGAGCAACAAGAAATTGAAATAAAAGGGAACTGTGACTTACCCAAGAAAAATGAAGCTGAAGTAAATTTTCGCCAGGATCAAGTGGTAGCCGAAAGCAGGGAAATATGGCAGAAACCTCGCCAGAGGAGAGAGTCAGGCTGGTCGCAAAAAGCTTCGTGAAAGCAGCAATGGAGGATTTGGAAGAAAAAGCTAGAGAGAGAAAAAGCTTCAGAAATAACGATGTAAAGTGAAAAGACGAAGAGAGAGGACACTAGTTTTGTCAGAAACGCGAAAAGGCGGCAAAATGGAATTGATGAGCCTAGAACGATGAATTTGTCAGACAGCGCACGCAGGCGCAAGACGACTTACAGGCATGTATCGAGTACGATCCAATGAGGAGAAGACACGTGACAAAAACAGTTGATATATTTTGCATAACAGCTCACACGCGTGATAAAACTCTTGGAGTTCTTGGTTTAATGAAGCAATGACATCGGCTGATAGGAAATTCTGAAACCTTGATGAGACAAGATTGCAAGACCTGATTGTGTGAAGCCGATGTATTATGACCTCGGTAAAAGGATGATACAGCGAGACGGCCAACATGCTATATGATATGACAATATAAGTTCCATCACCTTAGGATGCAGAGGTAATAGAACCTAGGGGGCAGTTGTGGGGATATATTTTCTGAGTACCAACACGTGGCCAAGGTGACGCCGACGTGTCAGCCGAGATGCCACGTGTCCTGGTCTTAACGCCGAGGTGATCTCGGCTAGGCCGAGGTTATCTCCGAAAATATCGGAATCCGGGATAAGCGGATAAGGGACAAGAGTCCTAGAATGAGGAAGGACTTCAGCCTGGATAAGGATAAAGCTCTTAGGGAGTATCTTTATCTATTGAAGAGTCCAAGCTAAGCACTGAGCAGAAGTCCATTGAAGTTAGGTTTCTATTGGGACTAGGTTTGTATTAACTATAAAAGAGAGGCACTCCCATGGGTCTAAGGTACGCAATTTATATTCAGAACAATGAGTTAAGCACTATTGATTATCTTTAAGAGATATTTGATTACTGACTTAATTATCGGAGTACCCCCGGGTGGACGAACCACCGCCGGAATCTCTTCTTTCTATTGCAGGTCGTTCGGGCTTATCCTATTCTGCTTGTACTTTCTAGTTGAATACTGAGTTGGCAGTGTGGTCGGAAATTCACTCACACAGTGCATATGGGGCATCTATGCTTTTCTCTCATTTTCAATAGGGAAGTGGTATGAGAAATTTTCGGGAAATATTCCGATATGCAATATACACCTGTGTAGTTTTATCACAAAAGTATGTAAGTTTTTGTTACTAATTTATATAAGTGATTTCATAAAAATACGTAAATTTATATATTTTTACAAGATTATTTATGTAAATTTATGAAAATTTATATAATTTTATAATAAATTACTTACCATGTGTATTGGAGAATTTTTTGAAATTTTATTACCATTTTTTTTAAAAATTGAAATTAATTATTATTATTATTATTTTGTTGAAGTGTAAATACTACAACAATAATGGTTGTATTATTTTAAAACTACAAAAAAGTCAAGGTAACTGGTGTTGCAAGTACTGAAATCAATGAAATATATGCCCCATCCTTAATGGTCGACTTATACTATACAATGCTTTACTGAATTATATGCTTTCAGTGTACTGTCTAGTTACTGTTAGTCACTGCAAAAAAAAAAAAAATAAAACAAAAATAAAAAGTTGAGCTGAAATTTTTTGGATAGATATTAGGTCGGTTTGTTTCAGAGGTAGATAAAATTGTTAATATAGAAATTATTAGTGACTGGATTATAAAAAAATTTATTTGTTTGTGATATATTTTGGTGAGAGATTTATCAATATGAAATGTCATAAATACTATTTAGTGTTTTTGATATATTTTATATTAAAAATTATATTTTATAAATAAATATATTTTTTGACTTTTTATATAATATATATATATATAGAAAAATAGAGAAAGTAGATAGAAAAATATAGAAAAAATGTTGATAAATATTAATTGATGTGACTCAAATAAGTGTATGTATGTAAAGAAATATACTTTTTTAAGTTAATCCAAACAAGCACTATATATATAGAAAATGACATGATACCAAAAAAATTAAAAAAATACACACAAACACACAACACACAACATTAGCAAAAATCACTCTTTTTGTTTTTAGTTTTTAGTTTTTAGTTTTCAGAATTCACTTTTCAAAAAAATTTATTTTTTCATTTTTCGTATTTTTTTGTTTTTACTGAATTTTTTTTTATATTTTAAGCAATTTTTTTAATTGTTAGACACACCTAACATAAATACACTTAAAAAGTATAATATTTGAGAAAAAAAATCTTTAGAAAACTAAAACCAAAAGCCTAAAAAATTCAATACATTTTTCGTTCTTTTGTATATTATTAATTTTTTAAAATATTTTTTCATAAATATTTTACTATTTAGATATATCTAAGTAAGGTGCATCTAAAAAAGTAAAAAAAAAAATACTTAAAATTTTAAAAATATTCACTAAAACCAAAAAACAATATGAAAAATAAAAAAACTTATTTTTCAGAAAACTGAATTTAAAAAACTGAAACCAAACACACTAAATGATATATTTTTTCAAACTAATCTCCTCACTAGTTTTGAAACGAAATCCCTTGGAGGCCTTTGCTAATCCCTTCCTCCAAAAGCCTGAATCCCCTTCCTAATTTTACAAATAAACACCATTATAGTTGGTCTCACATCTATTATAATTCAATTCAATCTCCTATAATCCAAAAAACAGGGCCATTGGAGTCTAACAATATGTGGGTCATATTTTAGCTAATGAAAAATATAATGTTACAACAGTGAAAATATTGTTGGATTAATAAGATAAAAAAGTTAAATTTCATTTTTAGGATCACATAATCCTTGTCCCATATTATTGATTCAGCACATACTCAACATAAAATTTTTGAAATATGGAATAATTACTAAAATATTATCAAGTTTTGAGGGACATTTTTCACTAGCAAAAATAAGTGTAGAAGATTTGTCCTTGTTTTGGAAGTAGTCATTAATTTTTACAGCAATGCTACGCACCAAAAAAAGTCATTAATTTTTACAGCAATGTTACGCATCAAAAAAAAAAAAAGTACACATTTTTTTTTTTTAGATAATGAAACGTGGTAATTAAATTCATTATAAATATAACCCAGGCTACGCTAAATATAAATATACATTATAACACTTATTTTTATACATAGCATATAATTAATATTGTAGCATGACCCAATAGATTATGTTAATAGTTATGACTTGCAAACTAGGAACAAACCATATGAGCCATTCCTCACTATGAACACAAAATATACTGGCCCTGTTTGGGAAGTGAATTTTTGGTTTTTTTTTTTTTTTTGGGCTAAAATTTATAACAAGACAAAATAGATTAAAATAATCAATAAAACAAAATATTACATCAAATTCATAATTATTTTTTTATTTTATTTTTTTGTGATTCAGATTTTTAATTGTCCTTCAATTATTTCTTGTGTAATTAATAAGAGCATCTCCAATGGTATATCAAATTTTTCATTAAATTTGAGTAAAAAATTTAGTAAAAGTTTCATTTAATATCAAATATTTCAACGGAAGTTTTTGAAGTTTCATCAAAACACCAGTGGACTGGGTAGACGATTAGATGGATGTCCGGCCGGTCGAGTGCAAATTTTTCACAAAATTTTTCCTTCAAGTGGTCATCCAGGGGGTCGACCGGATGGACAACTGGGGGGATGACCGAGTAGTGTAATTTTTTCACAAATTTTTTTCTTGAGGCGGTCATCTGGGGGACATCTGATGGTGAAAATCAAACAGGCTATGGACAGTGATTTGATTAAAGATACATTGGTCCTTAGTTTGATGAAAGAAAAGTGAATTATTGGATTTGATACCTATTTGATCAAACCGTTAAAACAAAAAGAGAGTCATTTTTCACCAAATTCAAATTTGATAACAAGTTTGAATAACAATTAGAGATGGTCTAAGTGAACTGAAAGTCTCTCTCTTTACTTCTTGTTGTCACAAGAAATGATAAAAGAGGAGTTCAAAATGATTGAAAAAATTGACTTTTAGCATTATAAATTATAGGAGCTCTATATTTTGTGGATTGGACCGTACTGTTGAAATTGTGAGGTCCACTACAGGTCATATTTCGATAATCTGACTCATTTAATGTGAAGAACTCGTCGAGTATTTCATTTTTGTAAAAAATTATATTGATCGGATATCGATAGCCCATTGATCAAAACACATTTTTGTTAACAATTTATTTTTAAAATTATATTTACCATTGACAAAGATATGATTTGATTAAGGGGCTATCAATATCAGATCAAAATGATTTTTTGCAGGGATGAAATATTCGACAAACTCTACACATTGATCGATTCGAATTATCGAAATGGGACCTGCGGTGGGCTCCACAGACGCAACAGTACGATCTAATCTACAAAGTAGGCTGGAGAGAAGTCATTTTCTAAATTATAATACAACCATAAAATGAAGCGCAAAAGATAAAAAGAAAATGCAAATACCAATTTCCTTTGTAAGAATAAAATTGGAAAATTATAATTGAAAAAAAAAAAAAAAAAAAAAAAAAAAAAAAAAGAGTGCTACTATTAGCAATTATTTTGGACCCCTTATTTTTTAACTTTTTTTTTAATTACAATAATAACATCAAATGAAATTACTAAAAATAACATTAATAATTTTGGGACACCCCATCTAAAATTAAGCCAGCACTACAAAAATTTCGGTTTTTTGTGACAGCAAAATGCCGTCGCAAATACTCAAAATGCCGTCTCAAAAACTTTTTTGCGACGGCAACTGACTTTTAGCGACTGCAAGTGGGGGGTCACAACAAAGGGCGTTGCTAAAGGTTCGCCTTTTTTTTTGCGACAACAAAGTTGCCTTTTGCGACGAAATTATGCTGTCGGCATTAATATGTAAAAATCTGAGATTTTTTGAGACGGCACTATGTTGCCGTCGCTAAAAGTGTTATTTGCGACGACAAAAATGCCGTCGCGAAAGTGTTTTTATTGCGACTAGATACTTGCCGTCGCTAAAAGGTTATTTGAGATAGCACAACATACCGTCGCTAAAAGATTGTTTGCGATGGCAAAGAATACCGTCGCAAAAGGTTTTTTGTTTCAACTGTTGCCAATATCTTTTGCAACGGCATTGCTTACGTCGCAAAAAAAAAATCTGGTTCTAATGTTTTTTTGAGACGGTGTGGTGTTGTCTCTAAAAAAAAAATGCAATAAAATTATTAAAAATATGAAAATTATCTGTATTAAATGAAAAATAACTGAAAAAGAAACTGATAATTATATAATAATATAAAAATTTCAGTATAAAAATAACAATTCATCCATAATAAAAATATTCTTCCATTCATAAAAACACATCAGCAAAATTATCCCACTACATAATGTTGCATAATACATATACAATATTTAAATACATAATGTTGTTTACAATTAAAAATAACATAAATCAAAAACAAAAGTTTTCCTCATGATTCTTCTGTGGGTAACAAAAACAAAAGTTAGTTGCAATCTTCACACGCCTGCATTCCACAAGAAACAAACTGCTACTCGGGAAATATCTGTAAACAAAAAATAAAAATAATTAATCACAATATAATTATGTGTTAATATTTTAATTTTAAAAAAAATAAAAAATTAAGTACTATATAATTACAAAGATGATTAAGTAAATAATTTTGACTAGATAGAAATTCAGTTTTAACTCCCAAACCGGGAACCAGATTAGAGTCCCGTCTTCTCCCACAAGTCTCTCGTGCCTAGGCGGTCGTGTGTGCCAAGTTTCGTACTAAACCAACGCCGTTTGGTGATTTGGGGTGTTAACACCTCAAATTCAAATTTCTTAAGGAATTAGTTTGCCTAGACCGAAATTCGGCTCTAACTCCCAAACCGGGAATCCGTTTCGAGTCCCATCTTCTCCCACAAGTCTCTCGTGTTTAGGTAGTCATGTGTGCCAAGTTTCGTGCTAATCCGACCCCGTTTGGTGATTTTGGGGCGTCAAAATCTCGAATTCAAGTTTCTTAAGGAACTAGTTTGCCTAGAGAGAAATCCAGCTCTAACTCCCAAACCAGGAATCCGATTGGAGTGCCATCTTCTCCCACAAGTCTCTCGTGCCTAGGCGGTCATGTGTGCCAAGTTTCGTACTAAACCGACGCCGTTTGGTGATTTTCGGGCGCCAACACCTCGAATTCAAGTTTCTTAAGGAACTAGTTTGTCTAAAGTGAAATCCGGCTCTAACTCCCAAACCAGAAACCCAATTTGAGCCATGTCTTCTCCCACAAGTCTCTTGGGCCTAGGCGGTCGTGTGTTCCAAGTTCCATGCTAATCCGACCTCGTTTGGTGATTTTGGAGCGTCAACACCTCGAATTCAAATTTCTTAATGAACTATTTTGCCTAGACTGAAATCCGGCTCTAACTCCCAAACTGGGAACCCGATTGGAGTCCCATCTTTTCCCACAAGTCTCTCGTGCCTAGGCGGTTGTGTGTGCCAAGTTTCGTGCTAATCCGACCTCGTTTGGCGATTTTGGGGCGTCAACACCTCGAATTCAAGTTTCTTAAGGAACTAGTTTGCCTAGACCGAAATTCGGCTCTAACTCCCAAACCGGGAACCCGATTGGAGTCTCGTCTTCTTCCACAAGTCTCTTGTGTCTAGGCGGTCGTGTGTGTCATGTTTCGTGCTAATCCGACACAGTTTGGTGATTTTGGGACGTCAACACCTCGAGTTCAAATTTCTCAAGGAACTAGTTTGCCTAGACCGAAATTCGGCTCTAACTCCCAAACCGGGAAACCGATTGGAGTCCCATCTTCTCCCACAAGTCTCTCGTGCCTAGGCGGTCGTGTGTGCCAAATTTCGTGCTAATCCGACGCCGTTTGGTATTTTGGGGCGTCAACACCTTGAATTCAACTTTCTTAAGGAACTAGTTTGCCTAGACCGAAATCCGGCTCTAACTCCCAAACCGGGAACCCGATTGGAATCCCGTCTTCTCCCACAAGTCTCCCGTGTCTAGGCGGTTGTGTGTGTCATGTTTCGTGCTAATCCGACACAGTTTGGTGATTTTGGGACGTCAACACCTTGAATTCAAATTTCTTAAGGAACTAGTTTGCCTAGACCGAAATTCGGCTCTAACTCCCAAACCAGGAACCTGATTCGAGTCCCGTCTTCTTCCACAAGTCTCTCGTGCCTAGGCGGTCGTGTGTGCCAAGTTTTATGCTATTCCGACGCCATTTGGTGATTTTGGGGCGTCAACACCTCGAATTCAAGTTTCTTAAGGAACTAGTTTGCCTAGAGTGAAATCTGGCTCTAACTCCCAAACCGGGAACCTAATTCGAGCCCCATCTTCTCCCACAAGTCTCTCGTGCCTAGGCGGTCGTGTGTGCCAAGTTTCGTGCTAATCCGACGCCATTTGATGATTTTGGGGCGTCAACACCATTACTTTGAAATTCTTTTTACAGCATATATTTTTCCTTGAATACATTCAATCCTTAACTAGAACATAATAAATCTACTCTTGGTCATCTAGATTTTCTACATATATATTACAGAAAGAAGAAAAAAGTGGGATTTATCATTAGAAAGGAAAAAGCATAAAGATAAAGAAGAACAAAGGAAAGTGCAAAAGAAGAAGAGGGTTATATTTGGATGTTCTAAAGCAGTTGAAAACATATGATATAATCATATAGAAATTAGATGAACAAATTAAAGAAAATTTCCTACCTTTTCCTGTCATTGTCTCGAACAAACTTCGCACCTCCATTACACAAGTTGCATACACCTATCAAAAATAAATGACACCCAATCAAATTACTACTTTGATGCATAATGATTAATCTTTTATATCTTGCTTCCTTTGGAGGATACAAAATGACAAAGAAGGGAATATAAGTGAAAATAGATTTTTGTACTCAAATAACTAACCCATGCAAATTTATATAAAGACAAGTCTTATTACTGTTATGCAGGAAATGATGATAGTGGATTGATTTATACTTCTAAAAAAGATGTGTTTATTCTGAGTATATTAAACACTTTTCCGCTTGTAGAAAACTGAAAATCTCAATTTTTTTTTTCTTTTTTTCTTTTAATGATGTTATGTAATAAAAGCTACTGCAGTAAGGAACATATAGAAGGAGGAATCCAGAAAATAAATTTTGCTTCGTTTACTTACCTGTGTGAGGCTGAGATGCAACGATTGTTCGCTTATATGAGTGTATCAATATCAACTTGTATATGATTTTGAAGTTGGGGTGATTTGCTATGAGCCACTATTAGCAACCGAAGTGAGAGGATAGCCAAGCTGTTCTCTGTGGCAGCAGCATCCTCCGACTCCGACCCAATTCCATAAAATTTTAGTGTTCCCAAAAACAAAAATACTCATTAGTGAATGAGGCATGGATTATGATATGAGTCAATAATGAATATTAATAAAGCATCAATTAGGTTTAATCCAGGAAAGCAAAAGATTTCTTTTTCATTCTTTTGACATAATTAATCTTTGTGTTCTAATGAATGTGTCAGAGAGTTTTATGTATTAGTGTGGTAATTCTTTTTTCCTTTAAATCAAAGGAAGGCACTCTAAATTTGCGATCGCATTGATGTATATATATATTTAGATCAAAGGAATGATGTCTCAGGTCTGTTGTGTTTGCACTGGTAAATTACATTGTTATGACTGCCCAAAAATCACAACATAGTGAACAAATTGAGATGAGCTCTAAAGCAAGGCAAAAATAAAATAACAAGAACACAAGTTTGGAAGAACTGACAGACCTGAGACATCTTTCCTCCTGATATTCTTTGGTTGTGAATTATTAGTGAACTGAATGGCCTTAAAATGAAGTGTAACACATTCCCCCAGAGCTGGTACAGCGTGCTTAACAAAACTTTTTGTAGTGCAAACATCTGAGCATTGAAATTTTAATATCAAAGCTTAAAGAGCGTGATTCATTTTCATCACCTAAACTCCAAATTACACTTGATTGATGAGAGGTGGAAGGTAATTCAATTTGATGACTCTTCTATTTCCATTTTGCTGCACTACTTTGGTCTGTAAGCCCTTTTTACTCAGTTCTGAATATAGGCGTAATTCAAAACTTTCTTTTCTTGATCCAGGAGTTTAGCCTACTGATTCTCTTTTGTCTTTTTTTGGCCATATTATTCAGAATTCTTGTGAGCTTCTTAACATCAACAACATAGTACATTCCCCCCCTCCCCCCCTCCCCCTCATTTTTTGAAAAAGTGAACTATAAGTTGAAAAAGAGTTGTGTAAGTGCATATAATGCTATAAATAGGTTAGAATATATTCAATCAATAACTTTATAATATTTAGTTAATTTCAAAACTGTGTTATATATAATTGAAACATCCTTATATAAATAATACATTTTTGCCCAATATTCTTGCATGTTTTTAATTGGTAATGAAATAGAATTATTGTTAGTGGTGCAAACAAATAATAAGATCTCATTGGGTTATATATAGGTTATGGTCTCCAATGACACTACTAAATAACCCTTCTAAGTTTTACTCTACCCTGCTTGTTGGTTGAAATGAAATGGACTAACTCTGTAATTCTTTCATTTAATAACCAAGCTAGTTATTACAACAATATTGTCAAAAATAGTTCTCATCAAGAAATTAGAGAAGTTGGAAAAATTGACATGTAACACCAATCCTGCATCTCATAGAAACATGAAATATTGTAATACTTTTACCATAAGAAGGTCCTGTTTATTCCAATAATTTGACATTGCATCAAACAAAACATTATCTACAAAACTAAAATCTCTGTAAACCTTGTTACAATTATATAAAAAATAAAAACCCATATCTATTTCATAGATTTGTAACATACCAAACCCAAAGAATAAAATTTGAAAATTCTGAACCCCACAGAAATTCATATTTCAGTCAAAGAATTTTCACAAGCAAAACTTGAAAATTATCAGAAGTTCACAAGAATAAATAAATAAATATAAAAAAGAAAATAACCCTTCACACCAAATAACATAAATTTTATATCAAACAAAAACATTATCTAGAAAATTAAAATCTCAGTAAACCCTAAACCCATATATATATATCATAGATAGACGAAAATGTAAATTCATACCTCAACCATGTAATGACCCGGAACCGTGTGTCACAATTATCAGTAATTAATTATGCATTTATATGATTTGATTGAAGATTATCTGTTTGAATTAGCAAAATATCTGTTGGAATTACGACTTTGGGACTTAAATTGACAACCGTAATGGCTACAGAAAACGAAATTGAACATGTCTATGTGATACCGGGAATTTTTAGAGTTATTTGGGACATTAAACTGAAGACTGAATTTCGTCTGCTTCGTAAAGCCTTGTTTGGCTCAAGTTTTTGGCACAATTTTGATTTATGTGATATATATAGATAAGGATAAAGATTTTGTTGACCCATTTTGACTCAAACACAAAGAAAGAAATATCTAAGGGAGAGAGAGGAGAGAACATTCGGGAGAGAGAGGAAGCAAAGGGGAAAGAAGAAAGGGAAAGGGGAGATTAAGCTCTACATCTCCATTGAAGCAACTAAGGTAAGAATCCCTCCCTAATTTCTTGAAATAAAGTTGAATTATCCATGGTTTCATGGCAAGTAAATAGAATGGAAGAGAAATTATGTGTAATTTGAGCCTATATGACATGAAATTATGATTATTGGGCACATTTGAGGGAGACCTCCATGGATGTTGAAATATGAAGCTTGTATGTACATGTTTATGGTTTCTATGATATGATGTATATTGAAGTTTATTTGGAAGTTATGAAGCTTTATTTCAAGTGTTTTCAAGTGTTTGGGCCTTGATTTTCATGATTTGGAAGTTGATTTTGCTAAAGTGGAGGCCACGGTTTGACAGAAAAATGGACTGGTTTTTCACCCAGAATTTTCACAGTCCGCTCGAGCGGGGGTTTGGCCGCTCGAGCGGGGACCTATTTTTCAGGGAATTTTGGAAGTTGCATCCAGCTCCTATATGGCATGAATTACATGATTTTAACATGTTAATTACATCATTTAGCATCTTATGCATGAAATGAACATGTAAAGAATGTGATGAAGGAAAGGAATGGCATGAAATGTGATTTGATGATGATATGTTAAGAAATGTATTATACTGTTGATGATTTGCAGGTCAAGAAGTGAAGACCGTGCCACCGGTTTTGGAAACCCACTGTGAGTAACATTTCTGTAAAGATATGTTATTATGAATTATGTTAAAAAGTGCTATGTTATGTTATGGTTTTGAAATGATAAATGTTTTCTGTGAACGAATGTCCAGTTTGCGAATCTAGTATGGCATCCATAGATAGTTTTAAGTCGTGGGAGACGGCATAGAAGTGCAGGCCCATGATCAATAGAGTCATGGGGGACGGGATGGAAATGCAGGCCCATGACCAGTTTACGAGATCTCGGTATGTGTTTAATCGGTGTCCGGGACCGGTTACTCTAGTCGTTAGTCGACACATGTTATGTTCTATGGAGTATGCCATTATGTATGTTCTATGATGAGTATGATTATGTATATGAATGTTCTGTTTTATGGATTTATATGAAATGTCGGAGTTCGTTCACTACCCCTTTACGTTAATGTTCCTTGCTGAGCTTTAGCTCATTGTTTGTATTTATGTATTTATAGGTGAGCCTTCAGGGAGTCAAGCCTAGGCCGAGTTTTGCATCGAGCCACCAGTTTGAAGCCACCAGAGTTTTATGTGCCTCCGAGCTGGGGCTAGGCCTGGAAGGCCGTTTTGTGAGCTCTCGTTTAGTTTTGTTGTACAGTTGTGACAGAGTCGTATGTGATGTTTACGATCATGTTATGTAATGAATGTGGGTAATTAACATTTTTGGCATGTAATGTATGTTCATATAAATGTACAGCTCTTTAGACTATTGTAGTTTGTTTTCGCTTCCGCGAGCCCCGTTTATTTATGTTATGTACAGTAAGGCCTGTGGTAATCTAGAATTACTGGCCGGTTACGATGCCGACCTTCTCGGGGCGGGTTTGGGTCGTGACAAACCATCTCCACATTTCCAGCTCGTTCGAACAATCCAGGAAGAGTAGCATTGTCGGCATTGAAAGGTAAGTTTCCAACGAAGAGTTTGAGAGCAAGAGAGAAACTAGGTTCATCTGCATCGCTCAATAGGTCCTATTTTTACTCGTACTCGGATGAAACCGCGATATTTTGTACGAACTTGGAAGGTGAGGAGGCTTCGAAGGGTCTAGAAGGAGAGAGAAGAAATGAGGAACTTCGAAGGGTTTGCCGCTCACCATCGTCTGCCACCGCTTGCCACAGAGAGAGAGAGAGAGAAAGAGAGAGAGACATAAGAAGAGATTAGGGATTTTTGGCTTTTGAGATTGAGGATTTTGGTTCAAGAGATTGGGGATTTTGGGTTTTTTTTTTGGGGGGGGGAACCCCGAGCGGGAATGGAAAAGAAGGGGGGTGAGCGGGAATGGAAATTTTTTTTTTTTTAATTTCCATCACAAAAGAATATTTAAATAATAAAACGGCTCCTTTTTTTTTGCAATGGAGGATGCCGTCGCCAAAAAAAAAATTATTTTTATTAAATAATTTTTTTTTATAGTTAATGAATTTTTTTTTTCATTTACTAAGGTTGAAAATTTATTTGTTTCATATTTATTTTAATGAATAAAAAATTATTATTTTTTTTTTATTTGGTAGAAGTAGGGATAATATTTTAATGAAAAATATTTTTCATTAAAATAAAGTTAATTTTTTGTGGTCAATGAAAATATTTTTTTGCGACCCTTTTTTTTTTTTGTAACTAAAAATCAAGAACTAATTTTTTGTGTAGAGGATAGGGAGTGGCAGTAGTGGTGAAGGTGGTGGATAAGAGGTGATAGTGGTGGTGGTAGTGATGGTGAAGGAGATTAGTGGTGAAGTTGTGGTAGTCACTACAACAAAAAAACACATTTTATAGTATTCGATGAATGCTATCAAAAGTAAGCAATAGCATTCATTGGAATGCTATGTTTGCCCATGTTATTAAAAGTGTATCATTTTTAATAACATTTATCGAATGTTATCGTTGAACGCTATCGTAAATATATTATAACAATTTTTGAATGCTATGAAATAGTTAAGCACTTCTGTTCGATCGGAGAATCTGAAAGTAGACAAGCCAGCGCCACCCCCATTTCAATTTCGGTGCTCTCAGGATCCATTTTCTCATTCTGCTCAACCTCAGCTGATGGGTTTGTCTGCTCCTCGGCAACATCATCCCCAGATAACTGCAGGTCGAAGAAGATCTCAAAACCTGGCACGCGCTTCCTCCCTGCATTCAGCCACAGCTCGGGGAAGCCACAGAATGGAAAATCCTCCCCCTCCCGGACGAAGCATCCGTTTAGAGTACCCTGGATGGGCCGGTGCATTAGTTCAAAAGGTTTCCCCGCCTGCTTCGCTCTGGCTCTTCTAGCCATCTCCCTGCCTTTCCTTATCCAATCCTCTTTGGTGGGCAGGTAACCCAAGCCAAAGGTATGTGGGTTGTGTGGCACTTCGGCCAATGCTGCGACGCCCTTCCGGCCACTCTTTCCTAATCCCATCCCGGGGATGTGTTGGAGCTTATTCATGAGGTATACTGATTGAGCACTGACATACAACCCCTCATTAACAGCCATGATGTTCTGAACTATCCGAGCCTTGGCCAAGGTAAAACCTGACATGAACACATCCTCCATACCGTGCTCAATTTCTAAAACTGGCGTAGATATTTCTAGTGGTGGATGGATCGACGAATTCCCAAAAACAATGGCTACTCCCTTCCCATGGGGGTATTTCACCATCTGATGCAAGGTGGATGACACTGCCTTCACCTGATGCAGCCACGGTCACCCAAAAGTAGGTTGAAAGTTGCAGGAACCTCTAAGACATGGAAATCTATCTCATGTTGTCCCGGCCCAACCTTGGCCTGAACTTTCACTGTTCCCATCACTTCTCTGCTTGTGTTGTCATACGCCCGAATCACTTGGGCTGTTGGTACAAAGTCCACGGTCTTTAAAACCGATTGCATATGCGGTTCTTGCCGGGCACACATTGATGGCGGACCCTGCGTCGACAAGTACCATGGGTATCCATTTGTCTCTACATTCCACAGAGATGTAGAGTGGCTTATTGTGGTTCGCACCCTCAGGTGGCAATTCCTTGTCGGAGAAAGTCAACATCGGGGTAGCTTCTCCTGGAAAAACTAATCCCACCAGCTGCTCTGGCGTGGTTTGTATTGAGAGCTTGGCTTTGTCCATGGCAGATAAGATAGCTTGTTGATGCACTCGCGATGCCATAAGCAGTCCCCAAATGGAGATGTCTGCTTGTATCTTTTTCAGCTGCTTCAGTACAGCTTCTTCTTCGAGTTGCTTCTCTTTCTGTTTCTCCGCCTCCTTATCTTTTCCAAATGCCTCTAGCTGATCTAGATGCGGAGGCTTGAAATACCGTCCACTCCTAGTCATATGGTCGACTTCACCAATGTACCAGGTATCATCTGGTTGGTTACTCCCCTAATCCTCATCCGTGTGGGCAAGACATAGATCATCGTCCTCCCACCACATTCCATCGACAGCCGACAGACACCTGCCCGGCTCCGATATGACTGTTCTCTGTACTCGCAGTACCCTCCATCCGTATGCTCGCAGCATTCTCTGTTTCTGTGTACATAGCAGTTTCAGTCCCCCACGTGGGCTTTAGCTTTCTGATTCTCTCAGAATCCCCAAACATTTCCTGTTCTAACTGCGTCAGTACAGCTGTTTGTTCAACAATTCCTGTATTCAAAATGCTCCAATCCTGAGCGAGATTCTCGACACCGGCGCTCTCTGGCGATGTATCCTGATTTCCAGCCCTTCCGGCCACCACTGTTATTCTTGCCCCTGCTGGGCCCTGCATCAACTGAGACTCTTCGACAACGTCTGGTAGGTCATCAAGCCACCCGGTGGCCTCTGCCGATTCCTCGCAATCCGACCAGTTGACGGCCATGCCCCCTGGGCCTTGTTCATTGAAAAATTGAAAGTCAGCCAAATCCCCTTCCACAGCTGCCAGGTCATCTATCCTCCGATCTGATTCATCTCCCTGTATCATACAAAAGCTCTACCCCTGCCGGCAATTCAAAGTTCGGCCCAACCTGGCCCACGGATAGAATGTAGTCACTCAGACTGTATACCTTCTCAGAAAAACTCCCAGATTCCTCAGATTCTGACTCAACATTCCCATTCTCCTCTGAAGTCTCCCCTATTCTGTCTTCGACAGTCACCACCATTGGCTTGGGTTGGGTTCTGGAGATGTCCAACATGTACAAGTCGGTGCAGTCAGGAAGGAGCACCTCCGGCTTAGGTAGGTGAGAAGGGGTGATATATATGCTAGGATCGTAAGCCACGACTCCAGTATGGATAAAGTTGATTCTTTTGGGAGGTGGAGCTTGGTGGTGTGGTAGGAGAGGGTTTGTTGTGACATTGGGTTTTTCGGGAGGCACAATCACCTCGTTATCAATGAGATCTTGAATCTCATGACGTAATCGGTAGCATTGGTCCGGTGTCATGACCGTGCTGTTGGTGGAATGCGCAATATTTGGCTGGGTTGTGGGTAGGGGGAAGTTTTTTCCGGCAATGGCCGCGGCTCTAGGGGCTTCAAGTGCCCTTTTCTGATTAAAACCCCCAGAGCTTTGGACAGGGGCATATATAGTGGAGTGAAGGCTCTTTGGTTTTTGGGTGGGTATTTGGCTGTTTGTGTATTGCTTCCGGACGCACCGGAGAATGGCGTAGCTGCCATGGTTCTTGGAGGGGGGTTGGTGGTGACCATGCTCACTTCTGAGGCTCTCGCAGTTGTAGCGCCGCTCGGGCCTGCATTGGTGTTGCGGTTAAAGGTTCTCCAAGGTTGCTCTCTGTCGTTGTCAATCAAGCCCTACTTCAAGGCATCCTCAATCTGTACTCCCATCTCATGCAGATCTGAAAAGGTAGGGAAGGGGAGCACGATCATTTTCTGCATCAGCTTAGGCTGGAGATTGCGCACAATCATCCTAATCTGATCTTTATCTGTGGGCCTTAGGGTCATCATCGAGGCCTTGGCCCTCCATCTGGTCACGAACTCCGAAAAGCTCTCTTTAGGCTCCTGCCTTGTTGTCTCAAGATCACTGGTCGTAATCTCGATTTGCGTATTATATGAGTATTGTGTAATGAAGGCCTCAGCCATCTCGTCCCAGTTTCTCTTGACATCGTCTTCTAATTTGGCGTACCAGATGGCTGCCACGCCAGACTGGGTCCGGCCGAATAGAGACAGCTTCTGCAGTTTGGTGAGGCCTATTGGCCTTAAGATATCTGAAAACAATCTCAGGTGCACCATGGGATCCCCGGATCCATCAAATTGGTCGATATGCGGCATCTTGAATCTGTCTGGCAGCGTCACAGTTGCGTTGGTATATCCATCTTCAATGTCAGGGATGGTCTTGACTCCCTGGGATCTCTTGAACAGCTTTTCAAGCTTGCTCAACTTCAATGCTGTGGGATCTGTCTCGAACTCAAAGGGGGAGTCTGGTAGGTTGGTGGGTATTTTGGAAAACTGGGGTAGGATCTGGGGTAGGATCGGGGGCGGAGATGGCCCTGTGGGAACGTCTGTATCATTCTGAACATTAGCCGTCTCCCCGAGTGTTGGAACTCTTGGCGGGGAAGGAGCTTGATGCGAAGCAGATGCTCCGGCTTGCTGTTGTAGCCTCACGATTAACTCTGCTTGTTCTGTCATAACCGTGGCCTGTTGTTTGGGCGAACTCCGCCCTGTCGAACAATGTCTTGCTACATTGTTTTCATGCTTTCTTGGAGCTGGCGCACCATCTCCTCTAAGCTTGCCATGCTGTTCTGATCTGATTGAATTTCCGGTATATATTCCCTCTCTGCGGGAGAAACAAAACCCTGATCCCTACTGTACTCAGGTGGGATAGACAAAAGCCCTCTGTACTGATCGCTGGACTGATATCTTCTGCCTAACTGCCCTTCGTCTAGTAAGCGGGGGTAGTGAGTAGTACACTGGTTGTCCGTCTATCAGATCCTCAAATCGATGGAGTCGACAACCTCTAGTCCAGAGTGCTTGGGGAATATCTACTGGGTTAGAAGCAATCGCGCTAAACTACCTAGCAAAAGGATAAATAAAGCGATAATAAGGAAGTAAAACAACCAGATAAACGGACAGCATAACAGCGTAAAATAAACACACAACACACTGTCGATAAGCTGAATACATTGTTCCTCAATCACTGATCACTGTTTCCAAATCATTGCCCCCAAGTCTGAATCTGATACCCGCAGATAAACTGATCCTCGAAAAACACTGATGCCTGCAGGGCTGATGCCCAAACTTGCAAACTGATACACGCCTTCCTGTAGAGACGCACTCTAAAGCACATAGCAGATAAGTGAGAGCCAAAACACCTCTATGTTGGGGTAGGGTTTCCCTGTCCTATTTTGTCAGGAGCTAGGGTTTCGCTACGCACGCAGCGGTTTCAAACAACCTATATCGGGTAAGCAACCTGTCCTAATTTGGAATGGTCACTATGGATTCCGAATATGCACTAGGTCGAATGGTCAAAAGGGTGCCCTGGTAAAACCGGGGTTTGTGTTCCCATACTGGCAGAGCCCGCAACCGGTCAGCCTTATGGCATGCTTTGACAAAGTCAAGCCTCCGGCAAACCGCTCAGGAATAGCAGATGGCCAATACGGTGTCCTAGGCGCACCAATGCACATGCAATGCAAAGAAACACATAAGTGTAGTCAAAACAAGATATCACGAGTTCGAGTCAAGTTTTCTAATATCCCCAGCGGAGTCGCCAGAAACTGTGGACGCGCCCTGCGTGAGGGCCTCCGCGCTACAATTCGGACTCAAATTGTCATGGTTCCTAATCTGAACCAAAGAGTCCAAATCTGGCAAATCGTTTTGAGAAAACAGATTTTTGTAAAGAAGTGTCAAACATGGACTGCTTTGCCAGATACAGAGTCGCCACCTAAATATTTTTTTTAATGGGGGAATTTAGGAAACCCTGACTCGTTTGCCTAAGGCCACGTGTCCGTCATCACCAAAGTTGCCTCGGCTCGGGAACTTGGGTACGATTGGGGAAGGTCAGCTATGAGCACCCCCTTTCGCCCGATCCGAGGATCGGCCTCTACTAACCATGATATCCGATTTTGAAAACGTTTATGTGTTCTTATTCCGGTTTATTAGCCTAGATTTACTATGTGATGCGCACAACAAAAAAGTATAGACTAAGTCGCCTAAATTGGAACGAAACATATCATGTTTGTTTATTTGAAAATGATTTGATGGTGCTACCCGCAAGTAGGCTAAGACGTGAATTTTGCCACCCTTAAGTGGGCTTTAGAAAATATGGTTTTGCCACTTCCAAGTGGGCTTAAAACTTGCATTCAATGCATTGCTCCAATTCAAATAACCTAACCTTCACCCACAGGCATTCAGGCAGTTATATCACATAAGCAGCTAGCCTCATGGTAATTATGCTGTCATGGCAACATTCACACACATTTGACATGCTAAAGCATAAAAGCTTACCTAGTACTCCAAGCCAAAACAGAAACTAGTTAGTAATCATATGCATGATCCTAGTTCATGTTAAAAATTGCTAATGCGCAACACATGCAAAGATGCAATCTAGACAGGCTCGGGCTATCCTAAACATGGCATGTGAAATGCAACAGATAACACGTATTCAATTTGGAATTGAAATACAATGCAGTTAGCGTGATGCGCCGAGCCCGGTGCATGCAAGACAAATGTATGAATGCACGCATGCATAACATAAGGTATGCTAATTTAAATATGCTCTAATACTAACCATCGAAAGCTAGTAAATAAAAGGGAAGAAAGAAGTGGGGGTTGGAAAACATACACACACTCACACACACTTATTACACAATTGCCCTCGGTCGGAGTGTCCGAAAGAATAATACAGTCCGAATAATGAACCAACTATCCTAGCAAATTAATTATTACAAACCCTCTAATTAATTAACAAATTAATCACAAAAATAATTTAAATGTGAACCTAAAGAGACTGCCGCAGCTCTGCCTCGGAATGCGCGAATGATGTATGCTCGATCCGTCTCACCCGGAAACCCGTACCATACTACTGTTGTCTCTGTTTACACTGCCTCACCCCTTTGGAAATTGTGGAAGTTTCCAGAACTGCTTTGAACTTCCTTCTGAGTGCTGTGGAGTGCCACCGGCCAGAGAAAAAGGACACCGGCCATGAGAATCGGCCAAAGACGGTATCACCGGCTGGACTTTGGTGGCCGGTCGGCACTGTATGTGGCCGGTCGGCCATTGCTTCTTGCAGAATCCTGCAGTTGACAGCAGCAGAGGGCAAGCAGTGTATGGCATGGAATTTTCAAGCAAATGTGCGCATGGCCACTCTCCCAATCATGTAATGGACTCAAGAGAGTGTGGCCCTCGACTCTCGGGCCATCAATTGCACATTTCGATGCATGATGGCCTAAGAGGCCAAGTTGCAAATCAATGTAAATGCATGCAAACTAAACAAATGAGTGCCAATAACCTATCATGTTGAGATCAAGGGCATTGGCGACCGAGGGTTGAGGCGTGTTTCGTCACTTTGAGTACGAACACACCTCACCCCTCATGCTTGGTTTGACACCCCAAACCGAGCAAAATGCTATGCAAGTATGCAATGTACCTCACATATGCGATATGAAACTAAGTAAGCAAGGCATGCCAAATGCAATGCAACCTAATATGCAAATGTGCAATGCACTAATCATACACGAGGCAATGCAATGCAATCTAATATGTAATGCAAACATGGTATAATGTAAGCATGTAATTAGAGACAACATGTCAAACATGCAACTATACACAAGGAAGGACTTAAACCGAAATGGGAGGCCTTAGCCTCACCCCAAAACAGTGGCCAAAAGTTGATGCAGAAGGGGACAAATTATGCATGCAAATGTGCACACACCAAGGCCCATCACCCAAGCATGGAGGGCTACTCACAAGAACACTCAAAGGTGATATACATGGACATTAAACACTCATGTTAAACTCTGAAAAGCATGCCAAGAATGATGCCAAAACATGCTAGGGAATGGATGCAAAAATGGAAGGGATTCAAGGCCACAAAGGAGAGCATTGCTCAACACCTACCCCAAGCACTCATGGCGTGAACTAAGCAACCAAAAACAAAATTTCTATGCATCAAAATACACCCCAAAACCCACTGATATGTAGCCTCAAATGCCTAAATATGGTATTATACATAATGACTCATTTCTAGGCATAAAAGAGCAATCCTTCAAGGCATGAAAGGGATGATGAATGCAAGCATACAAGCATGGATTAGGGGACTAAAATAGCATGAGAAGTGATTCCGAATCACTGAAATAACCCGACTAAAGCATGCTCATGACTCACACCCTCAAGGCTCACAAGCCAAAATACAAAGGGGCTACCCTAAACACGGCAAATATGACCAACACAGTTCCCAACAGACCTCAAGCATGGTAAGACATGGCTAAGAACTTCACAAAGTTAGGCCAAAACATGAGAGCATGGTAGACTAAATACATGATGCACTTCTGGGCAAAAGAGAGGAATACAAATCAAGTATATTAAGCATGAAAGGGGTCACTAATCCGACCAAAAACAGAGGCATAATATGACCCAATAACACCCAAAAACCTCTGAAATGAAGCCAAGAACAACTAATCATACATGCTACCCTTATGGGCCAAAGATGCAAACAAAAGAGAGACCAAGGGAGAGGGGTGTCCCTCCCCTATGCAAGACTTCAAAACCCCTTCTTCACCACTGAAAATCCCCTGGATTTCAGTGGTGAGAAGGCCAATACACAAAAGCCCCCAAAGCTTATATAAAAAAAAAAGCACAAAAAGGGCCAAACAAGGCCTAAGAGGGGGAGGTCGACCCCCAACACCAAAATGACCTTAATGAAAGATCTTAAGCATGCAAATACAAGACTTTTTTCAGTTATACACAAAGCTTAAATCAATATGCAAGATAGGTTAAAGACTAGTGCAAGATTGGGGAATATAAAGTAAATAATGTTACCCTTGAAGAACACTTCAAGAACAGCAAGCTCAGCCCTCTTCTTCTGGTCAAAACCGACCCAAAGTTTCAAGAACAAACCCTCAAGAACTCCCAAGTCGAAGTATGGTGTAATGGTGTGTGTCTTAGTGCAAAACTAAGGACTAAATACACTTTTAGGCCCTCAAACACACACAAATGAAGAGAGAGTGTGAGATATAGAGAGAGAAGATGTATATATCAGAATATATATGTTTTAGGTCTGATTTTGCTGAACCAACACAAAGGAGGAGGAGGGGACTCTTATATGGACAATGGGAAAGGCTAAGCTTCCAAGAGAAGCTATCCTAAAGGGGTCAAGTCTTCCAAGGGAAGCTAAGCTAAGGGTGTAAGCTTCTTGAGGAAGCTAAGACAAAGGGTCAAGCTTCCTCAAGAAGCTTGAGCAAAGGGTGCAAGAAGTTGGATCAAAAGGGTCAAAGGTTTAAAACAGCCACACCCGTGCATGGGGGGCAGGGTCCGTGCATTCTAGCTGGCATAGCTGGCATGCATTATGCCTAAAAAAGGCAAAAAGGTGGTACCGGCCAGAAAAGGAGGCCATCGGCCAAACGGATGGCCGGCCGACCACACAAGATGCCGACCAGCCAATAGTATATCTCACCAATGGCCGGTAGCAAGAAGACACGGCCGGTGGCCTCAATCCAAGGCCGGTGGGTGTCAGGGGTAGCTAACAAGCTACTCTCTACCCTCAGAAGCAAAAACACAAGTGTTTGGTGCAAAATCAAGCACAAAACAGTCGAGTTGAGAGATCTTGAGGCAAGGCGCGTAGCCGAGACCTCTGGGAACTCAAAACGAACATGAACGTGGGTGATCACCGAGTGTTCAAGCGGTGACGTCCAAGTTTTGAGGACGGTCAAAAATGGGGTGTCTACAGCAGTTGATAAGCTGAAATACACTGTTCTCAAGTACTGATCATTGTCCCGAATTTACTGGCCCCGAAAACTGAGTCTGAAACCCGCAGATAACTGATTCTCAAACACTGAACTGGTGCCCACAGGCCTGATTCTCAAACTCGCAAACTGATACATGCATTCCCTGTAGAGACGCACTCTAAAAGCACATAACAGATAAGTGAGAGCCAAAACACCCCTATGTCGGGGTAGGGTTTCCCTGTCCTATTTTGCCAGGAGCTAGGGTTTCACTACGCACACAACGGTTCCAAACAACCTATAATCGGGTAAGCAGCCTGTTCTGGCTTTGGAATGGTCACTATGGATTCTGAATATGCACTAGGTCGAATGGTCAAAAGGGTGCCCCGGTGACAACCGGGGTTTGTGTTCCCATCGTGGCAGAGCCCGTAACCGGTAAGCCTTATGGCACGCAGCCTCTAGCAAACTGCTCAGGAATAGCAGATAGCAAACACGGTGTCCTAAGCGCACCAATGCACATGCAATGCAAAGAAACACATGAGTGTAGTCAAAACAAGATATCATGAGTTCGAGTCAAGTTCTCTATATCCCCAGCAGAGTCGCCAAAAACTGTAGACGCGCCCTCGTGGGCCTCATGCTACAGTTCGGACTTGATTTGTGTCGGTTCTTAATCTGATCTCGCAATGTGCAATGCAAGACTGATAAATCACCAAAGAGTCCAAATCCGGCAAATCGTTTTGGAAAACATATTTTTTTGAAAGAAGTGTCAAACATGGACTGCTTTGCCAGATACAGAGTCGCCACCTAAATATTTTATTTTGGGGAAATTTAGGAAATCCTGACTCGTTGCCTAAGGCCACGTGTCCGTCATCACCAAAGTTGCCTCGGCTCGGGGACTTGGGTACGATTGGGGAAGGTCAGCTATGAGCACCCCCTCTCGCCCGATCCGAAGATCGGCCTCTACTAACCATGATATCAAGTTTTGAAAACATTACGTGTTCTTATTCCGGTTATTAGCCTAGATTTACTATGTGATGCGCACAGCATATAAGTATAGACTGGATCGCCTGAATTGGAACAAAACATCTCATGTTTGTTTTGAAAACGGTCTGCTACTCGCAAGTAGGCTAAAATGACCCTCAGGTGGGCTTAGAAAACATGATGATTTGCCACTCTCAAGTGGGCTTAAAACTCACAGTCAATTGCATTATTCCAATTCAGATAATCCAACCTTCACCCACAGGCATTCAGGCAGTTATATCACATAAGCACGTAGCCTCATGGTAAGCATGCTATCATGGCAGTCACTCACACGCATGCAAGGATGCTAAAGCATAAACACTTACCGAGTACTCCAAGCCAAAACAAAAGCTATGTTAGAAATCCATGTATGATCCTAACTATACAGAAATGCCTAATGCAACACATGCAAAAATGCAACTACAATGGGCTCGGTTATTCTAAAATGGCATGTGAAATGCAACAAATAGCATGTATTCAATTTGGAATTAAAAATACAATGCAGTTAGTATGATGCACCGAGCCCGGGGCATGCAATACGAATGAATGTGTGCAAACATGTTATCATAAATATGCTAAATAAAACATGCCCTAATCTAACCATCATAAGCTAGTAAATAAAAGGGAGAAAGACGTGGGGTTGGAAAACATACACACACTCACGCACACTTATTACACAATTGTCCTCGCTCGGAGGGTCCGAAAGAATAATACAGACCGAATGAATAATTAACTACTCTAGCTAATTAAATATTACAAACCCTTAACTAATTAACAAATTAATTAAACTATTTAGAGCAGTAAAACGGCCTCAAGAAGAGGGATGCATGCAAGCTCGGATTGGTTTCGCTCGGAAATCCATTGTCATGCCACTATTGCCTCTGTCTGCACTGTTTTGCATCTCTGAAAATAGTGCCAACCTCTATGACACTTCTGAACTGCCTTAGAGACATGCTGAGAGGTCATCGACCAAATGGAAAGGCCACCGACCATCTGTAACTAGTCATCGACCATTAATGAAGCCACCGGCTGGATTTTGGTGGTCGGTCAGCACTGCAAGTAGCCGACCGGCCATTTCTTCCTGCAGAACACTGGTTTTGCTGCAACAAAGGACAAATAGTGCATGGCATAGGATTTTCAAAGCAAAATGTTGCACGACCACCCTCCCCATCATGTTATGGACTCAAGGGAGTGTGGCCCTTGGTCCTCGGGCCACCAATCACGCATTTCGATGCATGATGGCCAAAAGCACCAAGCTTGCAAATCAATGTAAATGCATGCAACAAACAAATGAGTGCCTTACGCCCTATCATGTTGAGATCAAGGGCATCAGCGACCGAGGGTTGAGGCGCGTTACGTCACTTTGAGTACGAACGCCCCTCATTCCTCATGCTTGGTTTGACACCCCAAACCAAGCAAAATGTAATGCAAGTATGCAATGTGACTCAAGTATGCAACATGTCTCAAGCATGCAATATGAGGCTAAGGTAACAAATATGCCAAGTGTAATGTGCCAAACATGCAAGATACAATGCAATGCAACCTATCATGCGAGTTAGGATATGGAATGCAACTAGCTAAACAACGTGCAAACGTGCAAAAATGAGACAATGCGAGCATGAAACCAAAGTAATGCAACATGTCAAAACATGCAATGGTGGACTTAAACCGCAAAGGGCAGACCTCAGCCTTGCCATAAACAGTGGCCAAAGATGATGCAAATGATGGATAAATGCTCATGCAAACATGCACACCAATGGGCCTAAAGCTAAGGCACAAAAGGTAACTTTCAAGAACACTCAAAAGATGATAAACATGGACATCAAACCAACATGTTAAACTCTGAAAATGCATAGAGGATGATGCCAAATCAACCATGTTATGCAAATAAGGCATGCAATAATGACCAAAACTTGAAGCCAATTAAGGGGTCCAAACCATAACTATGTCAACCAAACCCCAAAGGACCAAAATGGCTTAAAACAGTCCCAAGGCACTCCAAAACAAGACTAAAGCATGCGTAGAACATGGTCAAAACATGCTAAGAAATGGATGCAACACAAAGGGGGATTTAAGGCCACAAAGAGAGCATTCCACTACAACCACCGCAACCAAAGATGGCATGGATTATGTGATGAAAAACAGAGTTTTAACATGCAAAAAGGAGCCCTAAAACTCACTGATATGGCAGCTAAAGGACTCAAACCAAGAGGCATGCACAATGACTCATTTTAAGGTACAAAAGGACAACTCTTCAAGGCATGAAAGGGAAGATGAATGCAAGCATACAAGTATGGATTAGGGACTGAAATAGCATGAGAAGTGATTCCAAATCACTGAAACAACCCAACTAAAGCATGCTCATGACTCACACAATCAAGGCTCATAAGCTAAAATACAAAGAGGCTATACCAAACATGGTAAACATGGTTAAATCAGTACCCAACAGACCTCAAGCATGATGAAATGTGACCAAAAGCTTCACAAAGTAAGGCAAAAACATACAAGCATGATGGTCTAATGGCAAGATGCATTTCTAGGCAAAATAGAGGAATACAAGGCAAGTATATTATGCATGCAAGGGGCCCTTAATCCGACCAAAAACAGAGACATAATATGACCAAATAACACCCAAAAACCTCTGAAATGGAGCCAAAAACCACTAAGCATGCATGCTACCCTTATGAGCAAAAAACATGAACAAATGAGACACAAATGGAGAGGGGTGTCCCTTCCCTATGAAAGACCTCAAAACCTCTTTTTCACCACTGAAAATCCTCTGGATTTCAGTGGTGAGAAGGCCAATGCACAAAAGTATTCAAAGCTGAACCAAAAAAGGCACAAAAGGGGCCAAACAAGGCCTAAGAGGGGGAGGTCGACCTCAAACACAAATGAGACCTTAATGAAACATCTTAAGCATGAAAAATCAGAGTTTTTATCAGTTATACACAAAGCTCAAAACAGCATGCAAAGTGGGTTAAAAGCTAGTGCAAGAATGGGGAATATAAAGTAACTAACTCACCCTTGAAGAACAACAAGTCCAGCCTCTTTCTTCTGATCAAAATCAACTCAAAACTCTAAGAACAACCTCCCAACACCTCAATAATCCAAGTATGGTGTAACACTAGGTGTCTTAGTGTAAAACTAAGAACAAAACACCCTTTTGAGCCCTCTAACACACACAAATGAAGAGAGAGAGGGAGATATAGAGAGAGAGTGGTGTATATATGCTATATAACTCTGATTTGCTGAACCCCGTCAAAGAAGAGGGAAGGTCTCCTTATATAGAGGAAGGCAAAGTGTTAAGCTTCTAAGGGAAGCTAAACAAAAGGGTCAAAGGGGGTCAAGCTTCTAAGAGAAGCTAAGGCGAAGGGTCTGAGCTTCTTGAAGAAGCTAAGACAAAGGGTCAAGCTTCCTCAAGAAGCTTGAGCAAAGGGTGCAAACTTCTCCAAGAAGCTTGAGCAAAAAGGTGCAAAGGGTGCAATTCCTCCATACACATGTATGGAGGACAAGTGCGTGCACTCCAGCTGGCACAGCTGGCATGCACAATGCCTAAAAAAAGCAAAAAGGGGGCACTGGCCAGAGAAGGAGACCATCGGCCAACTAAATGGTCGACCGGCCAAAAATTTGAGCCGACCAGCCAAACAAATGGTCGATAGAGAGAAATAAAGGCTGATGGCCTCATGCCACGGCTAGTGGGTTTAAGGGATGGCTGACAAGCCACCTCCTACCCTTAGAAGCACAAAACACAAATCCTTGGTCCACGACCAAGCACAAAATAGTCAAGTTGAGAGATCTCAAGGCACAGCGCGCAGCCGAGTCCTTCGGGAACTCAAAACAAACACAAATAAGGAAGATCATCGGGCGTTCAAACGATGACGTCCAAGTCTTGAGGACGGTCAAAAATGGGGTGTCTACATTGGCCGACAAGACTAGGAAGGCTACTAGTCTACAGAAGACCAATAAAAACTTACAATCGAAAATGAAGACTTTGGCAAACCAAGCCGAGGCTGCTGTCAAAGCTAAGGATGATGCCGAAGAAAAAGCGGATTCCGCTGAGGCCATCAAGAAGGTTCTCGAGGCTGAAAAGAGTGAGGCCGAGGAAAAGATGACCCAGGCCCAGAAAGAACTTCAAGATGCCTTGGCCACAAAAGAGGCTGAAATCAAGGCCGCAGACGAAAAGGCATATGCTGAGGGGGTGGCCGATGTCACGGCGAACTACGAACGTCAGGTGAAGCAGGCATGCAACAAGGGTTTCACCCTTGGTTGGATGGCTTTATTGAAAAAGCTTGAAATACCCGAGGACTCCCCCCTCAGGAACACCGACGTCCTCGCCCTGCCTTTCCCCTTAACTCCAAGCCAATCCGACGACGACTCTGAGCCCGAGGAGGAAGCTTTGGTGAGAAAGTCAAAGGAAGCTGCTGGGGCCAAGTCCCCTACTTCAAATGAGCAAGTCCTGGACTTGACTCAAGATGAGGAGGGTGAGGAGGTTCCCAAGGATGCTACTTCTGAAAAGGCATCATCGAACGTGCCTCTCGCTGACAAGAGCCTCGATCAAACACTTCAAGAAATAGATGCCGAGCTCGCGGCTGAGAAGGCTGCCGAGATGTCCTCTCAGCAGCCTTCTGAACTTCAAACCCAACCATCTGGTGTTGCCGAAGAGTCTTAATTTTGATGTCCTTTTCCTTTGTATTTTGTACTTTTGTTTCTCCTCTTTTTGGAACAATTGTAAGCTTTGGCCGACATGTCATCTTTTGAATGTTAATACAACTTCCTTTCCTGAATGCTTGTATCTTTGTCTTCTCTTTACTGCTCTTGTGTGATTCCATACTTAGAATATTTTGCATATCTTCAATTAACTGTGTAATTTTCTCGGGTGAAATACCTCGGCTATACCCACCAACAGTTTACATCGGCAAGTACATAAGTACTTAGTTTAATACAACCTTGGCCTTAACTTGTAAATTTTTCACAAATTTCAACAAGTTTTAGACATAAACTTAGTTTAACTTCAACTTGTAAATTTTTCACAAATTTCAACAAGTGTTAGACATAACCTTAGTTTAACTTCAACTTGTAAATTTTTCTCAAATTTCAACAAGTGTTAAATATGATCTCGATCTAACTCAACTTGTAAATTTTTCAGAAATTTCAACAAGTGTTAGACATAACCTTAGTTTAACTTCAACTTGTAAATTTTTCTCAAATTTCAACAAGTGTTAAACATGATCTCGGTCTAACTTCAACTTGTAAATTTTTCTCAAATTTCAACAAGTGTTAGACATAACCTTAGTTTAACTTCAACTTGTAAATTTTTCTCAAATTTCAACAAGTGTTAAACATGATCTCGGTCTAACTTCAACTTGTAAATTTTTCTCAAATTTCAACAAGTGTTAAACATGATCTCGGTCTAACTCAACTTGTAAATTTTTCACAAATTTCAACAAGTGTTAGACATAACCTTAGTTTAACTTCAACTTGTAAATTTTTCTCAAATTTCAACAAGTGTTAAACATGATCTCGGTCTAACTTCAACTTGTAAATTTTTCTCAAATTTCAACAAGTGTTAAACATGATCTCGGTCTACCTTCAAATTGTCTCAAATTTCAACAAGTGTTAAACATGATCTCGGTCTAACTTCAACTTGTAAATTTTTTTCAAATTTCAACAAGTGTTAAACATGATCTCGGTCTGACTTCAAATTGTAAATTTTTCTCAAATTTCAACAAGTGTTAGACATAATCTTAGTTTAACTTCAACTTGTAAATTTTTCTCAAATTTCAACAAGTGTTAGACATAATCTTAGTTTAACTTCAACTTGTAAATTTTTCTCAAATTTCAACAAGTGTTAAACTAATTTTAGCTTGTATATTCTATCTTTCTAGGAACCATTTTCCAACTCTTTGCCCCCTAATGTGAACTTAAGTTGCACTTGGGTTCTCATTATGCGTGTATTCCAGAAACCTCGCCAAGTATCCTTATCAATCATAAGTGTAGAAAAATCAAGCTAAAACTTTATTTATTACTTCGGTAAATAACAAAAAACAAGAAAATCTAATGATAAAAAAATTTCAGATTACAAGTATTCCAGGGCCTTGGCAACTCTTTGCTTTCGTTATCTTCAAGCCGATATGCCCCATTGCCCAACACCGAGATGATTCTATAGGGTCCCTCCCAATTTGGGCCAAGCTTGCCCTCTCTAGGATCCTTCTTGTTGCCGATGACCTTTCTCAAGACGAGGTCACCGATTTGAAACTCCCTTGGGTTGACCTTCTTATTATAGGCCCTAGTAAGCTGCTGCTGGTAAGTTGCTAGTTGAATTGCAGCTCTCTCCCTTCTTTCTTCTAGCAAATCCAGATCTCGGGCTAATAATACATCATTAGTCCAATTCTCTACTCCCTGAGTTCTGATCCCTGGGATGCCGACTTCTAGAGGAATGACTGCTTCTGTGCCATAAGCCATGGCAAATGGGGATTCCCCAGTTGATCTTCTCGGCGTAATCTGATATGCCTAGAGTACATTTGGCAGTTTATCCACCCACTTTTCCTTTACTGCTTGTAGCCTCTTCTTTATCCCATCCAAGATAACTTTGTTAGATGCTTCTGCTTGTCCATTGCTTCAGGAAAAGCTTGGGGTTGAAAAGTAATTCTTAATTTTGAACTTTGCACAGAAGCTCTTGATTAGCTTACTGTCAAATTGTGTTCCATTGTCTGCTACTATTGCTCGTGGGATCCCAAACCTAGTGATGATGTTCTTCCATATGAAGCTCTTTACATCCACGTCTTGGATCTTGGCTAGGGATTCAGCCTCTATCCATTTGGTAAAGTAATCTGTTGCTACCAGCAAATACTTCCTTTGCCCAGTTGCTTGGGGCAGTTTTCCAACGAGATCCATGCCCCATTGGGCAAACGGCCAAGGACTAGATACTGGGTTTAGGTCTGCTGCTGGTTGGTGTATCAGGGGTGCAAACCTCTGGCACTTTTCACACTTCTTGACATAGGCTTCTGCATCTTTCTGTATGTAGGGCCACCAATACCCTTGGGTAATGGCCCTATGAGCAAGTGATCTGCCCCCAGCGTGGCTTCCACATATTCCTTCATGTATTTCGTATAGAAAATCTTCAACTTGTGAAGGATGTACACACCTTAAAAGGGGGCCAGTGAAGGATCTTCTGTAGAGATGTCTCTCTGCTGTCAGATTGAATCTTGCCGATTTCAATCTGATCTTGTGTGCCTCTTTGTGATCATCTGGCAATTTTCCTTCTTTCAGGAATGTTATTATTGCGTCCATCCAGCTTGGTCCCATGTCCACACACATTGCTTCATGCTCTGTGGTCAGTGGTTCGACGCTCGGGCCCGATAAGTAGTCGACCATTATCGTCCTTGCCTTCCCAGGTTGTATTGCACTAGCCAGGTTGGCTAGGGCATCGGCGCGACTGTTATCATCTCGGCTAACCTGATGTAGTCGGCAATTCTGAAACAAGGCCACCAACCTGCCTATTTCCTTTGCGTATGCCGATATACGTTCATCTCGGGTTGCGAACTCGCCTGTTGTCTGGCTAAGGGTCACAAAAGACTATCACCTCATCTGCTTCTACTGCCATTGCCAGTTTCAGTCCTGCAATTAGTGTTTCATATTCTGCTTCATTGTTTGAGGCCTTGAACCCCAAACGAATGGACTGTTCTAGTATCTGCCCATCTGGAGATACCAGTACTACTCCTGCCCCCGCTTCTTGTCGGTTTGAACTTCCATCAACAAACAGTCGAAAGGAGTCGCCGATGTAAATGCTGCAGGGCCTGGTTTTTTCTTCTTTCCTTTGTTCTATGGCCTTTGGCTGGGCTCCTCTTTGCTCGCTTGGACATCGTTCACCTTGGCTCAACAGAGCCCGATGTACGATGGCTCCTAGTGTGAATTCGACCACGAAGTCGGCCAAGACTTGGCCTTTGATTGCTGTTCTGGGTCTGTATTCCAGGTCATACTAACCCAAGGCCATTGCCCATTTGGCTATTCTGCCTGTCAGGTCTCCCTGCTGTAACAGGGACTTCAAAGGATATTCAGTCAGCACCACAATTTTGTGGGCTTGAAAGTAATGGTTCAGCTTCTTAGAAGCCATTATTAGGGCCAGTGTTAACTTCTCCAAGGGTAAATACCTAGTTTCTGCATCAGCCAGGGTTTTGCTTACATAGTAAACAACCCTTTGTTCTCCTTTTTCTTCTCAGATTACTTCTACACTTACTGCATGTTCTAAAACTGCTAAGTACAGAAACAGCTCCTCTCCAGGTTCTGGATTTGAAAGAACTGGAGCTGTGGTCAAATACTTCTTCAAGTCGGCCAAGGCGGCTTCGCACTTCTTGGTCCATAAGAAGTCTATGGCTTTCTTTACTAAGTTGAAAAAAGGTTTGCATTTGTCAGAGCTTCTGCTTATGAACCTGTTCAGGGCTGCAGCCCTTCTAGTCAGCATCTGCACCTGTTTTGCCGACGTCGGGCTTTTCAATTCTAGGATGGCCTTAATCTGATCTGGGCTGGCCTCAATGCCCCTTCTTGTCACCAGGTATCCCAAGAACTTACCAGATCCAACTCCAAATGCACACGTCGATGCATTGAGTCGGAGCCGATATGTTTTAAGGATGTCAAAGACTGCTTTTAGGTCGGCCAGATGACTTGCAGGTTCCTTGGTCTTTACGACCATATCATCGATGTAAACTTCCACTGTTCGGCCAATCAGGTGTTTGAACATCTTCGTTACCAATCTTTGGTAAGTTACTCCTGCGTTTTTCAATCCAAAAGGCATCACTCTGTAGCAATACAGTCCTTTTGGGGTGATAAACGCAGTCTTCTCTTCATCTGGGGGGTACATGACTATCTGATGGTATCCCCTATAGGCATCCAGGAAGCTCATCCTTCCATGCCCTGAAGTGGCATCCACCAGTGGTCGATCTTGGGTAAAGGAAAACTGTCTTGGGGACAGGCCCTGTTTAGGCTGGTAAAGTCCACGCAGACCCTCTATTTACCATTCTTTTTCTTTACCACCACTGTATTTGATAGCCATGTCGGGTAATTTACTTCTCGAATGGCTCTAGCTTCCAAAAGTCTGTCTACTTCCTCCTCTACTGCTTCAACGTGTATCAATGTCGGTCTTCTTGCTCGTTAGATTACAGGTTTGGCCAACCTGTCTGCGTTCAGTTTGTGGCAAGTGACCTCGAGGTCAATGCCAGACATTTCGTAAGGCGTCCAGGCAAACACCTCAATGTTTGCTCTCAAGAAAGCCTCCAACTCTTTTTCCTCTTTTTCGGCTAAGCCCGAGCTGAGAAGGAAAAAGCGTTCTTCATCCCCCTGCTGGACGGGGATTTTCTTCGGTGCTTCTTCACTCTTCTTGGCTGGCTCCTTGCCGACATCCTCTAGGACCTCCACGTCCTCGTCTTCGATCTCTGCCCTCTCTGGTTCTCGTGTGCTGCAGGTGGATTTTATTGCTGCCATGGAGCAGTTCTTTGCCTACAGCTGATCTCCTCTGACGTCTTCTATCCCATGCTTTGTTAGGAACCGCAGTAGCTGATACAATGTTGAGGGAACAACCCCCATTGCATACAACTATGGCCTTCCCAAGATAATATTGTAAGGGGATGGTGTGTCGATTACGGTGAACTCTGTCTTTATCTTCTTATTGCCAGCCTGCACTTCCAAGCATGTTGCGCCCAGCGGCCATGTCGGCGTTCCATTGAACCCGACCATTGGGCCATTGGATTGCTCCATATCGTCTGGGTGAAGGCCAAGCTCCTTGTAACACCTAATATACATGATGTCACAAGAGCTACCTTGGTTAATCAGGATGCGCTTCACTTAGAACTCCCCAACCTGGAGGGATACTGTAGCACGTCCGCGGGGGGGACCTTGCGCTACAGTTCGGACTCTCCTTTTTGTTGCGGTTCTAAATCTGAACCAAAGAGTCCAAATCCGGCAAATCGTTTGAGAAAACTGATTTTTGAAAAAGTAGTGCCAAACATGGACTGCTTTGCCAGATTACAGAGTCGCCACCTAAATATTTTAAAAGGGGAAATTTAGGAAACCCTGACTCGGTGCCGAAGGCCACATGTCCGTCATCACCAAAGTGGTCTTGGCTCGGGAGCTTGGGTACGATCGGGGAAGGTCAGCTATGAGCACCCCCTTTCGCCCGGTCCGAAGACCAGCCTCTACTAACCATGATATCCGATTTTGAAAACGTTATGTGTTCTTATTCCAATTATTAGCCTAGAATTACTATGTTATGCGCACGGCAAACAAGTATAGACTAGATTGCCTAATTTGGAAATAAACATTGCATATCCGTTTTGTCTCGAAAAACGTGTTGGTTTTTGCTACTCGCAAGTAGGCTAAAATGCGGATTTCAATGAATTGTTCCAACTCACGCAATCCAACCTCCACCCACAGGCATTTAAACAGTTTATATCATATAAGAACTTAGCCGCATGGTAAGCATACTGTCATGGCGACATTCACACGCATGTGGTATGCTAAAGCGCAAAATACTTACATCGTACTCCGTGCCAAAAACAGTAAACTAGTTAGCAAACATGCATGACCTAGTTCATGTTAAGTGGCTAATGCAACACAGACAAGATGTAATCTAGAATAGGCTCGGCTAACCCTAAACATGGCATATGAAATGCAATCATTTGATGCACGTATTCAATTAGAAATTGAAAATTGCGATGCAGTTTGTATGATGTACCGAGCCCGGTGCATGTAAATAAATGCATGAATGCACGCATGCATTGCATAAGGTATGCTAAAATAAGTATGCCCTAATCTATTACCATAAGCAGGTAAATAAAAGGGATAGAAAGAAGTGGGGATTGGAAGACATACACCCACTCACGCACACTTATTACAAATTTGCCCTCGCTCGGAGGGACTAAAAGAATAATACAAATTAATTAACTACGCAAGCTAATTAATTATTACAAATTGACTAAATTAATTAGACAAATAATTAATCTAATTAAAGCAGTAAATGCCTCGGGAGGAGGGCCCAAATGCGTCGCGCGCCCGGGATTCGCTCGGAATCGCACTGTCATGCAAGTGTGCCTCTGTTTTCCCTGATATCCTCCTCAGAAAATTGCCAAAGTCCCAGGAGTGCCTCTCAGGGCATTGGGGAGTACCACCGGCTGAGGCAGAGCATCACCGGCTGAAGTATGTGGCCACCGGCACTCAATAAAGCTATCGGCTGCCAAATTACTGCCGGTCGGCACTAAACAGTGCCGGTCGGCACAAAATTCCTGCAGAACCTGCAGACCACAGCAGCAGAGGACAACAAAATGCATGGCAATGTGATTCAAGGTATTTATGCACTACACACACCCCTTATCATGTTATTGGCTCAAGGGGGCATGTGCCTTGATTCCCGGACCACCAATCGCGCATTTCCATGCGTGATGGCCCTAAGAACCAAGAACGCAACTTCACTTTCAAATGCATGCAAATCACATAGGCATGAAAGGGGTACCAAACCTCTATCAAACTCACTTCAAGAGGCTTGGTATGCATGTCAATGTGGTGAAATCCTAAGTATGTCAAATAGGCATGCAATGTGGACAATGTGGTACACTTATGCAAGCATGCAAACAAGCATATAAGGCAAGCATGCAAACCAATGAAATAATGGACTTAGACATGAATTAGGCAACTCAAAATGGGCCTAAAATCAGTGGCCAAAGTGCCTACAAATGGAGACTAGACACACACACACATGCACATGTTAAAGCATCAACACTAAGGCATGAATCATGGCAACTCTTAAGCACACTTGAAGAGACCAAACCTAGCCAACTAGCATGCATTGAAAGCTCTAAAATTCATGTCAAACATGATGCCAAATCATGCAATGAGGTATGCCAAACAAAGCATGCAAATGGCCTAGGCTTCAAAGCAAGTCAATAGGGCATTAAACCATGCTTATACAAGGCAAATATGGCATGCACTTAACAACCTAAAACAGAGTTTTAGCATGTCAAATTAGGCCCAAGGGACCACTTAGATGGCATCTAAGAGACATAAATTCAAAGGCATGCAACAAGGCCTAAACATGGAACATGCAACACAAGCTTAGGAAGCAACAAAGAGGCATGCAATGTAAACATACAAGCACCTCTAAGGGACTGAAATAGCATGTGAAATGGTTCCAAACCATCAAAAACAATGCAAGCAAGGCATGTTACACACTCATGCCCTTAAGGCCAACAAGCCAAATGCAAAGAGGCTATATTAAACATGCTAAGATTGACCCAAATACTTATGGACAGACCTAAAACATGATAATATAAGCACAAAAGCTTCACAAATGCAAGCCTAAAACATGTTAGAAACTAAGGCTAACAAGCTAGTCATGTTAAGGCATCAAAAGGCATTACAAAGCAACTATGCAAAACATGCAAGGAGTGCTAAAACCAACTTGTAGCAATGTCATATTAGGGCATAATAAGCATAAAATGCAGCTAAGACATGCTCAACAAACCACCAAACATGGTGCTCCTTCGGAGGCCAAAACATGCCCTTTTTCAAGGACAACAAGGAGAGGGGGTGGCCCTCTCCTTCCTAGGACTTTAAGGCACCATCTCCACCACTGAAATCCCTCAAGATTTCAGTGGTGGAGAGGCCCAAGCATGACAGTCCCGGATCTCCACAAAATAGCACAAAAAGGGGCCCTTTTCAAGGTCTAAGGGGGTCAAACCTCCCCAAACCACTAAGCACTCTTAATATACAATAAAGAGGGTCAAAAATCTGAACTTTTATGTGCCAAACACTAAGCCCAAAAACTGTTCTAAACTAGGTAAAAAAGGATTGCAAAAATGGGGAATAAAGGGGTAGTTTCTTACCCTTGATGACTATCTTCACAAAGGTTGTTGTGCTTGGTCCCTTGAGCTCCAAATCAGTCAAGAACTTCAAGAATAAGCTCTGATTTTCAAGAATGCCAAGAAAAGGTGGAAGACTAGGTGTGTTAGTGCAATAATATGAACTAAAACACCTAGAAAGCAAAAGAGAAAGGGAGAGATAGGGTGTGTATCTATCTTAAGCCTAAAAACCAGAGCTTGGTCTATCTAAGGATGGCTGAAACCTCTCAAGAATTCCCAACCTTAAGCCAAGAAGAAGAGCCTTCCTCTTATAGAACTTGTAAGACTTACAAGCTAAGCAAACAAGGGCTCATCCCTCCATACACGTGTATGGAGGGGAAGCTACTGGCACACAGCTGTCTGAAAATATCTCAGAAAGCAAGTGCACAGTGTCCAGCTGGCAAAAAATGTCATTTTGACAAAATTGAGTGCCGACCGGCACAAAATAGTGCCGACCGGCACAATATAGTGCCGGTGGCAACACCAGCCAGCCGGTGGCAACACCAGCCAGCCGGTGGCCTCTAGCCACAGCCGATGGTATGTGGGGATGCCTCACAAAGCATTCTCTGCCCCTCTAAGGCAAAACACAGGTGTCTGGTGCAAAACCGGACACAAAACGGCCAAGTTCGGAGGTCCTGAGGCAAAGCGCGCGAGCCGAGAACTCCGGGAACTCCAAACGAACACAAACATGGATAATCACCGAGTGTTCAAGCGGTGACGTCCAAGTCTTGAGGACGGTCAAAAATGGGGTGTCTACAGTTGCCCCTCTTTGACAGAACTCGGAAGTCATAACAATGACGGGAGTGAATGTCAAAGTCCAGAGACGACCCATTTTTGACAAGGCCGAAGACTTGGACAAACATACAAAGCGCAAATGGTTGAACTCGCAAGCTGCCTACGTATCCCTTTAGGAATCAAACCAGCGTAGTTCAAGCACAGGCACACATGCCAAGGATAAGATATGCGCCCGTAGGCAGGGGCAAAATGCAACTGAAAATGCAAGAAGCCGAGCATAACTTATGATCATGCAAAGAAAGCTGTAATGAAGCACACATGCAACAGTTATAAGCTAACATGCAACAGTCTACACTACAATGCAGAAAGGCTGTAAGAGAATTATGAAATTCTCAAAACGTCTCACTCGGGAGATACAATACCTGTGCGGCTCGCCTGGTTCCACCAGCGGTAAATGAACCGTACATACAATATCGCGCCTGAAAAGAAAACAAACTTAACAGGTACAATATGATTAGCAACATGCATGACAATGCAGATGAAGTGCACAAAATAGTGCAATGACATGCAATTGAATCTAAATGTAATGCAAATGATATGCAATGTATACAAAACTATGTATGAACAATGCAAATGGAAATGCAATACAATTGAAGCTATATGCAAACTACATGCAAGGCAATTGAATCATGATTCATTCATGAGCGATTTGAAACCACCAAATGTCGAATAGATTGATGGAGGTAACAAGTCTGTCTACCATAGAAAAGGTGTCGAAGCCCTCAAGGCGCGAGCGCACGCAGAACTATGAGTAATGTAGACAGACACAAGAACAAGTATTGGGTGGAATGACATAAGTGGGGTGACGACCCGCTGAGGAAAGAATGACGATCCTAATGCCGGATGCAACAATTACACTACAATGTAATGGAAATGGATAGATGATACAATGGATATGGCACGCGGGCCAAACCAAATCTCGCCTAGGAAGGGCATGTACACGTACAAGCCATGTCTAACATAGAAAAGGTGTCGAAGCCCTCAAGGCGCGAGCGCACGCAGAACTATGAGTGTATAGACGTGAAAAGTATGAGCACATACTAGACCAAGCTCAACCTGGAAAGGCGCAAGCCATAGATGGAAGATGATGCAGTGGATGCATGCAACTACAATGCAATGGAAATGGATATTTACAGAAAATGCATGACATACGCACTATACTACAATGATGCATGACAAATGCATGTTCTTTTTTCGGTTTTGGATTTTTGAAAATGCATGACATATGCAATATTTACAAATGATGCATGAAATGCATGTGTTTTTGTATTTATTTTTGTTGTTTTTGAAAATTTTTGGAATGCATGACATATACAGTATTAATGATGCATGATATGCATGTGATGCAATGGCTATGACTGCAGCTTTCCCTATTCTCCCGACAGGGCGATATACTAGGTTGGTTCAGTATCCAGAATTGAGGCGTAGACACGCCGCCTCAACCTATGGGGCTTCCATACAGATTTCAAGCCGAGGGTACACCCCCTGGGTATTTAAACCAGACTTTAGTCTCGGAAATTCCGAACCTTTGCGTTCTAGGCATAAGCCGTTCAAACTCTAGTTTTCACCGTCCCCATTGGTCTCCTAGGAACTCACTGCAAACACAGATAGGTGGCTTTACCAGACCACCGAAAGTCGTTCGGGCACGACAAACACCGAAGGAATTGCATCTTCAGAGGATTTAAGGTCTCCTAGACCATATGCAATGCATGACAATGCATGTTTTTTTTTGAAATGTGCAGCAACACGCGGCTTTACGAATGCATGACAACGCAAGAATTGAGATGCGGTGCACAAGTTAGTGTGATATAATGCATGCCGAATGCGATAAAGTGCATATCTTAACGCACCGAAGGTTTTGCACCTCCCGAGGATCTAAGGTCTCTTGGACCGTGCGTGTTTAAGGTCTCACCAGACCGGGGGGGGCAACTGCTATACAACACTTTAAGTGCATGCGATGCAAACGAGACACACACACGGATGCAAACGGGGCGAATGAGACGTGTGTGCCTCAAAAGATGGAAAATGGAGTGCAATGAGGGTGCGCTAAACGGCGCGATGAAATGCATGCCAAATGCAATGAGGGGTGACTTAACACACCGAAGGTCTCACACCTCCCGAAGATTTAAGGTCTCTTGGACCGTGCGTGTTTAAGGTCTCGCCAGACCGGACGGGGCAACGATACAAAGCATAAATGCATGATGGTGCTTGTAATAAAGCACGTGACAATGCAATCAAGCAGGTTTAAGGTCTCGCCAGACCGCGCGTGTTTTTGGTCCCGCCGGACCTTGCGTGTTTTTTCTTGGTCCCGCCGGACCCGCGCGTGTTTTTGGTCCCGCCGGACCTCGCGTGTTTTTGGTCCCGCCGGACCTCGCGCGGGGCAACTGTGCGAATGTGACACATATGCCACAAGGGATGCAAAACGAGGCACGCGTACCTCATTGGTGGGAAAATGGAGTGCAAGACGAGGCATACGTGCCTCGAGATGCAATGAAATGCGAAATGAGGCACGCATACCTCATCTGATGGAAAATGAAGTGCAAAACGAGGCATACGTGCCTCGAGATGCAATGAAATGCAAAATGAAACACGTGAGGTAGCACACCTCACGCGAATCAAAGTGAAATGCAAAATGAAACACGTGAGGTAGCACACCTCACGCGGATCACAGATGAAATGCAAAATGAAACACGTGAGGTAGCACACCTCACGCGAATCAAAGATGAAATGCAAAATGAAACACGTGAGGTAGCACACCTCACGCGAATCAAAGATGAAATGCAAAATGAAACACGTGAGGTAGCACACCTCACGCGAATCACAGATGAAATGCAAAATGAAACACGTGAGGTAGCACACCTCACGCGAATCAAAGATGAAATGCAAGATGAAACACGTGAGGTAGCACACCTCACGCGAATCAAAGATGAAATGCAAAATGAAACACGTGAGGTAGCACACCTCACGCGAATCAAAGATGAAATGCAAGATGAAACACGTGAGGTAGCACACCTCACGCGAATCAAAGATGAAATGCAAAATGAAACACGTGAGGTAGCACACCTCACGCGAATCACAGATGAAATGCAAGATGAGAGAGTATGACACACATGCCACACGACAATGCAAAGCGGTGTAAGTCGCAAGAGACGTGCAAGATGGCGCGTTACAATGCGCCGGACAACGTGATGGATGCATGCAACGCACACGGGGCAACTTCTGAATCTCTGTAAACAACAAAAGGATACAAAAGGATACGATCTTTGCTTGAATTTGAGTGCCACTCACGGTAGACACAGTCCGAAGTCAAAACGGAGGCCGGTTGAGCATCGGAGATGCACCTTCTTGCACTTTATTGATCTATGGAGACCCAAGACCCCTCATCTAGCCTAAAAACATCCTTGGAAACACCACCGGCTGGATGGGAAGGCCACCGGCTGCCACCGGCTGCATAAACTCATCCACCGGCACAATAATGTGCCGACCGGCACAAAATAGTGCCGACCGGCCAAAAGTTGCTGATCGGGGGCAGTTCTGACTTTTCGCCACGGGTGTTTTAAAATAGGGTTCTAAACCCTATTCCTTTCACTTTGCTACCGCCGAAATCACTCTCTCTATCTCTCTAGAGCTTTTCCTTTTGATTTTTCGCCGATTTCTCCGCGTTTCACGCCCATTTTCTCGTCGGATTCGCGATATTCTTCGTGTTTCGGACATTTTTGACCGAACAAAACTTCATTTCGGTGTTCCCTTTGCTATTTCCCCCTTTTCGGGACTTACTCCCCTCGATCTTCTCCACATTTCCGTATATTCTCATCTTCCGACCTTCCCGGCCATTTCTGGCCCTCTCGGGGTTGACTTTTTCGGTTGACCTTTCATATTCCGACCCGATTTTCCTTTTCGGCCATTCTTCTCACTACCACTACCATGGCAGACGACGTTCCTCATGTCGGGACTCCCCCGGATCACGAGATGGATGCCGGGGTCGAGCTCCTTCCATTGAGCGAGCGACCATTCGACCCGGCGACCTATCGCCCGGCCATTCACGTACTTCCGCCAGATGGACTCCGCCATTTCCGCGGTTTTGACAGGGCTCTGGACCCGGAGCTTCTGCTGCGCGAGCCGACCTCGCACCTCTCATTCGGCGCTTCCGAGGTAACATTCTTTTCTCTACTTTACTTTCTGCAATGTAGAACTGTAAACTGTCAACTGCCATAACTGATTACAACCTTTACTTGCTTAACTCTGATATACTATACTGTGGTTGATCGTAGACAACTTCACAACTGATATCTGTTTAGGACCGACACACATGCACACACACTGCATTAGTCTCAATCGCCCATACACACGGCACACCGTATTTCACTACAAGCTCACCGATACCCGGTATTTATTTGAATCTGAAAACCTGCACACGTGCTAGATTTATACTGAATCGAACCACTCGAATACGCTGACGTATTACATGCTGTAGTTCACTGTAGGCTTACCATGACCCGTTATCTGCTTGAATCTGAAAAAAAATGTGCACACGTGCACCCTATCTGTACGCTGTTCCTTACAAACCCACTGACACATCACAGGTCGTAGTCCACCGTAGTACACTGAAACTTGATATCTGCTTGGATCTGAAAAAAAAAATGTACACGCGTGCACCATATTTGCATTGCATTTACTCAAAACACACTGCTGCATCACATATTGTAGTTTACTGTAAGTGCAACGGCACCCGATTTCTGTTTGAATCTGAAAAAAAAATGTGCACGCATGCTAGATTTGTATTGACTTTAACATGTTCCCTCAGAACTGTGCATTTCATATTGCTTTGCAACCATTTGTTTGTAAACAGGGAGATTCCCATACCATCCGCGGGTATGGGAATGTTACGGCTCGAGATTGGTACTTGGAGCTTCCTGAGGCAGTCCGACACATCGTGGACGAGGCGGGCTTCGGCTCTTTCTGCAGGGGTCTGACTCGACTTACTGCCTGCAGGCCTCTTCTCGCGGCCCTGGTAGAGAGATGGTGGGACACCACCGATTCATTCCACCTATCGGCGACTGGGGACATGACGATGACCCCTTATGACTTCTCGGTGCTTACCGGCATCGGGGTTGGGGGTGATCCGATCCCCTTCGACATTGATATGGACGAGTGGACTGCCGCTCAGATTCATTTACTTGGCGCGGCTCCGCCTTTGGCACGTCCAGGCTTTGTCCGCTATTCTTGGTTCGAGGTGCAGTTCAGGGTGCAGCCTCTTCTCGTTGACGCGGCTCCGATGACCGAGGTGGCCGTGGAGCAGTATGCACGCGGCTTCTTGATGTTCTTGTTGGGGACCACCCTATTCACCGACCGGGCGAACACCGTGCCTCTTTGCCTACTCAGCGCACTGGTGGACGTCCGAGATGTCTTACGCTTCGACTGGGGTGGCGCAGCTCTGGCCACTCTTTATGGCTACATGAGCTCAGTCTCTCGCGGCAGCGGGCAGTTGCTCGGAGGCTACTAGCTTGGGAGGTATGCCTTCTTCTCCGCTTTACACTTCTGTTCTGTACTTTCTGTACTCTATACACTGCACACACTGTGGTCTGCTTTACACTTGCTGTATACTGTACACACGGCACACACATACTCCCGCTTTATACTGACTGTACACTGTTCACACTGTACACTCTGCTCAATACACTGCACAACACACGGCTCCGCTATTTCTGCTTTACTCTGTATTCTGCTTTTTCTGATAAATGTTCTGACATCTGTCTTGCAGTTGTGGGTCTATGCCTACTTTCCCAGGCTAGAGCCAGTACCGGAGACGGAGACTCCTCTGGTCGTCCCCTTTTCACGCCGCTACGACGGGAGGTGTACCCGGAGGCCGCGGGAGACTTTCAGCTTCTTCCGCCGCTATTTTGACACCATCACCTCCGCCGAGGTATGTTTTACTTACAGTTCATTTAAGCTTTACTTTTCCACTGTATATTTGCAATATCAGTAGGCAGTAAACTGTATTTCAATTTCAGATCACCTGGCAGCCATGGGCTCCCCTGCCAGCGATAGTTCGGGGTCGGTTTGCCGGCGCGATCGAGACCTCGCGTTACCGGATTTTGTTAGAGGGCCCGGTCTGTCGAGCTTGGTACCTGGGTGAGCGCTTCTTGCGTCAGACCTCAGGGTTACCTGAGCAGACAGTTCCGATGCATCCTCCCGAGCATATGAGGGACACCGAGGGGTTCACCGCCGAGCAGATGGCGGACTACACCATTGGCTGGGAGGCAGCCGGCTTCAGAGGCGAGGGCGATTACTCAGAGTACGTCCGGACCTTCATCATGCGGCCTCTGAGCGGGGGTCGCCGAGCTGAGCCAGAGAGACCCGCGGCGCCGGCGGCTAGAGCGGAGGTGGGAGCAGGAGCGGGATCGTCTCAGAGATCTCGAGCTCGTGGCAGGAGGGGAGTGCAGAGGGGACGAGGGACGGGCTGGCCCGCTCTGCCTACTTTACTATCTTTCCGAGGGTCGGATGGGGCGACCTATCAGATCCCCTTTGCTCCTCCCCCGGCTGGTCATGAGTTTGTTGGTATCCCCGACTTACCTCCGGTATGTATTACTGCATTTCTGTACAGTCATTTTATTTCAGTTCAGTTCATTTGATATTCCACAGAATATTGATGCATTTAATACTTTTGCAGGCTTCTTCTGAGTATACCCGGCAGTCATTGGAGCTGAATGCCTCCATGGCGGGGATGCTGCAGCGGACCTTCGAGTTCCTAGCCTTCTATGGCCTTCCGGTATGTTTTCTCCGGCATAGTTCCAAACTATATACAAACTGCTTTGCATAATCTGATGCACAACACATCTGATAAACTGTTCACAGCACTTGGCACACTGTACTCATACATTGCATTCTGCACTGATAAACTGCTCACGGCATTCACACACTGTATTCATGCACTGTATTCTGATCCGATAAACTGCTCACGGCATTCACACACTGTACTCATACATTGCATTCTGATCTGATAAACTGCTCACGGCATTCACACACTGTACTCATACACTGCCTTCTAATCTGATAAACTGCTCACGGCATTCACACACTGTACTCATACACTGCATTCTGATCTGATTGACTGTTTTGTGTATACTGATGCTTCTGCCTTTTGTACTTTTCAGCCTCCCTTCCCGAGTCCTGCAGTAGGTGGCGGCGCTCCATCGGGACCTCCCCTTTCTACTCGGGATGGCAGGATATTCCCCCGCACCAAAGGGGGGCGTGGCCATGTGGGGAGCAGCTCACAGGCTCCAGTTGCAGGGGATGGTGAGTCGGAGGCGGAGGCCTCTGAGGAGGAGGCCGGGGGCAGCTCGGGCTCGAGCTCTGACAGCGACACTTCCGATGATGCTCCTGTGCTTCTGCCCAGGAAGAGGGCGAGGATCGATCCTCCGGCGCGAGGCCATTGATGATGATCACAGACTTCTGCTGTTTTTCTCTCATTTTCTTTTCTTGTACTTTTCTCTTTTGTTGGTAGATAGAGTACTTTGTACTGCCGCGGGCAGATTTTTGTCTTTCTCAAACTTATGTACTTGAACAGATTATGAAATGAAACAAACTTTTTATCTGAAAAAGAATGTTATATCTGCACATTTCTGCATTTTTCATACCTTGCACTGTATGGCATCATATTACACCTCAAATGTAAATGACATTGATCTGTTGTCTGACAATTGAACACTTGCACTGTAATAATCAAATAACCAACCAACTAAACAGCAAAACAGCTCATACAAACCACTGCTCAATCCGAACATACAGCCCATACTCTGCTGAGGACTAATCTGCTGGGGATTGATCTGCATTTAGCCCATAACTCAGTATTCGGTTCATTCTGCACACAGCAAACTCGGAACAGATAGCCCCAATCTGATGAGACAGATCACGAAGCTGACACGGTTGCAGTTGAAACACACTCGGATGTCCCAAATTTTCCCTTTCCTTCTCTTGCTTTGCACGGATGTAGAGAATGGCACGGCATTCTGAGCACAGACGATTTTGAGGTAAAGAGAGGTTTTTTTTTTTTTTTAACTTGGGTATCGAGCCTACAACTGGACACCGCCGGAGAACTCAAGTACAGAAAGTAAAAGGCACACGACCTAAGCACAACGAGACACACTCGAAAAGACTCAAAACTAAGTTGAGACTAACAAACCAAAAGACACGACACGGACGTGTTTGAAAACAAAAGATCTTGAGGAGCCAATCCTCCCGGGCAGGTTTCCCACCCTCTCTGATTTGTATGATTCTCACGCCACTCGGCCCTCAAGCTCGGTTTTTCTCTCAAAACCTTCTTGCTCACTTTTCTCTCGACTTACACCTCTCTATTCTTTATTCTCTCATTTTTCATCCCTCCCCAGGGTGGTTGATGGATGAATAGGAAGCGGCAGATTCATGCCGAATACAGCTAGCTCACGGCTATTTCTTCTGATAGATAAAGTGCTTTCCTGGCAGGCGCGTTGATGACAAGGGAGAGACAGAACACCTGGCTCGAACTGTGCCCCTGGTTCATCATTTTGACCATTTTATTTTTTTTCTAAAACAGTTTTGATCAAAGATGAGAATTGGATTAACATGCTTATTCAATTTCTTAATTTGAAAATCATGCAAGTCAGGCTATGAGCACTGAAAATTTTCCTTTTTGGGTCCAAACATGGTCCGATTTTGGAAAATGAAATAATTTTCGAGAAAATAGTCAACCTCAGTAAAAATTTTCAAAAACTATTTTCGCGAACAGACAATGCTCGACATGGCGCGGAACCTACCCTCGAGATACGCAACCTCGGATCGGAGGCAATTTGGGAAAATTGCCCCTTGCTTGAAATGGGGGAAGAGGGCAACGGAAAGTTGCCCCTAGTTTGGGCGGCAACTCAGGGCAACTTTATGGCGATATGAGGCAACGGAAAGTTGCCCCTTGTTTGGATGATGCCGCGGCATGCTGTAAACCAGTCCTCGTTGATGATGATCGGATCCTCGGACACGGAGGGAGACGAAGACGGTCTGAATCAATATATGGACACAGTCACCTGGAAGGTGTTGATGGTTGGACTTCGAGAGGAAGTTAATCACGTAGTCCCCGGTTGCTGCAATCGAGACATCGGATTTCAGAGGAGGTAAAGGCGATCAAAACCATTGCATGGACTGAGACGCTATGAAAGCGTTGGGGGCTGGACTTCAAGATGAAGTTGCCTACGTATCCCAAACATGGGAATCAAGCCTTACGTAGTTCCGGTTAAGGTACACTCGGGTATTTTAACCTTCCCTTTTTATGCTCTAACTTTTGCCAAGGCGCCTATTGCAGGTTTTCGACCTTGCGAGCTTCTTTTTCTTTTCTTTTCTTTTTCTTCTTCCTTTGTTCTCTTTTTTTTTTGTTTTTTTTTTTTTTTTTTTTTTTCCTTTTTTTATTTTTTTTTTTTTGCTCTAACTTTTGCTTGGGTCACCCTTCCGGGTTTTCGACCCAGCGAGCCTCTCAAAGGGTAAAAGTGTAGCAAGCCCATGCCAAATGGTTTCGAGATTGAAGCCTCTCTGTAACTAGGAGAACGGCTATTGTGTTGATTCGCAGAAAGGTCCATCGCGGCTACTTCTCGAGCTTTGCTTAGTGGGATCTGATCTTCCTGGTCGGACTTTGATGCCTCTTGCTCGAGGGCTGCTTTGAATTGGGCCACACAGGCGTCGCCTTGATAGCTATCTTTTGAACATTCTGGATGCTGGTCCAAGGTTTGAAAATGGGGGGGAAGTCTCGAGGCTGAGAGCGATCCTAAGCTGCGTAATCTCGAGAGCGATTCCACACAGGTCTTCGCAAGACTGTGCAAAATATTTTGTTTTTGAAAGTTTTTAAGAAGGTGACGAATTGCTCGTGCCGAAGACAATGTGGAACCAGTCTGGATCAAAGCTAGGGTCCTTCTCAGTACTCATGCTGACGAGCCTGAGTTCAATCATTAAGGGCTTAGCATGCCTCTCTTTCTCTCAAGATGATCAAAATTTTACAAAACCCGAGGAATTACTTCCTCTTCGTTTTTATCACCGCAGTGTTTGAAAACGGTTTTTCTGAAAAGCTTAGGTCATTGAGATGATGTTTAGGACACAAGAGTGTAGGCGAAATGCACTGTCGTTCCATCCAAATTCTCTGGCACGGCTAGCTCGAATAGCAACAAATTCGGCCCGTGATAGCCGCAGCTGTTTCATTCAGATTTGTCGGCATAACTGGCTCCTCAGCAGAAACAAACTCAAAAGCGACTAATTGAAAGACAAAACGGTGTTTGAGGCAACAACCCCGAAATCACCTGGTATACTATACAAGAGGGACTGACTCGTTACAACAAGACAGACCCTGTAAGCAAAAGACTGACTCAATACAGAGAGACAGACTCAAAAACAAAACAAAAGACTGACTCGACACCCAAGTCAGGATTTACAAAATTAGCATTGGCAGGTGCTCAAAAACGCGCGCCAAACACCATATCCAAAAATGTACCAGATATTGCCCGCAGGCGGTTGAATCCCAATTACATACTCGCAGTATTGGTGTCCTCGGTATCTGTGTCCTCACAATCCAAGAACTCTGTAGTGACTGATTTGGCCGAGGTAGGCAGGAGGATGACCTTGTTATCAATCAAATCCTGTACCTCATGACGGAGGCGGAAGCAACTGTCGGTGCTGTGACCGGTCTGCTGATGGTACGCACAATACTGAGTGGCATCATGGCCCGCTGGGAGGGGTCTGGGGAGCGGCCTAGGATCGAGGGGTGTAAGATGCCCCTTTTTGGCCAAGATCAGGAGTGCCCTAGACAAAGGCATGTAGAGAGGATGGAAGACCCGGCGCCCTCGAGGTAGGTACTTCGAAGCCTGAGCACTTTTGCTAGATGAACTAGCGAACGGGGTCAGCGGGTGCGGCTTTGGATTTCTGATTCTTTCCGGATGCAAGGCTGGGAGCGGGAAGAACTGTTTTGGCTTGACGGGGCCTATCCCGGTTTTCCGACTGACTGGAGCTGCCCTCAGGCGGGGGTGGGGAAAGCGTCTTCCACAGCTTTTGTCACAACTGTAGATACCTGTTGTTTGTTCATTCCCCCGGCTTTCAAAGCCTCTACTGCCCACAGCAGTTGTTCGATAGGGTCGGCATCTGCCTTCGTCTTACCTTTGTCTCCGGCCTCAGCCTGGTCTAGAACTTGGTTTGCTGCGTTGTTGCCATAGTTGGAGACCATCTCCGGTTGGCTGAGCTCAATCACAATTCGTCCCAGTAGCGGGGGCTCCTGGGGTATAAAGCCTCCGGCATACGGTGCAGCTGGTGGCGAAACAGACATCCCATAGGCGAGATCCGATACGGATCTTTGAAGATCACCTATCATTCCCATTATTTCAAAAGCAGTAGGCTCACGAGCCTGATATAGGTGAGGGGTCCAAATTGGGTGTGCGGCAGGCGACCTGGGCGGATGCGGCATGTCAACAGTAGCCTCATCTTGTGGGGTGGTTCCTTGACTCATTGCGGCCGTCATGACCACAATCTCTTCAGAGTTCTGCGTCATGTTCAGTCCTGCCTCAGCAAGGAGAAGACACTAGCTATTCTGACTCAACTCTCTGAATCTCTGAACTGAAACGGAAAACAAGCAGTATTTCAGCCCCAAACAGATCAAACACGGGTGTAGTCGAACAACTGCACTCTACTACTGAACACTGTTCCCCGAAGTCACTGTCCCAAATCTGAATCTGACACCCGCAGATATAACCGATTCACAACATACTGATACTGGTGCCCGCAGGCCGGATACCTAGACTTGCAAACTGGTATATGCATTCCCTGTAGAGATACACTCTAAAAGCACATAGCAAGTAAATGAGAGCCAATACACCCCTATGTTGGGATAGGGTCTCCCTGTCCTATTTTGTCAGGAGCTAGGGTTTCACTACGCACACAGCGGTTTCAAACAACTTAGCATCGGGTAAGCAACCTGTCCTAGTTTGGAATGGTCACTATGGATTCCGAATATGCACTAGGTCGAATGGTCGAAAAAGGTGCCCCGGTAAAACCGGGGTTTGTGTTCCCATACTGGCAGAGCCCGCAACCGGTCAGCCTTACGGACATGCCTTGACAAGACAAGCCTCCGGCAAACCGCTCAGGAATAGCAGATGGCCAACACGGTGTCCTAGGCGCACCAATGCACATGCAATGCAAAGAGACACATAAATGAAATCAAAACAGGATATCACGAGTTCGAGTCAAGCTCTCTAAAGTCCCCAGCAGAGTCGCCAGAAACTGTAGCACGTCCGCGGGGGGGACCTTGCGCTACAGTTCGGACTCTCCTTTTTGTTGCGGTTCTAAATCTGAACCAAAGAGTCCAAATCCGGCAAATCGTTTAAGAAAACTGATTTTTGAAAAAGTAGTGCCAAACATGGACTGCTTTGCCAGATTACAGAGTCGCCACCTAAATATTTTAAAAGGGGAAATTTAGGAAACCCTGACTCGATGCCGAAGGCCACATGTCCGTCATCACCAAAGTGGTCTTGGCTCGGGAGCTTGGGTACGATCGGGGAAGGTCAGCTATGAGCACCCCCTTTCGCCCGGTCCGAAGACCGGCCTCTACTAACCATGATATCCGATTTTGAAAACGTTATGTGTTCTTATTCCAATTATTAGCCTAGAATTACTATGTTATGCGCACGGCAAACAAGTATAGACTAGATTGCCTAATTTGGAAATAAACATTGCATATCCGTTTTGTCTCGAAAAACGTGTTGGTTTTTGCTACTCGCAAGTAGGCTAAAATGCGGATTTCAATGAATTGTTCCAACTCACGCAATCCAACCTCCACCCACAGGCATTTAAACAGTTTATATCATATAAGCACTTAGCCGCATGGTAAGCATACTGTCATGGCGACATTCACACGCATGTGGTATGCTAAAGCGCAAAATACTTACATCGTACTCCGTGCCAAAAACAGTAAACTAGTTAGCAAACATGCATGACCTAGTTCATGTTAAGTGGCTAATGCAACACAGACAAGATGTAATCTAGAATAGGCTCGGCTAACCCTAAACATGGCATATGAAATGCAGTCATTTGATGCACGTATTCAATTATAAATTGAAAATTGCGATGCAGTTTGTATGATGTACCGAGCCCGGTGCATGTAAATAAATGCATGAATGCACGCATGCATTGCATAAGGTATGCTAAAATAAGTATGCCCTAATCTATTACCATAAGCAGGTAAATAAAAGGGATAGAAAGAAGTGGGGATTGGAAGACATACACCCACTCACGCACACTTATTACAAATTTGCCCTCGCTCGGAGGGACTAAAAGAATAATACAAATTAATTAACTACGCAAGCTAATTAATTATTACAAATTGACTAAATTAATTAGACAAATAATTAATCTAATTAAAGCAGTAAATGCCTCGGGAGGAGGGCCCAAATGCGTCGCGCGCCCGGGATTCGCTCGGAATCGCACTGTCATGCAAGTGTGCCTCTGTTTTCCCTGATATCCTCCTCAGAAAATTGCCAAAGTCCCAGGAGTGCCTCTCAGGGCATTGGGGAGTACCACCGGCTGAGGCAGAGCATCACCGGCTGAAGTATGTGGCCACCGGCACTCAATAAAGCTATCGGCTGCCAAATTACTGCCGGTCGGCACTAAACAGTGCCGGTCGGCACAAAATTCCTGCAGAACCTGCAGACCACAGCAGCAGAGGACAACAAAATGCATGGCAATGTGATTCAAGGTATTTATGCACTACACACACCCCTTATCATGTTATTGGCTCAAGGGGGCATGTGCCTTGATTCCCGGACCACCAATCGCGCATTTCCATGCGTGATGGCCCTAAGAACCAAGAACGCAACTTCACTTTCAAATGCATGCAAATCACATAGGCATGAAAGGGGTACCAAACCTCTATCAAACTCACTTCAAGAGGCTTGGTATGCATGTCAATGTGGTGAAATCCTAAGTATGTCAAATAGGCATGCAATGTGGACAATGTGGTACACTTATGCAAGCATGCAAACAAGCATATAAGGCAAGCATGCAAACCAATGAAATAATGGACTTAGACATGAATTAGGCAACTCAAAATGGGCCTAAAATCAGTGGCCAAAGTGCCTACAAATGGAGACTAGACACACACACATGCACATGTTAAAGCATCAACACTAAGGCATGAATCATGGCAACTCTTAAGCACACTTGAAGAGACCAAACCTAGCCAACTAGCATGCATTGAAAGCTCTAAAATTCATGTCAAACATGATGCCAAATCATGCAATGAGGTATGCCAAACAAAGCATGCAAATGGCCTAGGCTTCAAAGCAAGTCAATAGGGCATTAAACCATGCTTATACAAGGCAAATATGGCATGCACTTAACAACCTAAAACAGAGTTTTAGCATGTCAAATTAGGCCCAAGGGACCACTTAGATGGCATCTAAGAGACATAAATTCAAAGGCATGCAACAAGGCCTAAACATGGAACATGCAACACAAGCTTAGGAAGCAACAAAGAGGCATGCAATGTAAACATACAAGCACCTCTAAGGGACTGAAATAGCATGTGAAATGGTTCCAAACCATCAAAAACAATGCAAGCAAGGCATGTTACACACTCATGCCCTTAAGGCCAACAAGCCAAATGCAAAGAGGCTATATTAAACATGCTAAGATTGACCCAAATACTTATGGACAGACCTAAAACATGATAATATAAGCACAAAAGCTTCACAAATGCAAGCCTAAAACATGTTAGAAACTAAGGCTAACAAGCTAGTCATGTTAAGGCATCAAAAGGCATTACAAAACAACTATGCAAAACATGCAAGGAGTGCTAAAACCAACTTGTAGCAATGTCATTTTAGGGCATAATAAGCATAAAATGCAACTAAGACATGCTCAACAAACCACCAAACATGGTGCTCCTTCGGAGGCCAAAACATGCCCTTTTTCAAGGACAACAAGGAGAGGGGGTGGCCCTCTCCTTCCTAGGACTTTAAGGCACCATCCCCACCACTGAAATCCCTCAAGATTTCAGTGGTGGAGAGGCCCAAGCATGACAGTCCCGGATCTCCACAAAATAGCACAAAAAGGGGCCCTTTTCAAGGTCTAAGGGGGTCAAACCTCCCCAAACCACTAAGCACTCTTAATATACAATAAAGAGGGTCAAAAATCTGAACTTTTATGTGCCAAACACTAAGCCCAAAAACTGTTCTAAACTAGGTAAAAAAGGATTGCAAAAATGGGGAATAAAGGGGTAGTTTCTTACCCTTGATGACTATCTTCACAAAGGTTGTTGTGCTTGGTCCCTTGAGCTCCAAATCAGTCAAGAACTTCAAGAATAAGCTCTGATTTTCAAGAATGCCAAGAAAAGGTGGAAGACTAGGTGTGTTAGTGCAATAATATGAACTAAAACACCTAGAAAGCAAAAGAGAAAGGGAGAGATAGGGTGTGTATCTATCTTAAGCCTAAAAACCAGAGCTTGGTCTGTCTAAGGATGGCTGAAACCTCTCAAGAATTCCCAACCTTAAGCCAAGAAGAAGAGCCTTCCTCTTATAGAACTTGTAAGACTTACAAGCTAAGCAAACAAGGGCTCATCCCTCCATACACGTGTATGGAGGGGAAGCTACTGGCACACAGTTGTCTGAAAATATCTCAGAAAGCAAGTGCACAGTGTCCGGCCGGCAAAAAATGTCATTTTGACAAAATTGAGTGCCGACCGGCACAATATAGTGCCGGTGGCAACACCAGCCAGCCGGTGGTATGTGGGGATGCCTCACAAAGCATTCTCTGCCCCTCTAAGGCAAAACACAGGTGTCTGGTGCAAAACCGGACACAAAACGGCCAAGTTCGGAGGTCCTGAGGCAAGGCGCGCGAGCCGAGAACTCCGGGAACTCCAAACGAACACAAACATGGATAATCACCGAGTGTTCAAGCGGTGACGTCCAAGTCTTGAGGACGGTCAAAAATGGGGTGTCTACAGATACTACCAAGGCATCGTTATGTGGATGCTGTACCATCTCAAGGTCGGCTTCAGTAAAGGACACTATTGGTCCCTGGCACTCCTCGGTCCGATGTCGTTTCTCCCCTACTTTTTACACGTGCTGCAAGTGCTTTACCTTCTGGGTCTCCCCCCCATATTTCGTTTTCGTTGACCTTCGAGTGAATTACATTAATTACCCGAGGTCCTCCTACCAGCTGTTGTTGTACTGGAGGGGGTGGAGCTGCTGGTGCCTGAGGCAATCTTGCATGTTCTTCTCTTGTCCTGGCCTCATATATAAGGTCCCTCAAGTGGCCTTGCCTTACCAGGTCTTCTAGGTGTGACTTCAGGGCTCTGCAACCCTGAGTCAGGTGCCCATCCTCATTATGGTAAGCACAATGCTTACCAAGGCTTCTTCCCATAAATTTTCCTGGTACCCTTGCTAGTGCTCTGAAATAGGGTTGGGTTCGGATTTTATCCAGGACTTTGTGAATTGGCATTTGGAACACAGTCATGTCTGCCTATACAACCCTCAGTCCTATCTCTTGCTTGTTGGATCCGTTGTTACCTCGGCCTCGCTTCGGCGAGCCATTTCATTTCTCTTGTTTTGTCACATTGGTTCCTGGCATGTCCTCCTTGGCTCTGGTATATTTCTCAATTCTGGCCATGAGCTCCTCCATGCTTTTTGGCAGTGTCTTTGCCAATGATTTTCAGAGTAGGTAACCATCTTTCAGGCCGTTTTTAAATGATACGACGGCCACTTCTTGGTTGCATTCTAGTATTCAGTTGAATACCTCGTAATATCTCTTGGCGTAGGCCCTCAGGCTTTCGTCCTCGCCAATCTTCAGAGCCATTAGGGCGTCTACCCTCAAGGGTTGTAGCTTGTTTGTCACGAACCTGGCCACGAACATCTCGGCCAGGCCTTCCCCGGTCTTCACACTTCCCTTTGGCAATTTGTGGAACCACTCCGATGCAATCTCCCCAAAGGATAAGGGGAACACTTTACAGAGCAATGGCTCGTTCCCAGTGTATAATGCCATCGCGTTCAGGTATAATCCGACATGAAAGTTGGGGTCCGACTTTCTATCGTATATCTGGAACCTTGGCATACTGAATCTTTTCGAAGCCTCAAATTTATCCAACTCCATCGAGAATGGTGTTCTCAGCTTAACAGGGGAAGTTACCTCGGCATTTTGTTGCTTCCTTTTGAGGTAATCTCTCAAGTCCTCTTTGGTTCGCCCAGGAGCTCGGCTATCTCCTGACTTCAGTCTTTTCGGTGCACTACTCTCAGCTTCGTTGTGAGCCCTTTTCGACCTTTCTCTCAAGTCCTCTTTGGTTCGCCCAGGAGCTCGGCTATCTCCTTCGAGACTCTTCCCTTCTTGAATCTCCTCGGCCAACCTCCCGTGAAGGCCGGTGAGAGTGTTTTTTGCTCCTGGTGTGCTGGGGTACTACAGGGATTGTTTTCTGCCCCCCCTTCTAGGCATTGGCTGCTGGAATCGGCGTGTCCTGCAGCGGGAATGGTGGCTGCATGACGTTGTTTTGCATCATGAAATTGACGACCGATTGTAGGTCTGCCAATTTGTTCGCCATCTCTTTCACATCTTCATCCCTCCGCAGCCATCTATCTTTCCATACCTGGAGGTTGTCCTCATTGTAATACCCGCTTCGACCTGATTTCTTCTGTACGTCGCCCTCCTGGCCGACGTCTTTTCCTTCGTGATTCTTATCACGAGTCTCTTCGTTGCGGTTGTCTCTTTCGATGTCAAAGTCAATAGGTCTTCCACTTCCAGTAGGAGTATCGTCCCCAACCTTCTCTCTCTGTCCGTCGTTGGCCATCTATTCTCTTTTCTTCCCCACAAACGGCGCCAAATTGTGTGAGTGAATTTCCGACCACACTGCCAACTCAGTATTCAACTAGAGAGTACTAGCAGAATAGGATAAGCCCAAACGACCTGCAACAGAAAGAAGAGATTCCGGCGGTGATTCGTCCACCCGGGGGCACTCCGATGATTAAGTCAGTAATCAAATATCTCTCAAAGATAATCAATAGTGCTTAACTCACTATTCTGAATATAAATTGCGTACCTTAGACCCATGGGGGTGCCTCTCTTTTATAGTTAATACAAACATAGTCCCAATAGAAACCTAACTTCATGGACTTCTGCTCAGTGCTTAACTTGGACTCTCCAATAGATAAAGATAAACTCCCTAAGAGTTTTATCCTTATCCAGGCTGAAGTCCTTCTTCATTCTAGGACTCTTGTCCCTTATCCGCTTATCCCAGATTCCGATATCTTCGGAGATAATCTCGGCCTAGCCGAGATCACCTCGGCATTAAGACCAGGACACGTGGCACCTCGGCTGGCACCTCGGCGTCACCTTGGCCACGTGTTGGTACTCAGAAAATATATCCCCACATGCACCATCTTCTCTATACAAAAATATTTTGGTTTCTATTGATAGAAATTTTGAAATACAAATAATTTTGAAGTATAATTATATGGTTGAAAATGTATTGAGATAAAAAAAAAAAATACAGAAATGAATAAATAAATTATGAAGATCATTTTCAGTGATATGCTAAAACACTTAAACTAAAATTTGATAAGTTTTCTGGCCTGCCAGGTTTGGTTTCATTTTCTAAAATTATTTCAATTTTTTAATAAAAAAATAGAAATTAATTTGATTAAAATAAATATTAAAAAGATAATTTTAAAATTTTTAATTATTTTTACTCTCCCAAAAGATAAAATTATATTAAAATGATATATATTTTTTATTTTTTTTTATATTTTTTCACCAATTTAATTTTTAATTATTTTAGAAAAATCTAAAAACAAATTATTACATCCGAACCTAACATAGTCTGTTTCTTTTCTACTACTCACAAATATTATTTTCATATAACATTTTGTGAAAAAATATATAAATATATATATACCCACACCATTAAGACAGTAGTAATACTAAATACCTGAAAGAGAGAGACTTTCAATTCACTTAGACCATCTCCAATGGTTACTCAGGCATTAAATTTGAATTTGATGAAAAATGACTCTTTGTTATGCTCCAACGGTTTGATCAAATAGGTATCAAATCTAGAATTTCACTTTTCTTTTATCAAATTAAGGATTAATGTGCCTTTTATCAAATCACTGTTCATAACTATTTGATTTTCACTATCGGATGCTCCCTGGATGACTACTTCAAGACAAAAATTTATGAAAAAATTACACTGGCCGGTCATCCCCTTGGTCGTCCACCCGGTCGACCCCTTGGATGACCACATGAAGGCAAAATTTTGTGAAAAATTTACACTTGACTAGCCGGACATCCGCCCAATCGTCTGCCCAGTCAACTGGTATTCTGATGAAACTTCAAAAATCTCCGTTGAAGCAAATGAAACTTTTACTAAATTTTTTACTCAAATTTGATGAAAATTTTGATATACTGTTGGAAATGCTCTTATTAATTACACAAGAAATAATTGAAGGACAGTTAAAAATTTGAATCACAAAAAAATAAAATAAAATAAATGAATTGAAGAAGGATAGGAGTTTGTATTTAATGATATTGCAGCAATGTTTCATACCATTTAATATATGACAATTGAATATGTTTTATACCCCATATTGTCTTCTATAAACCAAGCCAAATATATATATATATATTATCTCACTGTATTAGTCAATGAAAATCAAATTGAGGTGTCATGCAAACTTGTCTTAAGACCACCAAATAATTTTCCCAATAACATACTACATTGATATGTTAGCAAAAAAACATAACTTAGAGGTCAAGTTTAAAATTGAACCAAAATGGCTTTAGAATTACGCATCCCAAAATAATGTAGTTTTACTTCATTTTAAACGTCGACCATTGAGTCACCACAACTACAGCACAACATTAAAAAAAAAAAAAAAAGTATTTTCCCTTTCAGATGATCAAAACATTTTTTCAATTATTAAAGTGATCCACATGCACATTGTGTAGTACACAGTGGCCTCGTTTGAAAAGTTAGCTATTTTAATATTCTATTTTAGTTTTTGAATATTTTAATATATTTAAATTTTTGTGTTTGGAAAGATGGTTGGGTTTGTTTCAGTTGAATGTGATGTTTATAAGAAAAAAAAAGTGAAATGATTTTAAATTTGATGCAACATTTTATCTTATTGACTATTTTAATCTACTTTAATTTTTTGTAAATTTTAGCCAAAAAAAAATCAAAAATTCACTTCCCCAACACGGCCAGTATATTTTGGGTTCACAGTGAGGAATGGCTTACATGGTTTGTTCCTAGTTTGCAAGTAACAACTATTAACATAATCTATTGGGTCGTGCTACAATATTAATTATATGCTATGTATAAAAAATAAGTGTTATAATATATATTTATATTTAGTGTAGCATGGGTTATATTTATAATGAATTTAATTATCACATTTCATTATCTAAAAAAAAAATTGTGTACACTTTTTTTTTTTTTTTTTTTTTTTTTTTTTCTTTTGGTGTGTAGCTAGGATTGCAAACGAACTGAGCCGAACCGAGCTGAGCTTTGCTGAGTTTGAGCTCGGCTCGTTTGTTTATCGAGCTCGTTTATGGAGCTCAAGCTCAGCTCGATAAGAAATTAGGCTCGAGCTCGGCTTGGCTCGGCTCGTTAACATTAATGAAGCTCGAGCTTTGCTCGGCTCGGCTTGATAATTTTTTTTAATATTATTTATATAAAAATATTTAAATAAAAATTATTATTTATATTATTTAATATATAAATAATGTATTTATATATCTTTATATATTATTTATATATTATTTAATATATTAATAATATATTTATTATATAATTTAAATAAAGATAAACTAGCCGAGCTGATGCGAGCTCGAGCTCGACTCATTTACTAAACGAGCCTAATAATTGAGCTCGAGTTCGGCTCGTTTACTAAACGAACCGAGCCGCGCCGAACTCTTAACGAACTGAGCTGAGCCGAGCCCTAATGACTAGTTCCGAAACAAGGGCAATTCTTCTACATAAAGTTAGTGTTATTTTTGCTAGTGAAAAATGTCCCTCAAAACTTGATAATGTTTTAGTAATTATCCCACCTTTAAAAATTTTATGTTGAGTATGTGCTGAATCAATAATACGGGAGTAAAGGAATATGTGATCCTAAAAATGAAATTTAACTTTTTTATCTTACTAATCCAACAATATTTTCACTGTTGTAACATTATATTTTTCATCAGCTAAGATATAATCCACATAATATCATTGTTATACTCCAATATGGCCGGTTTATTTTGGGTTATAGGAGATTGAATTGGATTATGATAGATGTGAGATCCATTAAAATGGTGTTTATTTGTAAAATTAGGAAGGGAATTTAGGCTTTTGGAGGAAGGGATTAGCAAAGGCCTCAAAGGGGTTTCGTTTCAAAACTAGTGTGGAGATTAGTTTGAAAAAAAATATTATTTAGTGTGTTTAGTTTCAGTTTTTTAAATTCAGTTTTCTAAAAATTAAATATTTTATTTTGTGTTTTTTTTTGGTTTTTAGTTAATATTTTTAAAATTTTGAATAAATTTTTTTTACTTTTTTAGATGTACGTTACTTAAATATATTTAAATAGTAAAATATTTATGAAAAAAATATTTTAAAAAATTAATAAATATACAAAAGTAAAAAAAAACGTACCGAATTTTTTTTTTATAAATATTTTTGGTATTTAGTGAATTTTTTTAAAGATTTTTTTCATAAATATTATACTTTTTATGTTAGGTGTGTCTAAAAATTTTTAAAAAATGTTTAAAATATGAAGAAAAAACAATCAGTGAAAACAAAAAAATACGAAAAATAAATTTTTTTTTTGAAAAGTAAATTTTGAAAATTGAAAAACAAAATAGAGTAATTTTTGCTCATGTTGTGTTTTTTGTGTTTGTGTGTATTTTATTTTTTTATTTTTTTGGTATTATGTCATTCTCTATATATATAATATTAAAATCATATAGTACAAAAAAATATTTATAAAATATAATTTTAAATTTTAAAATATATCAAAAATACCAAATAGTAGTTACGGTATTTCATATTGATAATCCTCTCACAAAAATAAATTACAAACAAACAAATTCTTTTATAATTCAGTCACTAATGATTTTTACATTAACAATTTTATCTAACTTAATTCCGAAAACAAACGAATTTAGGGGTTATTTGAGATAATCTAAATAAGTACACTTTTTGACTTTTTACGAAAAAATGTGAAATATGATGGGGTTTGAAGTAATGTGGTAAAGAGATGCTGTGATTTAAATAAGATGATGTGACTTAAATAGAATAGTGACTTTTTGATTTTTAAGGGGTTGTTTGGGATGTCCTAAATAAGTGCATTTTTTGTCTTTTTGGACTAAAAAGTATAGGAAAAAAATATGGATGTTTGGGTTAACTTTTTGACTTTTTATGAAAAAATGTGTATTAAAAAATTATATAAATTAGTGTATAGGGAAATATTAGAATTGGGAGTTGTGCAGCCATACTTTCTAGGCAGTTCAATTGAGGCTAAGAAATGATTGGCTACTTTTTAGGCATTGTACTAGACGGTTTTGTTCGGCCCGTGGGGGACATAACGGGTCTTATTTTGATAAGCTGAACCGTTCAATATGTAGAACTTATCGAGTACTATATGCTTATAAAAAATCACGTTGATCGGATATCGATAGTTATCTGATTAGATTTTTTTTTTTTTCAATTGTTAATTATAATACCATCCATTTTTTTATACAAAACTGATTTGATCATGTAGTTATCGATATCCGATCAATGTGATTTTTTATAGACATATAGTACTCAACGAGTTCTACATATTGAACAGTTCAGATTATCAAAACAGGACCCGTGATGGGCTCTCACGGACCGAACAGCAGTGTGTGAAAATTACACCTAAACTGTGCAATTGTTCTTAACAAACATTGTACAGCGCCAGTTTTTTCATGATTGCTTAGCTGTATAGATGTGTGAAAAATTAATTTTTCAATATTTTTTTGGGTGAATAGTGATAACTTTTTAACTTTTTGAGTAATTTTTTTATTTTTTAACTTTTTAAAGAGATGCCAAACTTGACTTAAATTTTTAATTTTTTTAAATTATGTCAACCTAAACCTTAATATCTATCCAAAAAAATTTCAGCTCAACTTTTATTTTTATTTTATTTTTTTTGCAGTGACTTACAGTAACTAGACAGTAGCCCTGTTTGGTAGAGTTGTGAGAAAGTGCTCATGACTTATGCCTAAACAGCTTATAGCTTATAACTATGAACATAAGCAGATTTCTGACTTATAAATTAAGTGTCTCATGCCCCACTCAAAGAATAAGCTGTTTTTTAACTTCCAAAAAGCTATAAGCTATAAGCTATAAGCTAAACCAAACACATCAAAATAGCTTAAATTAAGCTGAAAGTTGAAATAAACAGTTTTTAAGTTGCACCAAACAGACACAGTGTACCGAAAGCATATAATTCAGTAAAGCATTGCATAGTATAAGTGGACAATTAATGATGGGGCATATATTTCATTGATTTCAGTACGTGCAACACCGGTTACTTTGACTTTTTATGTAATTTTAAAATGATACAACAATTATTGTAGTAGCATTTAATTTTAGTTTTACACTTCAACAAAGTAATAATAATAATTGATTTCACTTTCTTTGAATAAGTGGCCATAAAATTTCAAAAAATTCTCCTACCTACAATACATACAGTATGTAATTTTATTATAAAATTATATAAATTTTTATAAATTTACATAAATAATCTTATAAAAATGCATAAATTAAACATAAATTTAGGTAAAAGTTTGTACTTGTTGTTACGCATTTTTATGAAAGCACTTATGTAAATTAACAACAAAAACTTACATAATTTTATGATCAGATTACGTAAGTATACATTGTATATCGAAACATTTCCCAAAAATTTCTCATACCACTTCCCTATTGAAAATGAGAGGAAAGCATAGATGCCCCATATGCACCATCTTCTCTGTACAAAAATATTTTGGTTTCTATTAATAGAAATTTTGAAATACAAATAATTTTGAAGTATAATTATATGGTTGAAAGTGCATTGAGATTTTTTTTTTTTTTAAAAAAAACAGAAATGAATAAATAAATAATGAAGATCATTTTCAGTGATATGCTAAAACACTTACTAAAACTAATATTTGATAAGTTTTCTGGCCTGCCATGTTTGGTTTCGTTTTCTAAAACTATTTTCAAATTTTTTAAAAAAATAGAAATTAATTTGATAAAAATAAATATTAAAAAGATAATTTTAAAATTTTAAATTATTTTTACTTTCCCAAAAGATAAAATTATATTAAAATGATAAATATTTTTTATTTTATATATTTTTTCACCAATTTAATTTTTAATTTTTTTAAAAAAATCTAAAAACAAATTATTACATCCAAACCCAACATAGCCTCTTTCTTTTCTACTACTCACAAATATTATTTTCATATAACATTTTGTGAAAAAAAAATATATATATATACACACACCATTAAGACAGCAGTAATACTAAATACCTAAAAATTTTACCAAGAATTTTACTTAAAAATATCAATTTTAATACACACGAATCCACAACTTATCATTTTAATTTCAGCCGCATGTTAAAATTCTAGACAAAAAGTTGGTCTTCTTTTCTAGGAACTAGACTTGTTTAAAACATGATTGTTAAATTCTACTAGTAACATTTTGATAGCATAGCATGTCAAACTTTGCCTTTGACATTATCAACTTAGCATAAACAACTTGAGATCGCTCATAATTACCAATTCATCAAACTTTAATTAATAATTCAAGGATAAATAATAGTAAGCGTTTTTTTTTTTTTTTTCTTCTATAGATTGAAATAGGGAATTTTAAGAAGATAAATAAATAAATACATAAAATATCAATCACGAAAGAGGTCAAGACAAAAACTTTAAAATAAAAAAAAAAAAACAAAATAAAACAAAATTAGAAAATAGAAAACAGAAACATATAGACGACCAAGTTCCAGATAATTGGAACAGTGGTTGAAAATAATTCTTTCACAATAATATTATCACCAAAAACTAAACAAAAAATATCCAAACTCAATTACATTATAACACCACAAAAAATATATATAATAAAAACAAAAAATTATGATTTTAACCCCCACTTTCTCCTTAATTCCAACAACATCCCATTTTCCCTTTTTTTTTTTTTTTTTTTTTTTTGGAGGTTCTCTATCTAGTTGAAGATCAGAATGTCCATTTCCAGATCTTGATGAGAAGATGAACCTTACATTTAGCATCAGAAGTAGAAGCAATTGATGGAGACTTACCCTTTGGAACAACACCATGAATTCCATCACAAGTAACTCTGATCCCCACTTTCTTACTCTTCAATTTCTCTATCTTCACCACCACTTTCATTTCCATCACTACTTTCAATGGCAACCCATTCCTCTTCTTCAGATCCAATCTCAGCGAATTCACCGAATCCGCATCGACGATTTGCGAGTTACCCGATAGAACAGAGCGAATAATAGTAATGTTTTTGGGATAACTCGCGAAATTTTGAAACGACCCATTTGCAATTTGGAGTTGATTTGATAGGGATGTGATGGAAATGGGGTCGTAGAAGAATATGAGCTTTTTGTTGGGGTTTTTGGCGAAGATTGTGAGGTTGAGGGTGGTGGTGAGTTGGGTTGTGCCGTCGGAGGCGGCGGTGGAGAGGTTGAACTGGGAGATTTTGAGAGTGGTGATGGAGAATGAGGGGCGGTGGGGGGTGTAGAGGAGGTAGATTACGCAGCCGGCGATGGCGGCGAGGAGGAGGAGGAGGAGGACGCAAAGGGTGGACCAGAAGCAGCAGCGGCAGAGGCAGCTCCGCCGGCTGCGGCGACGGTTGGGTTGGGGTTGGGGGCGGTATGGGTGGCGCGTGGGGTTGTAGGGTTGGGTTTTGGGTGATGGGTTGGTGGGGGTGACGCCTCCGGCGGCGGTGGTTGTGCCGTTGGGCCTAGCTGATGGGTAGACTCGGTCTGTCATTTTGTTCAATCTTGGAGGTTATATTTGGCAAAAAACAAAAATATATAAAACCAAAACAAAGAACTGAAAGTGTTTTTGGAAAAGCAGAATAGTGAAAGAAAAGTAGAGAGAAACAAATCTGGACTCACTTCTATCTCTCTCTCTCTCTCTGCAATTTGTATTGTGTGGTTTTTTACTCTCCCTCTAGAATGTAAATTATGAGTGTAGTGGTGAGTTGGTCCGAAGCACGTAGGGTTGTTGGTATTTGTGTCGGTGTTTGACACGTTTTAAAAGCTCCAAAAACACTCAAGTGGGACCTGGGATTCTTCCACAGAGGTGATGAATGGGAATTGGGATCCTCCCCTTCATTTCGGTCCTTCATTCCCTCCTTGCAGGGCTTTCGGGTCCATTTTGAAGCTCAATTTTGATAATTCGAATCGTTTATATTTTTAGATTTATTCAGTATATTTAGCCTCCGTTTGGGAAGTGAGTTGGCTTTTTGACTTTTTGACTTTTTTGACTATTTTAGCCTGGGCTTAAAAGCTTGGTTTGGGAAGAACTTTTTGGCTTTTTGGCTTTTTTGAATTTTTTTGTGAGAGAAGAGTGTAATGATTATGGGTTGGATGTGATGTTTTGTTTTTTGTGACTAAAATAACCTATTTTATCTTTTGTGGCTAAAATAACCAAAAAAACCTGAAAGTTTGCTTCCCAAACGGTGCCTTAGATTTATTCCGAACGTATAATGCAACGTAAGGGTTTTTGACAAGGTAGTTAAAAAGTTAATTTTTAAATTTTAATTTATTTTGAATTATATTCACTTTGCTTGTTTCTATTTTTCAAAAAATACTTTTTAAAAAAGTCTACTTTCTTATTTTTTATATTTTTTTATTTTTACTGAATTTTTTTAATATTTTGAACAATTTTTTTATTTTTTAGACACATCTAACATAAATACACCTAAAAAGTAAAAAAATTGTAAAAAAAATATTTTAAAAATTCATTAAATACCAAAAATATAAAAAAAATACAACAATTCAATACATATTTTGTATTTTTATGTATTTATTAATTTTTTAAAATATTTTTTCACAAATTTTTTACTTTTTAGATACATCTAAATAAGGTGCATCTAAAAAAGTAAAAAAAATATTTAAAATTTTAAAAATATTCACTAAAAATAAAAAAATACGAAAACCAAAAAACTCAGTTTTAAAAAAACTTAATCCAAAAAACCCAAACCAAACACACTGATTATTTTTCATATTTTTATTTATAAAATAATTAAAAAAAAGTTTAAAAAATCGAAAAATCAGTTTTTAACTAACTTCTCAAATCACCTCATATTATGAATTGATATAATTTTATCATAAATTTTAATTTCGTTATAAATTGACAAACAAAAAGTATCAAGTTATAAATTTTTATAACATTTTTTTTTTTTATTGGAAGAAATATTTCATTAAGGAATCCAACGGCACCTACAAGAGTCTATTCAAATTAAAACTTACACCAAACAAAGCTTAAGTAAAGTAAGAAGCACTAAGGAAGAAAACTATGAAAATATTCAGACGTACATATCGTACTCGTGCTCGTACTGTGAAGTAGAGTCGATCAAAAACGTTCGGCAATAGAGCATGTCCGAGATAAATTAAGATCCCAACCACAATGAGGTTAAGCTTAACAAATCCGCATAGATGGACTCTAAGAGAACCACACAGACCCACAACCAACACACAAACCTTAGGAAAAGAAAAACAAAAGAAAAAAAACATAGAACTAAAACCAAACAAACAAACAAAACAAAACAAATCCACCACCAAAACAAATCCGGCAACGGCGTCAGCGAATCTGGCGATGGAGAAGAACAGCGAGGAAGAGGCGGCAGAGAAGAGCGGGGGAGGCGGAGTAGATGAGGTGAAGGTGGTGGGGAAGGCGAATCTGGCGTCGGCAAATCAAGCTATGGAGAAGACGGCGGGAAAGAAGCGGTGAAGGCGACAGGGAAGGTGCGGATCCGAGAAGGCCACTACCAGAGTGAATGGATGGGAGAAAAACACCTCACAAAGGAGGGAGATGATGGAAAGCCAAAACTTCCAAGTTATGGGAAAACAAAGTAAAGAAAGGAAAGAGCAAAAGAGGGATAGGGGGAGGGGAGAGGAAGCCGGAGGCCGTTGGAAACCCCACTCCCACCGCCGGCAGCCACAAACTTTGAAAACCCCACGGGGAGAAAAGTTTAGAGAGAGAAGCTCTCCAAACTAGGTGCTCACATGCCCATTTTTTATAACATTAATTACATAATTTTAGACATTTTATTACGTTAATTTATGATAAAGTTATACATTTTATGATTGATATTACGAAATTTTATAATAAATTATGTCAATTTGTAAGATGCTTATGGTATGCGTCCCTAATGAGGTGCACATCATAAAATTCCGGTGGTTTGGAATCATAATTTTAATTTGTAAAATATATTGTCAAAATTTTAAAAATATATTATTGATGTTAGTAGAAGTAATTTAATAAAATATTATTAAATCTTTATGGGTTGACCCCTTAATTGTAATGTTTGAGATTTCAAAGTAAAAGAAATCATTTAATTAGTATCGATTAGGTCTTACTGTGTCATTACTAATTTCTTTTTTTTCTTTTTTTCTTTTTTTTTTGGACGAAAAGAAATTATACACAATTGATGATAAGGTCGAGAGAGACTAGGGTTGAGCATGTTGTAGACCTAGAACTTCTTCTACCTAAACCTATGAGAATGATGGGTAAAGTTGGATGGTAGCTATGGTGTGGACATTTAAATCACTGACTTGCTTAGCCAGGAATTAAATGATAATATCACAGCTTTGGGAGTAACCTGGCCTAAGTAGTTGAATTTTATACCAGCAAATTTCATTGCTTGAAAAGACAAATAAGGAGTAAATATTATAACAATGACATGGTTAGTTTAAGAGATTGTAAATGAAGTATTTATTTCAGACCTTGATATAACAAAACATCTCATTTTGAGTTAAAATCTTATAGGTAAAATAAATAAATTAAAAAAAATGAAGAATGTCAGTAGCTTTTCTAAATTAAAATAAGATCATCAAGTTTTTTTTATCAACTTTATATATTGGCTCCACACCCATATATGACCACATTCAAATATTTAATTGGTAAAAAAATTAGTAATTTAGTAGAGATCCCCTATCATTTGTGTACTAGTAAAAGTTTATTTCCCACTCTCTCACTCACAAATTAAGAAAATAAGATTTACTTAAAATCAAATATTCTTATAAATAATTTTATTCAGTAGATATTAATTTTAATTAATTTAACTTGTAAGAAATTTTTTTTATTTTTTAATGCACGTGACATTTTTAACAAAAAATAATTTTTTTTGACAAGACACATAAACACAACATAATAATATGAAATAATAAATTGATTTGATTAGAGCATCTCCAGTCCTTTACCAAATCTTGCATCAAATTTAAATTTGATAAAAATTTTAGTATCTTTCATCAAACTTGTATTCTTTCATCTCTAGTAAGTCTACTTCAATATAATCTTGACCTGAGAGAGAAAACAAAACAATACAAAAACAACCTGATTTTAATTTTTTGCTTTAGACTACACATGTGGTTGAGCTGTCCCTGTCCTGAATGATAATATCACGTAACTGTATTACCATTCAACGAGTATAATTAATTTGCAATAAGATCATAATATTATTGGGTTAATGAAAAATAAAATTGACCATTTAATGCATTTATAGTTTAAAATTTACTGATAACAGGGTGACATTGTTAAGCTCAATTTTTTTTTTTTTTTTTTTTTTTTGCAAATGATGCCACATTGACGACTTTTAGGCCTTAATTAGGTTTTAAGCTTTGTGAAGCTACTGAATAATTAGCCAACAGATCGTTGGGATCCATGAATATTTATTGAGTCTTTTACTTCTTAACTATTTAATAAAAGTGAATTAGTATGTTCTACTCGTAAAAAATTTTAACCACATGATTGATATAAAGTACCATTTAGATACTCTGAAATTATAAAAATAATTATCTTACCGACAATTAGATTGATAGTGCTCTTCTCGTGGTTACAAGTTAAAATGATAGAAAGAGATGATTAACCGCCCAACTTTTTTTTATCGTGCAATATTGTTATTTGTAATAACAATGTCATACAAAATATGATTATTTGTAGATGATCTATCAATTTATTTGTAATAAAGTTTGTAAAATTATTTTAGTAGTGTAACATTCTCCGGCTTTTAATTACAAAATGTCGCCATTATATCACTCTGAATATATATATTGAAAAAACAAATTTGTAGAAAAAAATAGCAATTTGCTCAATTCAATTGGAAGCATAAAATCTTATTTTCAAAGCATTTTCTCAGTCTAAATACAAAACACTAGAACCGGCATAACGAGATGCACGTTTTTGGATTGGGTTCATTCATGTTTCAGTTAGCCCAAAAAAAAAAAAAAAAAAAAAAAACAGAAATTTTAAATGGTCATTTTTTTAAAATTTTCTAAATTTTAAATTTGTGTCAAAGGTTTTTTGTTTTTCAAGTTCCTATAGTTTTTTTTTTAACTTTTCAAATCTGTCTAGTTTAATAGAACTAAATTATTTATAATAATAATAAATAAATAAATAAATAAACTGTTAAACAAATAATTATCAAATCAACCTGCTTACAAATTTACTACACAATCCTAATAGATTGTTTCTCAATTATCAAATTCTCCACCTCATAAGTTGTAAATAGAAATTACACGAAACATTTTAATATAAATTTTAAAAATACAAAAAAATTAAAAGCAATTATCGAAACTGCACCGAACAAATCCAACAATTTAATGGTTTTTAAACTTTCTTTTTGCCAAGAGGTTAAATGATTTTTAAAACCAATTTCATTGCTCTCTTTTAAAACCAGATTTTTACTAGGCTTGAAAATTTTAAGTCGGGCCGAGCCTGGACTAATACAAAGTCCGTGGGCCTGAGGAAGAATGAAGCCCATCTGTATGATGGATCACAAAGCAACATTTCTCCTTGACCAGCCCATTGCACTTCTAGTTCAATGCAAGTACCTTTGGTCACTCTTTTAGGCCACTTATTTTATTGCTTAAAGCCCACCAAATCATTTCCAAAAATCATTTTTATTGCCAAAATCCTGGTTGTTTTAATAAGGGTAAATTACAATTTTCATTCTAAAATTTCGGCTGAATTCACTTTGATCCGTTGTCTTTAATTAGCAACAATTAAGTTCTCAAAATAAATATATTATATAGTAATAGAAAAAATAGGGTTAATTACATTAATAGTCCCTATAGTGTGGGACTTGTGTCACTTTGATCCCTGACTTTTCAATTGTGACACATTTGACCCTGAATTTTGAATCTTGTTCCAAATAAGGACAATTGAAAATATTATTAGATTTTTCAAGGGTAAAATCGTCAATTTGATAAAATATAAACTAATTTGACAAAAATAAATGTCAAAAAAAATTTAAATTTTTTTAAAATTATTTTTATCCACCAATGATAAAATTATGTAAAATTAATAAAAATTACATGATTAATTTTTTAAAATTAATTTTACATGATGATCATCCAAACACATAATAAAAATTAATTTGGTAAAAAAAAAAATAAATGTCTAAAAGATTTATCAATTTTACATAATTTTATTTTTAGTAGGTAGAAATAATTTTTAAAAATTTAAAAATATTTGTTTGACATTTATTTTTGTCAAATTAGTTTATATTTTATTAAATTGACAATTTTACCCTTGAAAAATCTAATTATATATTCAATTGTCCTTATTTGGAACAAGATTCAAAATTTAGGGCCAAATGTGTCACAATTGAAAAGTCAGAGACCAAAGTGACACAAGCCCCAAACTATGGGGACTATTTGTGTAATTTGCCCGAAAAAATATGTACTTGATGGCTAATCACATTTAGGCCCAGTATTTTGTAATAATACTAAGACAATCACATATAAGTATCATATTTGAGGACCATCCAAATCATCTGATTGGTCCTACTATTTATCTAAACAACATTAACAATAAAAAAAATTTACATAATTTAATGAAGAAGGGAGGCATGCCTTAACACTGTCATTCACTCTATTATATATTTTAGTTAAAAAGTTAAAAAAAATATTATAAATTATCAGATCAAAATATTATAAATTATCAGATCAATTTTTTTTTATTTTTTTACATATCATTTTATAAAAAATTAAAAAATTACTAAAATAGTCCCGTTCAAATTCTCTTCCTTTATGTAGCTAGCTTCGTTGCTGATTGAACCATCGGAGACCCTTTTAACTTGCAATCACCATTTTTGTTTTTGTAGATTTATGGGACATTTCTCATCGGTTTGTTAAAATTTTCTTCACTCAAATTTTATAAAGCTGATCCTCGTTTGAGATAAAATAATTCAATTTGACTTTTTAATTAATTTAATCTGATTAAAAAAATTATATTTAGAATATATTTTAAATTTTTTTATAATTAATTTGATAATTGTGAAAAAAATTAAATAATTATAATTTAGATATGAGGTTTTATCTTCTTGATTAAATTAACATGTTTTATCTTTATTGACTAATTTAATCAAAATAACTCACCCTAAGGAAGCCTCCCAAACAGGGCCCATGTATAGGTTAGGGTAAAGAATGAAAGCCCCAAACCACTCTGGCCTTTCTCAGCCTCCGTTTGGGAAGTGGGTTGGCTTTTTGGCTTTTTTGGCTATTTTAGCCTGGGCTTAAAAGTTTGGTTTGGGAAGGGCTTTTTGGCTTTTTGGCTTTTTTGACTTTTTTTGTGAGAGAGGAGTGTAATGATTATGGGTTTGATGTGATGTTTTGTTTTTTGTGGCTAAAAAAGCCTATTTTGTCTTTTGTGGCTAAAATAGCCAAAAAGCCTGACTTTTTGGCTTCCCAAACGGAGGCTCAGAAAAAAATTTCCGAAATCTTTTTGAAAATAAAAACTAATTTGTTAAAAATAAATATCCAAAATATATTTTTAAATTGTTAAAAATTATTTCGGGCTTGTCAAAAATAAAATTATATAAAATGTTTTTGATTTTTTTATTCGTTTCAATTTCAAAAAATTAATTTTTAATTTTTAATTTTTTTAAAAAACTCTAAAACAAAATTTTAAAAACCAAACCAAGCTCTGTATATTTGACGAGAAAGTTCAACAAGAACAGAGGCTCCAAAGTATAGTCCCATCATCAACCCTAACCCTCTGTTTGGTTGGAAAATTTTAAAAAAAAATTAAAAAGAGAAATGAAAAAAAATAAAATATATTTACATTTCTCCTAATTTTACACATATTTTTTATTTCATTTTCTAAATCTCTTCTCAAATCTCCCGACCAAACATAACAATAAATGTAAATTACATCAGTGTAAATTAATTACAAATTATAATTTGTTTGGCATCTTTCCTAATTAAGTGCATTTATTTAGATTAAAACAATCTTTTATTTTTTATATATCTTTTCGTAAAAAATTAAAAAATATATATATTTAAATCATCACAAATAATTTTCAAAAAATTATAATTATAATTATTAATTTTTATAATATATTTTATTTTCTTTTATAATTACTGTCAGGTTACTTCTCAAAAAAAAAAATTGAAAAAACACCAAAACTCATAAATGGAAAATATTTTTCTAGCCACCATCTCACTGATAGAGTGGTAATTTAGAGCACTAAATTTGAAACTTTAAAAACATCACTAATGAGGTTGTAATGTAAAGAAAAAAAAAAACAAAACCCAAATTATCACATAAATAATTAGATTCATATGATGCCACATCATTAATGGTACATTAGTGATGCTAAATTAGCGATATGAAACATTTTTCGATTATTAATTAGCATCTTCTTGGACCATATCCCCATATCCTCTCCTCTATCCACAACCATAGAGGCATGCAAAAAATAAAATGACCAATATGACCCTCAACAAACAATCCTATACTTGGGAATACCAAATGGCATATTTGTCATTTCACTATTAAAAGTCCTCCAACACGACCCCCACGTGTCCATCTACCCTAATCCAACCTCCACCTCTACTTTTCAGAAAAAACAAATCAACCCCAAAACTTAACAAAAATCAAAAAACAACCCCAGGAAATGAAGATACTTTACTTTCCACCACCTCTGCTGATCATATCCTTGTACCTTATAATGGAGTCCAGCCTCTGCAACTTTAACTGTTGCTTGAACTTGTTGATGAAATCATCAGCCTTCGCATCAACCTGTTCATCTTCTACAGCCTCCGTCGAGACTCTACCCTCCTTCACCGTCGCCGGACGGCGAGCCTCCACGATTTCGTCCTCCTCGAAGTGCGCGAAAGTCGATTTCGCACTCGCCGACTTCCGAATCTTCGCCGGAAGCTTCTCCGGCAACTCGCCGGAGGCTGGGTTGGTGTCGGACTTGGTCCTGTTCACGTGATGATGGTAGACCTGGTCTAGACTCCTGGAATAATCTTCTTCGAAATGGGTTTGTTGCGAATTTTGATGGGTCTCTGATTTGGGGGATTCTGAATCTGGGTTTTGGTTTGGACTGAAGTCTTGAGATCTGGAAGTGTAGAGGTTGTTGATAGACCTGAGCCGCTGAAGAACAGAAGGGGATTTGGGTAGTATGGGGTGGTCTGGGTTTTGTTGTTGTTGTGGGTGTTTTTGGTTTGCTGAGCTTGAAATGAAGAGAATGGTGCCAATCATGATGTTGAGGAGGAAGAAGAGAACAGTGGGTGTGAACCAGCTGTTCATGGAGGACCAGATTGAAGGTATGGAAGATACAGACTCTGTAAACATGGTGTTAGAGAGAGAGAGAGAGAGAGAGAGGAGGGGAAGATTTGAGGAGAACGAGAGAGTGAGATGTGGGTCTTTTTTCTTTTCAAATTTTATTGAAATGTTTTAGAACAATTTTTTTTTCTTTTTCCAAACTTGTTTACATAGGCCTATTTTTCTCTACATGGTTAAAAAGTCAGTTTTTTTTTTTTATTTTATTTTATAAATTATATTATTTTTTATACTTTTTTTTAAAAAGAGTTTTTTAAGTTTTAATTTATATTTTAAATTCTAGTTAAAATGTGAATATTAATGATTTTAAATAATTTTTTTATTAATTATGCTTTTTTAGTACTTCAGAGCATAATGTTGTAAACAAAATCATATAATCAGCCTATGTTTGGGAAGTAAGTTTTGAGACTTTTTTAGTTAAAATAGTCACAAAAAATAAAATAGGTTTTTTAGTCTAATAAGACAAAACATCACATCCAATCCATAATCATTACATTCTTTCTCTCATAAAAAAGTCAAAAAAGTCAAAAGTCCTTCCCAAACCAAACTTTTTAGCCTCAGGCTAAAATAACCAAAAAAACTAAAAAGTCAAAAAATTAACCTATTTTCCAAACGAAGCCTCAATAATATACGAGACATTAGCACAATTTTATGAGGTAATTTGGGAAGTTAGCTAAAAGTTAGTTTTTAACTTTTAATTCATTTTGGATCATATCACTTTTTATATTTTTTTACACACGACAAAAAAAATTTAAAAATTAACTTTTAACTAATTTCTCAAATCACCCATATATTTGGGAAGAGTAGTTTTTAGTCAAAAAATAAAAAAATAAAAAATTATAAATTATCTCCTTATCTTGTTATATGCATTTTTTATAGCGAAATTGAATTTAGACATGAGAAAATTTTGATATTAAAATTGTGTTCGGCAAGTTTAGTGACTCAGCCTCCATTTGGATAGTGGCTTGGCTTTTTAACTTTTTGATTTTTTTAGCCTCCGTTTGGGAGGCTTTTTGGCTTTTTGGCTTTTTTGGCTATATGAGCCTGGGTTCAAAAGCTTGGTTTGGGAATGGCTCTTGGCTTTTTGGCTTTTTTGACTTTTTTTGTGAGAGAAGAGTGTAATGATTATGGGGTTGGATGTGATATTTTGTCTTTTGTGGCTCATGAGCCTGTTTTGTCTTTTGTGGCTCATGAGCCTGTTTTGTCTTTAGTTGTTTTAATTTATGTTAAAAAGTTTGATTTGGGAAGGATTTTTTGATTTTTTTGACTTTTTTTGTGAGAGAATAGTGCAATGATTATGGATTAGATGTGATGTCTTATTTGTTGTGACTAAAATAGTCTATTTTGTCTTTTGTGACTATTTTAGCCATAAACTAACTTGCCAAACAATGCTAATTTTACAATTTTGGATTGAATTTTACACAGTAATTCTTTAATTTCATTTAAGTTGTACTGTAATAGTAAGTTTAATGAAAGAAATATTATAAAAAGTTTTGTGAGGAGTCTTTACTTTTGAATTATACATATAGTAAAATATCACAAATTAATCAAAGAATGAAAATATTCATAAAACATTTTATAATATTTTTTTTTATAAAAAATAACATTCATTTTAAGTTGTGTTTGAAAATGATAAAGAATAATAATTTATATTTTAATTAGATTTGCATCATCTTTTATTTCTTTTCTTTTAAATTCTTATTTAAATTTACGATTCAAACAAATTCTTGTTTTCATATTACATTTTTTTAAATTTTTTTTTTATGATAATGGATTTAGACACTAAGGTGGTGTTTGTTTTAAGGGATTGAGGGGTGAGATTTGACTATTAATCCGTTGTTTGGTTCAAAATTGTTGCACCGGACTATTAATCCCAAATCCATTAGACTATTGTGTCCTATGGGAGGGGTGGGACACAAATAGAGGGATAAGAGGGGATATGGGATTAGGTGGTAAAATAACCATTTTGACCATCTACTATTTAATTATATATTATATTTAGTAAAATTTAATAAAATTTAAATGTCTCAATTTAAAAATAAAATTATTTAATTTAATTTTTATTGATGTTTTATTTATTTAATTTTTTAAAATAATTTTTTATAAATATTTTATTGATGTTTTATTTTAAAATTTTGTTTATATTTTATTTAATTTTGACATCGATGGGCCCACAAAAGGTTTTGGCCCACGACTTAGAGCCAAATTCACTATTTAAGTACTAAAGCCCAGCACCCTTGAGAACCCAATGTTGAACCAGGGACCAATGGCATCTAAACACTTGTTAAGTAGGGAACCAGCTACGTAAGCAGACAAAGACCCTGCGGAGTTATTGCACCACACATCAGCCATTAATGAGGCTCCTATAGCATTAAATACAACAACCCCTTCACGTCGGAATAGGCAATCTCACCGTGAAAAATGTAAGTTAGGGTATAAACTTTAGGTCAACACGATAAGTCGGAATGGACAAGGAAATCATGGACAAAGGATATAAGGAAGTTTCCAAGACACATCAACGGTTAAGTTCTTCATTCTTCTTCTCTCTCTCTCTACACAGTCAATCTCTTATGTTCTAACTTGATCGTCGGAAGGTCCGCTGTGAGACTCTCATTCCCTGTCGAACCTTTTTTGCAGGCACCACCAGCGAGCTCCGAGACCGGTAAAGGTGTTGAAAGCGTGGGTCTACCCGACTCATCCTCCGTTGGATCTACTACATCATCAGTTGGAGCCATCTGTGGGAATCGCCACTCCGGTTAACAGTTGTGCTCATTGTTGCCGGAGACCTGTTCCCGATAATTTCTCCTTACCTTCTATCGAGGTGGATGGTTACAACAAGATCCATGGCTTCTCAACACAATGTCGTCGACCCCAAAGCCAAACCTTCCAACCCAAACAACCCACCTCAGTACTTTACAGAGCTCACCAACAGCATCAATCGTTTGGCCGAACAAAACCAGGCCTTGATCAACGCTTTACTCCAGCGAAATCTCCCTATATCTCCTCCACCACCACAAGATATCCCTCCCAATCAAGAACAGACCCTGAGCCATCCTTTCCAACAAGCCCACATTTCTAACCTAGAGGGTCTACAGGCCCCACCTCAAGACCTGAACCCACCACCTCAGGGTTTACATCTATCAATTCATGCACATGTCCTTGAAGGAGAGGCTACTAGTGTTCAGCCCCCACTGCACTTTAGAGGGGACAATGTTCTTATTTAGGATGCGGAACTACGAACCATGAAACTCCAGCTTCAGGGAGTCATGCAGAACATACAGAATAAACCCTTCATAACAGCCAACTCCCCATTTGCGCCTCCATCAGGGACAAACCTCTACCCCCCAAGTTTAAAATGCCCTCGACCAACACCTTTGCCGGCACAATCGACCTAGTCGACCATTTTACAGGACCCTCATGATCCTCCGTGCTTTCCCTAACGAAATCATGTGTCGGGCTTTCCCCGTAACGCTTAAGGAGTCGACGTGTCTATGATTTAGTTAGCTACCCCCGGACTCTGTCTCTTCTTTCCAACATCTAAGTGATTCCTTCCTGAGCCACTACATTGGCGCTCAACACCAGCGGCACCCAGCAAACTACTTAATATCCGGCAGACGGAAGGAGAGTCGCTACGCAGTTTTGTCACCCATTTCAACACCAAGGCCCTACAGGTGGCGGAAAACAATGACAAGGTCATCCTCACAGCCTTTATGGCCGGTTTATGACCATCGGATTTCCTTTTCTCCCTTTCCAAAAACCCTCCGACCGCCATGGCCACCATCATTTCCAAAGCCCAAAAATATATGAATGCCGAAGACTCTTTGGTAGCCTGCCAAGAGTTCACACTTAAAAATCCACCCCCTAAGGACAAAAGAAAAGAACCCGAACCCAGATCCTCCCAATATACACATCAGCCTCCTCAATATACTGACTGACTCACTCGAGTAAACCGACCGGCACCTACCCGACCACCGGGTCGGTTCGAACGATACACCCCTCTCAATTCACCCATGGAAAAAGTCTTGAACCAAATTCAACGAGACTACAACTTGAAATGGCCTCAACTATCACGATCTCCCTCCAACCGACGAGATTAATCCAAGTACTGCCGTTTCCATCAAGACCACGGCCACAACACTAAGGAATGTGTTAACCTTAAAGACCGGGTAGAGGATTTGATACGCCGGGGGCGCCTCAATCGATTCATGGTAGCCTGTCCCTAGCAAAGGCCGAGGACCGACCCACCGGGAGACCACCACCAACATACTCTCCCGAAAACCTGCACAACCTAAGCGAGACAATGATCGACTCCCGCTACAACCCAAGGCACAAGGCAATCCCGCCCTACTCCCCGGTCAGCGAGATCAGAGTTATCGCTAGCGGGCTCACATGCAGAGGGCCATCTCGATCGGTATAGGGAGCCGAACTCAGAAAAATCATACAAGGCTTCGATAAGGAAGTAACGACATTGGATCGCCCTTTCAAATACCCCAAGCAATGGACTGAACCCATCACCTTTACAGAGGTCAACTGCACAGGCATCCGTTACCCCCACGACGACCCCCTCATCATCCCTGCTCTCTTATCCAACTACAAAGTCAGATGGGTCCTTGTTGACAACGACAACTCTTCAGACATCATCTTCCTGAACACCTATCACCAACTCAAGGTAGGAGAAAAAAAGTTGTCCCCCTTCCAAACCCCGCTGGTCAGTTTCACTGGGGATCGGGTGACCTCTATAGGCTCCATCGATCTTCCCATTTCCATCGGAGAATATCCACGACAAACCACCAAACTACTTACTTTCCTCATTGTCGATTGTCCTTCTGCTTATAACATCATCCTCGGACGCACGACTCTCAACGCCTTCCAAGCTGTCATCTCCATCTACCATCTAGCCATGAAATTCTCGACCGAGTTCGGGGTTGGCACAGTGATGGGTGAGCAAACGATAGCCAGAGAGTGCTACGTCGCCTCACTAAAGGTGGTCAAAATAAAGGAGGCTATGATCATCGAGGGTCTCGATGTTAGAGACGAGGAAGAGTTAGTCAGAGGGAAAAAAAGTGAAGGAACTTGTCGAAGTGCCTATCGATCCTCTGATTCAGCCAAAACAGCCCGAATTGGAAGTCAACTATCCTCTCAGACCAAGACTGATCTCACAGCTCTCTTAGCCGAGCACAACGATGTGTTCGCTTGGACCCATTCAAACATGCTAGGTATCGATCCCTTTTTCATTACTCATCGTCTCAATATTGGGCCCTACTTCTGACCTTTCTGTCAGAGGCCGCATACTTTTCACCCAGAACGCAATACCCTCATCACCACCGAGGTAGACAAACTGCTGAAGGCACAATTCATAAAAAACGTAGACTACCCCAGGTGGCTGTCCAAACGTGGGTCTTGGTCTGTAAAAAATAATGACAAATGGAGACTCTGCGTCAACTATTCCGACCTCAATCGGGCTTGCCGCAAAGATAGTTATCCCCTTCTCTAGATAGATCTGTTGGTCGATGCAACTGCAGGACATCAGATGCTTAGCTTCATGGATGCCTTCTCCAGCTATAATCAAATCTTGATGCACCCGGACCCAACCTAGGAGCACATCTCCTTTATCACCGACAGAGGGATTTATCACTATCGTGTTTGCCATTCGACTCGAAGAATGCTGGAGTAACTTACCAACGCCTGGTTAATGCCGTCTTCCAACACCAGATAGGTCGGAACATGGAAGTCTACGTCGATGACATGCTAGTCAAGAGTAAACTCTCGTCCGATCACTTGGCAGACCTGCGAGAGACCTTCCAAACCTTATGCAAATATCAGATGAAGCTAAATCCAGAGAAGTGCACCTTCGGCGTGGGGTCTGGAAAGTTCTTGGGCTTCATGGTTAGCCAACGAGGCCATTGAGGCTAACCCTGAAAAAAACAAGGCCCTGATAGAAATGCGGCCTCCTAGAATGGTCAAGGAGGTTCAGCGGCTCACAGTAGAGTTGCCGCCCTCAACCGCTTTATTTCCCGAGCAACCAACAATTGTCGTATATTCTTCAAAGTCCTCCGACAGGCGTTCGAATGGAGCACTGAATCTGAGGAGGCCTTTCCAACAACTGAAGCAATGCATGGCCAACCCTCTTTTCCTCTCTCAAGCACTGCCAGGTGAAACCCTCTTCCTCTACTTAGCTGTGTCAAACACTACGGTCAGTGCTGTCTTCATCAGGAAAGACGGTTTAGTACAACGTCCAGTCTACTACATTAGCCGCGCTCTTAGGGGGGCAGACAGAACTACCCTTTGTTAGAAAAAATGGCCCCTCTCCTTGGTCATAGCCTCCAGACGCCTCCGACCTTATTTCCAAGCTCACTCCATAGTGGTTCTCACTGACCAGCCTCTGAAAAAGGTCATACAACAACCAGAATCGTCAGGTACAATCCTCACCACCCCAGAGGATGAGTACTTCAAGTGTGGCCTTCATTTCCTATTCGACGCAAGCAATAATGAGGCCAAGTATTAGGCCTTGATAGCAAGTCTTTAACTGGCCAGAGACATTGGTGTAAACCATATCCAAGTGTTCAGTGATTCCCATGATTATCGGACAGATTACTGGGGAGTTCGACGCAAAGGAGAAGACGATGCGAGCATACAGGGACATTGCCCTTCCTCTCGTCCGCCTCTTCAATACTTTCCAGATCAGACACATCCCTAGGTCAGAAAACTCCAAGGCGGACAAAATGGCTCAATTAGCCTCGACCGACCAGTCAGACTTCAGTCATCGCATCCACATTGAATACCTAACCCATCCGGCGACTTTGCCAAACCCACAAGAGATCCACTTCCTCCAGAGCAAACCTATCCAATGGGCTCAAGACATCATTCTATTTTTAACACGAGGGGAGTTACCAGATGATAAACAGTAGGCTGCTAAGTCAGAGCCCGGTCGTCTAATTATATCGTCATCAGCGGTTAACTGTACAAACGGGGATTCTCACGCTCGTACCTTAGGTGTCTCAATCCTGCTCAAGCGATCTATGTGATGAGAGAAGCACACGAGGGCATTTGTTGGTAACCATTCAGGTAGAAGATCTCTGGCCCATAAAATCCTCTACACCGGCTACTTCTGGTCCATGCTCAATCAAGATGCTAGGGAATTTGTGCTTAAGTGTGATAAATTCCAGCGCTTTGCTAACATCCCCCTTGTCCCACTAACAAAACTGATCACACTCAGCAGGTCCCTACCCTTTCGCTAGTGGGGCATCGACTTAGTCGGTCCTTTACCCACTGGTAGAGGCCAAACTAAAGTTCGCTGTGGTTGTCATTGACTACTTCACCCAATGGGTGGAAGTATAAACCCCTCGCCACAATTACTGAGCGAAACACCACCAAGTTCATCTTGGCAATAAATCGTGTGCCGATTTGGAATTCCCCAAGCCATTGTCTCGGACAATGGAAAACAATTCAACAATGCCAAGTTCAGGAAATTTTGTGAAGAGCTCAACATTAGACCATGTTTATCTTCCCCAGGCCACCCCCAAGCTAATGGGCAAGTCGAAGTCACCAATCGCTCCCTTCTAAAGATCATCAAGACTAAGTTGGAAGCCACCAAAAGACTCTGGACTGAGGAATTACCGAACGTACTCTGGGCCTATTGGACTACAGCTCGAACCCCTACCGGGAAGACCCCTTTTCGCCTAACATATGGCGCCAAGGTAGTCATCCCAGTGGAAATCGGCTTGCCGACCCCCCGGGTTCTACATCCGAACCCAGAACTAAATGAAGAGTTGCGTCGAGCTGATCTGAACCTAGTTGAAGAGTTCCGAGAGGCAACTGTTGTCAGGCAGGCATCATATCAGTAGAGAATGAGAACATATTATAACCGCAAAGTCCGACCTCGGCAGTTCACAGTGGGAGACCTAGTCTTGCGCGAAGCAACCCTTGCCACTAAAAATCCGACCGAAGGCAAGCTAGCAGCCAAATGGGAAGGACCTTACATTGTCAAGGCCAGACCCTACCCGGGTACTTACAGTCTCTGGGATATGGAAGGCCGAGACCTCCGCCATCCATGGAATGCCGAGCACTTGAAATGCTATTTCCAGTATTATAGCGTCTCCCGCTTTTGTGTCATTCAATTGTTGTATGTTTTATTTTGTCAATCTGAACACTTGTTCATTTTTGCCCTTTCCATACACGGTGTAAATTTGTGATCGACAGACTGTGCCTTAATGACAACAATTTAACATCTCCATTATTTGTGTTGTGCTTCAATGACAAGTTTTAGGCCTAATCTTAGCCAGACTGAGCCCTCCAAGCTTCAACCAGACTGAGCATGAAGAGCCTAGCCGAACTGAGTTAAGTCAAGCCTCAGCCCGACTGAGCCCTCTAAGCCTCAACCAGACTGAGCATGAAGAGCTTAGCCAGACTGAGTTAAACCTAGTCTCGGCCAGACTAAGCATAAAGAGCTCAGCCAGATTGAATTAAACCTAGTCTCAGCCAGACTGAGCCTTCCAAGCCTCGAACAAACTGAGCCTGAAGAGCTCAGCCAAACTGAGTTAAGCCAAGCCTCAGCCAGACTGAGCATGAAGAGCTCAGCCAAACTAAGTTAAACCTAGTCTCAACCAGACTGAGCCCTCCAAGTCTCAGCCAGACTAAGTTTAGCCAAGCCTCAGCCCGACTGAGCCCTCCAAGCCTCAGCCAGACTGAGCATGAAGAGCTCATCCAGATTGAGTTAAACATAGTCTCAGCCAGATTGAGCCCTCCAAGCCTCGGACAGACTGAGCATAAAGAGCTCAGCCAGACTGAGTTAAGCCAAGCCCCAACCCGACGGAGCCCTCCAAGTCTCAGCCAGACTGAACGTGAAGAACCCAGCCAGACTGAGTTGTACATAGTGCCACTACTTAGTTAAATCTAAGTTCATTCTTATCCCAGGTCATTTTTACCTAAGTTAGATTACTTATCCAATTTTACCATTCATATACTTTATTAACAATTTTATCATTCACAAAAAAAAAAAAAAAAACAACAACAACAATAACAAACCGTTACAGAACTGGCACCTTTATTTATTAACAACTTGCACCACCATACACTTTATTACAGAAACAACATTCACTTCATTAAAAAAAAAAAAAACAAAAACAACAACAACAACAACAACAAAAACACAGGAAAAACACCCAGCCCTCACTCCCCTTCACTGGACGCCAGATCTTCCTCTTCTATTCCCTCATTCAGGGGAGTCTGGGCGACATCATCCTCTCTTACTTTCACCAGACTGAAGTCCACATCTAGGAACAGCTCCTGTGTCTTATATTTGAAGCTCATCCAGCCGCTGTCCTAATACTAGCTCATTTTGTGCTTATAGAAGTCTGACCACTAAAAACCTTGGATTACTTCTTCCTCGATCCTATCAACAGCGCCCACTCCTAATGGCCCAACACCCCTCGTGACCGCTGCGTTGATGGCCATCTGGAATTCAACAGATCCCTTAAACTGCTCTACTGGCGCCACGCACAGGTCTGGATATGCTACCCTCTCAGAGGCCATTTTGGCCCTCTCTTCCCCCAGCGTCTTCTCCAACTCTGCGATGCTCCCATCTGCTTCTTCTTTATCTTTTAGGGCCTGGTCGCGTAGCTCTTCATTGTTGGAGAGGGCCTCTTCCAACCTTTCTTTTGCAATGTTACAGGCTTTTTGGACTTCGCCTACCTTTCTCCGCTCACCCGCCAGCTCAAACTCCAGCGATACCGCCTTACGGCGCACCATTTCCAATTCCGATTTGGTGACGGCGAGCTTGGAGGCAACCTTGGCTTGACCTATTCTGGCGCGTTCTGCCAAGTAACTCTACACCACCGCCAATACTTTCATTTTTTTCGCCCTTTGCGCATAGTCCAGGCCCTTTGCACAAGCACTCCGCGCAGCTTTTCTCTAGCCCGCCGTCTCCACCCATAAGTTTTGCAATTGTGCCTTCACCCCTTCCAGTTGGGCCTTCAGCGGCTCTGCATCCACCTTCACCCGCGGTGCCTTATTCAGCAGGGCTGCCGCCAAGGTCGTTGCTTCCATCTGCGCTGAGCAGAACCCTCTCAGGAGGTCAACCTCTGTGAATTGTGCCACCGTCTGCACAACCACATCCTCTACGACCCCCAAGAGACGATTTGCAGTGACCCTGGAGTCGCCCCCTTCTCCAGCCGAACGACCGGCCACCACACGAACATGATACGTGGCGGTCTTCAACGCAGCGCTCGTCTCCGCTTTGCTTGCTCGCCCCCTCCTTGCCCCCAGACTTGGGGGACACTTCTTGTACAGGCACATTTTTGGACGATTGGTCTTCCAACTGCTCGCCTTCTGCCAACTGTTCTTGATCGAGTGTTCCACTCACCACACAGGGATTTGGGCACTTGGCCTCTCCCACCCCATTCCTGGTCTCCCCCACCTTTACTTCTGGGGATACCTCCGCTATCCCCTCTTTCGCCTTCTTCAACACTGGCTCTCCCTCACTCTCCTCCGTAGTCGCCATCCTTTTCTTCTTTTTCTTCAACACCACCTCCACTTCCACCTCCACCTCCTTTTTGCTCCTCTCCTTCAACGGATCCACTGGCAGTGGCAGCAGTGCATAATCGGTCAAATCCTTGTCTTCCAGAGGCTTAGGGTGTAGTCAGACTCGCTCTTTCATAACTAGCTTAGGTACACGGTCTAACTATGATTCTTTATACTTATCTGCCTTGGTGAACGTCCTTTCGTCCTCTGCCTCCTGCATCTTCCTCCTCGCCTCCAACTCTTCCGATGCAGGGTCCTCATCAGTCGACTGTGGCCCTAAATTCAAGACAAACAAGGTTGAAGGCTGGATAAGGTCATCTCACTTTATGCCCTCCTTCTCCCTCCACTCATTCACTCGTTTAACCCTATTCTCTGCCTCTGCCTCCAGCCTTGGCTCCACCGACTTAATGGGAATTTTCCACATTCTACGCACCCCCTACCGCCATTCGCCGATACATAAAACCACCTTGGTCTCCACCCCTTCACCGACGACGGTAAACCCGCCACTAATCCTCTACCCACCACCGCCTGTAAGGTCACCCATGTTTCTTGTTGACCAGAGGCCTTATAACAAGAAAAGAACTCATCCACTGTCATCGTTGCTCTCCTGGTCGCCCCGTGGCCATGCGATCACGCAAGCCAGTAATATTTTCCATGCATTGGGCATCAGTTGACCTGGTGCTACCTTCAACCGGTTCAACACATCTACCACTATTTGTGGAAGTGGCAACCTCGAACCCCCCCCCCCCCCGTAACGCCTCCTCATATAGTGTAAACTCCATCGGACATGCATCTAATGCCCTTTCCTTCTACGTCGACAACTTCAACTCTATCTCCGCTAGAATTTGGTATTTCTTACGCACCTCCTCCAACTCCTCTACCGTAAACGTCGATTTGTCAGCCTTGGTGGGCCAGTGGTCAAGTCTCACTTGGCTAATCGGCCTTGCAGCCACGATCATTGTGGATGGACGAGATCGCGCCGCTTTCTCCGTCCATTTTTCCTCCCGCCTCTCCGTTCTATATTGCTTCGCCAACTCCACCGCATCATTCTCACCTAGTGCCTTTAACCTCATGGCTAGCGTTTCGTCTCGAGCCATCTCTTTTATGTTTCTATATATTGCTTCGGACGCAGGCGGGAGGAAGTTCGCAAACAATTGAAGGGGAGCATCACACGAAACGAACAAGGTGAGGTCTGGGATATGTTGGTTTCTTGCAATGAGATATGTAAAACGGATAACTCCAAATGCCCACGGTTTGCCAACTTTCCAAGGATCGAGGTTAAAACTCGCCAGTTTGAAAATTTCAAAAGTTACAACCCCCGCCTTTTCCACATCCTATCCTAACCCTAATCTTTCGCTTCCTACTAACGCATCACCTCCTTCACCACTGGTTTAGATCACCCCACATGTACAGCCACTATTATCACCCTTTTCCCCTCCCCCGTCTATTCCACTTCACATCATCATATCCCTCATCGCTCCTCGAGCCTCGCACGCTATCACTACCTCTTCAACCCTCCTTATGGTCGGTCATCTTTACGGTCAGACCTTCGATTCTCTTGCTCGGCCTCCCCCTTGCGGTTGGCCCTTCTCTCGGTCGATCCTCTCGCTCGGTCCCCCTTCATCGTCGGCCCTCCTCTCGGTTGGTCCTCTCGCTCGGTCCCCTTTCGCAGTTGGCCTTCCTCACAGTCGATCCTCTCGCTCAGCTCCCCTCGAGGCCAGCCCTCCTTTGAGCCGATCCTCTCGCTCAGCCCCTCCTTGTGGTCGGTGCTCCTCACGATCAGTCCTCTCGCTCGACTCTCCCTCGCGGTCGGCACTCTTCACAATCAGTCCTCTCGCTCATCCCCCCCTCGCGGTTGGCCCTTCTCTCAATCGATCTTCTCGCTCGACCCCCTTCGCAGTCAGTCCTTCTCACTGTTGGTCCTCTCGCTCGGCCCCCTTCGCGGTCAGTCCTCTCATTAGGTCCCCCCTCGAGGTCGACCCTCATCTCGGTCAATCCTCTCGCTCGCCCACCTCCATGGTCGAGCATCCCCCTTGTCTTGGAAGGACCCTTCCCATTTTCCTTCTTATTCCCTTCGTTGGACTAAAGCTACACTTAAGAATGGGGGACTACTTACATCGGTGGGCACATAAAAGGTTTTGGCCCACGACTTAGAGCCCAATTCACGGTTTAAGTACTAAAACTCAGCACCCTTAAGAACCCAATGTTGAACTAGGGACCAATGGCATCTAAACACTTGTCAAGTAGAGAATCAGCCACATAAGCAGACAAAGATCCTGCAGAGTTATTGCACCACACATCAGCCATTAATGAGGCTCCCACAACATTAAATGTGACAACCCCTTCACGTCGAAACAGGCAGTCTCACTGTGAACAATGCAAGGTAGAGTATAGACTTTCGGCCAACACAACAGGTCGGAATGGACAAGGAACTGATGGACAAAGAATATAAGGAAGTTTCCAAGACACATCCTGGGTTAAGTTCTTCATTCTTCTTCTTCTCTCTCTCTACACAATCAATCTCTTTTGTTCTAACTTGATTGTCGGAGGGTCCGTTGGGGGACTCCCATTCCCCGTCGAACCTTTTTTGCAGGCACCACCAGCGAGCTCTGAGACCACTAAAGGTGTTGAAAGCGTGGGTCTGCCCGACTCGTCCTTCGTTGGATCTACTACATCATCAAATTTCATTATTTAAATTTTAATAGATGTTTTATTTAATTTCATTATTTAATTATTATTTTTTTTTAAAATAAATTTATTTAAAATTTTAATTAAAAAAATAACATATATTTTTATTGATATTTTATTTATTTAATTTTTAAAAAATAAATTTATTTAATTGTGTAAAAAATAAAATAAAATAAATTTTTATTTAATCTAGTTAAAAATAATTAAAATATTAAAGATATGTTTACTAGTGTTATTACTTGGTAAATAATTGAAAGGGGTAAAATAGTCATTTGAACATCTATCATTCTCCATAATATCCCTAACAAATATAGGATTCATATCCTATCCAATCAAATAATCTTTTTCTGACATTTAATTCCATGACTAAACAAACATAGGATACAAATCCAGTCCAACTAAATAGTCCAGGGACAATGTATCCCAAGACTAACAGTTCGGTGAATTCCAATCCCCCTTATCTGATCCGTTTAAACAAATACATCCTAAATTGATTAATCATTTATATTTGTTTCATAGAAGATAAGTACATTTTTATATTTACTAAAATCTATTCATTGGATTTAAAAAATCTATGGGTAAATTACATTTACCTCCCTTGAGGTTTCTGACAAATACAGGGACCTCCCCTGTGGTTTGAATGATTATGGTAATTTTTCTTACTTTACCTAATAATGTCAAGATTCTCCCAAAATTTGACCACCGTTTATACACCTAACTAACCCTGCTGATGTCATCAAATGTAAACACTAAAATGCCTATAATGCCTTCAAGTGCCCAATTCAAGAATTTCCCAGACTGTTGTTCTGTTGTAAAGAGGAAATTATCGAGGGATCCATTTTTCATGAACTCATATGCCAAAAAATGTTTTAAAAAAAATTATTTTTTTATTTTAAATATATAGTTTTTATTTAAATATTTTATTTTATTTTGTAAATATTTTAATTTTTTAATTTTAATATTTTAAACTCAAAATAGAATTTCACACTCAAATCATAACCAAACATATAACTCAAAACTCAATTCAAAAATTATTTTCAAACCTCATAACCAAACACATAACTCGAAACTCCACATTATTTTCAAAACTTTATACTCAAATCATAACAAAACACATAATAAAAAAAATTAAAATATTTAAAAATATATTTATAAAATAAAAACTATATATTTAAAATAAAACTATATATTTAAAATAAAAAAATAAAAAATATTTTTTTTTAATATTTAAAAAATATATTTAACATAAGTTTTTTTTTGTTTTTTTTTTTTATTTTTAAGTTTGTGTTTGGTTATGAGTTTTGAAAATAATTTTTGAATTGACCAACACAACCATAAAACTCAATTCAAAAATTATTTTCAAACCTTATAGCCAAACATATAACTCAAAATTCGACACTATTTTCAAAACTTTACACTCAAATCATCACAAAACCCATAACAAAAAAATATATATATATTTTAAAATATATTTATAAAATAAAATAAAATAAAATATTTAGAATAAAAACTATATATTTAAAATAAAAAAAAAATTAATATTTACAAAATATATTTAACATAAATTTGTATTTTTTTTAAGTTTGTGTTTGGTTATAAGTTTTGAAAATAATTTTTGAATCGAGTTTTGAGTTGTATATTTGGTTAAAACTCTATGAGTTTTGAGAAAATTTTTGAAAATTTCTAATTGGAATTGTGATTCTAAAAGAAAACCAAACATGTTTCTAAAAAAAATATTTTTTAGAACATGTTTTTACTCAAAACTTGACTCAAAAATTATTTTTAAAAGCTCGTAACCAAACACAAACTTAAAACTCAATTCAAAACTCTTTTCAAAACTCAAAACTCTTTTCGAATTTATTTTTTTTACGGTAAATATTTTATATTTATTTTAATGTGCATTATATTTCATACATTTATGTGTTGTATTTTTTAATATTTTAAATATTAAAAAAAATTAAAAATATCATTTTTTGTTTTAAATGTATAATTTTTGTTATAAATATTTTTAAATTATTTTATTTTATGGTTGTGTTTGTCAATCACGGGCGGTGGCAGCTATGTTAGTTTTGAATAAAGGGTTTTTTTCCGTCTTTTTGAAGGCAAAAGCAATGGTAATATGGTCATTTTCTATAGAATACTAACGTCGTTTGTGCAAAATAGACAGAATGGGAAAATCTTGATATTGTCAAGTAAAATAAATGAGGTTATTGTAATTATTCAAACCACAGGAGAGGTTCATGTGTTTGTCAGAAACCTCAAGGGAGGTAAATGTAATTTACCCAAAATCTAACCAATGGCAACGTATTAGTTTGATTTAGGCTAAGTTTGGCATCTTCAAAAAAAGTCAAAAAGTCATTATTCTATTTAAGTCACATCATTTTATTTAAGTCACATCACCTCTCTACCACATCACTTTAAATCCAATCCATATTTCATAAAAAGTCAAAAAGTATACTTATTTAGAACATCCCAAACAACCCCTTAATTTAATATTATTGGATTTCTGATTTAAATTTAAAAACAAAACAAAATAATTTAAAATATATTTGTATATCATGCTTTCACATAATTTTAAAATAAATAAATAATTTTTTTAAATAAATTTAAATTAATATATATGATGATTAGAGAGTCGTCTTTATCTGTAATGCGAGTATTTTTTTTTTGGTTATATTTTATTATTAATGTAGTAGTCAATTTAATCATTTAAGATCTCTAGGGACACGTGTCAAGTAGGAAGGTGTACGTGATGTGGACAAATGAGAAGAGGCTAGTATGTGCACCAAGGATCTTCTAGAGTGTTTTTTTCTTAAAGTTTCCTAAAGTGGTGTATTGTGTGGTTGAGATTTAATACTAAAAAATTAATGTGACTTGTCATTAAATCTCAACCACACAATGCACCACTATAGGAAACTTTAGAAAAAAAAAAAAACTCTAGAGGATCCTTGCTCTAGTATGTGAGGTTCAGTGGCGATACAGATCCCCTCAAAAACAGACCCCCTCAACCCCCTCGACCCCCTCTGAGGTGGCACTTGCTGAAGTCATGTAAAGAAGAATTGCACAATGAAAAAGGTGTGATACACGCACCTGAAAGACAAAAAAAAATATACTGAAAACAAAGACAAAAAAAAAAAGCGGGAACGGATCTTCGATCGCATCGTACGTCCGCCATAGCTCTCCTCCGTCGCATCATATCGTGCACCTTCTTCCCCACCCCTGTCCGTCTTCCCTCTTCCCTCTTCCATCGTGCGTCCGTCATAGCTCTCCTCCGTCGACCATAGCTCTCCGACCATAACTCTCTGTATCTCGCTCGACAGATCTTTGATCGCATTCCGATAGCATTTTGTCAGGTAATGTTACTCGAAAACCCCTCATTCTCTCTCTCTCTCTCTCTCTCTCTATTTACATACATTGATCAATCTTTGTAGACTGAAACCACAAATGGTTATAATAGAGTACTAAAAGGGGACAAACAAAAATGAAAAAAAGGAAGAAGATGAAGTATATAAAAATGGTATATCCAGTCCCAGAATAAAAATTTCCGTAAGAATTTTGAAGTTATTTTCAAAATCATATTTTCACACTATAGGATGATATTTGGACTATAGGATGATATTTGGTAACTCATTTGGAAACTGCCTTCACAGGTTGCAAATGTGCAAATTTTGATTGTAAATTGGGCTATCTTTTTATGCTCGGTGTTGCTTGCAATTATTCATTATGTAACACCTGATAAACTTCATAATGTGAGAAGAAAAACTGTGATGTATAACCAAACCAAGAAGAAACTGTGATGTAACACCTGCAATTATTCATTATGAAACATCTGTGATGATTGAAATACAATGTCTGTCTTGATAATAATTTTAGACAGACTAATGTCTGTATTTAATAAGATGAAATACAGTAGCGATACAGACCTAATGTCTGTATTTCTTGATAATAATTGAAATACAGTGGCGATACAGACCTAATGTCTGTATTTCTTAGTTTCATAATGAAACTAATTTGATTGTTGAAATGTATGAAACTAATGTTTGTATTTCAACATCTGTGGCGATACAGACATTTCAACAGCTAAAACTAATAAGAAATACAAACATTTCAATTTTATTATGAGCTAAAATTATTAGTTTCATAACAGTTTCAAAGTTTCCAATCATCTTATAAAATAATTATTCTAAAATCATCTTATTTGAATTTCATTTTTGATTCTCATAGAATGGAGGTTGATTCAAATGGTGGTGACAATCCTTCAGTAACTGAGGGTGAACAAGTTGAATCTGATTTCCGATTCCCTCAAAAACAAGTTGAAGAACCTAAGAAGGGTATGTGTTTTAGCTCAAGGGAAGAAGTGTACACATTTTATGCCACATATGCTAAGCATGTTGGCTTTTCTATAGCTCATAGAACACAACATTTTGGAGATGATGGCGAATTAAAAAACTTTGCAATTGAATGTTCTCGAGCGGGGGAGAGAAAAAAAAGAAATCAGAAGTGAACCCTTTGAAGCCATCTTTGTCCACAAAAATTGGTTGCAAAGCAAGGGTGCGAGGTACTCTACAAAAGAATGGGACATATATCTTAACCACAGTTAACCTTGAGCATAATCATGATTTGATTCCCACTGACTCTCGTTATTTTGCAATGAATAAGAAAATTCGTACTCCTGTGAAGAGAAGATTAGAAATCAATGATCAAGCAGGGATTAGGGTATCTAGGAACTATCATTCAATGGTTGTTGAAGCAGAGGGATACGAGTCATTGACATTTGATGAGCGAAATGCAAAGAATTACATTAATAGAGCTAGAAGATTAAGGCTTGGTGAAGGTGAAGGTGATGTCGAATCACTTCAAAGTTATTTTATAGGGATGCAAGCACATAGTGAGAAATTCTTTTATGTGATTGATGTTGATGAGGAGTTTCGCATTAGAAACTTGTTTTGGGCTGATGCAAGGAATCGGGCTATGTATGAATCATTTGGAGATGCTGTTTCATTTGACACAACTTATCTGACAAACAAATATGACATTCAATTTGCTCCATTTGTAGGAGTCAATCACCATGGACGGTTTATTTTGCTTGGTTGTGGATTGTTATCTAGTGAAGACACCGACACATTTGTTTGGCTATTCAAGTCATGGTTAAGTTGCATGTCAAATAATCCTCCAAAAGCTATCATAACTGATCAGTGCAGAGCTATGCAAAATGCTATAGAAATTGTCTTTCCACAGGCCCGGCATCGATGGTGCTTATGGCATGTAATGAAGAAAATACTGGAGAAGTTGAAAGGATATGCTCAGTATGAACCCATAAAGTTGGCTATGCAAAATGCAATTTATGATTGCTTGACAAGAGATGAATTTGAGGAAAAATGTGAAGAGATGCTTACTAAATTCAATCTTTATGATAATGAGTGGTTGGGGGTACTATATCATGAGCGGCATCGATTGGTTCCTGTATATGTTAAAGACATTTTTTGGGCTAGCATGTCAACAACATAACGAAGTGAAAGCATGAATGCATTTTTTGATGGATATGTCAACCTGAAGACTACATTAAAACAATTTGTTGAACAATACGACAACGCGTTGAGAAGTAAGGTAGAGAAAGAGAAGAAATCAGACTTCAAGTCTCGACACAACTTGTTTGATTGTCTAACTATATATGGCTTTGAGAAGCAATTTCAGCAAGCCTACACCAATGCAAAATTCAAAAAAGTTCAAGGAGAGTTGAAGAGATTAGTGTACTGTCAGGCCTTGATTGTCAAAGAGGAGGGAGCAATTTGTACATATAATGTCCAAGAAGCGATGGTAGTTTGTGACAAGATGAAGCATGTGGACTTTGTTGTGTATTTTAATTCAATTGAATGTGAAGTTCAATGTATGTGTCGGTTGTTTCAGTTTAGAGGCATTATGTATGCTTACTCACTCGCGGTGCTTGTGAGAAGGTGCATAAATGAGGTGCCAAGTAAGTACATTTTGCCACGTTGGAGGAAAGATTTGGTTCGAGAGTACACATGCATCAAAACCACGTACACTGGCTTTGGGGATGATTTCAATACAAGTTGCTATGAGAGGATGAACAAGAAATTGATCGCCATTGTACAACTTGCTGGTAATTCGGAAGGGAAAATTAAAATTATAGACCTTGGGTTAGATGAAATGAAGGATAGAGTCATGCACGATGAATCGGGTGATCGGAGTAATTTACCACCTTCTACTAATAGGATACCATCTTCTAGAAAAAGTCCAATTGGCACCGGTTGTACATCGGGTGCTAGTACGAGGAAAGTGGTTAGTCCTTTGGTTGTTCAGCGAAGAGGCCGTCCAGTTACGAAACGAAAAGTTGCCAAAGTGGATCAAATAGTGAATCGGTTCAAGGCAACGGCAAAAAAACAAACAAAAGCAAAGGTAAATTGTATATTGAATTGAACTTGTATATTCAATTAAACTTGTTTTTTATTTTTTTAACAAACTCTTTTGAAGTACATTTTTACAAACTCTTGAACCAATATAGGCTGCTAAGGTGCTTCAATTTGAAGCTGAAGCTCAAGCTCAAGCTCAAGCTCAAGTGCAACCTCAAGCTCAAGCTTATACATCATATTATCCTTATATGGTTGGCATGCAAAATAGTGTGTATGCACCGGTATGTGTTCATAAGACGACTTTACATCAATTTTTTGTTTTCATTTACAAATATTTTGTAACATGTACTTTTTTACTTCAATTATGACAGGTCGTAAATGCTATTGGAGGCACATCTGTTATCCCATCAGACTTTGTAAGCGGCACACCGAGAAGTTTGATGAGTGCTCCAACTCAAATGTTTGGGTCTGGATCTCTAACCCCATCGGGTTCTAATGCATGCACACCAGGAATGAATGATGGACATTGCACAGCACGAATGAATGATGGACATTGGAGAGATGTTTGACTAGTTTATGGAACATTGACATTTTGTTTTTGAGATTGAAACTTGTTTTGTTAAGTCCCATGTTAGATGTGTAACACATGTTGTATATGAATTTGCAAGATTGGTTATTATTAAGTCCCACTTTATTGGTTATGCAAGATTGGTCTTTGAGTTCATGGTTTATTTTGACAATCTGTCTTTTAAGTTCACAGGTGATGGTTGAAAAAAATATGGAAAAAAATCTGTTTCATTTTCCAATTTTGACAGTGTTTTAGCATATTGACAGTGTTTTAGCATGATTTTTTGAGAGTTCATGCAAAAAAATCTGTTTTTTAGTTTGCTATTTTGACAGTATTTGATCCAAAATCTGATTTTTTCAGTTCATGGTTCAAACTGCCAAACTGTCCTTAAAAATCTGTCTTTGAAAATCTGAAAATATGTTTTTTAGTTTTCTATTTTGACAGTATTTGAGCCAAAATCTGATTTTTTCAGTTTGCCAATCTGTCTTTAAAAATCTGTCTTTGAAAAACAACTCAAATCTGTTTTTTAGTTTTCTATTTTGACAATATTTCAGCCAAAATCTGTGCCTATCAGTTCATGGTTCATACTGCCAAAATCTGTCATGGTTCATGCTCAAACTGTTATGGTTCATGCTCAAATCTGTGCTTCAATCTGTTAAAAAACCTGTCTCAGCAAAAATCTGTCATGGTTCAGTTCACAAACTGTGATGGTTCATGGTTCATTCAACAATTCAACAATTCAACAATAACTTATCAACAATTCATGGTTCAGTTCATGTTGATTCGTGGTTCATTTTCAACAATAACTCATCAACAGTTCATGTTGGTTCATGGTTCAATTCATGGTTCATGCTCAAATCTGTGCTTCAATCTGTTAAAAAACCTGTCTTAGCAAAAATCTGTCATGGTTCAGTTCACAAACTGTGTTGGTTCATGGTTCATTCAACAATTCAACAATAACTCATCAACAATTCACATCTTCATTCAACAATTCAACATCTTCATTCAACAATTCAACACATCTTCATTCCACATCTTCATTCAACAATTCAACAATAACAATTCAACAATTCATTTCCATTCCACTCAAAAATTCAACAATTCAACTGTTTCTTACTAATACATATTCCATTCCACAATGTCACGACCCAAACCCGCCCATGTAGGTTTAGCATTGTAACCGGCCAGTAATCCTAGGATTACCGAAGGCCTCTGAGACAAATTAACATAATATTAGGGGCTAGTGGAAGCAAATAAAAAATATACAACGTCCATTGAGCTGTGCAGACTTATATGAGACAGAAAAATTTTAAACTTTTTAAATACATATATACACACTATCTTTAAGTCGCCATATATATACAGATTGGACAAAAAGGGACTGACCCTATTTACAAAGTACACAAGGCTTGTTCAACCAAACACGAAAACAAAACTTAACCTTTAAATCACAAAGCGATAAACGCTTGACATATCCGAAACCTCCACGGGAGGCACGTAGGTTGGCTGACAAAACAGATCCTAGGCAGATGCCTCTAAGCCTGGTCACGCGCCTGATCACCTACATATATAAATAATACAGTGAGCTAAAGCCCAGTGAATAATAACAGAGTAAAGGCTTTTAATGAATGAGTCCGTACAGATTCAAAAATCATAATTCAATTTCGTATCAAATTCATAATTTGTCCAGATCATACACAGAAATCATAAGTCATGCTTAAGCATTCGTGATATATTCATTAGCACTAACAGAAATAGTTGACCCATAAAGGGACGGCCATAAAGGCATACAGTTGACTCACGTGCACGGAGACGATACAGTTGGCCCATAAAGGGACGTAAGGATCCATAAACAGTTGGCTCATGAGACGTACAATTGGCCCATAAAGGGACGAAACAGAACATATCTGAGGCTAAGAATGTCACGAATACATTTCAGAAAACATTGGACAACCATTCATTCATACAGAAATATCATTTTAGAAAACAGATCTTGTTTCATCACACAGAAAGTAGATACAGTTTGAACATAACTTTACTAAGTTATTACTCACAGATAGCCGCAGAAGCAAATCAGACGGACTGGACATATCAGATAAATCAGGCAGACAATGGCGCGTGACCTACACAAGCACATAACATATACACATTGAAATACAATATTACTTCCTTGACCAAACTTGACTTTTTCCGTCTAAATAGTCTGAAGTTCTACTACGCTTATTCTTTTTCATTTAAATAAACCGGGTTCTTATTTCACATATTCTTTCATTACTAAGTCCTTCTTTTCCAAATAGATTGATCTTTGACTTGGCTTCTTAAACAACTACCACTAGATCAATGAGTCATTCTTCAACTAACTAATCCATGTTGATTGGTAGCTTATTAATCTTCATTGAGTCATAAATCATGTCTAGAATGCCTTGGAAAGAGACGAGAATAAAATGTGAACTAAATGCAATTTTTCAAAATATGCTGAAAATAGGTCTCCGCTCGAGCGCCACTTTGGCCGCTCGAGCGGACTGTAAAATTGAAAAACTTCTGGGAGTTCGATTTTCACGCTCGAGCGAGAGTTTCCTCACTCGAGCAGACAGCGTAAATTATGAAAATTCCAGAATTGCAAATGAAGTTCATATTTGATATTCAAATCCTCAAAACATGTATTTTTAGTACACAAAAATGGAGAACCATTGTATGATTTAGTAAACACTTTCAATTAGAAAACATTCATTCAAAATCATGTTCTAATTGTCCAACTTTAGTTTTAATTCATCTTATTAATATCAACCCACAATTCTAAAATATAAATTAGGCTTTCCAATTCTTGAAATTACATGATGCATGTGTGATTAAAACTCAATTTCATATAAGACAAATAAATTTAAACTCAAAATGGTTATTTTCAATTTAACTTCTATAATTTTGAATCTAATTCAACTCCTACACCATTTTACTAATTCCTTTTAATGTACATGAAATTGAAGTTATAAGACTCTTAGGGAAATATTTGCATGTATGACATTAAGATTAAAACTAATTAATTTTCTATATTCAAAATTACATCAATGTTTAATTTTCCATAAACTTGATTTTTCTTATAAAATTTCTTCCTTCTTCTCTTCAAAACATGAAATTGTTTACCTTAAATTCCTCAAAACATGAATTTGAATGGCTCAATTCCTTCAAAATCCAAGATACATGAAAATATGGACTCAATATTCATAGAATTCCTTCATGCATGTAATAATGGAATTTAATTTCATGCAAGGTTATAAAAATCAAATTCAAAATAACTAATTTCCATAAAGATGAACTTACCTTAATTTTGTTGGTAATTTCTTTCTAATTATATGAAGTTGAAGTGTCAAACCTTTGGAAAATAATGATGCATGTAAAATTAGAGCTCAAATTCATCAAAAATAATTAAAATTATTCTCAAAGGATGAATTTCTAAATCAATTTCATTGCTCATAAACTTAATTCCATTTTCCTTTATATCTAACCCAAATTTAAACTTATCAATCTTTTACACATGATTTAAATCTACAACCTTGAAATTCCAACATGCATACAAGGATGAGTTTCAATTTGTGAAGAATGATAGAAATCAAACTCTAACTAATTAATTTCTAAATTTATTTCCATAATCAAGAATCTAATTTAATTTCATCATCTTTTTGCTAATTTCCTTTTAATTATATGAAATTGAACCCATTTAGCTCTTAATTTCAGCATGTAGGTAATTTATTTACAAGATTGAGCTTTAATTTCTTACCCAAAAAAATTTGGTGAATTCCTTCACAACCTCTTGCTTCCTCTCTTTTTCCTTAGTTTTCTTCTCCATTTCCAGCAGGTATAAAAGCTGATGAACTCTCCTATATTTCACTCCCTCTCTCTCATTCTCGGCTCTCTCTCTCCCTCTAAGACTCTCACAGCACATACCCACCAATTGCTAAACCAAACACTTTTTAACTCCTTAGTTATACACACACACATGCACCTCTCTCCTTTGCCATCAACACAGCACACGTGCACACATTTTTTGAAGTCCACCTCAAGACTTACATGCACACACACACATGATTTCTCTGCACACACACCCACATAATTCTAATTTCCATAATTTAATTCATGTCTAGAATTAATTTAATTAAGCATCATTTAATCTTAATAACTTTTGATTAGCATAAAATTAGTTAATTAACTAACCTCACATCCCATATAATTTAATTAGTCAATTGACTTCCATTAGAGCCTAATTAAATATAATTAAATTTATAAATCTGAATCAGATTATTAATCGAACTCCTAAAAGGTTCCAAATATTAAATTAAACTTATTTTCATTATCAATTTTGATTTCTTAAATCATTTGGGTCTTCAATTTCTGATCAGACTCCAGATTTCCGTCAATTAAATTACATATTCAAATAGGACACCCCATAATAAATTAAATTTATAATAACCACAATTCTCAATCCTCATAACTTAATCAACTCCAATTATGACCTAATTAATCAAATCCCAATTTTACTAAACTGAATCGAATATTTAATTAAACTCCCAAATGGGTCCGTAATTAAGATTAAATTGACTTAACTTCATAACTTCACTTCCTTAAGCCATTTGGACCCTTAATTCCTAATTCCAAAATAAATCTTTAATAGAATTATATATGAGTCATATCCCACAATTCTCATAAATCCCAAATTAAATTATAATAGTCGGTAATTAAATTTCAAATCCTCTTAATTAATCAAGTACTAATCATTATACGTGATGGGTTGTTACACACAACAAAACATAGTTCAATCTACTTCTACTTCTACTTCTAACTAGCATCACATCTTCATAAGTAATAACACACCAATTACAAGCAAGACAAACATCAGAAATTCTAGTTTTTGCATCTTGCACTAACAAAGGTAAATTGTTCCGTCATAGATCTTTGTTGTTCGGTCATAGCTCCAAGTTGTTTCGTCATAGATCTTTGTTGTTCGGTCATAGCTCGAACTTGTTCCATCATAGATCTTAGCAGTTCTCTTTCTACTTGTCTCGGAATTTCTTGATCTCCACATTGTGAATTCATAGGCACACACCATCCAATGAAAATACCACAACCATTACAAAAGTAGAATAGCTTGTTTTTGTTTCGATCGGTCTCAGAAATTTGAATCGTGGCCTTTTTCTTACATATAGGACAATTTTTGTTGAAGTACATCAACCGATCTAAGCTACTGGCATTGACAGTTGAACTTGACATCTGCAATAACAAGTTATCCTCATTAAACTAGTGAATAAAGATAATTTCAGCTCATGATGTATAGTGAGTAAAGACTGCATTTAAGAGGGACATTCACCACTTTTTCAATTTTCCTTCCTATGTCAAAAGGCCATGCTCAATTCCCATACTCAATTCCATGTTTAGTCTCATAATTATTCTACATTCAAGATGACAATAAGTTCAGTGAATATGCTCTGTTTCATTATGTATAAGTTCAGTGAATATGTTTGAGGTGAATATGATGAAAATTGGACTTAATAATTGGATACACTAATCAAAGTATTAAGTCCAACTATTGAGAATCAGTTATGAGAATCAGCTATTGAGAATCAGTGAATAATCAGTTATGTATCTGTCACAACCCAAACCCGCCCCTATAGGTTTAGCATCGTAACCGACCAGTAATCCTTGGATTACCGAAGGCCTTCCTGTATAATTAAAATAATCGGGGCTTGCGGAAGCAATACACATAACACCAATAGTCCAACGAGCTGTGCATCTATATGAACAAATAATTACATGAAAAAGCGTTAATTTACCCACTTACATTACATAACATATAATGCAATATCTTATACAAAAACAGATGTACGGGTCAAAAATGTATAACATAACCAAAAGCTTGTTAACGGCCTTCCAGGCCTAGGCCCAACTCGGAGGCACCCAAAACACTTGGTAGGCTTCAAAACAGTGGCTTGGTAAAAACCCTCCTACACTTGCCCTCCAGAACGCTCACCTATAAATATATATATAAAAACAGTGAGCTAAAACCCAGTGAATAACAAATGCGTAAAGGGGTTAAGAACGAATGTCCTTTTAGTAATTAAAACAGTTAATTGGATCTGTAGATCAGTTATTCAATCAGTGGCTCATAATACATGCCATACAATCATTTAGAAACCATAGTGGTCATATGTGATACATCCAATAGCAAAACAGTACAGTACGTCTTAATAGACCAAACAGTCAGTTGATGGCCATCAGAACAATAAACAGTAGTAGTTCCAAACATTGGAACTGACGGAGATCTCTGTAACAGTAGCAGTAGCAGTAACAGTAACAGTAAGTTACTGTGGATGCCACGAGTACAATTCATAACATAGGACAAACAATCATTCTGTAAACAATGTTACTTCAGAAAGCAGTACAGTCAATCATTCAGAAAATAATCATAATTGAACATATCTTTACAACATCGTTACTCATAGAGGGCTTCCAGAAACGGTTGGTCAGTCTTTGAGTCTTGACCTACAAACATAAATGTACATGGCACAAAACATGTCTCATTATTACTCATTCATGTGGTCATACATGGCTTAGCTTTCTTACTTTAATTTCATATTCATTCCATGTCACATAGCTTATTCATACAGCACCACTTATTCGGACTCGACACATAAATTCTAATTCACTTACTTATGTTGTTTCTTAGCTTATTAATCTTTAACGGTTCATAAATCATGCCTAAGAATGCCCATAAAGAGATGGGAGTAAAGATATGCACTTAAAACATCTTTTGAAAACATGCTAAAAATAAGTTGGTGGCTAGAGCCAGCTTTTCTTGGCTAGAGCCAGCAGAAGGCAAAAACAGAGCTCGCTCGAGCCAGAACTCCTTCGCTCGAGCCAGCTTCTGCGTTGTTCAAAATTCTAAGAGCTCGCAATGTTGGCTCGAGCCACCACTTCTTCACTCGAGCCAACTGTAAATTTCTGGGCATTAAGCTTAACAAAAATGGCTTCCAAACAACTTCCAAAACTTGGGGTCTTGCATGATTTGATCAAACACATAAAATAGCTTTAGAAAACTTCAATACAAGACCCTTAAAACATCTTTTATTCAAAAACTCATCAATTCTTGAAAGGTTTGAACCAAAACTTCTTCATGCAATATTTTTCAACTCTTCCATGGTTTTTCATAACATGTAAATGGTGATCAACAAACTCATGAATTCTGAAACCATGGGCATGATTAAAGCTCACATGCATGCAAGGACTTTAAAAACTCGAACTCAAAGTGATAAAATCAAAGATGATCTACCATGAATACACATGAAAGTAATCTACATGTTCAAAGACCCATTTCTTGCATTCTCATGAAAGTAGCTTAAAGCTTGATAAAATCATGATGCATGGAGGAATAGCTACAGAAATTAGACATAGAATCCTTACCCAAGGCTTTAATTTCAGAAATGTGAGATGAATTTGCTAGTTTTCTTATTCTTCTTCTAACTTGTGTGCTCTCTCTCACTAAAGCCAAACTCTCTCTCACTAAACTTGAACTCTCAACTTAATGAAGTATAATGAGCCAAAGAATGTTGCCTACATTCTCTCATATCTCATCAGAAAATACACAACATACACTCTCACATTTGAATACACAACACGTGCACACACATGCATTATTCCAACACACCCACAAGAGTTTTAATCATCTACATTCAACACCACAAAATGTCTTAGCACATTATACACTTAATCACATCTTGGATCATTAATAGGATTAGATTAGGTACCAATCATGCATCATTTAAATCAAACACAAGTAACCTTAATTAGTCAAGGTTAGCACAAAATTCAATTACTCAAAAATAGTTCCAATTTAGGCTTAATTTAATCACATGCGATTTTACTAAACTGAATCAGTTTTTAACAAAACTTCTCAGATGGTTCCAAAAATTCTAATTAGTCAATCCATGTGCTCAATTCGATTTCTGAAAGCATTTAGGCTAACAATTTCAGATTCAAAGTATAAATCATGACAAATAATTTTCAAATCAGATAGATATGCACAAATTACTACAAAGCACATATCACAATTAGTAATAACACATAACTCCATTCTAAACACTTAATTAGCATTCTTAATTATGAATTAGTAGCTAATTACGGACCGGGGTTGTTACAGTCTCCCCACCTTAAAAAGTTTGGTCCTCCAAACTTGAGTTATCTTAGATCAAAAGGAATGATGTTCATTACAATGTAACTTCAACTCTTTGTAAAACAGAAGCATAACCATATTCATAAATATGTTCAAACCCATTCTTGACATAATCCACATACCAGAAACAGAATCATAAATCATATACAGAGGTCTTTATCAAAACAATACACATAACAACTTATACAAAACATGGAGTGAACTAAGTTCACCAATCAAGGTCTTCCAAAGCTTTTAGGGATGTTTAATAACATCAACATAATACAAGAGATGACATTCCTGACAGAACAAATGAATAATCGTCCCGGAATCGAAGCACACCCGTTCATGACCGTCGGTGGCTGACCCGAAATAGGTTAGACAACTCACCCGAAAAACTGTCGGTGGCAAAACGTAACCCACCCGTACAAGACCGTCGGTGGTGCCATTCGTACATGACCATTGATGGCAAAGAGATAACTCAAACATAGGTGCTACATAGGCTTAACGTCCCCTAGCACGAAAGGACCTTCCAAGAATGTCATCAAAGCAAGCATCATACTTGATACAA
>CM069913.1:33276429-33316824 GCA_036172215.1 Camellia granthamiana
AAAGAAAAGAAAAGAAAAAAATGAAAAGAATTGAAAAGAAAAGAAAAACAGAGCTCGCAAGGTTGAAAACCCGGAAGGGTGGCCTTGGCAAAAGTTAGAGCGTATAAGGAAAGGTTAAATACCCGAGTGTACCTTAACCCCGAACTACGTAAGGCTTGATTCCCATCTTTGGGATACGTAGGCAACTTCATTCTGAAGTCCAGCCACAAACACTTCAAATTCGATTGTGTCCATGTAATGGTTTTGATCATCTTTGCCTTCTCTGTATTCGAGAGTTCGGTTGTAATCATCGCTCCGAGGACTGATTACAATGCGCTGCGGTGCCATTCAGACAAGGGGCAACTTTCCGTTGCCATTCAATGCACTGCGGTGCCGTTCAAACAAGGGGTAACTTTCCGTTGCCACGCAGCTCTCTTCAAGCAAGGGGCAATTTTCCTTCGGATCTGAGGTTGTGCATCTCAAGAGTAGGTTCCGTGCTTGTTGAGCATTGGCCATTTGCAAAAATAGTTTTTGAGAATTTTTACTGAGGTTGACTAATTCTCTCGAAAATTATTCTATTTTTTCTAAAAAACTGGACCATTTCTTGGACCCAAAAAGGGAAAATTTTCGGTGCTCATAGCCTGACTTGCTTGATTTTAAATCAAAAGTTGAACAAGCATGTTAATCTAACTTTCATGTTGGTCAAAATTGTTTTAAAACCAAAAAAAAAAAAAAAAAAAGGTCAAAATGATGAACTAGGGGCACAGTTGAGTCAGGTGTTCTGTCTTTCCCCCGTCGTCAATTACTCGCCAAGAAGGGCACAGCTGAAGTTAACAAAAAGGGCTGAAAGCTCTCTCATCCTCCAAGCAACGAGGTATCAAGCCAAGTGCGAAGCACAAACCGGAATGGGACAAGATATTCCACTCCCTTATCTGGACAGATCTGATCACGTCCAAACTCCCCAGCAGAGCATCGTCAACCGATGTCAGCTGCAGATTTGCTACACACCCAATTGTAGCGCAGCTCCTCTGTGGAAGAAACTCACTGTTGTGAACAAGAAGAAGAATCTAGCGGAATGCTAGGGGCAAGACCCCGCAACTTTCTGTTTATCCATCAACCACCCAGGGGAGGGATATAAAAATGAGAGATTGAAGAATAGAGAGATGTGCGTTGAAAGAAAAAGTGAGAAAAGGGCTTTTTTCAGAAAAAACAGAGATTGAGTGCCAGAGTGATGTAAGAATCACAAATGAGAAAAGGGTGGGAAATAATACCCGGAGAAACTGGCTCCTCATGCACTGAGAGGTCTCTCGTCTTTGTAACACGTCTGAGTGTCGTGTCTTTTGTTTTGTCTCGATTCTTGCTTTGAGTTAGTCCGAGCGTGTCTCGATGTGTTTAGGTTGTTTACCTTTGTTTTCCTTTGTTGAGTCGTGATGCGCTGTGTCCAGTCGTAGACTCAATACCCAGTTGAGAACTCATTTTCATTTTCAATTTCAAAATAAAATCGTTTTGTGCTCAGAGTGCTGTGCCATTCTCCACATTTGTGCAAAATAGGATTTGTTCTTTCATAAAGCCACAAGGTTCAACCCGGGTCATGTGAAAACAGTAAAACTAGGACCTATCTGAAGTTATATAGGTTCTAGACTTCGAAGCAAAAGAAAATAGGGAAAACTAGAGCATCTGAGTTTGTTTCAGATTCCAAGATTGCATTCTATATGCATCTCCTCAGGCCTTGTTAATACTACCAAAGTATGAGTGTATCTTGACCCCAAGTGTAAGCCTGCTTCAAGTCAGAATGGTAGTCCAAGCGGCATCTGTGGTTTTCACATGCAGATGTCATCTCTTGCCAATATAAACAGGGTGTCCCCTTTTGAGCTGAGCGTGTTGCAAAGCCCTCTGAGAGGTAAGTCGGAGGCATCAGAGTACATGTTTGATACTCCTCTATTGCATAGAATGTGAACTTTCATATACACTGTTGTTGCATGCGTGCCGCGCATCGTTATGATTCATGCATAGAATATGCTTGTTTTTCAATTTTTGCATAGAATATGCTTTCAATATTGCATGGAACGTGCTTTCAAAATTTGCATAGAGTATGCTTGCTTCATGCATAGAAAGTGCCCCCATACTTGCATAGAAAATGCTCGTGTCTTTTGCATGGAAAATGCACTCTTCCATACTTGCATAAAAAATGCACCTCATTTGTATAGAACATGTATTCGCTCGCACTGTCTTGTGCACTTACACTTCGTATCTTATTTGCACTGTCTTGTGTATCTTGTGGTTGTGTTTCACTCGCGCTCTCTTGCGCATCGCATTGTTTTGTGCAGTTTAATCACTCGCACTGTTTAGCGTATCGCACTGTTTAGTGCATTTCAAAATCACTCGCGCTGTTTAGCGTATCGCACTGTCTTGTGCATTTCAAATCACTCGCGCTGTTTAGCGTATCGCACTGTTTAGTGCATTTCAAAATCACTCGCGCTATTTAGCGTATTGCACAGTCTTGTGCATTTCAAATCACTCGCGCTTTCTTGCGCATTGCACTGTTTTGTGCAGTTTACACTCGCGGTTTCTCGCGCATCGCACTATCTTGTGCATTTCATTACATGCTCTCTCTCATCTTGCATAGAAAATGCTTTGTAGCACTTGTCAGTGCATTGCATCGCATCGCACTGTTTTGTACACCTTACTTGCATTTGGCATGCATGTTATCGCGCTATCTTGCGCATCGCACTATTTTGTGCACCTTACCTGCATTTTGCATGCATTTTATCGCGCTTTCTTGCGCACCTAACCTGTACTTGCGAGTACATTGCATCGCACTGTTTTGTGCACTCGCTCTTTCTTGCGCATCGCGCTGTTTAGCGCATCGCACTATTTTGTGCATTTTATTGTTCGCGCTATCTTGCGCGCCTTACCTGCACTTGTTAGTGCATTGAATTGTTCGCGCTATCTTGCGCACCTTACCTGCACTTATTAGTGCATTGCATTGTTCGCGCTATCTTGCGCACCTTACCTGCACTTATTTGTGCATTGTATCACGCTATCTTGCGCACTTTACCTGTACTTGTTAGTGCATTGCATCGCACTGTCTTGTGCACCTGTATGGCACTGCTTTGTGCATCCACTCTGCATCGCACTGTCTTGTGCACATTGCATTTTTGTTTCACTCGCACTGTCATGTGCCCTCTCGGGTCTAGGAGACCTTAAATCCTCTAAAGGTGTAATTCCTTTTTGCATAAATCCTGAATTTTCAATCAAACCGGCTTCGCGTAGCGCATAAGTCCAATTTTCAAACCGGCTTCGCGTAGCGTATAAGTCCAATTATCAAAGTCTTCCTGCATATCATTTACATCCTGCCCCTGAACTACGCTGGTTTGATTCCTTGCAAAGGGATATGTAGGCAGCCCGCGGGCACAACCATTTATTTATCTGTATTTTGTTTGATTGTCCAAGTCTTGGGCCTTGTTAAAAATGGGTCATCTCTGGGCTTTGACATTCACTCCCGTCACTTCTTGACTCATGAGTTCTGTCAAAGAGGGGCAACTGTAGACACCCCATTTTTGACCGCCCTTAAGACTTGGGCACTACTGATGGTTTACTTGGTGGAGAAAGGTGTGCAAGGCAAAGGTCCAGTTTCTTCGGCAAGGAGAGAGACAAATCTCAACTTCACACTCCATTTTGGATCAAAGTTATTTTGCATGGTTTTTAAACCTTAAAACCCTCTCTTTCAAAACATTTTTGAAATAAAGTTTTTACAATGTTCTGAGGCTCATATTTTGTCAAATGATGCGCTTTTCGATAAACCGAGCAAGGACGAAGTGGAGATGAATGAGAGAGAGATGAAATCTTTGAAAAATCTTTCGAAACACTTTGTTTAGGGGTTTGGAGTTGAAGAAAAGAGGAAAGGAGAGAAGAAAACTACTTTGGGAGAAGTTCGGCATGAATCCGGGTAGAAGGGAGTCGAGCAGCCCTCGCTGAATCGGGCTTATTCATCTGCATACTTGGATTTTAGCTATGAGGCCACCACCGTTGGAAAGCTTACTTCTGGGGCTTCATTTTGCACTCAAGAATCTCCTAGAGCCAAGTCCGGGTGGGGGAGATATGGTTGGTTGAAGTAGGGGATCAATCCGGTTGGATCGAATCTGCGCGGCTTCACCAAAACGGGCATAACTTTTTGCACAGGAGGAATTTTAATGCAAGGTTTTGCGCCATTGGAAAGCTAACTTCCGGGTTCAATCTGGACACCCACTAGCCACTTTTTGACCTTGGCAGCCACCGATCGGCCATCAATTTAGCCGACCGGCCAGTAAAAATAGCAGGCTGGCCATTTATTGTGCCGACCGGCCATTTATTTGGCCGATGACCTCCTTTTTTGGCCGATTTTACCCTTTTGCACCCTTCAGGCATGGTGCATGCCAGCTGTGCCAGCTGGGATGCACAAACCCTCTCCCCCATGCATTTGTGTGGTTGTTTTGAACCTTTGACCCCTTTTGATCCAAACTTCTTGCACCCTTTGATCAAGCTTCTTGAGGAAGCTTGACCCTTTGTCAAAGCTTCCTCAAGCAGCTTGCACCCTTGCCTTAGCTTCTCTAGGAAGCCTTGACCCCTTTGACCCTTCTCACTTGGCTTCTCTTGTAAGCTTTAAGCTTTTCCTTGCCTATATAAGGAGACTAACCCTCTTCTTTGTTAGGTTCAGCAAAAAAACCAGAGCTTATACATATACATTCTGAGATACATTCCTCTCTCTCTCTCTATATATTTCCCCTCTCTCTCCTCTTTTGTGTGTGTTTTGTGACCTAAAAGTGTGTTTAGTTCATAGTATTGCACTAAGACACACACTATTACACCATGCTTCGACTTGGGAGGCCTTGAGGGTTTGTTCTTGAAGTTTTAAGCTGGTTTTGATCACAAGAAGGGGCCTGACCTTGCTGTTCTTGGACTGTTCTTCAAGGGTAACAATCTTGCTTTATTTTCCCCAATCTTGCGCTAGATTTTTTCCTATCTTGCTTGCTGTTTTAGACTTCGAGTATAACTGAAAAAAGTCTTGCATTTGCATGCTTAAGACATTTCATTAAGGTCATTTTATTGTTTGGGGTCGACCTCCCCCTCTTAGGCCTTGTTTGGCCCTTTTGGTGCTTCGTTTGTTGAGCCTTGGTGACCATTGTGTGTTGGCCTTCTCACCACCGAAATCCAATGGATTTTCAGTGGTGAAGAAGGAGGTTTGAGGTCTTGCATAGGGGAGGGACACCCCTCTCCCCTTGTGTCTCTTTTGCTTGTGTTTAAGGCTTATAAAGGTAGCATGCATGCCTAGTTGTCTTTGGCTCCATTTCAGAGGTTTTTGGGTGTTTTTTGGTCATATTATACCTCTGTCCCATGTTGTTTTGTTGACCCTTTGCATGCATAATACACTTGCTTTGTATTCCCCCATTTTGCCTAGAAATGCATCTTGCCATTAGACCATCATGCTTGCATTTTTTTGCCTAGCTTTGTGAAGTTTTTGGTCATATTTTGCCATGCTTGAGGTCTGTTGGGTGTTGATTTGGTCATGCCTTTCATGTTTTGTATAGTCTCTTTGCATTCTAGCATGTTGGCATCGGGTGTGTGAGTCATTGGCATGCACTACCTTGGCTATTTCAGTGATTTGGACTCACTTATTATGTCATTTCAGACCATGTTTTGTGCTTACATGCTTGCATTTGTTATCCTTTCAATGCCTTGAAGAGATGTGGTCTTATGCTCCATGTTTGAGTCCTTGTGCATACCTATGTGTTTGAGTCCTTGGGCTGCCATTCATGTAGATTTTAGGGTGTATTTTGATGCATTAAAACTTTGTTTTTGGTTGGAAAGTCCATGCCATGTTTGGTGGGGGGAGGTGTAGAGTAATGCCCTTTTGGTGACCTTGAATGCCTTTGTTTTGATGCCCATTTCGTAGCATGTTTTTTGGCCCTATCCCATGCGTGTTCCAGCCCTGTTTTGGAGTCCTCTAGGACTGTTTTAGGTCATTTTGGTCTATTGGGGTTTGATTAACATGGCCATGGTTTGACCCCTCTTGGTTGGCTTCAAGTTTGGATTATTGTTGCATGCCTTGCTTGCCTGACATGGTTGATTTGGTATCTTCCTCTATGCATTTTCAGAGCTTAATATGTTAGCCTAGCACCCATGTTTGTCATCTTGTGAGTGCCCCTTGAAAGCTGCCTTTCATGCCTTAGTCTTAGGCTCATTAGTTTGCATGCTTATTTTGCATGATTGGCATCATCATTTTAGTGCACTTTGGCCACTGTTTTGGGGAGGTGGCTGAGGTTCCTCCATCCTAGTGTAAGTCCGTGCATTTGTATCTTGTAGTATACTCATTACATTGCATGTTTGTTGCATCCTTGTAGTCAATGCATTGTTGCATGTTTACCACTTTGCCTAGTTGCCTAACTAGGTTGTATTGTAGCATTGCATGCTTGGCACATTGCACACTTGCATAGTAGCTTACATTGCATTTGGCATGTTTTGTAACTTAGTCTTTTGTACACTTGACCCATGTTTGTATACATGCATTACATTGCTTGGTTTGGGGTGTCAAACCAAGCACGAAGATTGAGGAGTGTTCGTACTCAAGGCGATGTAACACGTCTCAATCCTCGGTCGCCGATGTCCTTGATCTCACTATGATAGGGTATTGGCACTCATTTGTTTGTTGCATGCATTTACATCAAGTTGCAAACTTAGCCTCTTAGGCCATCATGCATCGAAATGCACAATTGATGGCCCGAGGGTCGAGGGCCATGCTCCCTGGAGTTCATTGCATGATAGGGAGTGTGTCCATGCATACATTTGCTTGAAAATTCCATGCCATACACTGCTTGCCCTCTGCTGCTGTCAACTGCAGGTTTCAGTAGGAAGATTTGGCCGGCCGGCAGTGTTGAGTGCCGACCGACAAAGAATGTTTGGCCGAGAGCACAATATTTAGCCGATGAGAGTATTCCCATGGCCGGTAGCATATTCTTTTGGCCGGTAACATTCCACAACACTCAAGGAGCAGTTCTGGGGACTTTCAGAATTTTCAGAGGGGCAAGGCAGTGTAAACAGAGGCAACAGTGCTATGGCAGCGAGTTTCCGAGCGGGGCGAGTCAAGCATGCATCATTCGCGCATTCCAAGGCAGAGCTGTGGCAGTCTCTTTAAGCTTCACATTTAGTTTATTTTGTAATTAATTTGTTAATTAATTAAGGGTCTGTAATAATTAATTAGCTAGGATAGTTGATTTGTTATTCGGACTGTATTATTCTTTCGGTCCCTCCAAGTGAGGGCGTATTTGTAATAAGTGTGTGTGAGTGTGTGCATGTCTTCCAATCCCACGTCTTTCTTCCCTTTTATTTACTAGCTTTCGATGGTTAGTTTAGGGCATATTTAAATTAGCATACCTTATGCTTAGCATGTTTGCATACATACATTTGTCTTGCATGCACCGAGCTCGGCGCATCATACTAACTGCATTATATTTCAATTCCAAATTGAATATATGTTAGTTGTAGCATCATCATATGACATCCATAGATTAGCCAAGCCTATTGTAGCTGCATCTTGCATGTGTTGCATTAGCCATCTTAACATGAACTAGGATCATCCATATGATTACTAACTAGTTTCTGTTTTGGCTTGGAGTACTCGGTAAGCATTTATGTTTTAGCATCCTTGCATGAGTGTGAGTGTTGCCATGACAGCATGATTACCATGAGGCTAGTTGCTTATGTGATATAACTGCTTGAATGCCTGTGGATAGAGGTTGAATTACCTAAATTGGAATAATGCATTAAAACTGTGAGTTTAAAGCCCACTAGATAGTGGCAAAATCATCTTTTCTAAAGCCCACTTGAGGGTGGCAAAATCTTCATTTTAGCCTACTTGCGAGTAGCAAACCATTTTCAAAACAAGCATGAAATGTTTTGTTCCAATTTAGGCGATTTGGTCTATACTTGTTTGCTGTGCGCATAACATAGTAAATCTAGGCTAATAACCGGAATAAGAATGCATAGTGTTTTCAAAACAAGATATCATGGTTAGTAGAGGCCGATCTTTGATCGGGCGAGAGGGGGTGCTCATAGCTGACCTTCCCCAATCGTACCCAAATTCCCGAGCTGAGGCAACTTTGGTGATGACGGACACGTGGCCTTAGGCAAACGAGTCAGGGTTTCCTAAATTCCCCCAAAATAAAATATTTAGGTGGCGACTCTGTATCTGGCAAAGCAGTCCATGTTTGGCACTTCTTTTCTAAAAATCTGTTTTCGCAAAAACGATTTACCGGATTTGGACTCTTTGGTTCAAGATTAAGAACCGTGACAATTCGAGTCCTGAACTGTAGTGAACCCAAAATGAACAGAACGGTTGTCTTCCTCCCGGGACGTTCGGGGACGTCTACAGGGTGAAACTGAGACACCCCAAAAACAGCCTTAGCTTGATGGACTGGAACCTCGAAGTGAGGCACAATGGTTGGCTTGACAAAACTGGCGCTTAACCTGACGCTTCTAGCATCGATCCGGTGCCTGAACACCTATACATAATTATAAACAGTGAGCTAAAGCCCAGTGAATAACAAATGTGTAAAGAGGTTAAGAATGAATGTCCTTTCAGTAATAAATCAGTCATATCAGTTATATATGGTACATCCAATAACAAACAGTACAGTAGGTCTTAACAGACCAAGTAGTTAGTTGATAGCCATCATAACAGTATACAGTATTGGTTCCAAGTATTGGAACCGATAGAGATTTCTGTGACAGTAGTAGTAACAGTACAGTAACGGTAAGTTGCTATGGATGCTACGAGTACAGTTCATAAATAGGACATCAATCATTCAGTAAACAGTATCACTTCAGAAAATAGTACAGTTAATTGTTCAGAAAATAATCATCATTGAACTTTTTTTTACAACATTGTTACTCACAGAGCACTGGGCTATAGGCAAGCTAACGAGCGTCCTCGGATGCCAACCCTACACAACTGCAGAACGAACACACACACTAAGTTACGCACTTGGGATTTACATCTTAGCCCCTATCTTGACTTGGTGTGGTTCTATAACATTATCCTCATTAAGATGCCTTAAACTAGGCCTAGGAATGCCTAGGATGGAATGAGGATGCAAAGATGCACTTTAAAACACTTTTCAAAATTTTCAGAAAACAGGGGTCTCGCTCGAGTGTGGCTTTCTTCGCTCGAGCGAGCTTGTCAAAATAGTGGGGTCGCTCGAGCGTGGACTTCCTCGCTCGAGCGGTCTGTAAAAATGCAAAAAGTGCTGGATATTGAAAATCTCTGCTCGACACTCGCTCGAGCGCGAGACACAGTCCTTGCTCGAGCGTACGTCTCGTCGCTCGAGCGTGCATCTGCGTGCACCAAAAACCTGAAAGCTTGCAATCTACGCTCGAGCGAGCATTCCTTTGCTCGACCGGAGCTCTGAACAAAAGATGGTCGCTCGAGCGTGGAATCATTCGCTCGAGCGTGGAAGCCAAAATCTAGAATTTCCAGATTTGCCTCCCAAACTCAAACCAAGCATTCAACACATCAAAACTCAACCTTTTGGGCCAATTTTCTGGAAAACACTTGGAAACTCATAGTATAACATGTCTTTGAAGATCAATTTGTAAAATTAAGCCCAAAGGTAAACCAATTTGAACACAAATTCAAATGTAAATATGAAGAACAATTCAAAATCATACATGCATGAGTTCCCAAGAACTCTAATGCTCTAAGACATGATGAAATGCAAGATCGAGCTCAAGAATATGATCAATTCATGGATCAAAACCAAAATAGAAACATGCACGTGGTAATTTCATGAAAATGACTTCAAAACACTATGATATGGACGTGCATGCACACAATGCCTCGTAATTCAACACTTTGAGCTAAAACTTAACTCTAATCACCAATATTTCCATGAACCATGCAAGATACAACTTAAATTCATAATTAAAAGGATGAATTCTCTACCTTAGGTCTTGAATTCAAGGTGTGGAAGCTCAAAAATGCAAATGCTCTTCAATACTCCTAATTCTCCAAGCCAATTTTGATGAACTCAAGTTTTCTCCTATCTCTTTCTCTCTCTCTCTCTCTTGTCGGTTTTGGCCTAGGAAGATGGATGAAAATGATGCCAACATCTAACAAGGAGAATAAACAATGGCCTAGAATTGTCCACTAAGTGGCAATAAGGTAATTTACTTGAACTAATGTGATTTAACATTATTTAATCTAATTTAATCATTCCAAATCAAATTTCAATTAAATCTACTATACAATCACATAAATTTTAATTAACACATAACACCAATCAATTTCTGATTCGGCCGCCGATAGGGCCTTCAATTTGCAGTTCGAAATTAAAACATGAACAGATTCATTCAGAAATCAAACAGATAGAAATGCATTTAAAATAATACACTCCTACAATCAATTCAATATTTCATTCTAATCAGTTACTTATCATGCTTAATCACAGATTAGCACTAATCAGAGGTGAGGGTTGTCACAGGGAGATACACGCCTTTTATCCGTAAGCACCGTGGCGGGGTGAATCTGTCTTAAGGACAGAGTGTCACACACTCGACTTGATTTTTTTGTACTTTTACATTTTGGTAAAATAAATTCTGAAAGTAATTTATTTTTATTTGTTTGATTTATTTCCAGTTATTTATTTTACACAGAAGATTGTTCCAACACCTATCTCATCTTAGAGCAGGAAAACAAATAGAAGTCACCCATTCATAAAAACTCATTTCATTGAAAAAGACTTATGTTATCTCATAGTAACCTAATTCATATTCATATAAATGAAATCAAAACCATGAAGAAACACAAACAATTATGCCTAACTTCTCTGCACTCCTCTTTCAGTTATCCATAAAGAAATTGAAGGGAAAAAAATTCAATCAACACTACATAAACAAACCTGCTATAAGAAATAAGTATAGTAACTTAGAAATAACAATATTAAATTAAAAAAAAATTTGTAAACTAAAAACAGATTGAACAATTTAATTCCCAATGGAAGCCAAGCATCCTATTAAAGAATTAGGATATCTTTAATGGGTTAACATGGTGCAAGTGCAAAAAGAATAAATAAATAAATAAATAAAACAATCAAATAGCTCAAACTATTCAAATCAACCCATAAGCAAAATATGAAATCAACCTTTTGAATCCATTTAATTTGCTCATGGAAAACATCCAACCAATTCATATAAATGAAATCAAAACCATAAAGAAACACAAACAATTATGTCCAACTTCTCTGCACTTCTCTTTTAGTTATCCATAAAGAAATTGAAGGGGAAAAAAATTCAATTAACACTATATAAACAAACTTACTTAACTTTGAAACGTAGCTATTAGATTGCAGCAAAGTCATTTTAATCCTCATTCATACCTATAGTCTTAAGGCTAATGAATTACCCATAAAAATAAAAAGGCATTTTAGAAGTTCCTTTAGTTTTGTCATAATTTTATACATGTATTGTTTCACCTCCAAAATTCGAAGTCCCTTTCACACAATTCCATCCAACCTTCCACCATTGATCAAAATATATTAAGGTTTCTAGAACAGGCATTGTTGTTAGGAAAAAATCATGGAATATTTCAACAACAACAAAGGTCAATGTAACAAAAAGACTATCTGATAAATTTAGATGCACAAAGACCCTTACCAGCAGAAGCATTTTTTGAAAGAAACTGTTCTACCACATCTTCATTCTGGGAAACTGTTAAACTATTCCACCAGAAGGTAAAAACAAGTCAAAACAAACATTAGTTGTTTTAACTAGGGAGAGGAGGCAGAAGAAAAGAATAGAAAAGAAAAAGAAAAAAAAGAAAAGAACAGCCAACCTTTTGAATCCATTTAATTTGCTCATGGGAAGCAGCCAACCCATAGCAAAATAGGTTTAATAGTTAGCAATCAAACAGAGAGAGAAGGGGAGAGCCAAAACAAACAGACACAACCCAAGAAATTCTAAACAAACCCCAAGAATTCCATGACTAAACCTATTTTCCATAAACCACAGACTACCTCAAGATGCATTATGGTCGAAAATGAATTAAAATCAATATATATTTTTTTTTTCCAAAGAGTAAGGAGTGAATTCACAAGAAGAAAAAAAAAAATTCCTGAATGAAGACATGAAACTCAAATGAAACACCAATTTATTAGTAGCCCAAGTAAACTCCAAATTCAAAAAATTTATTAACCGATTGAAAAAGTTGTTTATAGAAACAGAGCATTGGTTTCCCAAGGAAACACCAGCTTTACCAGCACTTCAACTAAACCCTCAATTTTGCCAACGACCCCACCCAAAAACTTCATAGTAAAACAATCCAATTCCAACCCCAAAATAGAACATTTCACATCACCAACACTTGAAACATTCCCAAAAAAAATAAAAATAAATAAATAAATAAATAAAAACTCATGAATTTGAACAAAGAAAATCAGACACATACAAATAAAATATACCTGGAAGAAATAAATAAAATATGCCTGAAAGAAGTCAGCAAACTTCATACTCAATTACCCAATTACTCTTCTTTTTGTACTCAATTACTCTTCATACTCTTCTTTCTTTTTCTTTTCTTTTTTTTTTTGGGCAGAAAATGTGAACATAGCTATTCCAAAAAGTAGAGCAAAAAAGATATCGAGATAGAGAGAAATGAAGAGAAAGAGAAATCAAATCACCTGGTGGTCATGTTGATTGAACGGTGGTGGTGACTTCCAGCCGTACAGTGATGATGTGGTTGTGGCTGGAATATATAGGTAGGCTTTAGAAAGGGAGAAAGGGAAATAGAGATAGAGAGTAAGGGAGAGAAAGAGAAATCAAATTACCTGGTTAATAGGGGTTAGCAGTAGCGAAATGGTCGAGTTCGAAAGGAGTCGAGTTCGAGAGCAGCATCGAAATGGTCTACACAAAAATCCGTCTAACAATATTAAAACTAATGACCTATAATAACAGTATGGAGAATGGAAACAATATGGATTCAAGAATATTAAAACAAAGAATTGAAGAACTGACCCACAAAACAGTCAAAAGAGAGAGGAAAGAGAGGATTATACAGTTTTTTTGCGATCGGAGGAGTATCGGATCGTAGGTGATCGACGTGAAGGATGAAGAAGGGGAAATATAAGAACAGTGGCTTAAAATCGCTATCGTTTGCTAATGTCATGTCTTAAAGGAGTATTGAGTGATCATTGAGATTCTATCTACTAATGCTAGCATCGTTGTTCGCTCCGCCGGTGCTTTCATTGCCGCTTTTATTTCTTCTGCTTTCGCCGATGATTGCAGATATCAGGTTTTTTTTTTTTATTTTGAAGAGAGAACATGAGAGAGAAGGTGTACGTATAGAGAAGGAGTTGAAGAGATGTGTTTGGGCAGACGTGTGAGAGAAAGAGCAGAGAGTATTTGGGTAGGAAACAAATTGATCTCAACCGTTAGATATTGATTAGGAATCATCTTAGCCGTTCAAATGAAATGTATATCTGATACATTTTGGCATAGTTTCAAAAATTGTTTTGTCTTATTATATATATATATCAGTTTATATTTGATTCATAATTAATACGATCAATTCTAAAGAAAAATCCATATTCCTAACCGTATAAGTCATTGAGGATACGGGGTGGTTCTTTTGGGGACATAAGGACCAATTTATTGAATTGGTTGGTCAAAAGTCCATGTACAAAGATTTCATAGAGTTAGTTCCATAAATAGCACCTATCTGTCCAAATTTTTATTTATCTGTGCAAATTATATTTTTAACCTATTTCTCCAAATTGAATCTATATGTCTAGTATTTTTTACTATCTGTGTTATTATTTTAATCTATCTATGCAAATTATATTTTCACTTATCTGTCCAAATTGAATCTATATATGTAGTATTTTTTGGCTATTTGTGTTATTATTTTTTCCTTATCTATCTCAATTGAATTTATCAATCCAAATTAAACAAGATAAGCTGGATTTTGAAGGAGATAGAGATAAAGAAAGAAAGAGAGATGGCAAGTGAAGGGAACAAGAGAGAGATGGGTTCTGGTTTTGTGAAGAGGAGAGAGAGAGAGAGAGAGAGAGAGAGAGAGAGAGAGAGAGAGAGAGATGGGTTTTGAAGGTAACAAGATGAGTGACAACACGAGCCAAAGCTTTATGCCAACTGGTGTAGCTTCTTTAGCACAGTGATGACCATGAACCTGTGCTCCAAGTGCTATAGAGACCTCCTAATCACAGAAGAGCAAGCCGCTTCGGCCAAAGCTGCCATGGACAAATTGGTTAATGGGTTTTGTGTGGTAATAAGGCGGTGCAAGATTTGGAGAGATATGTCCGTTCGTAGAGCTAGAAGGCATCCTTCAACTCTTCTAGACCGTCGTCGCCTTTGGCGACTTTGGTGATAACGATCAGAGAGAATAATCGAGTAAAGCTATTTTTGTGAGATTGTCAACTTTGGCTTCGTCGTCAATGGAAGAACAAGTATGTGATGAGAAATGCGTGGATTTATATGGCCTACGATTGTCCTTATGAACCCAAACAAAAATAGCGTGGATCGATTTTTACTTGTATAATGCAAAATTAAAGGTTGGGAATTGGGAAAGAATTCATTTTCTGGACTGATATGTGGTGTAATAATAGCAGGCTCAGTGAGGAGTTTCCAAGACTGCTAAGTCTATCAGAAGAGAATGAGGGTTCTTTGTTGCAGTACAGCCAGAGTAGAGGGAGTTCAGGGTGTGGAGGCCGAATTGAATTAATAAGGAAAGGCCAAGCCATCCGGTTGACATCAGGCCGAAGACAATTTGGCCCTGACCAGGGGCTCATGAAGCCGAGTATACGAATCGGCCATATAAGGAGCCGAATGGGAGCCAACATTCAACTAGAAGGCCGACTAAGTAATTATGTCCAAGGTTAAGAGTGGGCTCGACCCTTGGGCCTAGACATAATATAAAAAGGGAGGAATGTTAGCCAAGATGAGGTATGTGAAAACAAAAAAGATAACTTGAACGAGAAGTAAATTTGGGAGGATACTAACTTGTCCGTTAGAGTACTAATTCCAGCACCCTCGACCGAAGTGTTTATCCCTTTTTCAGGTAGCAATTAGAGGATCAAGAGCGTCTAACTGGATACAAGAGTATTTCCAAACCATTTTACCACAATTGGCGCCATTTGTGGGAATATTCAAGTGCATCCATGGCAAGTGTGACAGATGATCCTTCGATAGTTGCTGACGATGTTACACCAAGAGATGACATTACTCGAAGAAACATGCTTGGACCGGAGAAACATGCTTCTCGTTCAAGTTATCAAGAAACATGCTTAGCTCAAACCTTACCCTCAACTTCCGTGCAGGAGACTGTGCAGAGAATCATGGATCAAGCAAAACGAAACAAATAACATCTGGAAGATATGATGGCTGAGAATGAGCGCTTACGTAAGGAATTGGCCTTGGAGTTAGCCAAATCCCAACAGGCCGCACGTCATGACTGGGGTCGATCTCCAGAAAAGAAGAAAGATGATCGATGATGTCAACTACAGAAACATAATAGTGGCAGTGATTCCGACTCGCCATCTCAGGAACTCAGAAAGAAGGGGCGAGTTGGTGTATCGAGCTCATTCGAAGGAAGTCCGTATGTACGGTACATGTGAGGGAAATGAAGCAATGGTTCGGATGAAGAGGACAGGCGCGACCCTTTCGTACAACGCATTGCAACAGTTATGCTATATAAAAAGTTTAAAGCACTGACATTCACCCTGTATGACGGAAAATCAGATCCCACAGATCACATTCGTTACTACAAACAAGCAATGATGTTGCATGCTGATGATGAAACCCTCATGTATTGGATGTTTCCAAGTAGCCTGGGACCATTGGCAGTCAAATGGTACTATAAACTGGAGCCGGCGTCAATAAGAAGCTTTCATCAGCTCCAAAAATCCTTCAGGGCAAGATTCATCACCAACGAAGTTCAGCCAAAGCAAGCCGACTCTTTTTATGCGATGCAAATTAAACCAGAAGAGACCCTCTGTGAGTATTTGGCGCGCTATTGGGAATGTTTCAACTTGGTGGATGATGCCTGTAATGATTCCATAGCCATTACCGCATTTAAGATGGGGTTACATCCCTCTCCGCAGTTCGTTGACTAGATGGCCTCCCAAAACAGTCTGGATACTAATGAAGAAGGTTAAGGAGTACTGTAAGGTGGAAGATGATGCGCTACGGGTCATGGCCGGACAGAAAGTCGCTAAATCGGCTTTGTTTGGCCTGGTTCAGCCCATAAGCATCGTGCTACCAAGGAGCCCTGAACCTAGGACTCGGGTTAAACGAAACAACTGGTGTGACTCTTGCCAATCAAGTAGGCAGTGTTCGCACCGTTTGAACAAACAGTATCAAGTGGATAGCAGGCGCACCAGACGTTCGGACAAGAAGTATACGGAATTGGCGGAGTCGATCAGTAAGATCCTACCCAAAATCCAGTATCTTCCATTCTTTAAGTGGCTATCCAAGATGATGGGGCCCCCTGATACTAGGAGAAAGGATAGGTGGCGCGAATATCACAAGGACCATGACCACAACACTGATAGCTGTTATGCACTGAAGGAACACTTGGAAGAATTAGTACAAGATGGCTGGCTGGCGCAACATGTCCGAAAGAACAATCTACCAAACATGGTAGCTCTACGGCCGGATTCACCTCCACTCGGTGTAATTCACATGATATACAGCCTACCATCATCAGCCCAAGTACATACAATTCAGTTGCAACCTAGCCTATCCAAGCCGATCACACCAACCAAACGGCCCTATGAAACTGGCAAGATCAGCTTTGACGACACCGACCTAGATGGAGTAATTGTCCCTCATATTGATCCCCTCGTCGTCGAGCTATGCATAAACCGATTCATAGTCGAGCGTATTCTCATCGATCAGGGAAGCACCTCAAAAATAATGTATTATAAGATGTTCGTTAAACTTAGCTTCACTGATTCGGATCTGTTACCGGCCGATTACCCATTGTTTGGCTTCAACGCCAACCCTGAGTATCCCTTGGATAGGATCATACTACCAGTACGGGCGGATGCCAAATCAGTCGATGTGGAATTTCTGGTTGTCAAACTCCCGTCGCCATACAATCTCATCATTGGAAGGACCTAGTTGCACGCTATGCAAGCTGTGCCAAGCACCTACCATAAACTACTCCACTTTCCAACTAAATATGGCATTGAGCAAATTCAGGGCTCTCAAAAATCGACACAGGCATGCTATCTTATTGCTGCTGCAAAAAGGCCAAAGGAACTGGAAGTGAACTCGATTGAAGTATCAGATCGAGAGAGTCTCAAGGACATTGGGAAAATCCCCAGCGAGAAGGCAACTGAAGACCTTGATCAGATTGAAATCAATGGGAGCCCTGACAAATTCTTCATGATCGGCACTTCTCTGAACGAAGTTGACAGACGTGAGTTGGTTTCCTTCTTACTTGGAAATCTCGATGTGTTTGCATGGACACCATACTGTAGACACCTCATTTTTGACCACCCTTAAGACTTGGCACCACTGATTGATCACTCGATTATAAAAGTTATGATGTGCAAACGTTCAATTTCTTCAGCAATAAGAGCTCTAAATCCCAACCTTACACCCCATTTTTGGACCAAAACTTTTTGGACCAAAATTATTTTAGACCTCAAAACCCTCTTTTTCAAAATATTTTTCCCATAAGTTTCTACGATGTTCCGAGGCTCGCATTTCGTTAAAAATTGCACTTTTCGGTAAACCGAGCAAGGGCAAAGTGGAAATGAATGAAAGTGAGGTGAAATCTTTGAAAAAATCTTTAAGACATCTTATTTCGAGGCGTGAAGTTGAAGAAAATAGGAGGCGGGAGAAGAAACTAGTTGAGGAAGAAGTTAGGCATCAATCCTTTAGGATAAAAACTGAGAAATCTTCACTAAAATAGGCATATCTCTTTTCACACTTAGAATTTAAATGTGAGGCCACCACCATTGGAAATTAGATTTCGAGGGCTTCAATTCAGACTCAAGAATGACCTAAAACGGAGTCTGGATGAAGGAGATATGCCCATTTGAAATCGAGCCCAAAAATAGATTTTTGTGGCCGGCCACTGGTGTAACTTTTGCCCCTTTTGAGTGTTTGCCAGCCACCAGTGATGGCCGGCCAACCATTGGTGTTAAAAAGCAGATTTTTTTGCAGATATTTTCCTCCATCTGTTTCCACACTGCACCAGCTATTTGTATACGACCCGAGGCTCATTTTTTCTATATATACTTGACCTTCTCTATTGGTTTTAAGGTTGGAAAAATTTTGGGAGCAAAAATATCCTCTCTCTACAATTTTCTCTCTCTGCAATTCTCTCTCTCTCTTTCTCTTACAACTTGCATAGCCTTTGCTCAAACACTCTAAACCAAACCTAGAGAGCTTCTTACTGAAGTGATTTGAGCTCTTAAAGTACTTGAGAGTGTGAAATTGGTGGTTTATGACTTAAGGGTTCATTTCTCTCCAAGAGGTATACCTTCTCTTGCTTTTGCACCATCTCTACACCACTTGTTTTCCATCTTTTCCCACTATTTTTGGGCTACAAAAACTCTATATTTTGGGCTGAAGCTTGGGTTTTAAGGCCATTAAAGGTTGAGGGGTGGTTCACCCACCTTTGCACATTGTTTTGGAGACCTTTGCCCTTGTGTTTCCCACCCTTGAATCATCTTTTTCTGAGCTTTTAAATACTGATTTTTAGAGCTTTTTCAATGGCCAAAATCATGTTTTGAAGTCTAAATTTGAAGGGGTTAGCCTCCCCTCCTTGTGTCTTGCTTACTAGCCTAGTTTGTGCCACGTTTTAGCATATTAATCTAGCTATTGTTAGCTCAATTCCAGCATGTTTTAGGACTTATTTTAGACTGTTTTAGCACTGTTTTGGGTTGTTGGTTGCATTTGAGCTTTGTTTTGTATGCTTATAGTGTAATAATCCTCATAAGTTTAGTGTTCTAGGTCTTAGACACGATCTTGTTTGAGTTGATAGCATTTATTTATGCTTTTCTCACTCATTTTCAGCACTTAATCATCTCTGCAACCTCCCTCATTTCTTGGCTTTTATTTTGCTTTGAAAGTGGTTCAAACAACTTATTTGTTTAAAGCATGAGATTGAGGTGTCATGCTTAATGGTATAATCCCTTAGGGGGTTCATTACCAACGGTATGATGTCTTTTTCATGCCTAGAACAACTCTTGGTTTGAGCCCTCTTTCTATTAGAGGACTTAAACTCACCATTTGGACTTAATGAATTAACGAATGGATGGTAATTTAAAATGGAGTAACTAAAATTGAGGTTATAAATGATGCAAGATAATAACTTTTTTGTGTTCAATCGGACATTAATTGAACACATGGAAGTTTGAAGCATTTCATACTCACTAATAATGAAATGATTCAAGTCACCAAGGTCAACTAGTTCCCTTGATCTTTCATGAAAGGAAGGGGGTTAGAGTCTCATTTTGTTGCATTCCTTGAACTTGCACACTTTGGTTCACAAGCCATCATGCAATGAAATTGCTTGAGTTGGTGGTTTGTGGCTTAAGCTCACTATTCCTTTGATTTGTTCATGAAAAGGAGGGGTGAGTTGTGCAAACAAACCCTTGAAATATCCTGTGCATGTTCTATTTGCTCTCTGTTGCAGCAAGGTAAACTGGGCAGCAGTGGCTAGCAAGCCACTTTCCATGGCCGGCAGGTCACCTTTGATGGCCGGCCAGCCGGCCACTGATGCAAAATTTAGCAGTGTGTTTCTGAGGCAAAACAGAGTTGTTCTGGAAGTGGCCAACAGTGTTAGTGTTTTATTGTGCAACAGAGGCTCTCCGGAAGCAAAACAGTGGCTTTTCGGGTGGAAACCGAGCATGTGCATGAGCATTCCTCGAGTGTCGAGCAGGTTTTGAGTTTAAATTGTTGTAATTAATTAGTTGTAGCTAGTTAATTTTGTAAGGTTTTGTAATTAATTAGTTAGTTAAATAGTTATTCAATTTCATATTGTAATCATTAGTTAACTAAAATGGTTAATCGATTCATTTGTTATAATGATTAGCTAAATAGTTTAGCTAAATTTCATTTGTTTTGTAATAATTAGCTTAATTAGCTTAACTTTAATTAATTAGTTAGCTAGTTAGCTTAGTTCATTCGGACTGTCCTTCATTAGAGCGCAACGTAATAATGTGTATGTCTTCCAACCCCACGTCTTTCTCCCTTTTATTTACTAGCTTATGATGGTTAGTTTAGGGACATCATGTTTTATTTAGCATTCTCCCTATTTGCATCCATTTGTGTTGCATGCACCGAGGCTCGGCGCATCATTCTAACTGCATTGTTAGTTCAGTACATTCTTTGAATACGTGCTTAGACCGCATGTTATCAAATTGATTCATATGCCATATTAGTAGCCGAGCCTATTAATTACATTTTTGCATGTGTTGCATTAGTCATATTGCATAGTTAAGAATCATGCATTTTTCTAACTCATATTTATTTTGGCTTGGAGTACTAGGTGAGCCTTTACTCGCTTTAGCATAATTGCATGAGCGTTGATGTTGCCATGTTTAGTATGCTTACCATGAGACTAAGTGCTTAAGTGATAAATTGCTTGAATGCGTGTGGATGGAGGCTTGTTACTTGAATTGGAATAATTTGAGTAATGTTTATATGCGATCACTTTTTCAAGTGGTTCATATTTGAAACAATTTTGCAAACAAACATGAATCGAAATGTTCCAATTCTTGTAATTTAGTTTATATTTGTGTGTGTGCGAATCACATAGTAATGCTAGCCGAATAAACCGGAATAAGAGCATATGATGTAAATAAAATTCATATCATGATTAGTAGAGGCCGATCTTTGATCGGGCTAGCGGGGGTGCTCAAATGTATTCATGACCTTCCCCTCTCGTACCTCAGTTCTCGAGCTGAGACAATCTTGGTAATGATGAACACGTGACCTTTGGCACGAGTCATTGGTTTTCTCAATTTTCCCAAAACAAAAAATCGATTTTGACAATTTGACAATTTGATTCAAAATCGATTTTCCAAAAGATTTGGCGGATTTGGACTCTTTGGTGTTTATCAATTTTACATTACACTTGTGAGATTAGATTCAGAACTGCGGGAGTCCGAACTGTAGGGCTTATTTCGAACTTCTGAAATGGGGCACGAAAAAATCGGGCTACACATACGAAATGCCGGGGGTGGATCTAGACGTGGCCCAGCATCATTTAAACGTCGATCCAAAATTCAAACCAATTATTCAGAAAAGTCAGTGGTCAACCGCGAAGCATACATCAGCCGTTGTTGATAAAGTTGACAGGTTGCTTGATGTCGGGGCAATTCGTGAAGTAACTTACCCCACATGACTGTCCAATACCGTGGTTGTAAGGAAGAATAATGGATCCTGGCATGTCTGTGTGGATTTCACGGATTTGAACAGGGCTTGTCCTAAGGATTGTTTTCCTCTTCCCAGAATCGACCAACTTGTAAACGCAATGGCACATCATCAACGCATGAGCTTCTTGGATGCCTACAGGGGTTATCACCAAATTGCCATGCATCTGGAGGATCAGGAAAATACCGCATTCATTACCCTAAAGGGAACCTATTACTACAAAGTCATACCCTTCGGGCTGAAGAATGCGGGGGCAACCTATCAGAGGCTGGTTACCACTATGTTTAAGAAACAACTCGGCCGCACCTTGGAAGTATACATCGATGACATGGTGGTGAAATCCAAGGAAAAGCACGCCCATCTAGCTGATTTATCAGATACCTTTGGCATCCTCCGAAAGTACAAGATGAAACTGAATGCCTCGAAATGTGCATTCGGCATCGGATCCGACAAGTTTCACGGCTATATTGTCAACCATCGTGAAATAGAGGCCAACCCAAGGCAGATCACAACAATTCTAGAACTCGGCTCCCCCAGTCGGTCAAAGAAGTACAAAAGTTGATAAGAATGGTTGCTGCTCTCAATAGGTTTATCAACCGTTCCTCAGATCACTGCTGACCATTTTTTCAAACACTTCGGCAGGGTAAAGCATTCCAATGGACCCCCAAGTGTGAGGCCGCGCTGGACAGCTTGAAAATTTCTCTCCTTTCAGTGCCACTCTTGGCAACCCCATTCCCAAGTGATCCGCTCATCTTGTATCTAGCAATATCCGACCGGGCGGTCAGTGCCGTGTTACTAAAGGAAGAACTCGGGAAACAACGACCAATTTACTATGTAAGCAAGGCAATGGTCGATGCCGAAACATGATACTTACCAGTAGAAAAGCTCATCCTTGCTCTTGTGGTGGTTGCAAGAAAGTTGATGCATCATTTTCAAGCTTATACCATAGGGGTAATAACGGATTATCCTCTCCGATCAGCGCTCTGTAGCGTGAAAGCAACAGGGCGAGTCTCTAAATGGGCTTTGGAACTCGGCCAGTATGATATCCAGTTCTTGCCCAGAATGGCCACTAAGGGGCAGGTGCTCGCCGACTTTGTAGCCGAGTTCATGGGATGCCATGCTGACTTCAAGTCTGATCAAGCCCACCTCCAACCTAAACCCGACTGGCAAATATATATTGGAGACATTTGGAAAATGTATTGTGACGGATCATCCAACCAACGTGGCAGCGGGGCAGGCATAGTAATCATGAATAATCGAGTAGGTAGTCAAATTGGGTTTCGATGCATCAAATAACGAGGCCGAATACGAAGCATTGCTAACTGGCCTTCGTAACACCCTTCATCTTGGTGCACGGCAGTTACATGTTTTCTATGAATCAAAGTTAGTCATCAACCAGTTGAAAGGAGAATATGCGGCTAAAAATGATCACATGGCAGCCTACATGAAAACGACAAATTCCTTGCTCACAGAATTCGACCACCACGAATTGAATCAGATAACCCGGGATCAAAACGCGCATGCAGATGCCCTTGCTTGCCTAACTTCCGCCATTAACTCAGAAGTCAAACGAACAATCGAAGTAGGGTTCATCCCAGAGCCGAGCATCACCTCTTCTGAACCAGTTCGGATTAACGTCATTGAGCTAAGACCGAGTTGGATGGACCCTATCGTTATATTTATTTCCTTAGAATAGCTCCTAATAGATAAGAAAGAAGCCCACAAATTGCGGAATAAAGCCCTGCGATATTATCTAGATCCGCAAGGAAAGCTTTACAAAAAGTCTCTCTCTGGGCCATATCTGGAATCTGTTCATCCAGACAAGGTTGAGAAATTCTTGGCCGAAATACATGAGGGTAGTTGCGGTGCCCACTCTGGAGGACGCTCATTGGCCCACCGAGCCATAACACAGGGTTATTATTGGCTGACCATGTGTACTGATGTCGAGAACTACGTAAAGAAATGCAAACAATGCCAAAAGTTTTCCCTATTAACTCGTCTGCCTGCTGAAGAATTAAATTCCATTACTAGTCCTTGGTCGTTCGCTCAATGGGGATTTGACATTGTCGGACCATTACCGCGGGCTCCGGGAAACAAACGATTCCTGATCGTCGCAACAGACTATTTTAAAAAGTGGGTCCAAGCAGAGGAATTAACCCATATTCGAGAAGTCGATGTTAAACGATTTGTATGGAAAAACATTATAACTCGATTCGGCATACTGAGAGCACTTGTATCCAACAACAGCACCCAATTCGATTATGGTGTCTATCAAGAATTATGTAATACATACGACTTTTCTTCGCTGGCGTACCCGTAAAACAACGACCAGGCTGAGGCTTCCCACAGAGTGATCCTAAATGGTATCAAGAAACAATTGGAGAAGGCCAAAGAAAAATGGGTTGAAGAGTTGCCCAGCGTATTATGGGCTCATTGCACCACTCTGAGGCGGTCTACTGGAGAAACGCCGTTCGCTTTGTGCTTTAGGACACATGCTATTTTCCGTCTTAAAATCGACTTGCCCACATTGAAATCCAAGGTTTTTGACATAGGGCGTAATGACATGATGTTGGCCTTACATCTGACTTTGATTGAAGAGCGCTGAGATCGTGCTCTTGCATGCATGGCGCGATATCAGCAACAACTCGCCAAGTTGTATAACCAGTGCGTACAGTTGCGCCGTTATACAACTGGAGAGCTGGTCCTCAAGAAAGTGCTTCTTGCTACTAAGAATTTGGCAGATGGCAAATTGGGCCCCAACTGGGATGGTCCTTACCAGATTGATTCGATTGCTAGAACGGAGGCGTATCGGCTTTCAAACATGGCTGGCAGAAGTTTACCACGCCCCTGTAATTTAACCCACTTGCGTAAATTTTATCATTGAGCCAACTTGTACGATATGCTAGTTCGTTTTTTATTTTTGCTGTTATACTAACGTGTACACATCTACATATTCCGCAATGCAATATGCTTTTTTTATCGTTGTCTCGTCAAAAATGGTTAAATAACAAATAAGACTCCGGATTCAGAGTGCCCTTCGTGCATGTTCACGTTTGGGCCAAATAAGCCTTTGAATTCAGAGCGCCCTTCGTGGATATCACGATTGGCCATAAATAAGCCCCCGGATTCGGAGCGTCCTCCATGCATGTTCACGTTTGCGCCGAATAAGCCTCCAAATTCGGAGCGTCCTTCGTGCATGTTCACGTTTGGGCCGAATAAGCCTCCGAATTCGAAGCGCTCTTCGTGAATATTATGATTGGCCATAAATAAGCCTCCGAATTCGGAGCGCCCTTCGTGTATTTTCATGTTTGGGCTGAATAAGCCTCCGAATTTGGAGCGCCCTTCGTGCATGTTCACATTTGGGCCGAATAAGCCTCCGAATTCGGAGCACCTTTCGTGCATGTTCACATTTGTGTCGAATAAGCCTCCAAATTCAGAGCGCCCTTCGTGGATATCACGATTGGCCATAAATAAGCTTCCGGATTTGGAGCGCCCTTCATGCATTTTCACGTTTGGGCCGAATAAGCCTCCGAATTTGGAGCGCCCTTCGTGCATGTTCACGTTTGGGCCGAATAAGCCTCCGAATTCGGAGCGCCCTTCGTAGATATCGCGATTGGCCATAAATAAGACTCCGAATTTAGAGCACCAGTTGAAAGGGTTTTTTAAATAAGTACATTGCCTAAATAGAGTAGTCAATTCACGAGAGCTAATAAACACACAGTTCAAAAGATACAAGCTAAGGGCAATAGAATAGCATTGGAACACAAAAATGCACTAATTGATAAGACGCAAGAACAATGAATATTTATTCAACTAATGTGACTTTCTCTTGCTAGTACATGAGTCCTACTAGAATGTAAAGTACAATATTTAGGCTTTCTCCGGTTCGGCGCCTTCCTCTTCGTTATCCGTCTTCTCAGCATCAAAAGCCTTGAAGGAAAACTTGTTGTATAACAGAGACGCTGAGTCGACGCCCGCGACTTGTAAAGCCCTTACCCATCCGTGCTTGAAGCTGCGGTTCTCGCATCGACAAACGTTTTCTGCCAATTTTTCCTTAGTCTTTTCAATGCCCATTTTTTGGCTGTCAAAAAAGCCTTCTTCATAGGCCCGAGTTCTTATAGCCTCTTTGGTGAACATGTTTTTCGTTTCCGTATCGGCCATAACATGATCCAGCAGGCGCTGGTTGACTCTGTCCGTGACAACCGGGTTTGTGGCACACGCCGACTGTGTCTTAGCTGCCTTGGCCTATTTTTAGCTCACTCTCTGCCTTCTTTGCGCAGCGCTCCAAATCCCGAATGTGCTCGTCCCTCTGCTCGAGTTTTCTTTTCACTGCGCGTAGGCGCATATCGACTTCAAACGCGCTGTAAAGTCCTCGGATCGCCCCATGTATACCTTCCCTGAAAACCTCGTAATTACCCCAGTCGACAAATGACTGCTGCACCTTTGGTGGGAATATTTGCCACGTGAATTCCACCGCCACGTTAGGATCATGAACTATTGAGTCCGATTCGGTCATTAGTTTGTTCCCAATAAAGACCAAAAAGCTTAGCGGGCGCGGCGGTCTGCTCAGCTCACTTTGCGCAGCGGCATGCCCACTCATGGTCTTTGAGCCCCCTAGTTGCTGCGCACCATTTCTGGGGGACTTCGCTACTGCACCTCTTCTGGGGGACCTACTTCGATGTCTGGGCAACCAACGTCTCTCTCTCCCCTCTGCTATCACGTTTCCTGTTCTTTGAACTTCGCACCCAGTAACGCGATGCATTTTAGCGTCCAGCTCCGCTAAACTCCTTCTTTCTCCTTTACTGTTAAAAAATAATCTCTGAGACAACTATGGCACCGCTCACGACCACCGCCCACACTCAAGTTTCTGCTCGTTCTCAAATTATCGACTGCCCCTTTCGTCGTTTGTGCCAGATCTATTCCACGACACCTGGGACCTCTTAAATACATGATTTGGTCTCCTAAGGCTTCTTCAATCACCCCGATTTTGTTAGGGAACCGTAATGCCTAGTGGTAGGTTGACGCCACCGAGCGCATGGCGTGCAGCCATGCTCTTCCCAAGATTATATTGTAAGTGGAAAGGACCTTCAATACCCAGAATTCCACCTGTTTTGTCATCGTTCCTGCCTTAACTGGCAAGATTATCTTGCCCACTGGCCATTCTGGCATTGAGTTGAAGTCGACGAGGGGAGATGTCGCAGGTGCCAAGTCCTTGTCCTCCAATTTCAGTTGTTTGAAGGTCTCATAGTACATTATCTCGCATGAGCTTCCTTGGTCAATCAGAATTCGTTTAATGTCGAAATTCTTGACGCGCAAAGTGACCACCAGTGCGTCATTATGAGAGCATTGTAGCCTTGCTAGATCCCTGTCTGAAAAGGATATGACGTTCGTAGCCTCTGTTCTGCCCTTTTTGACGGTAGGTTGTGCACTTAATACCTCTCTCAAGTGCTTAGCCTTTTTTATCATCCTCCTGAGCTTACATACCTGCTTAGGTTCGATGATCCCATGTATAACATTGATTATGCCTTGGGGTGGACCATCGACCGGCATCCCGCTTGGTCTGTTGAGGTCCTGGGGGGCTGGCTGTATTCCCCCTTCTATGTACTGGTCCAGGTATCCAGTAGCCACTAACTCCTCCAGATGTTGCCTTAATGGTGTGCAATTTTCAGTGTGGTGCCTCTTCTCATCATGGAAGGTGCAACGGGACCTCTCATCATAGCCTCTTTGTGCTTCTCCCAACTTGGCGGGCCGTCGAACGAAGGGTTCATCAAGTATCTTACTAAGAACCCAGTAGATAGGTTTATTGAATACTGTGGTAATGGCAGTGCGGACTCTTAACTTCCTTGTTTCTGGGTCCTCTCTGTTGGCTCACCTGCCTCGCCCATTCTTGTTTGGTTGTTCTACCGTGTTGATTTTTGCTGTCGTCTTTTTATCTGGCATCGCTGTTGTGCCAGATTTTGCTTTAGCATGGGCACTATCTTCCTCTACCCGGATATGTTGATGCACTTTCTCCATTAGGGCCTCCATGGTGAGGGGTGACATCATTGTCATTGAGTCCCTCAATTTGTTACCGACTGGTAAACTCCGTTTGTATTGTGCGATGGTGAGATTTGTAGGACAATCCCCAATCTAGTTGAAAGTCTCCCAACATCGACTGTTGTAAGACCTCAATGTCTCATTTTCGCCCATGTCAATGGAGAGTAGCTGGTCAATCTCCACTGGTGTCTTGGTATTCGTTCTGAATCTAGTCACGAACGCTTCTGCCAACTGTGCCCGTGAGGCTATACTGCCTTCTGGCAGCCTTTCGAACCACGTTAGACCTAGGTCGCCAAGGCTGGATGGAAACAAGATACACATTAGAGCCTCGTTTCGCCGGTGTACTGTTATAACCTGGCGAAAGTGGCTTAAGTGCATGTAGGGGTCTGACTTCCCTTTATAAGTGGTGAATTTGGGCTGATGGAAGCCTGAGGGTAGTGGTGCGTTCTCAATTGCCGGAACAAACGGCGAGCTTTGTAAACTTGCTAATACTTTATCTGCTGGTTCGTAAGCAAGGTGCAGCATTGGCAACCCTACCTCGACACTCCCATGTGTCCTAGGGGCCAACCGTTGTAGGGTTGAAACTCTACAAGGGTCACGAGCCCTGGTGTCCTCTTTACATCGGGCCCTCTCCTCGAGCACTGTTCGCAGGTCCGCTGACCTCGGCAACTCTGTGTGCCTAGATGTCGTTTGGTGCGTGTGCGAGGGCCGATAGTTACTTCCCTCTGTGTACGACCGTTCAATCCTTATTCTCTCAGACCTGGAGTAACAAGTCCTGGAAGTCCTTGACTGAGTGTCGCCTGTTCTAAGGCTCCTACTTTCTGCTTGTGATGGCATGACGTGTCTGCCACGATCTTCCGAGTGGTAAGAGGGCGTGTTGTCTTTGTGACCCTTTTCCTTTGCCACCCTTTTTTCCTTTATTTGGCGCTTCATTGTCTCCATGTCTGCCGCCATCCTCCTTATTAACTCGTCTTGCACCCTCATGTGATCCTCTAGAACTTGAGGATCCAACCTCCGCCTCTGTTTTTCAGGACTTTGAGAGCGACGGGGACTAGTGCCCCGTCTCTCCCGTTTGTCCCTCCGGGAGTTTTGCCACTAGGGTTCTAATTCTGCCATGGGTGGGATGGAAGGTAAACTTTCACACCTCTCGCTCCCCTCAGGGGTTTGCCCATCAATAGCAGATTGCGGCAAATCTTCATTGTGCGTCATTGGTTTCAACTAGGGAGGAAAACTCGATCAAAAGGTTTTGTTCTTTGTGCAATTCCCACAGACGGCGCCAATTGTACGAGCATGAAATAATCTTTTCATATAATCCTGTTGGTCAAGTTTGCACTCCCCCAAACGTCGTCGCTTTACTTCCTGAAAACACAAACGTGAGCTAGCCGGCGGGTGTGTGCCGGATACCTCTCCGATGCCCAAGTCAGCAAATAGACAATAGACAAAAAGCTCTGTGTTGTCGAGAGTAAAAATTGTGATGCCTGTACATAGGTCTGTAATTAGCTTTTATAAAATCCATATGGCACAATCCTAGTAGGACTTCAACTCTCTTTTAGCAGAGTCCTCCTAGGAATCAGAAAGGTAATGCTCATCTTTCTACACCCTCCCCACTGCTTATCCAAGTAAGATGGTTTTACCACGGTAGAATAACAGCACAACCGAGCTATCACTAGCCTTCTGACACACTCAGCTCGGCGCTTTCATGGGCAATGCCTAGCTCGGTCATCGTTCAACTATACCTCGGTTCGAAATACTTAGACCGAGCTAATTGCAGCCATTTCTGACTGAGCTAACAGAAGTAAGGTCCAGTTGCGAAGCCCATTTACCTCGGCCCACAGCTCGATCCATTACAATATCTGGACCTAGCTCGGCCCTAGTTCACATAAAATCTCCTTCTCATATATATATATATATATAATAACAAAGAAAGAAAGAATAAAAAAATAGTTACAAAATATCAAAAAAAAAAAAAATCAAAATTTTTAATTTCTTCAACTCGGCCGGTTTGCTTGACCCATCCCCGAGTCACCTGGTTCAGCAGTCCAACTACCGATTTTTTCGATTATCTCTAAATAAGCCAGTTTTTAGGTTGGAACGGTTTAGGGGTATATCTAGACCGGAACCCAACCGAGCGATGGTTCAACTGGCCAGTCCAGTCCAGTTTTCAAAACTAGAGGACAACCAATCAATTAGGTGAAAAATTTTATGCACAAATGAGACATGTTAACTCATCATTATTAGTTAATTAGGAGACAAAATATAATTTACATAGCACTTTCACATTGGCAATAAATATCACATAATATTTCAAAAATATATCTAATAATTCTTCAAAAACGATATAATTTATTTTGCAATTCTTCATTTGTTGTGAACACAATTTTTTTTTTTTTTTTTATTAGCAAAAAACTCTTTATTGATGATAACAAAACAAAATACATTCTGATATACATCAACAAAGAGGGAAGACAAGAGCCAAAAGCATCGACTCAAGCCTTCCAAAACCCAACTAGGTTGGAGAGAAACCAACCAAAGAGGGAACAAACAAAACAAAAATAATGGAACAAAGGCTTCTACAAAATCAACAGCAAAACAAACCAACCATAGCAACACCTACATAGCAAACCAATGCAAAGAAACCAACAGATCACAGCACTGCCACACTCCAATTTGTAAACCAAATAATCCCACAGATCACTCAAATAAGAGACAGCAAAAAAGAGACTGAGCAGAACAAAAACAGAACAACGCTGATGCATAGAACAGATCAGCACAGGCTGTAGAACAAATTACCAATAACAAGCTCAAATATAAGCAAAAGGACAACACATCAATAGTAGGCCAATATGACACCATTCAAGAACTCAATTCATTGTTAAGCCCATATAAGCACAGAAACAGAATTTGACTCCTCCCCCAGCAAATTCCTGTAGTGACAAACCAGTTGGACTACCAACAATCCCTCAATCATATGAGCAACACAAAAAATACCCCTTTCATGTCCTTCCAACCAAAACACCAACAACTGCCCAAATTTACACTTAGTGAAAAAACCCACTATTGAAAACCTGGTCTGATTTAAACTATACAAAAAAGTCATGCACCCCACCTCAACCTAGTGCATATACCTGCTGCCAATAAGATGTTTCTAAGCCCACAGCATATTTTTGATCAACAAATCTCTGATCTATTGGATCCTCACCATAATCTGATTTGGTAGAGATTGGATACTATGTCTTGGACTAAATAATCCACCTTCAAGTGCCATTTGGACCATAAAGCTACCTGCACCTTAACTTTTTCACAAAATACTTGGAGGTCAGGATGAGCACCCTTAAATAAGCATCGATTTCTCAATTTCCATACTGACCATAAGACAACAGAGGGAATAATCTGCCAGACTTTGAGTACCCAAGACTTGAATTTGAGCCTGCCACCATTCCACCACTACAGCAAGCCTTCTACAGAACCTGGAATTGCCCAAACCTGGTCCCACCACTTTACCATGTGAAACCAGCACTTCCACACCAAAGGACAAAGTAGAAGCACATGTACAACAGTTTCCATCTCAGCTTGGCAAAAAACACACAAATTATTAGCACTCATATCAAGAGCCCCAATTCTTTGAAGGAAGGTTAAGGTTTTAACCCTGCCTTGCCAAGCCAACCAATAGAAAAACTGCATCTTTGGAGGGGCCAAACTCACCCACACCCCTACTAGGACTGCCAGACCAGGCCCACTAGCTACAGCCCTCCACCTCCATACAGAGGCAGCTGAAAACTGCCCTAACCTCTCTGCTAACCAAGAGCAAGAGTCCTCAATACCAACTCTGAGACTAGGAGATAAGAGCAACATGCCTAACAGCCTCTGCAAATTATCTTCTTCCCAAGCTAAGAGATTCCTTCTAAATTGAAGCTGCCATCCTTCTAAAGCACCAAACTTTGCTCTGATCTGCTGTAGAGAATCCTCCTTCTCTGTGGATAAACTAAACAATCTAGGAAATTCAGCCTTCAAACCTCTGCTACTTAGCTAGGAATCATACCAGAACTTTATTCTCCTCCCATTACCAACTATGATTTTGACTTGGTCTCCAAAAAATTCACCCAGTTGCTGATTAGCCATAGATAGCTGTGAGATATCCATCCAAACTATTGAGACCCCTACTGACTGATTCAATGTGGGTGTCCATCCCCCACCAATTTTGCCATACCTAGAGTAGATCACTGATTTCCACAGAGCTTTATCATCACTGCCATACCTCCACCACTATTTCAACAGCAAGCATTCATTTACCTCACCTAAGTCCCTCACTCCCAAACCTCCTTGATTCTTGCTTTTTGTGACCTCCTTCCATTTGACCATGTGCACTTTCCTGTTGGTAGCAGAACCTCTCCACAGAAAATTGGCCTAAATCTTAGAAATAGACTTGACAACCCCCTTTGGCATTTTAAAGATAGAAAGAAAGTAGATAGGCAAATTGGACAAGGCTGATTTGATGAGAGTCAATCTACCAGCAAAAGACAACAGTCTTCTCTTCCAAGAAGAGAGCTTCTTCTGAAACTTCACCACTACTGGAGACCAAGTGCTCTTTCTTCTGGGATTGGCCTCTAAAGGCAAGCCTAACAAATTAAGAGGCAGCTTCTTAGGCAGACAATTCAACACCTTAGCAAATTCCTTAGTTTGGTCTTCATGATAGCCCACCCCACAAACCACACTTTTGTGGAAATTTATTCTTAAACCAGATATCACCTCAAAGCACCTCAAAACTCTCTTAATGTTCAAGACTTCCTCCATGCCACCTTCACAAAAAATGATAGTATCATCTGCAAATTGAAGATGTGAAATACCCAACTGATCAGAGCCAACTGATGCACCCTTAATCAGGCCCTTCTCAATAGCCCTTTCCAACAAGAGATTAAGGCCTTCAACTGCTACAATGAACAAAAATGGAGATAGAGGGTCACCTTGCCTTAACCTCTTCTATGGTTGAAACTCCTCAGTGGGTGCACCATTAACTAATATTGACACCATAGTTGTTGTAATACAAGTCTTCATCCACCTAATCCACCTAGCACCAAAGCCAAAATTACCCAACATTGATGGCAAAAATTCCCAGCTTAATGAGTCATAGGTTTTCTCGAAATCAAACTTCAGGATGATGCCTTTCTTCTTAGCTCTGTGCCACCCATCTACAACTTCATTAGCTATCATCACACCATCTAGAATGTGCCTACCACTGACAAATGCTGACTGCACCTCACTAATCACAGCTGGGAGAACCTGCTTCATTCTTTTGGACAACACCTTGTCCAAGATCTTATAGATGGAGCTGACCAAGCTAATTGGCCTATAGTCTCCCAATCCTGAAGGAACCCTCTTAGGTATAAGCACAATGAATGAACTATTAACCCCAGTTGATAGTTTAGCATTTGTGTGAAATTCATGAAACATTTGAACAATCTCACTTTTCATAACAAACCAACACTTTTGAATGCATGATAGATTAAAACCATCTGGTCCTGGGGCCTTGTTCCCATCACAATCTTTAAGAGCTGCCCAAATCTCATCTTCCGAGAACACTGCTTCCAAGTTAGCTACTGCCTCTGAGCTAATAACGTCAGAAGGGCCTGAAATCTTTGGCCTCATGGACCAATTCTTCGAAAACTGCTGCCTAAAATGCCTAACTACAACCAGTTTAATTTGAGCAGGGTCCTCAAAGCACACCCCCTCCACACAGACTAAATCTAACAAGTTCTTTCTTCCTCTCCTGCTAGCCATTATGTAGAAAAACCTAGTGTTTTTATCACCATTTCAAGCCCAAAGCATTCTGGACTTTTGATGCCACAACCTCTCTTTATCTCTACTTAATTTCCACACCAGACTTTTAGCTTCTCTTCTTCTTCTAATATCCTCATCAACCAGAGACCCAGATTCTGCCTTCAGATCCCAAGCATTCAACTCCCCTTCAGCTGACTTTAAAAGAGAATCAATATTACCAAACACCTCCTTGTTCCACACCCTTAAATGAGATCTTAAATATTTCAGTTTCCTCATGAGTCTAAACCCTGCCCATCCTGACACATGATTGTTTTCCCAAAGCTGTTTAACTCCAAGCATAAAGGTAGGATGTGAAAGCCAAGGATTTAAGAACTTGAAGGGTTTGGGGGCCCAATCCCTTTCATCCTCCTTCAATAGAATTAGACAGTGATCTGATATGGTTCTAGGTAAACCCCATTGCTTAAAAGAGAACTTTTCTAGCCACCTAGAATCCAACAGGAATCTATCTATCCTGCTTCATCTTTCCCCATCCAATGCATTACACCAGGTAAACTATCTACCTAACATAGGCAGATCCGTTAATTCCAATTTGTCAATAAACTCATTAAAATCCTTTATCCCCCTCTCTCTTCTTGAACACCCTTTCCTCTCACTATTGTGAACACAATGTAAACAATATCAGATGGTCCTAAATTATCTAATAATTTTTCCTTCATAGCATCTCCAAGAAGATAGTTAAAAAAAGCTTGTTAAGTATTTTAGCCAATATAACTCTAATTTTGAGCTCCAATGGGCTGACTATTGGACTAGTTACTTTACCATCTTACTTTTTTGGTGGCTACAATTGAAGAGCCCCAGAGGCTCTCCAAACAAATATGTATGTATATATCTTGGATTTTTGTATATTTATGTCTTGGATTTGGGATTTTATATATTTTATATATATATGTGTGTGTGTGTGTGTATGTAGCAATTTTATATGTTCTTTCAATTCTGTTTGATGAATTACGGAATAACTTATTTTGTATTTTTTTTTTCACCTCATTCTACAAGTTTGTATGTCGGTATGGGCAAATTTATTATTATTACAAATTTATATTAGTAAAATATCAGCAATTAGTATTTTTTGTTTTAAAAATTAATTAAGTTAGTTTGAATGATTAGCTAAAATAAAGAGTGTGGTTGGAGAATACAATAGCTAAAGTAATTAAATAAAATAAAGAGTGTATTTTTTTTGTACTGCTAGTGAATAGTAGAGAGTATGGTTAGAGTTGCTAATTTGGCCCCCTTTTTCTTTCATAAAAGAGCTCTATTTATCCCCTTATCCAACATTGTCCTCCTTTGCTGGACTAGCGATAGTAATACTCTCTCTCTCTCTCTCTCTCTCTCTCTCTCTCAATGACTCCTGCCTATCTGAACTCACCACCTTCACCTGTTCCTTTCCTAGAGCTGAAAGATGATCAACAATTTCACTTCTTCATTCCACAACACCAAGCTTCATCTTCTCTCGCATCCTCTATTTTTTTCATTGTAACCCAAGATCAGACACCAAGTCACCTTGGAGAGTGCCAAAAAAATCACCAAAAGGCAAGAACAATTCAGTTTATTTGACTGATTATAATCTTCATCTTCTATATATACACTTTTTTCCAATCCATTCCAAAAAAAAAAAAAAAAAATTCTCATCTGGTGTCTTTAGGATTGCATGTCTCATCCTTGATGATCTTTTATGATCTTAGACCTCGTTTGGAAAACAGATTATTTTAGTAACTTTTTAATTTTTTACGAAAAGATGTGCAGAGCAGTAAAGAGAGTGATGTGATAATTTATAATAACTTTCTAACTTTTTGACTAAAATGTAATGTTGACAAACGAGGCCTTAGGCTCTAATAATCACTTCCCCATGATGAGTATTTGGGCTAGTTTGAAATCCATAACTTTTTCATATCATCATGATCTTCACCCAATAATTATCTTATTTGGTCATAGGGTTTATAATAAGTACTACGATTTTTCTTTTCTTTTTTTTTTTTTTTTTTTGTAATTTGACCTCTCAATCTCTTTCTTGCTCTTAGGCTGACAAGTACATTTTCAATGCTAGATCAACCAATAATTGAGTAATACAATCTTCTCAGTTTATCTAACAGTTGATAGTACTGAAGACAACGGTGAATTATCCGTTTGATGATGAAGACAACGGTGAATTATCCGTTTCCAAGCTTGATGATGAAGATCAAAATAAAAGAGATAAGGAGTCACCAAAGTGTATCTTCAATGACGAGGATGATGCAAAAAATGATGAACACGGGTTGCGTTGCAAAGGAACTGATGAGCAAGAGAAAATCACACATAATAAATTTCATGATCAACAGCATGACAATATTAACGAAAACAATTCATCAAACAACAGTTGCAACACAATTCATCATTAGAGTTTGTTCTGATTGCAAACACAACCAAAACCCCTCTTTGGTGGAGTGATCCTCAAGGTCCCAAGGTTACTTTTCTCTATTCTCTCTTTAATCTAACTATATAAGCAAAAACAATACTAACCGTTATATTTATTCAATCTTAAACCTTAAAAATATGCCACATAGCACATTTTTCAAAAACTGGTCTGCTTTATTATATGTATTTATTTCTATAAAAGTACTTAAAAACCTTTTTTGTTTTTCCATTCCATTTTAAAAAGAAAAATACCTGATTTTTGGGGATGTTTTTTTATGGTACTAAATTTTGGTGCAGTCACTATGCAATTCATGTGGAATTCGACAGAAGGCAAGACCGGTCATGGCAGCTGCAAATAATGGAATGGTCCTTGCCCCAGACGATTCAACAACAAGGACTAAGATGCAAAACAAGGAAAAGAAAACGCATACAAGCTACAATACATGGCACAGTATAAGAAACTGAAGGGGGCTAAGCATGAAATGGGTCGGGTCCAAGCCTTGGGTCGGCCCAATCCACTGAAGTCCAAATCCAAGTGGGTTGGATGAGTATATGGGCAAGCCAATTGAGCCCAACTTCACGATTAACAGTCCACCCAAGTCCTCAAGCACTTGGGCCCAACCGCAGTGGAAAGGCTAGTCCAGCCGTAGTGCTGGGGCTGGACCGAGCTGCGAGACTGAACCTTTGGGCCGAACAGAAAATAGGCCGAGCCCATACAAAGATATCCAAATGATCAGCCCATCTCAATGAATGATCCTGTGAAAGGCCGAGACAAGGCATAATGATACCGAGCTGAGGCACGTTGGTACCGAGCTAAGGAAACCTCGCAAGGAAACGTGGAAGTTGTGAATGTGTGCATGTGCAAGTTGCCACCTCAGTTGGTCCCCTACACCTAGAATCACGGAAGTTGTTGAATCAAAGGAATGTGGTTTGTTATCAACATGATTACAAAGAGTATATGCATTCAATGACAACTACCAGTGTGGTCCCCCACCTTGAGCAATGCTAAAAAGACACCTGGCAACATCCAAGCTCCATGAACTCACCTTGAGAAGCAAGTAAGGAACACTATATATACAACATGAACTTCACATTAAAGGTAACTGAAACTATTCCAAGCTAAACCACACTTACATACAAATTCAACCCTCTATACACTCCTTCTCCGATCGCTAATTCCCACACTGGAGGGGTTATCCGGCCAACCCCGGCCGGGCAGCTCTAATGGTGCTTCTTGTGGCAGGAACCTCAGTCCCTGGATAGTCTAACCGAGTGCAGAGCCCCGATCCACTTTCATCTAGTGCAGAATCCGGTACGCACAATTGGTGCAGTGAACGTGGAGACTTCATCTCTGAGCTCTGCACTCCAGTTCCGGCGATGGGGATTGAGGACATTCTGCCGTCAACACATACTCTGCAGACGAAGAAAACAAAGGACAAAGGTTTGGCACTCCCAACAGTCACGGAGGAACAAACTGGAAACAATAATCGAACCCCTGAATCCGTCGAGCACCGATTACCCTTCGCTGGAGGCTTCTCTCATCACTTTCTTCTGGAAAAGGATTATAGAGACCGCATCATAGACTCCATGGGATGGAGATACAGGAGTTGAAAGCCCAACTTAAGAAGGTGCTGGGCGATCCAATAGAAAAGAAGATGGAAGCGGAGCCCTCTCGTTTGCGACGGAGGAGCTCATCCAGAGAGCCACCAGTGAAGAAGTTCCCCAGGAATGAATCTGGACAACAAAGCTAGCCTATCCCAGTACAGAGTGAGGCGGCAAGCAGTCACACCCGTGGGTCACATCGGAAAAGGGCCAAGAGGCTGAAGACCGTTAGTCAACAGACCGAATACCTTCCTCAGGACCTTCGTACTTGGTTGATTGGCAATAGGCAGAATGAACAACATTGGGATCATCTGGACCGTACTGTTCACCAGAGGGAACACTGAGCGCTGGACAGGCTCGTCTCTTCGCCATTCTCCCAGGAGATCGAGACCATAAGACCTCCAAAGAAATTCACCCCACCAAAGTTCACTTCATACGACGGGAAGTCGGACCCGCTGACACATATTAGCCACTATAGACAAATGATGTTTCTTTGGAGCCGAGATAAGGCACTGATGTATAAAGTCTTCCCATCCAGCCTGGGAGAAACCGGACTTCGATGGTTCGATCGTCTCCCCGCTGGATCAATCCATGGCTGGAAGCAGCTCTCCAAATAGTTCCTAGCCAGGTTCGTCTCCAACACTAAGATCCCGAAGGAGCCGGATACACTGTTCGGCCTCTGAAAGGAGCAGGAGGAAACGCTGCGCAATTATGCGAGGAGGTACTGGGAAGAATACAATGACCTGGAGGAAAATGTGTGCAGCGAGCAGATGGCCGTTATGTCCTTCAAACATGGTCTGCGCCCGGAAAGTAAGCTGAGACAATCACTTACCAAGCGCCCGGCCACAGTTTTGAAAGATTTGCGTGCCAGGATTGAGCAGTACGCTCGCCTCGAAGACAATCAGATCCCCACTGAGGAAGCGTTAGCAGAACAAACAGCTTGGCACAAGAAGAGATCAGACCGGGGGAGAACACCAAGGGATTGCAGTGAATGAAGTGGATAAGTCCAAATCCCACGAAGCCGTCATGACGGTGTTCAAAGAGCCGATTTATCGAATCCTGGGAAAAGATCAAGAGAGAGCCCTTCTTTGTTTGGCCCCTGAAAATGTTGGGAGATCCGGCTCAGCGCAATCAGAAGCTTAGATGCACTTACCATCAAGACAGGGGGCACATGACCCAGAACTGCAGAGCACTGAAGCAACACTTGGAAGACTTAGTAGCAGTTGGGCACCTTCGGGATTACATAGATAAGGATAAGGAAGCGACCGAACCAGGGAACCCGCTGCCAGAACCAAATATTGAGCATCCACCTCGGCTGATAATAAATGTGATACACGGGACAGCGACTCAGGAGTCTGAGGAGGCACTGAAGGAAGAGATCGTTAAGGCTGCACAAATTTAGCGGGTCATGTCAGTGGAGCCTGCATCGAAAAAGGTACGTACAGTACCTAAATCCCCCTTGTGCATTGTTTCATTTACTAGCAAAAATTTAGAGGGCATACAGCACCCACATACAGACGCATTGATTATAACTGTGGGAATTGGGAAACGATTTGATGTAAAACGAGTCTTGGTAGATCAAGGTAGTGCAGCAGACATATTGTATTATGATTTGTTCAGAAAGCTTGGTCTCTCCGAACAACACCTCACCCCAGCGACAGCCCCGTTGGTCGGTTTCAATTCACAGCCAGAATGGCCGCTTGGCAGAGTAGTGTTGCCAGTCGTGGCAGGAACAAAAACCCTTCAGATAGAGTTCTTGGTCATTAATACACCATCCCCTTACAACGCCATACTTGGCCGTCCGTGGATTCATCAAATGAAGGCAGTCCCTTCAACCTATCACTAGGTCATCCGTTTCCCAACGGAACACGGAGTAGAGCAGATTTCAGGGGATCAAGTTGCGGCCAAACATTGCTTCATGGCAGCATTAAAGGCAAAGCAGCTCTGCAATTGGGTACAGATGGTAGAAGTGGCCGAACAGCCAGTCCTGGAAGATGTAGGGGGAGCCCCAGAGGAAAAAATAGTAGAGGATTTGGAGAGAGTCCTGGTAAAAGAGGATGACCTGGAAAAGTACTTCCTTATCGGTACCTCGCTAGGCGCTGATGAGAAACTTCAGCTGCTGGAACTGCTGAGGGAAAATATAGAGGTATTCGCATGGTCAGCATATGATACCCCAGGGTTGGACCCAGAATTTGCTTGCCACAAGCTCAACATCAACCCTTCAGCTCAGCCCATTGTGCAGAAAAGTCGGAGGTCCTCAGTTGAGCACACCGAAGCAGTGATTGCAGAAGTCGAAAAACTCCTGGCTTCAGGAGCAATTAGAGAAGTTCAGTACCCGCAATGGCTATCAACACGGTTGTAGTCAGGAAGAAGAACGGAAAATGGAGAGTTTGCGTTGATTTCACTTGCTTGAACAAAGCCTGCCCTAAAGACAGCTTGCTGCTGCCTCGCATTGATCAACTAGTAGACTTAACAGCAGGGCATGAGCGCATGAGCTTTCTGGACGCTTATAGCGGCTATCATCAGATACCACTGTTCGGTCCGGATCAAGAAAAGACAGCGTTTATCACTCCAAAGGGAATTTACTGCTACAAATAATGCCATTCGGCCTCAAGAACGCCGGGGCACCTATCGGCGAATAATTACCCGGATGTTCAAGGACCAACTGGGAAAAACCATGGAAGCATATATAGACGATATGGTAGTAAAAAAGCAGGCTTGCTGCAAACCATCTCACGGACTTAAGAGAAGTTTTTGGCATCTTGAAAAACCCACCAGCTTCGCCTCAATGCCTCGAAATGCGCTTTCGGGGTAGGAACAGGGAAGTTCTTGGGTTATATGGTCACTCATAGAGGAATTGAAGCGAATCCGGATTAGATCAAAGCAATACGAGATCTTGAAGTACCAACAAAGGCTAAGGACTGCTGCAGAAGCTGGCCGGAATGGCGGCCGCACTGAATTGGTTTATTAGCAAATCCTCGGATCGGATGAAGCCTTTCTTCCAGCTTCTAAGGAAAAAGGCAGCATTTGAGTGGAATAACGAATGCACCGAAGCACTACAAAGCCTCAAAAGATACCTCAGTACACCTCCTCTGTTGTCCACTCCAGAACGAGGAGAGG